>CM046659.1:191497002-192154502 GCA_025594165.1 Tamias sibiricus
TGATGACAGAATGAGTTTGTAGAAGAGCTATGATTAACGAGCCTCTCACATTTGAGCTACTTTCCTATAAGGTTGGCCTGGCTGTATTGGTGTGGCAAAGGAAAAGACCATTGTAAAAGTTATGGCAACTGCTTCTAGCTTCAGGTGTCACTGGTATCATGGGACCTTTGGGCAGGTAGGGAGCCCAGAGAATAAGTGGAGGAATCCACAGAGAGAATTTCCTATATTCCATCAAAAGTCTATGTACAGATTAGAAAAAGGTACCTCTTCCACGTGGAGGTTATAACTCTGTAGCAGGGCACATGGCTAGGTAAACAGAGTCCATGACTCACCACCCCCTTGGCCAGCTCTTTTGAGCAGGGCATAACCTGAGCAATTATATTTCTGTCCTGGCCAAAGAGCAGTTATGATCAAGTTAGATTTGGCCTAGCTAGAGAATATGTGTATTATTGGTATCTACCCATGTTTTGAATTTGGAGTGATCTTATGATTTGCATTGATAAATAGAAAGTAGTGGAAATAACTTTATGTAACAAATAATGCTAGGTATTAAGAGATCTTTCAGTTTTGATTTACCTTCCTGGGATTCAGCACTGGGATCACTATGTAAAGAATTCTAGTCTAGCCTACTGGAGGATAAGAAGCCATGGGAAAAAGAACTGAAATATCCTAGCTGACAGCCAGACATCCTGGCAGCTATATATATGTTTGACCCCAGGCAAAATCAGAGCATCTGCTGATCCACATGATGTTCAACAATAATAAATAAATTTTGTTCAAGTTTCTAATGTTTGGGATGGCTTATCAACTAGCAGCAGATAATTGATACATCTATGTAGGCCAGACTGGAAAAAAACTTAAGTAATTCTAAATTTGAAATTTATCACTGGTATTTATATTCTTTCTGATTCGATTCCAGTATCATTTCCAATGATAAAACATTGACTCAGAACATCACCTTTTCATGAACAGAGACATTATTGTATTATATAGATCAGTTTGGTCTGCAGGAGCAGAAACAATGACTATAGAGATTTGTAGGATAGTTTCTGATGTTCATATGGCCTAGATACGTCTGTGTGCTTATTGTCTTTCTGGTTACTTCATGCCTAATGCAGGCTACAATAAAAGATTCATAAATATTAAAAATACAAAGTTCCTGGCTTGTTCCATTATCCCTGAGCAAGTGTTCTCTTACAATGGTGATAGTAATTTATGTGTTTGAAAAGTAGTGACTTCTAAAAACACTAACTAAACTAGCAACTCATGTGTAATGAGGAAATAGCATAGGAGGAATCTTACCTAAGAAAAATTAGAAATAAGTGAAATATCCTTTAAAATTAGAAACATAAATAAATTATAGTTAATAGGGAAATTAAATGATCAGATGAATCTTTGTGTTTTGGTCAATTTTGGTGTCTTAAGATTTTACAAAAGTATTTATTTACTCATGTTCCAGTGATTTTTCTTTAGCTGTAAGTTATAGAGCCAGTAATTTTGATGCCAACTGGAAAAAAAAAAAATGGAGACACTTAGAGGAATCTTACAAGATTCTTTCTCTTTCTTTTCCTACCTCATTTTCTTTCTTTAAACCCGGAGTCCTTGCTGGAAAGGGAGGGAACAGCAAATGCTACCTGCATTCACACTAGATTCCTGCTGGAACTTCCATTCTGATCTTGAATGTTTTCATTTTGTTAGAGCAGAAGGCCAGACAAGCAGTCTACTCTATATGTCCTAAGAACTCCAGCCTGAACTTCTTGATCGAGTCTAAAGTTTCACTCAGGTCCACAACACCTAACTCCCCCCTAATGAAATGACATAAGAGTAAAAAATGAGAGCTACATGGAACATGGTGATATTGACCCTTCCACTGAAAATCTACATTCTGGTACTGTGGCCCCTCAAATTTAGAGTTCTTTCTTGCTAAAGATGAAGCAGTAGGGACAAAATGGCTGGACAGAGGCTTAGATGAAAATAAGGAAAGATCTTCTCTTATGAATTAAATGAAGAGGGTATGGAGTCTGTGACTTATGCTCATCATATGGTACCACACCAGAATGGGTAGGTTATGGGGAAAAAAGCCAAATCAGTTCAGTTAAATAGTAGAGAGTATATTGTGTCATAGTTATGCTAGATGGGGAAATTACTAATTTGTTAAAGTCAAGTCTTGTTACCCATAATATGGGAATAATCATAGGACATGCCTTACAGGATTATCAGCATTGAATAAAACAATGCATTTAAAGCATTTATTGCAGTATATAGCAGATAGTGCTCCCTAAATGGTAGCTATTATTATAGCACAAATCTTTTGTTCTGATAAGCAGGCAGCTTAAATTTTAACTTTATATGATTCAGTATAATTTGATTGAAGCCACAACTAGCCAAATCTCACTACTTTATCAAAAAACTATAACATGACTAATAAGATTTACAATTACTATCAATGTTATTCATAAAAGTGTGTAAAAACTCAAAGACAACAATATTATGAAGGGGATGTCGTAAGAAAGAAGCATAGAAAAAGTTTAGATGAAATCACTGTAACTCTGCTAAAAGGGAATACTGTTGTCAGAAAGATACTTTTGTCAGGGAGCATTATTTGAAATGTGTGCATTCTCATGTGTTTTGAGTTACCAGAGCTTTCAAACTGCCAAATTGAGTTGTTCCTTCTCAGTACTCATCTTATATGATTTATATGCAGCATTTGACATGAAAATCACATTTCTCTCCTTGAAACACACTCTTCTGTGCCATCACGTTTCCCTGGCTTTCTGTCTCTCTCTCTCTCTTTTTTTTTTTTTTGCTCTTTATAGTTTCTTGTGGTTTCTACTTGTCTTCCTAGCCTCTAAATACTGGATTATCTCAAGGAACAACCTTTGAACCTGTTTCTTTTCTAGTTGCATCAATTCCCTAGATGATCTCAAAAGTTTAAATACATTCTATGTACAGATTACCCCAAGTTTATACCTCTACTTTCAATTCCAGACCCATATACCAAGTGCTATTTTATTTGTTCACTTGAATGTCCAACTCCACATGTCCAAACTTAGCTTCTGTATCTGTGCAACTCTTGGTGTCATTCTTGATTCTTCTCTTTTCCTCACATGTAAAATAGCTTATCAGGAAACCTCATCAGTTCTAACATCTATATGTGTGTGTATATACAAATACCTGTACACGTATTGCCTGATGGTAGGGGTGCAGTCTGCAAAATGCAGTGTTATACAACTTTGTCATTGTGCAAACATCATAGAATGTATTTACCCAAACCCAGAGGGTAGAGACTATCCACCTAGGTTATGTTATAGCCCGTTGCTCTTAGGGTGCAAACCTGTATAGCATATTGCTATACTCAGTACTATTAGGTAATTGGAACACAATAGTAAGTATTTATATATCTAAACATATATAAACACAGGTAAGATACAATAAAAATACTAAGATAGGAAATTTTCAGCTTTGTTATGATCTTCTGTCTGTCTATCCAGAACTAATCAAAACATAACCACCTCAACAATCACCATCACCTCTCTCCTGGGTTATTGCTGTAACCTTGTATCTCCTTACTTCTACTCTTGCCTCCCTATATACTCTGTTCCTAACACAGCAGACAATGTGATCTTAATAAAATTTAAGTTATATCATGTTATTTCTCCATTCAAAACCCTTCAGTGATTTCCATTTCATTCAGAATAAGACTCCAAGTCTTTTTAGAGACCGGGGTACTCTGTCTCCCTCTTGCCTTCCTGATCTCATCTCTTACTACTTTCTGACTCATTCTGCCCCAGCCACGCCAGTTTTTCTGTCTACCAAACTATAACATAAGCTCTGTGAAGGTAGAGATTTTTGTTATTTTTTTTTTCCTTCTACACGTACCCAGCAGCAAAAGCAGTATCTGGCCCGGAGTAAGCACTCGTTAAATATTTCCTGAATAATTTCTTAACTCTTTTTTGGATAATTTTCCCCCAAAGGCCTTTGTATAAGGCATTTTAGAATCTGAAGTAATGATTTTTTTCTTTTCCTATGTAATGTTATTTATTTTCTTTATGTAGATTATAGACACCTTTCCCTGATTTCCTATTTTTCTGGTGCTTTCTTCCTCAGACTCATTCACCTTCCCAAAACTTGATTTTCCCCAATCTGTTGTGCAATGTTAATGTAGTTTGTTTCCTTATCTAGATTAGGTCTGGAAAAATTTTATCGTTGGCCTTGGAAAAGAGAATGGAAAATCAAATTTTGATATTCAGTTTTAAAAATCATTTTAAGTAAAAGGCCATGGGCAAAAATTAAAATATGCTTTGTGTAAAGTAACACTGGTTGCTATAACAGATGATATCTATAATCTGAGTAGCTTAACACATGGAATGTTTTTTTTTCTTCACTTACATGAAGTCCAGTGTGGCAATTTCTTACCCTTGGATTTATAAGTGGCTCTTTCTATCATGAAAATCTGCCATCACACAAGTTTGCTATGGAGAAGGAAAAGAATATAGAGGGCTACTGTGGTATATTTTATAGGACATGCCTGTGAATGTGTATCTACTCATATCATCCTGTCTGCAATTTAGTTAAACCTAAGTGCAAGCAAGGGTGGGGAATGTGATTCATCTGTGTGTCCAGGAAGAAGCAGAAACAAGTGTGGAGATGACTAATCCAGACACATTGCCATGCTTTGTATTGTGTTCCTGTCTGTTTTCACTCTTCATTGTTGATTCTCATACTCAGCATTTGTTGGAATCATACTACTAAGTATTTCTGACATTTCATGGTTATATTTTTTTTTTGTATTTATTTTTATTTTTATTTTTATAATTTTTAATATGTACAACTCATAGTGCATATATTTAGTATCTTTTTACATACAACTGTTTGTATACAAAGTATATTCGTGCAATTTAGGTCTTCAATCATGCATTAAGGAAAATGATATCCGTCTCATTCAACCACCTTTTTTTTTTTTTTTTTTTTTTTTTTTTTTTTTTTTTTTTTTTTTTTTTTTTTTGTTTTTTTTTTTTTTTTTATTTTTTTTTTTATTGTTTTTTATTTTTTTTTTTTTTTTTTATTTTTTTTTTTTTTTCCCCCCCTCCCTCCCCTCTTGCTCCCTCCCTTACCCTCCCTTCCCTTGACCATTCTAGTGTTCCTCTAATCCTCCTATGTACCCCATCCAACAATACTTTGAAATAGCCTCCTTATATAAGAGAGAACATTTGGTACTTGGATTTTTGAGACTGACTAACTTCACTTAGCATTATGTCTTCCAACTTCATCCATTTACCTGCAAATGCCATTAATTTATTTTCTTTTATTGCTGAGTAAAATTCCATTGTGCGTATATACCACATTTTCTTAATCCACTCATTTACTGAGGGACATCTAGGTTGATTCCACAACCTAGCTATTGTGAATTGTGCAGCTACAAACATTGAGATAGCTGTGTCACTGTAATATGCTGTTTTTAAGTCCTTTGGGAATAGACCCAAGAGTGGGATGGCTGGGTCATAGGATGGTTCCATTCCCAGTTTTCCAAGAAATCTCCATACTGCTTTCCATAACGGTTGCACCATTTTGCAGTCCCACCAGCAATGTATGAGTGTGCCTTTTTCTCCACATCCTCTCCAACATTTATTGTTGCTTGTGTTCTTGATGGCTGCCATTCTGACTGGAGTGAAGTGAAATCTTAGAGTAGTTTTGATTTGCATTTCTCTAATTGCCAGCGATGTTGAACATTTTTTCATGTATTTGTTGATTAATCGTGTATCTTCTTCTGAGAGGTGTCTTCTCAATTCCTTAGCCCATTTATTGATTGGGTTATTTGTTTTTTTAGTGTAAAGTTTTTTGAGTTCTTTATATATTCTAGAGATTAGTGCTCTATCTGATGTGCATGTATTAAATATTTGTTCCCAATTAGTTGGCTCTCTATTCACCTCACTGATTGTTTCTTTTGCTGAAAAGAAGCTTTTTAGTTTAAATCTATCCCATTCATTAATTCTTGGTAGTAATTCTTGCGCTACAGGATTCTTATTAAGGAACTTGGGGCCTAATCCAACATGTTGGAAATTGGAGCTTACTTTTTCTTCTATTAGGTGTATTGTCTCTGATCTAATTCCTAGGTCTTTGATCCACTTTGAATTGAGTTTTGTGCATGGTGAGAGATAAAGGTTTAATTTCATTTTGTTGCATATGGATTTCCAGTTTTCCCAGCACCATTTGTTGAAGAGGCTATCCTTTCTCCACTGTACATTTTTGGCACCTTTGTCTAATATAAGATAGCTGTAATTAAATGTATTAGTCTCTGTATCCTCAATTCTGTACCATTGGTCCACCAGTCTGTTTTGGTGCCAATACCATGCTGTTTTTGTTACTATTGCTCTATAGTATAATTTAAAGTCTGGTATGGTGATGCCCCCTGCTTCACTTTTCTTGCTCAGGATTGCTTTGGCTATTCTGGGTCTCTTATTTTTCCAGATGAATTTCATGACTGCTATTTCTATTTCTTTGAAGAATGACATTGGGATTTTGATAGGAATTGCATTAAATCTGTATAATGCTTTTGGTAGTATGGACATTTTGACAATATTAATTCTACCTATCCAAGAGCAAGGTAGGTCTTTCCATCTTCTGAGTTCATCTATAATTTCTTTCTTTAGTGTTCTATAATTTTCGTTATACAGGTCTTTCACCTCTTTCGTTAGGTTGATTCCCAGGTATTTTATTTTTTTTGATGCTATTGCAAATGGGGTATTTTTCATCATTTCCCTTTCAGAGTCTTTGTCGCTGATGTACACAAATGCCTTTGACTTATGTGTATTGATTTTGTATCCTGCAACTTTGCCAAATTCGTTTACTAGTTGTAAAAGTTTTCTGGTAGAGTTTTTTGGGTCTTCTAGGTAGATTATCATGTCATCAGCAAATAGTGCTAATTTGAACTCTTCTTTTCCTATCTCAATCCCTTTAATTTCTTTCGTCTGTCTAATTGCTCTGGCCAGAGTTTCCAGTACTATGTTAAATAGCAGTGGTGAAAGGGGACATCCCTGTCTTGTTCCAGTTTTTAGAGGGAATGCTTTCAATTTTTCTCCATTTAAGATAATGTTAGCTCGGGGCCTTGCATAAATAGCTTTTATTATGTTAAGATATGTTCCTGATATTCCTAGTTTTTCTAGTGTTTTCAACATAAAGGGGTGTTGTATTTTGTCAAATGCTTTTTCTGCGTCAATTTAGATGATCATATGATTTTTGTCTTTAAGTCTATTGATGTGATGTATTATGTTTATTGATTTCCGAATATTGAACCAGCCTTGCATCCCCGGGATAAACCCCACTTGATCGTGGTGCACTATCTTTTTGATATGTTTTTGTATCCGATTTGCCAGGATTTTGTTGAGGATTTTTGCATCTATGTTCATTAAAGATATGGGCCTGAAGTTTTCTTTTTTGGATGTGTCTTTGCCAGGCTTTGGAATTAATGTAATATTGGCCTCATAGAAAGAGTCTGGAAGAGCTCCCTCTTTTTCTATTTCTTGAAATAGTTTGAAGAGCATTGGTATTAGTTCTTCTTTGAAAGTCTTATAGAACTCGGCTGTAAACCCCATCAGGTCCTGGACTTTTCCTTGTTGGTAGCTTTTTGATGACATCTTCTATTTCTTCGCTTGTAATTGATCTATTTAAATTATGTATAGCCTCCACATCCAGTTTAGGCAAATCATATGACTCTAGAAATCTGTCAATGCATTCAGTATTTTCTATTTTATTAGAGTACAAGTTTTCAAAGTAATTTCTAATTATATTCTGTATATCTGAGGTGTTTGTTGTGATATTCCCTTTTTCATCACGAATGTTAGTAATTTGAGTTTTTTCTCTTCTTCTTTTCGTTAGCATTGCTAAGGGTCTGTCAATTTTGTTTATTTTTTCAAAGAACCAACTTTTAGTTTTGTCAATTCTTTGAATGGTTTCCTTAGTCTCAATTTCATTAATTTCTGCTCTGATTTTAATTATTTCCTGTCTTCTACTGCTCTTGGTGTTGGTCTGTTCTTCTTTTTCTAATGCTTTGAGGTGTGATGTTAAGTCATTTATTTGTTGGTTTTTTTTCCTCTTAAGGAATGAACTCAGTGCAATGAATTTTCCTCTTACTACTGCCTTCATAGTGTCCCAGAGATTTCTATATGATGTATCTGTGTTCTCATTTACCTCTAGGAATTTTTTGATCTCCTCTTTGATGTCTTCTTCAACCCCTTGTTCATTCAGTAGCATGTTGTTTAGCTTCCAGTTGATGGAGTAGTTTTTCTTATTCCTTGTTTTGTCGTTGATTTCCAATTTTATCCCTTTATGGTCCGATAGCATGCAGGGTAGTATCTCTATTTTTTTATATTTGCTGAGAGTTGCCTTGTGACATAATATATGGTCTATTTTGGAGAAGGAGCCATGTGCTGCTGAGAAAAATGTGTATTCGTTTATTGAGGGATGAAATATTCTATATATGTCTGTTAGGTCTAAATTGTTAATTGTTTTGAGGAGGCTTAAAGTTTCTTTGTTTAGCTTTTGTTTGGATGATCTATCCATTGGTGAGAGAGGTGTGTTGAAGTCCCCTAGAATAACTGTGTTGTGGTCTATTTTACTCTTGAACTTAAGAAGCGTTTGTTTGATGAATGTAGGTGCTCCATTATTTGGGGCATACAGATTTATGATTGTTATATCCTGTTGATGGATGGTTCCCTTAAGTAATAAGAAATATCCATCTTTGTCCCTCTTGATTAATTTTGGTTTGAAGTCTACCTTATTTGATATGAGAATGGAAACCCCTGCTTGCTTCCGCCGGCCATGTGAGTGATAAGACTTTTCCCAGCCTTTCACTTTCAGTCTGTTGATGTCTTTTTCTATGAGGTGTGTTTCTTGGAGACAGCAAATTGTTGGGTCATTTCTTTTAATCCATTCTGATAATCTGTGTCTTTTGATTGGCGAGTTTAGGCCATTAACATTCAGGGTTATTATTGAGATGTGATTTTTATTCCCATCCATTTTTATTTGACTTATGGTCTTTAGCTTGATTTGGTTTCTCTTCTGGTTGGTATTTCCTTTAGTTTAATATCT
Organism: Tamias sibiricus; assembly: GCA_025594165.1. Lineage (NCBI taxonomy): Eukaryota > Metazoa > Chordata > Mammalia > Rodentia > Sciuridae > Tamias > Tamias sibiricus. The sequence continues at coordinate 191,506,090 of CM046659.1, forward strand.
CCCTTTGTTGATTTTCGTTATCATCTTTCTCTTCTTCTTCATGAAATATGTTGCCCAGGATGTTCAGAAGTGCTGGCTTTCGAGTTGTGAAATCTTTTAACTTTTGCTTGTCGTGGAAGGTTTTTATTTCATCTTCGAATCTAAAGCTCAGTTTTGCTGGATATAAGATTCTTGGTTGACATCCCTTTTCTTTCAGAGCTTGAAATATGCTATTCCAGGATCTTCTTGCTTTTAAGGTCTGGGTTGAAAAATCTGAACATAATCTGATTGGTTTCCCCCTATATGTAATTTGCTTCCTTTCTCTTGTGGCTTTTAGTATTCTCTCCTTGCTCAGTGTATTAGGCATTTTCATTATAATGTGTCTAGGTGTGGCTCTGTTGAGATTTTGTTTGTTTGGTGTTCGGTATGCCTCTTGAACTTGGTTTTCCATTTCATTCCTCAAGCTTGGAAAATTTTCTGTAATTATTTCATTAAATAGATTACTCATTCCTTTGGCTTGAAACTCTGCCCCTTCCTCTACGCCAATCACTCTTAAGTTTGGTCTTTTTATGCTGTCCCATAATTCCTGGATGTTATGTTCATGATTATTAACAAGTTTTGCTGTATGGTTTAAATTCTTCTCTAAGACATATATTTTGTCTTCATTGTCTGAGGTTCTATCTTCCAGATGGTCTATTCTGTTGGAGATGTTTTCAATTGAGCTTTTATTTTGGTTTATTGCTTCTTTCATTTCTGGAATTTCTGTTTGGATTCTCTTTAGAGCCTCTATTTCCCTATTGAAGTAATCTTTTACTTCCTGTATTTGTTTTTGGAGTTCTTTGTCAAAATGATCTTTTGCCTCCTGTACCTGCTCCCTCATCTCATTTTTGAGTTCATTCTTAAGTTCCATAAACATTTGGCATATGTAATTTCTAAATTCCATCTCTGGCATTTGACCAACTGTGCTTGCCATGACATCTGCCGATGAGGTATCTTGATTTGTTTGTGTCATTTTCTTTCCTTGTTTTTTCATGTTGCTTGTGTGTCTATTCTTCCTGCACTGTGGGACCTTGACTGTTTCGATTTTACCTTAAAGCCTTATGTTGTTCCTGTAGTACAATGCTATCAGATCACCTTATAATTCCTTTATACTTTTAAAACCTAACACTTTCTATTCAGAAAATCCAAGTTTGGTCACAATGTACAGATTTTGTTATCCCAGATATTATTTCCAATTTACTCTGTATGTTTCTGATAGGGTTTTATAGCTTCAAGTATTGGATACAGAGGTGTTATGTTTGGGAAGAAGGAAGTGTCTTGAATTGTTCTTTCTTGGAAAGTATGAAAAGAGATATCTATTGAAATGGTTTAGTGGAAGTGGTTTAGTATCAGTAGATGATGGAAGAAAGAGAATGGGGTTGACAATTAGGTAAAAAGATCAATTTATATATATAGTAAGTTGGAAAAGAAAAAAAAATGATAAAGAGTAGGAATTGGTGTAAGAGAGAGGAGAGAGAGAATCAAGGAAATAGAGAGTAAACTGTATATAACACCACTTTGCTACCCAATTCAATTGCGCCGGTTCTAGAAATCCCAAGTTTTGCGTATAACTTGTTTTTGGCTCTGTTTAGTATGCACTGGCAGCATGTAAACATGAAAGATGAAGGAGGAAGAAAAGATACAAGGGTGAGAAGGAGTAAAAGAATGAAAGAAAAAAGGGAGCGGAAGCAGATAAACACACTAACAATCAATGCGGAAGGAAAAAAAAAAAAAAAAAAGCAGAACAAAACAAAGCCAAAAAAAGAAAAAGAAAAATAAACAAACAAACATACAAACAACAACAACAACAACAACAAAAAAAACCCTCCCTGCAATCCAGAAAATCAAGCAGACCAATAAAAAGAAAGGGAAACAAAACAAAACAAAAAAAAGTCAAACCCCAAGTCTCAGACAAAACGGGCCCTGGGAAGCCCCCCTCTTTTTTTCCTTTCCAGTTCAAACCAATTGCTATTGGATCACAGTCTGTGATCCTGTCAGTGAAATCAAGGCTGCATCCTAGGCCAGCGGCTGCACGGTTCAGTGAAGGAGTGGCCCAGGGGGACCGTGTGTGTCAGCAGATGAATGGCGCCGGGAAGGGGGATCTTCCAGAAGGCACCACCTCCCCAAGCCCACCCACAGTTGCAGTCCCCTGTGGCTGCTGTGCCAGCCTCAGAAACGCCTTCCCCTGCTGACCAACCAAGTCTCACCCAATTGTGTGTTGTCTTCAGAGAGCTGTAGAGTCCCTGGGTGGATGCAGCCGTAGCTCTCCGTCTCCTCCCCTTTGTCAGGACCAGCCCCTGCAGCTTTCAAAGATGGCGGCGCTCTCCTTCCAGTCAACAGTAGCTCCGCAGACTCCCAGACTCCCGTATCCTTGCCGATCGCACCGGGAAGCCACACCGAGGGTCACGTCAGGCGGAGTGTGGATTCGAACTGGTGTGTGGACCCGCGGTCTCCCGTGGCTCCCCAGCACCAATCCCGCCGGCTGTTATCGCTGGTTTTTATCGCCGGTTTCACGCTGGTGTGCAGTGAGTTTGGCTGGGGTTGCAGCAGTAGCGCGGTCTCCTCACCCTGACCTTGTTTCGCACGGCCTGTGCACCGCCCAGGCGGTTTTGCAGGAGCCTCGCGGCTCCAGCCGCTGCAGACAGCTTGTCTCTTTCTCTCTCTGGTAGTGGTAATCAAACCATCCAGGATATCGGTATTTTCAGTCCATATATATATAATGAAAGGCAATTTATCTGCTTTGTTGGATTCTTTCTACGGAACTGTCCTGAAGTGCGGGTTCCTCTAATCCGCCATCTTGGATCTCCGGTTATATTTTTAATTCTTACAAATATGTAAGGCAAGTGTCTGTTATTATCACTTGATATAAGGGGAAATTAAGGCACAGAAAAGTTAATGTGTCTAATGTCACTAGTTGGTAAGTGTCAAAACTAAGATTTGACCCAGACTATCTGAAGTTAGAGTCTACCTTTCTAACCAGGACACTGTTACCTCCCACATTTTGAACAGGTAAAAATTTTCCTCTTATCATATTACTTCTCAAGGAGCCAAGATGAACCTGGAGAGAACTACTGACACCATATTCCAACTTCAGATGGCCTCAGTTCATTTGCTTGTTTGATCTCAACATTTATGTCCCCAAATCTTAGCCATAATGACACAGTTTCTCCTGATTTTATATCACTACCCCCAAATAGAGTGACAAAATGGGGCTAAAGAATGAAGTACATTCGTTTGTCCTGTTTGTGTAAGAATTCTACCAGAATATTTCATTGAGGGCACATTTCATGTTTTTAACTTCCATAATGGAAAAACATTTTACCAAAAACACTGCAAGTGTTATAGTAAGTATGATAAATATGATTAAATCTCTTGAAAAAAAAGTTCCAAAACTAGTATGAGCATTCTATATCTTGGTATGATACCATATGCCAAAGATATTTATTCTGGAAAAAAAGCCTATAAATTATCTGATACAACAGATACAACAGATAGTTTAGTTTTATCTGTGCCATCAAAGTACAATAGATATCAGATAGCAAGATGAGTTATAAGATATCAAGATGCAAATTTTCAAAAGGAATATTCAACAAATGGATTTCATTTTTCACAAAGGGTACTCAAAAGGGCCAAGCTGATAGAGATTAGAAAGGGTTTTGTGAGGACAGTTTCTTTGGAAAATAGCATTTGCTGTTATTTACCACCAGCCATCCCCTGGTGAGGGAGATATTGTGTGTGTGCGTGTGTGTGCGTGTGTATATGTGACGTGCAAATGCAGTGACTTCGCTTGCACCCAGACTATAGGGAGAAGCTTCAAAGGAGACCACTCTCAGAGTTTATAGTCTCCTGTAGACGTGAGAGAGCACGTTCACCTTATCTGATGCCCACCAGAGGTATCTGGAAATAGAACACTGTCTACAATGGCCATCAGAAGCTAAGTAGAGGGCAGTGTCTGGGCAAAAACCTGAACTCCACTTTGAAGGGGCCAAAGGAATATGAATCCTAGGGAGTAGATAAGGGCCTTGGGAAGGGACAGCATCGTCCTAAATAATTTTGACTCCTGCCAGGGAGGGCCAATGAACTCCAGCAGAGACTCTGAGTGTTGGATAATCAGGAAATCAGGGGCGGGGGTCATGATGATAGTTGAATCCATTACTAAAGGAATAGAACAAGTAATCCATGTCACTGTTGTTGTTAATAATAATAATAATAATAATAATAATAATAATAGCCTAGAGGAGAAGGAGCATCTGAGAACTCATGAAAACGTCTGGGAGAAGCATCTCCAAGGCCAAGAGTGTGAAGACATTTTATGGTAGTATCAGTCAAGTAAAAACTCTCCCACCTTGACTCCTTTCAGTTAGACTCCAGATAAGCAATTGACTATAGTTCCTAGGTAAGGGAAATCTTTGAATGAAGATAAAATTGCTGCTTAATGTATTATTCTGGGATTATGCACTAAACTGAGACTGTTCTGCAACTGTCTTTTTATTGCCTGAGAGTTTCCAGAGATATCGTGGGCCTACTGGAGTTTTCATCTACTAGTAAGGGAACCTCCCACCCATGAATGCATTTTAAAAAGATAATGGGAGACAAATCTAAAGCTGATTTTAGATTATATCCTATGATTTATGCTGATGATTACATCTCATCATGCAGTGCATTGATTATATGTATAAGGAAAATGTTGCTCTTTAGTAAATATGGATTTTCTAATATCACTAATTCTTACTTCCATATAGATATTTGATACAACATATTTTTGCATTTTAGAGAGCAATAGAGTTATTATTTAATTGATTGATGTTTGATTAGTACATACTTTAAATCTCAAATGATTTGAGAATTATTTTTAAATCTATAAATTAAACACATCACTTAGAGAATTTTTTTTCTATGGTACATTAGGAAAATTGAGACTCTAGTTGAAAAAACTGTTAGAAGTAAAGGAAGTTTCTAGGTTTTTATGTGTCCATGAGGTTGTCTTAACTGAGTAGTTTTCTCTTTCTTGTGTTTTTCCCCACTCTCATTTAGAGTCCTTAGAAAAATGAAGCATATCTGGAGTATATGTTAAAAACTTTACAGATCTTTTTTTTTTTCTGCATCTCAGTTGAAAACATTGTTCTAAACCAGAGAAATGAATAAATGGTTCTTTATAGATTGATGTGGCATTGTTTTCAGGGACTTCCTTTGATCATGCCAAGTAATGGGTCAATTGACATTTTTTTATTATTATCCACTAAATTCATAGTACTCTGCTTGGAATAATAGGATTTGGAGTTCAGTCAAAACAAATTTAACTTTTTTTTTTTTTTTTTTTTTTTTTTTTTTGGTCAGGCACTGTACTAGACTATGAAAAAATTAACCTGAATAGTTAATCCCAGGGATAAAGTCTAGTTGTAAAATACATATATAACTCATACTGTATCTGGTGGAATAAATATCAATGTGAAACAAAATATCAAAACATGAACTTGAGGAAATGAAGAAATGATCCATTCTATGAAATGATTAAGGAACTAAGTAATAATTGCTGTCATATATGGATTATAACCAACAGGTACCAATCAGCAACTAAAGTCTAGTTCTGTTTGATTTCAAAGGCTATACTCTTATTAGCTACAGTGTGACATATGAGATAGTGAGGGATCATTTCAAATTAAAAGAGCAGTATAAGTAAATGTATACAGATTCTAGAAGGAAGTTGTAGTCCATAGTGGTTGACATGCTGTAAAGAATTAGGAAGTTAGGAAGCATATTGTGGGGGATCTTGAATTTCATCCTAAGAAATTGGCTTATCTAAGTATTTAATAAGTAGCATTGGAAAAATTATAAAAAAGAAAAGGACAAATAGACAATGACAATATTTAATATATGCTAATTGTCTCACAGAGATTAATGTTTCTCAATGTAATTTAAAAACAAATGTACTCTTATTTCCATGATGGTGTTACAAAGTGATATAAATTTCATCTACATCACCATATTATTGCTGAGTTGAATAGTGACTGTTTGCTTTTGTGACTGTTTGCTTTTGTATTTATAAGCATGTTGGTACTAAGTACTCATCAGATTCATACAAATAGCGAATAGGAGAAAATTTCATGTGTAAATATACCACTTCAGGAAGTGAATGTCAAATGATGCTAGACTGTACACACTGAACAAATAAGGTGTTCATATCAGTGAAGATAGAGAAAAGGGTGAAAGACCCTTGTTACCTCACAGCTCATTGTACAATAGTTACACCAAACTTCTGTGAACTGGTACCAGACTCACATCTTTAGTGGGAGAAGTTGGCAGAAGCAAAAAAATCATACTGAATTAATGTTAATTTGAACTTTATACATTTGGTAGTTTGGATATTTAGTTTAAAAATTTGCTCTGGTTCCATAATTGCACAGATGTTATGACCCTCAAGATTTTATACCATTTTAAGTTAATATGTATTTAAATAGGATATACTACATAATTGTACTTCAGACTAACATTGGGATCCAGGAAAATCTGTTTCTTAAAGTTTGAAAAAAAAATTGAGGAACAATTACTACTGAGAAATGTTAAGATAGTATATGAAGAAAAATGTGATAGTGGGTAGAATGGAATTTCAAACACAATAAGAGAATGCTGAAATAGGAATGCAGACATAGTTTGACTATTAAGCTTAAAGTCTTTTTGTGGTAGATAGCAAAGGCAGCTAGAAAATTCAGACACACTCAAATTATGTGTTGGAATATGGAAAGAGTTGATATGTACTCTTCAGGAGGATAATGGAAAATGTGACTTATTTGGGGTACCACAAAACACAGGATTAAATGATTTGGGTGAAGGAGTTTATTTGATAGGTGATTCCAGAACACCCTGGAGGGAAGGAGGATGATAAAGAAGTATGCCATGAAGTTATATTACCACTGTGGGTCACTAGAGGTGAGTCCCACTGGGGAAGTATGAGAGCAAGTACAGAACATTTGCCTTGGAATGATCCCATCAATGGACCAAGAGATTGGGATATTTTTACACCTACTTCCATTTGGTTGAGAGATTTTTCCAGAGCACATAGATTCTGTGGCACTTTTGACTTGCTGCTTGGAAAGCAAACAGGGTGTGAAGACCAAAGAAAGCCTTCAGGCAAAGCAAGGCTAATGAGAAGGAGGGCTGTGTACAAGGAAGTGGTGAGGCCAAGGGAATATAGAAGGAGCATCTACTACATTTGTTACATGATCAATTTAAAACTGCTAGTTTTGTGGACTAAGGAGACTGTCAATTCAGAGAGGCTGTCAAGTGTCTTGAATTATGCTGGACACTTTCACACTGAATTCTTAAAAAATTCTGCAGTATAGAGTTTCTCTCCATGTTTTATAGGGAACAAAACTCACCCTCAAAAAAATTTAGTACCTCTTGAAAGTCATACAGCTAAGTCATGTTGAAGTTAGAATTAGGTGTCAGGTTTTCAATACATGCATTTCTGACCTGGAAGGCTCTGATCCCATCTACTTACCAATGAAATGGAGAAAATGTAAAAGGAGTTTGGAAATTTGAAGGATAGAAAGTAATAATGAATTTAGTGCTCTACTTTTCATTTATATTACATGTTTATTAAGAAATTGACTTTTTCTTATTCTAATTAATTGCAAATGGCCAATAATATTCTCAATGGTAATATGTTAAATAATAGGTTCATGTTTCCCTGAGAGTTTATTCTGGAGATACATGTTGTAGAAAATCCTTAATGTTACAGATATTATTCTTAAAGATATAATTTGTGTTTCTGGCAATAATCTTAAGTGTTTATACAATCAGTAATATATAATATTACTATATTATTCTTATAGGACTTTCCATTATACAAAAATAAATTAACAAATTAATTTCAGTGACTCCTTAAACAATAATAATTCTGTGATACTAGTAACAGTACTGTTTTTACCAACATAGAAATGAAGCTGATGTTCAGAAACACACATTTTGTCTGATGTGACTCAGCTCATCTTTGATAAGAGTGCATATAGAACTGCATTATCTCAAGTTTTATTTGTAGAATGCAGATGCAAGTCCCTTTATACAATACATGCAATTGTATAAAAAGCAAATTTTTAGTACCGGAAATGTTGTTACTCAAAGTAATCCTATTGTAAATCCTTTGGTAAACCACATGGCTCGTCTTAGGTCCAAATAGGGATTTTTCACATTTAGATTTATTTGAAAGTGATGAGTACCCTAGCCATTTTTTGCCTTTTGAATGCTTATAATTGTCTTTGGATGTACCTCTTACAACTTGAGTTTTTTTCTTCATGGTGGACATAGAGATTTTCTTCAGACGACATCTCCTCTACTTTGCTGCTGCAGTCTTCTGCGGATTGTGTACTGGTTGATATCATTTCTGAACTATTGATTTCAATTACCTTACCCAAGTCCTTAGGACAAGCAGTGAGAAATATGATACCTAATTCTGAAGAAAGTGGCTTTAAAGGAAAATGTTCTTGGATGAGAATGGAATTTTTTTCTGTTCTAGTATGAAAATCATTTCTATCTGCATTCATTGATGTCAGTGCTGATGGTGTTATTACATTCCTAAGGACATTAAGACCTCGAAAACCTGCATGTGACTTGTACTTTTCAGCCCAGAGGAGGGTTGCAGTTTGTCAGCAGTTTGGGGATGTGGTTCCTCTCTGATGCTTGTGCCTACTTAGCCTCATGGGTTTAGGGTCCTTGTCTTGAAATGGTGCCATCTATCTTTGATCACAGCTGTCATTTCCTAATAACCTGCAGCTTCGGGCTGTTTGGCTGTGTCGCTTTAGAGTGTTTTTTTCCTGCTTACCTTGCATGTGGTTGTTCCACTTCATCTCATCTCACTTTATAAGCAGTTGCTTAGGAATTCTGTTGTAATCTATCTATCTTTACATTCCTAACCCCATAAAACTGAGGTATAAAGCAACATGCTTCAGTGATGGGAAGTTGATCAAAAGCTTTGAGTATATGGAGTCATTGATGTGAGGAATATCAGGAAAATAAGCAACCTTCATTGTATCCTTTAATCTTAGTTTATGTTATTTTAAAAAGTAGAATATACCATATTCCTTATCCTAAGTGGAAATTTCAGAGTTTGGTAAAAAGATAAAAGAAATTTCCCACAGATTCACTACCTAGAAAATACCACTGTTAACTGTTTATTTCATATTTTTCATGTAATTAAAATATATATTTATTATCATTTTATATTTTGCTTCTTTCACTTAATAGGATATGATTGATATTTCTTAGTATATATAATTTATAAGGATAATTTTAATATTATATTCAATTTAGAAAGATTTCTCATATATTAATTTACTCAACCTAATCTCCATTATTTTATTTTTTAATATTTTAATGCATATCACTAAATTACCTTCCAAAAGTGTCATGAAAATTTATATTCTTATTAGTAGTATATGATAGTGCCTATTTCACTATGCCCTGCTAATCCATAGCTATTTTAATCAAAACCATTGTTTCTGGTAATGTGCTAGACAAGAAATGCTATCTTCTTATTTTAATTTGCATTTATTGGACTTCTAACAAGGATGAACAATCACTATATATTTTTAAAACTCATTATCCCTTTTTGTAAAGTTTTAATTTATATTCTTTGTCCATTAATCTATTAGTTTCTAAATTTTTATAGTAAATAGATCACTCCCTTATCATATTAATTGCACATATTTTCCAGTTCCTTTTTTTATCATTCAAAAGCTATAACTTTAGATGTAATCAGATAACTAATTCTTTTTCCTTGTGTTCATTAAAAAATATTTTTCTGTGTTGCTTTCCTAGTAAGGAAAGTATTCAGCTATAAGTGATGGAAATCCTGAGAGGAATTTCTTTTACTTGCTTAAGCAGAAGTCTGGTATTAGGTTGTAAAAGGTTTAGTTTCTCAACATTATCCTTTCAGAACAAGGCCATTTTTCTGTTCTGCATCTTTGATTAGTATCAGAGATTTTATGTATATACATGTAAGTAACTTCATGAAAGAAGCTAGGACTCAGAGAAGTTAAATGATTTTTCTGTCCCTGTCACTTGATGGAGGAGTCCCATGTGTCCCTTTTCTCAGTCTCTACACTTCTAATTGTACTCTACCATTACTTGATTATCTTCTGGGGGTCTCACATTGATACCTGCCAATGGCATATAATACATATTACAAATACAATTTTGCTCTGCATTCCTTCAATATATGCCAGGCAATATTATGTTTGGCCACTAAAATATCAGTGATTCAACTTTTTATAATAGATAAAATACTTTAGGTTGAAATACATGGATTGACTTCAATATCTTCTAAATTCAAAAACATTATTTACTTCCATCACATTTTTACAGATGTAGTAGAACTCTTTAAAAGAACTCAAAATTTTTAAATCACGTTGTGGTTTGGTATTTTATGTATTAAATAATTTCACTTTTTTATATTAAAATCTAATTTATGGGCAGTCAATTCAGAAAACTACTGAAGTAAAATGTCAGATAGTTTGACTTAGACAGATCAAAGAAAGAAATGCTGTCATTAATCTTTACAAGTCTCTCACAGGCAAATCTAAACCAAAATGCAAAAAATCTGTATTTGTGCAAAGCATTCGACTTGACCCTGTCATATGAGCTTACAAATTAGTTGTTAGGACAAAATAATAGATAATATTTTAATCCATAAAATGTATTATTAAAATTGAAATCAGCTTAATTTAATATGATTTAATCTATATTAACTGTCACCGAGTAGGGCATGTTTGCTTTCTGCATAAATAGAATATACCATATTTTCTTACCTTTAATTTTGAATAAATATCTGATTTTTATTTTTTATACTTCTTTTAAATTATACAAAATATTAGGATTCATTTTGTCATAATTATAAAAGCATAGAATATAATTTGCTCTAATTCAGTTCTCAGTACTTCCCCTTTCCCTTCCTTTCTCCCATTTCCTTTTCTCTACTGATCTTTCTGCTATTTACTTATAGTTTTTATTTTAATTAGTGTCTTGTGATATACATAAAGATGAGATTCACTGTGGCATATTCATATGTACACAGGAAATTTAGGTCAGACTCGTTCCACTGAACTTCCCATTCCTGTTCTTCCTCCATCCCTCTCAGTCCCCTTCCTCTGCTCCACTGATCTCTTCTATTTTAATGGAATCCTCTACACCCTTTTATTTTTTATCTTTTATTTTTATTCTAATTGTTTGTACATGACAGTAGAATGCATTTTGACATATCATACATAAATGGAGTATAACTTCTCATTCTTCTAGTTGATGTATAACTGGTTGTGTAATCCTATATGCACATAAGGTAATAATGACCAATTCATTCCATTGTCCTTCACTCCCTTCTGTCTAATCCAAAGTACCTCTATTCTTCACTAGTACCCTCATTGTGAATTAGCATGCACATATCAGATAAAACATTAGGTCTTTGGTTTTGGGGGATTGGCTTATTTCGCTTAGCATAATGTTCTTCAGCTCCATCCATTCACCTGCAAATGCCTTAATTTCATTCTTCTTTAAGGCTTAGTATTCCACTGTGTAAATGTCCCACATTTTCTTTATCCATTTATCTGTTGAAGGGTGCCTAGGTTGGTTCCATAGTTTAGCTATTGTGAATTGAGCTGCTATAAACATTGATGTGGCTGCGTCACTATAGTATGCTGATTTTTAAGTCCTTTAGGTATAAACCTAGGAGTGGAACAACTGGGTCAAATGGTGGTTCCATTCCAAGTTTTCTGAGACTCTCCATACTGCTTTCTATAGTGGTTGCACCAATTTGCAGCCCCACCAGCAATGTATGAGTGTACCTCTTCCTCCACATCCTCGTCAACATTTATTGTTGCTTGTATTCTTGGTAATTGCCATTCTGACTGGAGAGAGATGAAATCTCAGTGTAGTTTTATTTTGCATTTCTCTAATTGTTAGAGATGTTGAACATTTTTCATATATTTGTTGACAATTTATATTTCTTCTTCAGTGAAGTGTCTATTCTGTTCCTTTGCCTATTCATTTAATGGTTTTTTGTGTGTGTGTGTGTGTGTGTGTGTGTGTGTGTGTGTGTGTGTGTTAAGTTTTTTGAGTTCTTTACATACTGTGGAGATTAATGCTGTATCTGAGGTGCAGGTGGCAAAGATTTTTCTCCCATTCTGTAGGCTCTCTTTTCACATTATTGATTGTTTCATTTGCTGTGAGGAAGCTTTTTAATTTGAATCCATCCCATTTATTGATTCTTGATTTTACTTCTTGTGTTTTAGGGGTATTGTTAAGGAAGTCATGTCTGAAGCCCACATGGTAGAGATTTGGGCCTACTTTTTCTTCTATTAGGCTCAAAGTCTCTGTTCTAGTGCATAAGTCCTTGATCCACTATGAATTGATTTTTGTGCAGGATAAGAGATAGGAGTTTAATTACATTTTGCTACATATGGGTTTCCAGTTTTTCAGTACCATTTGTTGAAGAGGCTATCTTTTCTCCAATGCATATTTTTGGCACCTTTGTCTAGTATGAGATACCTGTATTTATGTGGGTTTGTCTCTGTGTCTTCTATTCTCTATCATTGGTCTACCAGTCTGTTTTGATACCGATATCATGTTGTTTTTGTTACTGTGGCTCTGTAGTATAACTTAAGGTCTGCTATTGTGATGCTTCCTGCTTCATTTTCTTGCTAAGGATTGCTTTGACTATTATGGGTCTCTTTATTTTCCAAATGAATTTCATGGTTGTTTTTTCTATTTCTATGAAGAATGTTATTGATATTTTAATAGGAATTTCATTAAATCTGTATAGTGCTTTTGGTAGTATGGCCATTTTTACAATGTTAATTCTGCCTATCCAAGAGCTTGGGAGACTTTACATCTTCTAAAGATCTTCTTAAATTTCTGTATTTAGTGTTCTGTAGTTTTCATTGTAGAGGGCTTTCACTTCTTTTTAAAATTGATTCCCAAACATTTTTTTTTTAGGCTGTTGTGAATGGGGTAGTTTTCCTAATTTCACTTTCAAATCACTGATGTATAGGAACACATCTGATTTATCCCCACCCTTTTCTTGTCTCTTCTTTTTTCTCTGATTTTGGACTAGCTTTTGCATTTCAGAGAAAACATTCAACCTTTGACTTTCTGAGTCTGGTTTATTTCACTTAGCATGCTGTCTTCAGTTCCATTCATTTATTAGCAAATGCCATGATTTCTTTCTTCCTTATAGCTGAGTAATACTCTTTTGCATATATAGATCACATTTTCTTTATCCATTTATCTGTTTACAGGCACGTAGGTTGGTTCTATAGCTTGTGCTATTAATACATTGTTATGGCTGCATCCTATAGTATGCTGATTTTGGATTTTTTTGGATATATACTGAAGAGTAGGATAGCTGGGTCATATCGTGGTTCCATTCCTATTTTTTGAGGAATCTCCATACTGTTTTCTGGAGTGGTTGTATTAATTTGCAGTCCCACCAACAATGTATGTGTGTTATTTTCTCTCCACATCTTCATTAACATTTATTATTATTTGTATTCTTCTTGATCATTGTCATTCTGAGTGGAGTGAGATAAATTCTTAAAGTAGTTTTGATTTGATTTCTGTGATTGCTAGAGATGTTGAACGTTTTTTCATATATTTGCTGCCCATTTGTATTTCCTCTCTTGCAAAATGTCTGTTTAGTTCTTTTGTCCATTTATTAATTGGGTTTTTCTGTTTTTGGTGTTTTTTCTACATCCTGGATATTAATGCTGTGAGAAGCAGGTGGCAAAGATCTATTTGCAGGCTCTTAATCTTTCTATAGGTTCAAAGATCATTCTATAGTATCTTTCTTCATATTCTTAATTTATTCCTTTGCTATGCAGAAACTTTTTAGTTTGATGCCATCCCACTCATTAATTCTTGCTTTTATTTCTTGTACTTTGGGAGTTTTATTAAGAAAGTCTATGCCTGTGCTAACATGTTGGAGAATTAGGTCTGCATTTTCTTCTATCAGTTGTAGTTATTGGACTAATTCCTATGTCTTTGGTCCACTTTGAGTTTACTTTTGTGTAGGGTGAGACATAGAGGTTGAGTTTTTTATTCTTCTACATATTGACATCCAGTTTTACCAGCACTATTTGTGAAAAAGGCTATATTTTCTCCAATATGTTTTTGGCACCTTTGTCTAGTAACAGATGACTGTATCTACATGGGTCTCTGTATCTTCTATTCTATTCTTATGTCTTCATGCCTGATTTGGTATCAGTACTATGTTTTTTTTTTTTTTTTTTTACTATAGTTCTGGAGTATGATCTGAGGTCCAATATTGTGATGCCTTTAGCATCACTCTTCTTGTTCAGTATTATTTTGGTTATTCTGGGTCTCTTATTTTTATTTTCTTGGTACAATGGATTGAACCCAGGGGCACTTTACTACTGAGCTATATCCCCAAACATTCTTTTTTTCTTTAGACAAGGATTCACTAAGTTTCTTTTCTTTTCTTTCTTTCTTTCTTTTTTTTTTTTTTTTGGTACCAGGGATTGAACTCAGGGGCACTCGACCACTGGGCCACATCCCCAGCCCTTTTTTGTATTTTATTAGAGACAGGGTCTCACTGAGTTACTTAGTGCCTCGCCATTGCTGAGGCTGGCTTTGAACTCTTGATCCTCCCTGCCTCAGCTTCCCAAGTGCTGGGATTACAGGCATGTGCCACCACGCCCGGCGACTCACTAAGTTTTTTATGGCCTCTATAAATTGCTGAGGCTGGCCTTGAACTTGTAATTCTCCTGCCTTAGCTTCATGAGTTGCTGGGATCTTATTTTTCCAAATGAATTTCAGACTGTTTATTTCGAGTTCTGTGAAGAATGTCATTTGTATTTTGATCGGGATTGCATTGAATCTATATAACACTTTGATTATATGGCCATTTTTACAATATGAATTCTGCCTATTCAAGAACATGGGTCGAGGGGGTCTTTCTATCTTCTACAGTTTTCTTCAATTTCTTTCTTCAGTGTTATGTAGTTTTCATTGTAAGGGTCATTCACATCTTCATTCAATAATTCCCAAGTATTTTTTTGTTGTTGTTGTTGTTAAAGGTATTGTAAATGGTACAGTGTTCCTAATTTCTTTTTCACCAGATTCGTTATTGGAAAGTAATTGATTATATCTTGATCTCTTATCCTGTTACTTTGTTAAATTTGTTTATCAGCTCTAGAAGTCTTCTGGGTCTTCTAAATATCAGATCATATCATCAGAAAACAGTTGATTTGACTTCTTTTCTTGTTTGTGTAATTTCTTCTTCTCTTGATTAATTGCTTTGGTTAGATATTCAAGGACAATTTTTTAAAGTTTTTTTATTTTTTTATTATTTTTACATTTCATAATATACTTGTTTTAACCATAAATTGTTGCTGAACTTTGTCAAATGCTTTTTCTGCATCTATTGAGAAAATCATGTGAGTCTTCTTCCTAAATCTACTAATGTGGTGAATTATATTTATTGCATATGTTGAACCAATCTTTCATCTCTAGGATGAACCCCATCATGATCATGATATAATATTTTCTTAATGTTTTTTATAATGTGGTTTGCTAATATTTTATTAAGAAATTTTTGGTTGATATTCATCAGGTTTATTGATCTGAAGTTTTCTTTTCTCAATGTCTGTCTGGTTTTTGTGTCAAGGTGATACTGGCTTCATACAATGAGTTTGGCAGTGTTCCTTCCTTTTATATTTCATGGAATAATTTGAGAAGGCTTCATATTAATTTCTTCTTTACAGTTCTGGTAGAATTTGACTGAGAATCCATTGCATTCTGGGCTTCTCTTTGTTGGAAAACATTTGATAACTGCTCCAATTTCATTATTTGATCAGTATCATGATTTTTGCCATAAGTGTATATGATACAGATTATTTGATATTTTAAGTAAAACAGCCATGTAATTTTTTCTTTAATATGACTTCAAATTGATTTAAACTTTAGATGTTCAGTTTTTAAAAGCTGCATTCTTATTAAGTAATAGTTCCCATGAACTCATGAGTTCAATCTTCTAGCTATATATTCTTTAAAGCAGTACTTCTTTTTAACACATTAAACTAAAGCAAATGTATTGAAAGGAAAAAAAAAATGCTTTTCATGTACCATGTAAAAATTATCTTATGTCTCAATCATTGAGAAACTCTGACTTACACCATCAATTACTATGGAGTTTAGATGAGGAACAATATAACAAATTTGCAGTGACTCTATTAAAATATGTGAATTAAAGAATCCTCTTGTTCCCCTAAGGCCATAATCAAAATTACGGCTTGCATATATTGTCTTCCAGGCAATAGCATATTAATCAGAATTTCTTTGGTGTTCATAGATATTTTGTATAATTTAGCTTTAAAAAACAGCCTTCAGATAACAGCCTTTCATGAGTGTTGAAAAGACTTAGTTTCATTCTTAATCTTTCAATAATAGATCCCAAGAGTGAATAAGGTTACACATTTCACTTTTATAATCATCTTTGCTCAATCTACTGAAGTAAGGAATGCATTAATATAACATTGCACATTATTTCTTCTAGGCTGCTTTATAATTTGTTCAGAATGATTGCAAATCTTACTAAAAGCAATACTTCAAAAAGAGCTTCTCATTCATGATTAAAGACACACAAGCCTAAAGAAGTATCCTTAGCTAATTTTGAAGAATCATTGAAATATTTTGGGAATCAATTTTCTTAACCAAATATAACAAAATTTAGAATTCTGTTTACAGTTGGAGATTTCTAGGCTTATGTTAATTTGCTCATAAAATTTGGACTATAGATCAAAAGGAAACATTTAAAATATTCACTTCTTTCAATAGAAATCTTTCTAAAATGTATTACCTACTTCCAGATATCCTTAAACAATTGATAATAAACCTAATACACATTTCTTTAAGACTCTGAATCATCCTTTCTGCACTTTTACTAGCACACCATACTGTCATATGGGTCTGTGTTTTGGTTTTTATGACTCTGACATGTTAACTTTATTTTGCAGCTATTATGCTATTCTCTCTAATAAGCCTCACCCTTATTTGTCCTTCTTCTAGTTGGTTTCTCCCAGTTTTCTATGAGATTGCCTATGTTTCCCATTTTGGAGTCTGGTGTAGTGAAGACATCCTGTGTTTGGAAAAATTTTAAAACATGCCTTTAAAATTGGACATAGAAAGGAAGCACTCACTTTCTTCCCCAACTCTACTATTAAGACAGAGAATTTCTCTTTCTGTCAGTGAAGTTCTTATCCATTTGTACTCCTCCTGATTTGCATACAGGTATTTACACATGTGCAATAACTTACCCTACCTCTCAGCCACAGAGAGTAATAGCATTTGTCATAATTTCCTCCATTCCTTTGGGGATCAAAACCACATCTAGTAAGGAGATTCAGGATATGCTATTACCATATATATATATATATATATATATATATATATATATATATATATATGAAGGAGACTTCCCAAGGTACCTTTGTTGGGGGAATAAGTTGGGAAATGATGATCCATCAGTGGTGTCCATAGCAGGCAGTGCACAGCATCTTATTGTCGTGAGGTGAAGAAAATAAAGGAACTACTATTCATATTTATATCACACTTTAAATGTCAGAGATAAATATATTTGATATCTAGAGATTATCATTAATGGTGAGGTATGCTCAATGAAGTGTTGCAATTCAACAATCTAAAGGGATTGATAGAACTAATTCATTATTAACTTTTCAATTTTTTTTGCAATATATTATGATTTTTGTACCATAGATGCCACAATGTGTTAGTTTTATACAATTAATGCTTTAAAGGTTTTATATCCTGAGAATACTTTTAATGACACAAGAATTGACCAAGAAAATATTTTGAATTATGTTGAGGTCCACAGGTTTTTCTGGTGGCAAAGTACTTTAAAATGTCATTTAATATTAATTACATAGATATACATAAAAGCAGGGGTTGTGACTTGGTTAATCTTTCACTTCTGACCAGAAACTGTCACAAAGCAGTTATTTTGAACAGTATGAAAGATACTATATTTAATTTATCCTAAACCTAGTAAAGCCAGTGGTCTAGTAATGAGTGAAAAGCACATGAAAAAGGAACCCATGGAGAGTATTCTGGAATGGGCATTTGGCAGTGCTGTCATAATTTTATTTTGCTATATATTCTCTTCTTAAGGATTTAAAAATCTTGGGTCAATTTATGTACTTTACAAATAATCCAAATTGATAATGGTAACAAATGTTAGAATATTATATTTATATAATTATTTGAAAGATTGTACATAATTTTAATCCATACCCCAGTACTTATTTTAGTAATTATTGATTTACTACCAAAAGAAAGTGTCTAATCTAATCTGTGGCTAGGCCTGAGATTTGAAAGGGTTAGCTTTCAGAAAAAATTTCCCATTTCTTTAGATGTTTCCAAAATTGAGGCTTTTCCTGGGTACTCATTTGAAATGATTATTTAGGCACTTGGAGAATTTAGATTTATTAGCTTCACATTGAAAGGGATTTTTGTAAAATTCACCATCAGAAAGAAGGCAAATAATCAGCACTTTCTAGATCACAAGAAGAATTCTTATAGATATTTATGTATATATAAAGATATACATATGTTCAAAATAACTGACTTCTAATAGAAAATATATTTAAATATTAAAATATAACTATATTATATATGTATGCATGAAAATCTGCAATATATTTACATTTATGTATATGTAAATATTATGACAAATAACCAGACATGTATATATGTGTATATTTGTCTATGACATATACTTTCCCTTCAGAAATCAGTGGTTTACTTTAAAAATTTTCCTTTCCAAGAAAACTTGGAATGACACACAATTTTACCAATTTTCAACTTTTTTTATTCTATTTTTGTTTATATGTTATAGATGTTAAGCTCAAAAATCATTGTAGGGAATTAGTTCATAGGTCTATTTCTGATGGATTTTGATATAGTGAGTAATAGCATGTGTGCTTTTCCTTGTTTAAATACTAGCATGATGGATTATAAATGAGATTTAATGGGCTTCAGTTACATTAGAGGGTTTCTGGGGCATTACTGACATTTGGAATGATCTCTGTGAGTAGTATCTTTGCTGCTTCTGTTAATTTATAGCACTAATATAATGACTTGTGGCATAGCATTCTAAGTATCAAAATAAAAATTCATGCTGATTTTATTAATTTTTGTTTCATTGCTTTATGAATTCAAATATAAGAACATTAAAATCATAGCATAAATGAAAGAATTACTAACTGACCTCAGGAGTGCCTTCTGAGGTTCCCATATAGTTATTTGAAATAGGAAACTATCTTAAGAGGAAATTTTTTGAGGGGGAAAAATGTGAAAATTTTCTTCAAAAATAATTAGTTTATTAATATTGAAAATATATATAAGAGGGACATAAAACTATAAAAATAATTGATCATTTTATTTTTGCTCAGGAAATAAATCAGCATTATCTTCTTTTTGTCAGCCATGATGTTCAACGTCATTTAGATGGTTTAGAAGTGGCAAGAAAGATAACTGTGGTCTATGTTTACTTATTAATAGCATTTCTTGAAGTACCAATTCAGAAATCTTAACATTCAGGTGAATTCAAATATATCTTAAGTTTCTGTTGAACAAAGTTCTCCTTTCTATTTCTCATCTATTTTTATATTTTGATCTTCCTTAGTATATGACAATCAAATTGCTGATTGCTATTGAGAATAAGTATCTGTTCAACTTTCATAAAGGAAGCATTTAATTTTGTAATGATAAGGATTGTTGCATTCAGTTTTGCTTGATTTTTATTTATTTATTTACAATGCATTTTAAAGACATTATTTGCTTATTACTGTTTTATTAATTTTACTAGGCATTTGTAGAATGCTTATTGTATAATAAGCATTGTTTTTGATCCTAAGAAAAAAATTTCTAACGCATGTTGAACACTTTATATACGCTGTTGAGAGCCTAAAACTCTTTTTCAATTCTCACAATCCTATATTGGGATATAACTCATTTTAGTGGAGGCACTAGAAAAAAAGATGTCATAATTCCTGTCTTTTAGGTATGGATAAATATAAAGTTGCATATGTGTTTTGAGACAACATGATATTTCTTAATAATAGGAGGAAAGAATTAGACTAAATTAGGTTATGTGTTCTTCTCTGTTTAGCTAATCCACTGGTTTATTTTTCTCATTCACATATTGAGTCAGATGTTGCTCATCGCATCTGTCCACTGGATTAGTGGCAGAATCATTACCAATTGACTGTGGTTGAATCAGTCAGCTCAGGCTGATTGCATAATTGAGACCATCAGTCTCTTGAGAACCACAAAGGAGGTAGAAGGTATTGACTGTTAGGCAATGAGAGTCCTTCTTCAATGGCTCCTCATATATAGAATATTGAGAGGTGGGAAGGGAATTATTAGGTCTAGTCCATTTGGCTGCAGAAAGTGCCTGGCATTAACGAAGTGGAGCAAGGGTTGAATTTGCACAGGGGAGAAGGCATGATCATGAGATAAAGCAAATCGGAGGCCTCAAGATTTCTTGGTGTTTACTCAAAAGTTGAGATAAATTATAGTGGCTTGGGAAGACTCTGTACACTAGGAGTAATGAGCTCACCAAGTGCTAAGAAGAAAAGTCATCTGTGGCATGATTTTGCAAGTTCTGTAGCCAGCATAACCTGTTCATTGAGTAACAGGTACAGGGTTACTGTATCTTGAGATTTTTAAGTTATAGGGGAAGAATTTACATAGGTAACATATGGTTTTTTTTATATTTACATTAATCAGATCTGTGAGAATAGTTCTATATTCAAGGATTTATTTCTTTGCTTCCTTCATACTAATATTTATAGGTCAAGAAAAAATAATATTTTTTTGTAGAAAAAATGAATTTTCAAAATGCTTTACATCATCCCTCCCTGAGCTCCAAAACTGACTGCATAATCTGGTACCATTGTTATAACATCAAGTGTATTTATTTGAATTTTATTTGTTAGAGTTTTGTGATTAAACTTAAAATTTAAATTATTAATATTTAAATTAGAAACAAAATTTAGTGTTTGTTAATGAAGGCTCAAATATGTTGAAGGAGGCTTTTCTTGTCCTGGAATTTAAAACTAAGACTTAAAGCTAAGAGCCAAGAAGTGTCAAGTGTCCCACATTTTAAAGAGAGCTTGCAACAGCTGTTGGTCAAAGACACTCATTTTAATTTGAATAGGCCCTGGTCTCTCCTGCTATCTATTACCCACACTCATAATTATAGTTGTGAGGTTGGGTTTTCTAGAAAGTAGACTCTGAGTTAGATAGTAGTATATAGGTTACCAATTAGAGAGCATTCTTAGGATAAAAATCTGTTGAAGAATGGGCAAGGAGGTAAAACTTGGTAGTGGGAAGATTTAAAGTATGTTATAATGTCAACAATGCCCTTCAGACTTGTTTTGAGTTGTGGCAAGGGCTGGACCTTTATATCTCCATAGGAATCATTATTGGGCAGGGGGCCAGGTTTAGATCCCCAAGTTATTGGATGTGATCCCTGCCCCACTCCAGGATGGAGGTTTGATCTAGAGAAAGAGGAGGGTGAGGCCACACTTTTCAGCTGAGCTAGCTCCTGGAGAGGTCACCAGTTAAGGGCAGTAGCTATCATTTGAACTGCTGATCTCCTGTAGGCAAAGTTCTGTTTCTTTCTGGCTGCTTTCAATGATTTTTTTTTCTTTGTAAAAAGTCTAATTATGGTGTGTCTTGGCATCTATTTCTTTGGATTTTTATTGTTTGGGGTTCACTCCATGAATCTGTATCTTTCACCAAATTTGTAATATTTTCAGCCATATCTTTTCAAACACTCCTTCAGCCCTATTTTCTTTCTCCTTGACTTCTGAGATTCTTTGTTTTTGTCCCACAGGTCCCTGGAGCTCTATTCATTTTAGGAGATTCTGGGTCCTACTTAAGCCCTTTATTTTAGTAGGTAGCAATTCTGTTTAGGTGTGGCTCATAGGTCCTGGCCTACTTTAGTGGGTTGTAGTTCTAATGACTTGAATTTGCATGTTTATGGTCTTATTTTTGTTATCTTGTGTATTTCCTGTGGTGAGGTTCCCAATATTCCCTTCTAATGCTGCCCTAGGTCCCAGAAGGATTTTCCCTTGGTCAGCCTTCCTGATACCACTAGGTAGGGAAAGTAAGTCCCTGACCTTGCAGGAGGACGAGTGCTTTCTGTCAGGGATGCTCATTGTGGTTGGGATAACCTCCTGGGCAACTTCCCCTCTTCCCTTTGATAGATGGGCTACCTCCCCACCCCTAAGGGAAGTTTCCGTATCCTGAGCAAAGCAACCTTGTTTCATTTTCCAGGCAGGAGCCAATCGGCTTAAAGGTCACTGTGTTCTCCGGGAAGGATGTTTTTTCCCTCGGGCAGGAGCCAATAGACTTAAAGGATGCCCTGTTCCATGGGCAAAGAGCCAATAGCGTTAAGGGTTGCTCTGGTACACCCCCCACCAGAAATCCCTATTTAAGCTCCAGTCCATTTGGAGCTAAACACACAACAGCTCATCCCTGCTGAGAGGAGGCAGCCACTGCACCAGTCTTAGACCCACCACCTCCAGCCCAATGGCAGCTGCCCCAGCTGACAGCTCCAGAGACCACAGCCAGCACAAGAGGCACCCACCTTCTGTTCAGAGCTCGCATACTCCCCTCTCCCTGACTCCTCTCTCCCACCAGAGCTTGCACACTCCCCTCTCCCTGACTCCTCTCTCCCAGCACGTTTTCGACCTCTGACCAGCCAATAAAGTGAATAAATCTCTTGGCTGCATGGCTGTCCCCGGTGTGATTTTTGCCCTTCACCCTTGATGTCTCTTAATGGGAGAAAGGATAACTTCTGAGGCCAGAAGTTGGTTACAACAGGGTGCAACCTCCCTGTGGAGGGTAGAAATCCTTCTCTGGACTTGGTGTTTGTGGTGGCAAGGTTCCCTTTGCTGGTGCCCCCCAGCTATCAGTGTCTCTTCATGTGGGTGGGAGTTTCAGGCTCATGGGTCTTGTTGGCAGGGAAATTGTTGAGGGTGGATCCTCTTTGTTGGTACTGTCCTGTGTAGTCTGGTACATGTGGGGAGCCCCAGGTCCTATAAAGCCAGAGAACACTTATCTTGCAGGTTTGCTGGTTTATCCTCAGCAGGGGTCACCACAGATTCTCTTTGCTATTGCTATTGGATCAACTACTGTTGCCAATGGGGCTTCTGTTCAATTCTGAGGAGAAATGAGCCTACCTGGGCTATGACTCTGGCTCTGTTGGGTGTCAGGACATGCTAGTCCTAGGCTATCTTCTTTCTTTGGGTGGGAGGTTGTAGGATGCCCTGCAACTACATTTTCCCTCCAGTTCTGATATCTCTAAGCACTTCAGTCTTCCTCCTTTCACATTTTAGATTTTTCCTTTGCTTGCCTCTTACATTATTTCCAGCCTTTATACTTGTATGTAGTGGGAGTAGGTAGTTGGAAGAATAAAAAGAAAGGAATCTATGCCATCTTGTCCAGACTGGCAGTCTGAGAGGGCAAAAAGTTGCAAAATTAATAAATTACCATCAACTTATCAAAAATTTATCTTAAACATACTGATTATGATGTTTAAATTCAGCATATTATCTATAAAAATAACAAATAAAGCTTACAGATTTATTTAGTATAGTTATCTGATTTAACATGTCTATTTTATTTACCTATTTATTTTTACTACGCAACCCAGTCACACATAGTGGCTGCCTAACAAATAATTGTTAAATAATTAAATTATAATTTATATTTTTATCAATGATAAAAAATTGAGGTATAGATGTTTAAATAATTTCAAAATTATATAACTTAATACTGGTGAAACTATGAATCAATATTAACTACTTCTTTGGTAGACACCAAATCCATTGAATCTTGAATAACATGCATAAATTATCTTATTAACTTGCTGCTTCTATCTTATTTGGTATTTGGATGTCTCAGCATGACATTAGAAATGCAACTATTTTTAGTAAGTACTATAGTACTATTTATTTATTTGGTGAGTTTTATTATTAATAGTAGTAATTTTTAAAACCCTCAATAGCCAGTAATCAGCTTCTAACCAATAATACTTTCATCGGAGATTAGTATCAGTGCTTTTCAATGCACCAGAATAAAACTAATCCCTATTAGAGAATCCACAGCTGGCCTAATAAAACTGTAGTTATAAAAGCAATTGGCATTTTTTGATGTTCACAAGATGCAAATTATAATTTGTCTCCTGAGTACAGGAAAAAAGATGGACATTTTAGACAAATGATTAAATTTGATATTAATGAAGTTATACTTTTCCATGTTTCAGAGGAGATCTTTAAAATATTTATAGTTAACATAAACATAATAATGTATTGATCATATCCTTAAACAATGTAAAATCCCTTATATTAATAGAAAGCAATTACAATTTGAAATGGAATTATGGATTTATATAATTTAGGAAAAGAAAAATTATCATTATGGGTTTATTTTTTAAGTTATGGAAAACATTCATTTCTTAATAGTCTTAAAATTAAAAACAAAACAATGAGTACTAATGATAGAAAACTTAGAATATATTTACTTAGCATATACTTACTTTCATTTTGTGTGTTTCACTATAAGCATATAATAATAACATAATGTACATTTCAAAAAACTAGAAGAAAGCATATTGAAAATTTTTACCATCAAGAAATGATAAATGTTTGAGGAAATAGATAAGTTTAACCTCATTTAAACATCACGCTGTATATATGTATATGTATATCTCAAAATATTATATTACTCTATTGAAATGTACATTTTTAAAATTTTTTATTTGTACCAGAAACTTTGTATACAACCAGAGATATGTAAAAATATGCTCTATAAGTATAATATGAAATGTAATGCATTCTGCTGTCATTTATAATAACTTAGAATAATAAATAAATAAATTAAAAAAAATAAAGTCTTAGTTTAGTCAGTTTATATTAACTTGGCAACAGCTTAGCTTTAATGTACTGGCCATTACTGTTTTAATAAATTTAAACTTAGCTCAATCGTAAACATTGATAATTAAGAACTATATACCTAGTATTTATATATATATATATATATATATATATATACACACACATATATATGTATATATGTATATATGTATGTGTGTGTATACATATATATATATATAAAATTGTTTACATTACCTAAAATCATAATGAGGATTTCCATTTTTTTAATTGTCATTATTTGGCTCATGTTATCAGAGAATTAAAATTAATGTTTCAAATTAATTTTCACAATTTCAGATTCTAGG
Source organism: Tamias sibiricus (assembly GCA_025594165.1). Taxonomy (NCBI): domain Eukaryota; kingdom Metazoa; phylum Chordata; class Mammalia; order Rodentia; family Sciuridae; genus Tamias; species Tamias sibiricus. The sequence continues at coordinate 191,531,441 of CM046659.1, forward strand.
AACTCTAACTTATTGATTATTATAATGTTAGTAAATGACATGGAGAAAATGTAACTAAAATGTTTACATTTCTATAATTTTAAGTTGTATGATGTGTGTAAACACTATCTGTTCTGGTCACTTAAATTAGATTAAAGTCCTACCATTGGTATTAGTGTTATCTGAATACTTTGCTTATCATAGGCATTGTATATCCATCTGTTTTGAAATAATTTGGGAGAAATAAAATAATTCCTTAAGGGATAATCTGGCATACTGAAAGGAATATTGGTTTGGTTTTCAATGAAAGGTCTTAAACGCTGGATTGACTACTTATTTACAAGTCCATGACCTTAGGCAAGCAAGTTACCAGTACTCAAGCCTCAGTTTCCTCATTTATTACAGCAAAAGTAAAATTCCCACTTTACCTGATTGTTTGGAGTATGACAGATACCTCACAAATCAACTCTTAAACATTGTCTGATAAATAATAGATGCTTGGAAAAGTGTCATCATGATTCATTTGTGTATTGCATTTTGGTTGTGATAATGGGTATATTTTCAACTTTGATAAGATTACTGAAGTATTAGCTTGTCCACTAGCCTGGTGATTCAGAGCATGACTCTCTGATAGAAATGAATCACAGAAGAGCTCATTTTAAAATTTTCATAAGTTGGCCACATTACAAGCCAAATTTAGTGGAAGTAGTTAGATCAAAAATGCTTGATGATCCAAGCATCATGTTAGGGTGAAAGAACCAGGATGTGGAGCCGGGTCAGCTCCTCCATGAGCCAGCGCATTTTAGTTGTATACTAAGAGTTTAAGGAACTGAAATAAGAATATTGGTTTTTAAAATGATGTGTTTAGATTGGGGAAAAATGAAAGCATATGTTCTATTGAATTTTCTTTAAGTTAGTTTAAATGGAATTGTCACTGCTAGAGAATATGTTTATATATTACAGTAGTTAAAATATATAGAAAAAAGACAGAAACATAAATTACATGTCTTCCATTCTAGTCCTTACTCTGCCATTTTTTTGTGTGGGTGAAACATTGTGGAACTTGGCTTCTCTTATAGGAGGTGGTCGAGTGTGTGAACTTGGGAGTTGCATTACATGGCTTCAAATATGGCTCTAACCTTTGATCTTGTGCATGTTACTCAACCTCTGTCTCAATTTTTTCTTCTATAAAATGGGAATAATAAATAATCCTACCTTAATATGCCCAACATCTAATAAAAACTCAAAAAATATGAGCTATTTTTATTTTGGTTAAGATTCAGAATATGAATGTGAATTTGAGCAATTATTTGGTGATTACTTTTAAACACTGCATTCCATCCTCTTTAGCCTTCCACTGCACTTGTTGTTTAAAAGTAGTAGGAGCTTAGTAGGCTGTTTGGCACACTTGAGAGTACTTAATGCTGGTTTTAAATGATTGGAAACAGAAAAGTCAGAATTATCATGGGAATAAATTTATTTAGCCTTCAAATCTTTATTGAGCTGAAGCATTCTTACATCCTTGTGTTTTTGACAAAATTTCCTTAGCTTTCTATTAAGTTAATATCTTCTGAACTTATTTAACCTTCAGTTCCTAAAATATACTTTAAATTCATAGTGAATTTAGTTAGTAGTGGGAACTATCTTGTTCTAAGTTTTTCTAGTTAAGTTTTCAGTGTGCTGAAAGTTCAAGACCTGTCATGATTTGTACCTGGTAAACATATAAAAGTAGTTAAAAAGGCTCACTGTTAGTTGAAATTATTTTATTATTTTTATTTAAAAACAGACCATTTTAAAATTTATGTTTTTAAAGTCAATCAGAAATTCAGACTGAATAGCTTTTCAAGTAATATTGAAAACTTTTCACTGATATGGTTTATATTTAAATCAGAAACAGCCCAATGAACTAAAACTTCATACACATGCCCACTTTGATTCAGATTACTCATTAGCAGACAAAATTATACTGATATTTGAGGTGCTCCCAGAGTATACTTATGCCTATTAAATTTGATTGATTTTCAACATACACATTTTTTATAATATATTTTTAATTGTAGATGAACGCAATATCTTTCTTTCTTTATTTTTATGTGGTGCTGAGGATCAAACCCAGTGCCTCACACGTGTGAGGCAAGTTCTCTACCACTGAGCTACAGCCCCAGCCCCAACATATACATTATAATATATGAATTATAACAACTTTAAACTCTGAATATTGAAAAATGTATATACTCTGTTATTCATAAATACTTCAAAGAATTAATTCTAAAGAATAGAAACAGTAGTATGTACACACACACACACACACACACACACACAGAGTCACACACAAGTATTTGTGCTACAGCATTGTCCATATAGATCTAAAAACTGGAAATGACTTAAGTTGCCATCATAATGGGAGTACTTTCACTCAAACTTTGAAACATTATAGGATGTTATACATTATTAATTGGGGCCATGATATATAGATAAATGAGAAAATCATGCTATATGGCAATTGCATTTTTTGTAATAATACTCAGAAGCTTCAATTATGTATATGAAAGTGAAAAAAATGGAAAGGAATGGTAGATAATAGGAGTTGGGTTTGTTTATTATGCTAACTTTTACATATTTTACTAAATTCTTTCATATAATACAATTATATATTCTATTATAATATATTGTTATATTTTATGTTTGTGTTTAATAAATAAAACATTACTGTTCTATATTGATTATCCCCAAATGGAAGCATAAGAACAAAGGCCATCCTCATAATGATCTGAACTTAGAGAACCCTTGAAGGGCTATGATTTAGATTAGCCACCAATACTGACCAAGCTGTACAAACCACGTATGTTCTATCAAGTTTCCAACAGGAAACAGAAGGAATGATAACATGAAGATAATTCAAGGTGGGTTTATTAACAAAGGGAATAAATATAAGAGGTGGAGCCAGATGTGGATTAAGAAAACCTCAAGGAATTGTTCAGAAACCAGAGGCTACCAACAGCATAGCTGCTGTTCTCACCCTAGACTCAAAGAGCTATCAGCGGGAGATGATATCAGAACTCATAAAGAGAGAAAGTCGTGTTGTAAACTAAAGCACTTTGATTGGAATGGTGATTGTTTTAAAAAATGTTTTTTATTTGTTCTTTTTAGTTATACGTGACAGTAGCATGTATTTTGACATATCATACATACATGGAGTATAATTTACCATTTTTTAAAAGATTTTTTTTATAGTAGATGGACACAATACCTTTATTTTATTGTTTATGTGGTGCTGAGGATCGAGCCCAGTGTCTCACACATACTAGGGAAGCACTCTACCAACTGAGCTACAGCCTCAGCCCATAACTTACCATTTTTGTGGTTGTACATGATGTGGAGTTACACTGGTCATGTATTCATATATGAACAAAGGAAGGTTATGTCTAAAACATTCTACTGTCTTTCCCATTCCCATCTCCCATTCCTCCTTCCCACTCCCCCACTGTCCAATCCAGTGAACTACCATCCCTCTCCCCTACCTGCCTATTGTGAGTCAGCATCTGAATATCAGAGAGAATATTCAGCCTTTGACTTTTTGGGGGGATTGGTTTATTTCACTTAGCATGATAGTCTCCAGGTCCATCCATTTACCAGCAAATGCCATAATTTCATTATTTTTTATGGCTGAGTAATATTCTATTGTGTATATGTACCACATTTTCTTTATCCATTCATCTGTTGAAGGGTACCTATGTTGGTTCCATAGCTTAGCTATTGTGAATTGAGCTGCTATAAATATTGATGTGGCTGCATCACCATAGTATACTGATTTTAAGTCCTTTGGGTATATGCAGTGGAGTGGGAAAACTGAGTCAAATGGTGGTTTCATCCAAGGGTAGAACAATGATCTTTGTTCAACGGACACAGTCTACTCAAGGTAAGCTTACAGGAAATAAAGAAGTGAAAAATTGGAACTCATTCTCATCTTTCTTATTATCTTGTGTCAGGGCTCCCCATTGCCTGTACCCAACAAAGGCCAGATACTAAGGGAGGGCCTATTTGGTGTCACCTGTGTAGGTCAGTCATGTTGGGCAGAGAATTGGGGGAAATGCAGAGAGTGGATTTTCAGAAGTAAACAGCATCTATCTGGCATAAAATAAACAACATTTTTTTTTTTTTTTTTTTTTGTACCTGGGATTGAACTCAGGGGCACTCGACCACTGGGACACATCCCCAGCTCTTTTTTGTATTTTATTAAGAGACAGGGTCTCACTGAGTTGATAAGTGCCTTGCCATCGCTGAGGCTGGCTTTGAACTCGTGATCCTCCTGCCTCAGCCTCCCAAGTAATCCCTCCCTGGGATTACAGGCGTGAGCCACCGCGCCTGGCTTAACCAACATTCTTTTTGAACTAAATAATCAAAATGTAAAAGATAGAGGAATAAAAAAACTAGTTGTGCTGGGCACAGTGCAGCACGCCTATAATTTCAGCAGCTTGGCAGTCTGAGGCAGGAAGATCCTGAGTTCAAAGCCAGCCTCAGCAAATGCAAGGCACTAAGCAACTCTGTGAGACCCTGTCTCTAAATAAAATACATAAAAGGGCTGGGGATGTGGCTCAGTGGTTGAGTGCCTCTGAGTTCAATCCCTGGTGCCCCCCTCCCCCCAAAAAAAACCAAACAAGAACAACAAAGAACTAGTTGCAATATGAAAAATACTGTGCCTATTCTCTTTACAGGCTGATAGAATTGTTTTCAATTAACCTAAGCCCAAAGACAGAACTTGATAATCTGAAAATGATCTTGTTCCTCACTGTTCTTTGTGCAAAAATCCTAGTTTCTTCCCCAAACTCCAATGAAGCCATGGAATAGGATAATTCAGAGTGTGAATAGAGGATTATAATTCTCCAGGATGGACACACCCTCGCCCCACAAAGTGTAAAATTAAGCTAAGTGGGAATGCTTCAGTGTAGGGGTTTTCTGTCACCTTCTAGCATGATTGCCAGAAGCAGCATGGTAATCAAGGTGATGGAATGAGGAGCTGATGTTTACAGAGCCTCAGCATGTGCCAGATGCCATGGGTTGCAATCACTTAAGCTTTTATTCCTCTCAGCTAACCTATACCAAGACCATTATTTTACCAAATTTCTGATCGAGAGATCATTGGATAATCAACTGGACTTTAAGGAACTTTCTCAAGGTCAGTTTGGACCAAGATTTGATGAGCTCTGTCCTGGCACAGCCTCACTGGGGTACAACATAGTGAAGGAGTCACTGACTATTGTTGTAGCCGTCTCATTCGTCCCATAAATATTTCTTTACCTTCCCTTCTCTCCCATTACTTTTTCTTCCATTCATTCTCTTATTAGGTATTTAGCACATTCTTCATCAGAACCTCTGTGCCAAGAATCATACATGGTACAGTTGATCCAACAAACGTGACCTCTGCTTTCATGGGTTTTACAGCTTAATAATTGTTCTCAAGGGAACCATCTCATGCATTTCCACTATCCTCAAATCCTTTTCCTTTTAGGTTCTTTGTGTTTTAATCTCCCCATCTCTTTACTATGACTAACAGGTATTCTTTTGGCTTGTGCATTTAAATTATGGTGAAATCTAAAATAAACCTTTTAAACTATCTCACTTGCTATGTCATTGTTGAGAGAAATGAAGATTCTGTAATATTATAAGAAAGATGAAAGAAGGGAACTAGGTAAACTTTTTTTTTTAAAAAGTTCTGTCTGGTTTTATTCAAATAAATTAGCCAGTGTCCCCAAGAGGTATATGTATAAGATATCATGTTCAGGCTTATGTTTTAATCAGGCTAAAAGTGTATCATATTCCCTCAAATAAGCACCACTTCCGTTTTCCTAATTGAAATTTGGTTTTCATTCAAAAACCTTTCTTGTTAAAGACAAGTTAAAACTGATGTTTAAGTTTCTTGTATCATTTTAATCACAAAGCTAATATACATTTGAACTCATTTTTCCCACTATTTAGACATGCTTGTTCGCTCTTGGGAAAACCCTAGATTGGGTTACTCAAGTAATCCCATTTTTGTAACTGAGCCAGTATTATCATTATCAAAATGACAATTGATCCAAGAAGGATGATATTGGTATATAAAAGAATGTGCTGATTTCTGTGATTTTGCATTAGTTGTATTGCATTGTGGAGCTTTAGGAACTGCTTCCTTGTGCTTGAGTTTGCCTTCTAATAATCAACTTAGGTGATATTCAGTAGAGTGACATTCAGTATACGCCACACACTTGTGTTCTGCAGTTTGTGGATGTGATAACACACATGCATACACATACCTATTTATAAATTAAGAAGAAGGTATTATTAAACATCTGATTGGCACCATTTTATAGTTGGTTCTTTTCCTGTCTCTGACTAATTGCTTAACATCTTCGATCGTCTTTAACTTTTCTTTTTTGTAAGATGAAGTGTTTGGGCTAAATGAGTATTCCTAGAAATCACTGAGCACCCAAAATCAGCTGGTGAGGCAAGGTTGGAAAATCATGGGCAGCTTTTGCTCCTCTCTTCTATTTCAAACAGAGAATTTCCTTTTATATTTGTTTTATTTGTCAATAATCTCAACTAAGTCTTCCAATTTCTGATGCATTTTTACCTATTTGTCAACAGTAGGCAACTGTGTTCTTTTTTTGGCTTCACAGTGAGATATAGTTTATAGAAACCACAAGGAACCCATTTAATCAATGGTTCCTTTGAATTCTGCAGTAAGCATGAAATGTAAAGTATTAATCATGTGTTTATGCCTTGTTTCTACATGTTAAACAGTTAAATCCATTCTTAATTTTGTCTTTGTCATTTTCAAAGCAGAAAATTATACCATTGGCCCAAACCTCTGGTATTCTGTCAATTTCTTTGGAAGGTATAAATCTAGTAAGCATGAAAAATGGGCTTTTGCCAAATTGATGGATATATTTGTCTGTGTAGATTGTATTTCTACAGCTGTCAATTGAGATGGTTGTTCCCTACATGAAGTTGTTCTAGAGTCACCCACATACTTGGGATTTTAAACTTTGATGTTTTAGCACTAACTACTTTGAGTTTTAGAGCTCAATGTGTGCCATTCTAAAGGTTGATATTTCAGCTTTTGTATCTTGGGATAACATGTTGTGAATGAAAATTGGTGTTTTCAGCAGAGCTCCTGGGAAAGTTGTTGCCAACAATAATTTTGACATCCCATGTACTCTATTACAAAAAGACAGTAGAATAAATAATTGGAGGTAGGTGGTCAGAATTCTGGTAGGATGAAAGCAAGTATAATTTCTTTTATATGATGGAAAGCAAACAAAAACTCTGCACAAACAGTTTTAATCGATGTTTAAAAACTAGTCTCCCAGACTGTTGCTTGTTTGACAAGATAGTCTTGGCTAAAGTAGAAATGAAGTGGGAAGACAAATAATTACTGTGGAGATAACAGACATTACTGGGCAAGTAGAATAAAAAGTTATTTCAAACATTTATCAAGCCAATTTGACTCATAGTCTCTCAGCTCTGGATTAATTCAGACACATAAAGTGCAAAAACTTTTAAGAATGTTAAAGAACAGTGCTTGCACATCTTATGTTAGCAGTTTTTTTTCTTTTTAAGATTATTGAATAGAATTTTGTTGTATCACAAACTATTGATCCTGAGAAAAGTCATCTGATCCAGAGACCCAAATATATTTGCTAATTAACGAATCAGAAATAGTTTGAAACCTGTTTGTGATTACTGATTGATTCTGCATTTTCTGGTGGAAGGAGATAAATAAGACCATTAAAATGGCATGCCCAAATCACAAAGCTATTTAGCAACCAAAGTAGAATTAACATACAGGTCACATGGCTCTCTGTTTACTATTTTGTACTATAAGGGCACATCAGTTGTCTGATACATTATAGCTTTGTCTTGCATTATTGATATTATGTTGCATTCCATTTATGAATTTCCAGTAGGGTATGATTATTTGTACCATATGATAATTTTATTTTTCATTATTTGATGCACAATTTGATATGATCTATTTTTTGTAGTTTATTTTTATTTTTAATTTTAAAATAATCTTATTCTAAAGAAGATACATATGTAGAGGGTCATTTAAGATTTTTTTAGAAAGAAGATTGTGTGACATTTCATTTGTATTTCAAGAAAAATAAAATATGTGCTATTGGCAATTGTCACAATAATTTTTCATTTATGCTAACTATGCCGAGAAAGAGCTTCCTACATTATATTTATATTTTTAGGCTTAATTCATTAAACTGTAAATATTTATGCCTACAGAAATTTGACCATTTTAATTAAAAAATTTAAAACTGGGTTTAAATGAAAGAAAAAAATTCTCATGAACTTTTAAAATTTAAACATTTGTTTAATGTATTGGATAAATTCTCCATACTTACCTGTGTTAAATTAGCTTCAGATTACCTTTTTCCTATTTTAAGTTCAATGTCGTTTTCATTGTATCAATAGTGAAATTTTGTCACATTGACTTAAGTTACTTTGGGCAGAAGGAGGGAAAACAATACCCATATTCAGTATATTCACTAATTTGCAATGGCTTTTTTTTTGTTGTTTGTTGTTGTTGTTTTTTTTTTTGGGGGGGGGGGAGGGTTTAGTACTGGGGATTGAACTCAGGGGCACTTAACCACTAGGCCACATCCCCAGCCCCCCCCCCCCCCCTTTTTTGTATTTTATTAGAGACAGGGTTTCACTGAGTTGATAAGTGCCTCGCCATTGCTGAGGCTGGCTTTGAACTCGCAATCCTTCTGCCTCAGCCACCCAAGTGCTGGGATTACAGGCGTGTGCCACCGTGCCTGGCGCAATGGCTTGTTTTAATTTTTGCATTGAATCAATCTTTTAGACAATTATTGTAACTTGATTTTATTTCTCCCTTCTGGTAATTACAGGGGCATTTTATTTCAAAGAATATGAATTCAAAATTGTTGGTTAGTGAGCACTCTCAGAGAAGAGGTTTTAAAATCTTATTTTAGAAGCAGTGGCATTGTGCTCATAAACTTCAGGTTTTATTTCTTCCTTTTCTCCAGGAATAACACAAAGCATGGTCATTATTTGCTCTAGCAAGAAATTTACATAGGGACATAAATATATTTCATACATTCTTAATCACTAAGCATCTAGAATAAATGTCAGATTTTTAAAATACTCTTTATTTTATGCATAAAAAGTCAAAGTTTGCTCTTTTCACTCTTCAGTAAATAAGTATCTCTTTAAAAGATTTAAAAAATTGACTAAAACTACCAATTATCTCATATTTTAAAAATATATTGAGAATTTATTAGATGTAGACTGAACTGATATTAAATTCATACCTTGCCTTTAGCTAACTTAAAATTTGATCTGGGTATATCTCAATTTATTAGAAATAATTAAGTAGGAATTAAATGAAAATTAGTTATAGATACACAGAAGTCATTTTCACTACCATAAAATTGAAGACATATTAATTCATTTGACCAATAATCACTTATTGTTGTGCTTTGTGGGGATAAAGCAATATTTGAAGTTACAATAAATTTCACTCTGTTTACTCTTATTGGCCTATTTTTGTCACGTTTACAAAAAAAATTACCTCAACTGTTAGTTAATATAGTCAACTTTTTAAAAAAAATTTAGAGAACAGAAATGGATAAAATAGATTTATACTTGATGGATTCTTTGGACAAATTGTTGTTAGGATTCTAATTATTGAAACAGATCTAAATATGATAGGGCATCATAGATTAAGATTCTGTTGCAGCAATGGTGATGAACATGAAATTTCTCAAGTGATTGTATACCATGTGGATGGAATGCTATGATGATTAAAAAAATAGTTATATGGAAATGTTGAAATTTACAGATATACTTATCTAGACATGAGCATGCATTTAACATAAACTGACTTGATGGTTGGCCACAACTACAATTCTAGTTTCCACACCTACTCCCACTTATCCACCCACATCTACTGGACAAGTGCCTGGTTAAACAGATGGGTCTTGCACTGTGCTCTTAACTCAGAGAAGCTCCACCTTTGTTAAGCAAAACACAGGATGAAAATAGATAGACTATATTGTGTTATTGTGCTCCTGGGCATGACACTTTGAGTGAAGAGCTACTACTTATTGTTATTTGTTATTGGAAATATGTTTTTTGCTTATGAATGAATATGTGAATATTGGAGGACAACAGATGGAGTCTCAGGGATCTGGAAAAGGCATAGATAGGGAAGTAGTTCACCATCAAATATGAAAATAAAAATCAGCAGGTGTGTGAAATGACATGTGGTTTTATAAATACATGTAGCTATGATTTTAGAAAATGTTTGGATTAGCCAAGAGACATGCTTTGATTATGAAATTTCCCTCATCTACCAATTGGTCTGAGACAAATTAGAATTCTCAATATCTGTCCACGAGCTGCTTCAATAGGCTAGCACTTCAGCAGTTAAAAAGCAGGATTTGCAACAGGATGTTAAGTTCTGGCTAACATTTGTGTAAATACTACACACTTTCATTGGGAAGGCAGAGGGATTTGGAGACCTAAGTGATAGGTTGGCACATGATTTTATGACACCAGAAGTGAATTTTGTTTCTGATTAATGGCAGTGCTATTGTCCTTGTTGGGGACAAAAACACCAAGGGGAAGGAAAGAGCAGCAACTAGACAGCCCTGTACTTGGAACATCATAGGAGATAAATTTTGATGCTCTAATATTGACATATTAAAAAGATCTTCAAGGGTGTTTGCTCTCCGTGCATTTTTATGATATGCTCTTTAGTGTTATAATAATCAGCAAGCCATCACATATTTAACCTCATGGAATTATGAACATGGGCGTTTGTTCTTCACATGATCCATTATCTATTTATTGGATCATTAACGTGGATATTTACTCCTCTGCAATTATGGCCATGCGTGGTCTGTGGAGAGCACCAAAAATTTAAGTAAAAGACCTTCACTCCTCTTTCCTGAATGATTTATTTAATCTTTTGATAACTAAGTTTTCTCCACAAAAAGGGGATGGATTGCAACCCACTTTCCTAATATTACTGCAGGACATTTTTTTTAATTGCATGAAATAATTCCTATGATGCACATGAATTCTATGGAATAAAGCATAGTACAGTATGAACTGAACTATGTTTCCTGATTATAATGTTTAGATACATATAGGCATAATGTTGTCTAATCCTGCAGCAAAAACTTGCAATGAAACTTTCAGAAAATTTGACCTATTAAATGAAATCCAAATGGAATTTTTCTTATACTTATTTGGCATCTACAAATATGTGGGATGAATGAATGTATAAATGGATGAGAAAATTGCACAAAATTGTTTAATATTCATTTTCTCCAAATAAAAAATTTATACAAAATTAATGAATGTGTTACTATTTAACATTATTTCTTACTGGAGAATGCCTTGAGACTTGTTTGATGGTGTTTAACTTAATTTAAAATATCATTATAGTTTCTTGTTATATTGTCCTTGAAACCATTAAAATTGCCTAAATAAACTCAGAAGATTAATTTAGATACAGATGGAGAATAAAAGTATCTCAATATGTACTTAATTTTATTAGAAGGATGTGCATGATAAAAATAGCCCATTGAAGATGAAAAAGAGGCAAAATAGTGAAATATTTTAATTCTTATACTATCATGAAGTTGTGATAAAACTATAATACTAAATAACCTTGATATTACATAGTACATTCAAGTTCACTTGCGGTACATGCCCCATCTTTATAAGAAAGTACATATTTTGTGTATATGCATTTGTCTAAGACACATGATAATTACTAGCTTTTTCTTGAAATAGTCTGGCATATGATATTTTGTCTATATATATATATATATTTAAATGTCTTTTGTTTTGTTTTAAACAGCAAATGCCAGTCTTCTTGGAGGAGGTGGTGGTAAGTCCTGACATCATTTAATTTAAAACACATTTTTATTACCAATGATAAGATGTTTAGTAAGTTCTGTGATACTTTAAAGAAGTTAATTTTGCTGTAATTGTCAACTACAAAGATAATACTTTTACAGAAAATAGTTCATTATAGAAATAGCTTCAGTTGGTCTAAATATTATTTGAACTGACTTAAAATATGTGGGAGACAATTTTTCTTCTTGTCAAACCCAGTAATTCTACCTTTAGCATACAATGTAACAGCTATAGTCTATTGACATGAACACAGGCATAGTACATGACAGAGTCACTTCTAATATGAATTCTAAAACAATGGTAAATTTGGAGACTGGTTTCTTTTTCACTATATTGACTTTCTTTTGCTTTTCATGATTTTGTTTCTGAGAGCTTAATATATCATCTACTTACTTTGAAAAATAAAAAAGAAATTAATGTTGACACAGTTTTATTTTCATGCTTATTTAGAGGAAAAAGAGAAAGCGATAAAAGTGAGAGGAGGGAAAAGATTCTTGTACTGGGAATTTTTGATACAAAAATCTTGGAAGTAATTGTATTTTTAAATTTCTAGGTTAGGAAGATGAAAGCTTTCATAGCTCACATATATATATATATATATGTATATATACACACACATACATACATATATATATATATATGTAGTAGGGGATAAAATTATATTAAAAATTGGGTCATTTTCATATATGATCCAGATGAACATAAACAGTTTGGGTCTCTCTCCCTCTCTCTCCCTCTCGTTCTCTCTCTCCCTCCCTGTTTTGTTCTTGCTTTTTCTTTTCATATTTGTGTTGAAATAGGTACCAGTGAATTGTGAAAAACTTTCAAAAAATTTCTGGCCTTAAACAGAAATTTTCAGTGTAATTTTTGTTGGGAGATTAAAATTTAATTATTTTTTCCTATGTAGAATCAATTGATTTTTTAAAAGGAGTTTTAGAAACAGGAATAATAGAAAATAGTTTAAACTAGAAAAGGGTCTTCATATTATCAAATATCTACGCATGTTCTACAGTAAAGTATTATGAAAATAATATGGGATTCAAAGTTGGAATTATTATGTGAAGAGGATGAATCTATGAGCCTATACTTTAAAAAATCAGAGCAATACTAACTACCTAAACTGCTTATTATGGAGATTAAGCAAACATGTCTGGTATGTAGTAGAAGAAGTAGGGGATTAGTAAATGTATATTTCTTTTCTTCTACCCTGAATTATTTTACAATATATAAATCTATAGGATTTTTCATATATCTCTTATTTTATTCTTGGGGTATTAGAAAGGAAAATTTTCCTTAGGAGTTAGATTCCCAGTGATTTTTTTCCTTTTTAAATCACAATATGTGAAGAAAACATTACTAAACTAAATTGTCCAGAATGATGATGTTCTTATAAGACATATTAGTATTTTAGGAAACCTGAATAATACTCTTAATAGCATAAAGAAAATTTAAAATTGAGTATACATAAATATATTAATCAAGTTATAACAGCAGACAAATTAGCTAGACAATTCATTCATTATTGTTTATTATTTCCAAAAAGTGACTTGATATATTAGTTAAAGCCACATTAGCTTCTCATAATGGAAAAATACAAAACAAAATATTGTAGTTTGAAGAAGACAGAAATGTATTTTAAAATATTTGTAAAAGTAGGAGCCGGGCGCGGTGGCGCACGCCTGTAATCCCAGCACTTTGGGAGGCTGAGTCAGGAGAATCGCGAGTTCAAAGCCAGCCTCAGCAATGGCGAGGCACTTAGCAACTCAGTGAGACCCTGTCTCTAATAAAATACAAAAAAGGGCTGGGGATGTGGCCCAGTGGTCTAGTGCCGCTGAGTTCAATCCCCAGTACCAAAAAAAAAAAAAAAAAAAAAAAAAAAAAAAAAAAAAGTAGGGTAGATATAGACTAGACTGGTTCTGTTGTAATTCCATGGTGTCATCAAGGACTCAAGCTCTTTTCTGTTCTTCCCTCGTAGTGGGTAGCTTCCATAACTTAGGGTTCATGAAGGCTGTTGGCACTCTAGTCATCATAAATATAGTTCAGGTTAGGAGGAGCAGGAAAGGCAAAATATAATAAAGTGTGCCACCAAAGATGAGTCAGTTTCTTTAAGCAGATTTCCCTGAAATTTCATATTTATCCCTGCAATGTGGTCTTTGACTCTAGGAAAGGTTGTCCTCATTTAAAAAAAAGAAAAGAAAAGAAAGAAAGATATTCTTCACAGAATTATTTTAAAAAAACTAAAACAAACAATTATTAAATTCATTTGAAAAAATGAGACCCAGAATAGCCAAAGAAATACTAAGCAAGAAAAGCAAAGTAGGATGCATTGTAATACCTGATCTGAAATTATACTACAGAGCTATAGTAACAAAAAAAGCATGTATTAGCATCAAAATTTACATGAAGATCAATAGAATGGAATAGAAGACACAGAGGCAAATCCATAAACCTATAGCTATTTAATATTTGGTAAAGTTACCAAAATAAATCTTGGAGAAAAGACAGCCTTTTTAACAAGTGGTGCTGGGAAAACTGGATAGCTATCTGTAGAAAAATGAAATTAGACCCCTCTCTCTCACCCTGCACAAAACTCAAATTGAAATAGATCAAAGACTTGGGAATTATACTAGAAACTTTACAACTGCTAGAGGAAAACATAGGGTCAACACTCCATCATGTAGGTGCTAACACAGACTTCCTTAACAAGACTCCCAAAGTGCAAGAATCAATAAGTGGAATGCCTTTAACTAAACAGCTTCTGCACAGCAAAGAAAATGATTAAGAGCCTGATGCTGAGAGAGCCTACAGAATAGGGGAAAATCTTGGCCAGGTACCCCTCCCTCCAATAGAGGATTAATATCCAGAATATATAAAGAACTCAAAAAACTCCACCACCACCACCAACAACAACAAATAATCCAATTAATAAATAGGCAAAAGGACTAAACAGAAATTTCTCAAAAGAAGAAACACAGAGGGCCAAGAAATACATGAAAATATGTTCAACATCTCTATCAACCAGGGAAATACAAATCTAAACTCTACTAAGATTTCATCTCAATTCAGTCAGAATGGCAATGATCAAGAATAAAAACAAGAATACATGCTAGTGAGGTTGTGGGGAGAAAGGAACACTTGTACATTGCTGGAAAACACTATAGAGATTCATCAAAAAACTAGGGATGAAACCACCATATGAACCTGTTATCCCACTCCTTGGTATTTCCCCAAAAGATCTAAAATCTGCCTATTGTAGTGACACATCCACATGAATATTTATAGCAGCACAAGTCACAATAGCTAAATTATGGAGTCAACTAGATGCCCGTCAATAAATGAATGGATTAAGAAATTTGGTATATACAATAGAGTCCTACTCTGCCATTAAAAAGAATAACATTGTGGCATTTTCCAGTAAATGGATGGAAATGGAAATATCATGCTAGGTGAAATGAGCCAAACTCAGAAACTCAAAGGTTGGATATTTTCTCTCATGTGAAAGCCAGAGTAAAATAAAGGAATGGGGGAGGGAAGGAGAAGATTACATAAAGAACCAATCATATACAAATTAATAGATGAGCGAAAGGCAATCTAGTAGAGAGAGAATGGGAGAAGAGGGAGTATGGGAGGGAAAAGGGGTAGGGTAAAAGGGGGATCATGAACTGAAATAGATTTTTATGCATTATGAATTTGAGAAGGTAAATATATGGTGCTCTCTTTGCCACAGCATTTATTTTTAGTAGGATTATTTTAATGGTTGAGGACTTAGGGGTATTTTGGTACTTCTTTAAGATAACACAGCTTATAAAGGGCAGTGTTTGAATGAGAAGACAGTTTTCCTGACTCCAACTCCAGCTCATTTTGTCTTTGCTCTGTGAATTTTAATATATCTCTGCTCTTCAGATTTACTTTTTTCATAGATAGGCAGGAAACTCTGTTAACATGAGGAAAAATGAATGAGAAGACCAGAACACATGCAGTTGATGTGTTTGATGCTTTCCTTTGGCCTATTTTCACATGTCTCACTTCTATTGATAATTTGAAAGTATATGCAATGGCATGATCTTTGGCACATTTGGATTGCTGTCCAGATTCATATACCTTTTTGTGTGCATTTGAGGTTTAGTTTTAGTAAACATTGCATTTTAAATGAATGTTCACCCATCAGTAATAAGGATGTTTTACATGCACGAGGTCCTGTGAAGACTAAACTTTTAGAATATATAATAAAGAAATCATTGTAGACAGCCTTAAATTATATAAAGAATCAAATTAGGGAAAAAAACAGAATTAAGGAAGTAATTCCTCAATTCTTTTCAGATCATTGAATAATAGGAACAAAATTCATAACCTCTTACTTTAGATTATTTTTTCTCTTTTATTTATGCAATAGTTAGCATAAAACCAGAATCTGTTTACTGAACCCAAACAGAACAATTGTTCATGGGATATGATTCCTCCTCTAATCTGTCAAAGCATGAGGCATAGTATTACACATTTAAAGTGACAGCTCCTGACAGAGTGCAAATTAACACTGGCTTTTTGTACACACGATTTTTTATGATTACCATTTTAATCATAATATATATATATATATACACTTATATATATCAAAATATACTCTCTGTCATGTATATCTAAAAATAACAAAAATAAATACATAGCCATATACAATAAAAACCTATATAATCTACAAAGAATCAATAAAAAACTCTATCTATATGAAACTTATATATTTGTATCAACATTGTGTTTCTATACCTTACCCCTAAGGTGATACTGTGGCAGATTAATTTTTACAATTGTAAGCATAAAGGAATAGAGTGAGTACTGCTAAATGAAAAATGAACTCTCAGCCTCACATTGAATGCATGGAAAGCCATTTCTTTAAAATGAAAGCAGGACATATACCAATGGACCCCAGAAAGTTCTTGCTCTCCTGTGCACCTTAGAGTGGCCCAAAGGACAGAGTTAAGTGGTGTCAGGTCAGTAGCTACTCCTCTGAACTTATTTCTTTTTTGGACAGTTGTACTTGCAGAGATAATTCCTAATGCTTGTTTTTACTGGTATTTATTCATACATTAAGATAGTTTGTGTGAATGCATGTTTGAAGAGAAGTGAAATCATAAGCTATTTGCTGTCACACTATAGATATTGTCAATGAATCTCCACCCACCCAAAGTCTATTTCCACATACAGATATGTGTGTGTGTTCACGTTCATCATCCATTCATTCAACAAATATTGCCTAACTACTTGGATGGGTATTGATTATCAGTTTGGCAATAAATGCGACCTTTTCACTGTGGCCAGTCATGGTTCCTGCTCACCTGAATTGTCAGAGCAATTATAATTCCTAAATTCTCTCAGGTGTTCCAAGGATCCTCCTAGCATGGATCTTTTAAATTAAAATAATACCTTAGCGTCAACAGAGGGGTCATTGAAGGCCACCATTATAAGGTAGAACAGTTTTCTTTAAAAGTACCTTTTTCACAAAAATCTAAGTTGCTACCCAGAATTCCTAACATGAAAAAAAAAAAAAAAAATAAATTTAAAGGGCTTTTGAATGTATTTAAAAGAGAAAGGTTTTATAAATTACTTCTTAAATATTCACATGCACAGTGGAGCACCCTCTCCCCCTCCATCCACATGCGGAATGGGTTTTTCTGGGCATATATCACTCCATTGCTCAAAGTCCCTACAGTGATCCTGTCTCTTACTCTTGTTAAGCCTCCAGATGTGGCCAGGTCTCAGGAATGCTGGGGGAATCTAGGATAATAGCCAGCAGTGAGAGACTAAGAAAACTTAACATGGGGTGACAGTGCTGGGGCTTGCCCCTTAAGAGAGTTGGTCAAGCATAGCTGGAAGTGAGTTAACCAACTGGCTTATGCTCAGTGGAGGGGTCCTAGCCATGGGCCTGGGGAATAACAATGGTCTCTCAGGCCTGAAAGAGCAGCATGGCAAGAGCTATGGCCATGGCCAGGAGCTATGGCCTTTTTGCTCAGGCAGGGAGCAGGAACTGCAGGAAGGGATCTGATGCTAAGTTATAGAAAATAAGGTTTAAATCTTGCCTGCCTCAGGTGGAATTGATCCTGGGCACTGCAGGTAGTTAGGTCTGCTAGAGAAGATCAGGAGACACAGTTGTGAGGAAGGAGTGGGAAGTGGGGATGCAGGGACCAGCCAGGTCAGCTCTGACAACATTCAGATACTCACTCAACCAACCTACCTTTGTTCTTCTCTCTTTCCTCCCGTCTTCCCTCCCTTTCCATTACTGATTACCTCTCTTTTAATCAGTCTTGACGTTAAGGTAGAAAAGAGTCTTAGAATTTGGTGCAGTAAAAGGCATAAGTATTAATCTACACATGAAATATCTAAAAACAAAAGAGGTTCTTCATGCCAGGAAAATTAAACAGAAGAAAGGACTTGGAGTGATCAGAGAAGCCTTCCCAGAAGAGGAGCATTCTTGAAGATGAGAAGCATTTTTCAAGGAGCAGAAGGAAAGGACCCAGTCAGCTGTATTTCCTACTCTTTGAGTAGATATTTTGCTGTGCCTTAGCCAGCCTCCTCACTGTTCTTCCATCACATGCAGAACTTGGCTAAGCAGTTTCCTGTAACAGTCTAGGAATGCCACTTAAGATGGGGTAAAATTGTGTCAGGGCACAACTGAAGATAGAAACTGGTGCTGGTGGTGTTGCAGCAAACTCTACTAGGGCCACCTGGGCAGTCTAGTGCTCATCACCAAAACAACCCCCCCCCCCCCCCCCTTGCCTTTTTCTCTGATTGCCTCACCTGCATATCAGTCTAGTAACCATCTCAGAAGCTACCTAAAACGGCTAAATTTCTAGTTTTTCTTCTCATTCCACATATAGTTGTCTAATTCCTATTCTTAAAAGTTTGGCCTAGGCCTGGGTGCTCTACTCTTGCCTGCCATTTGTCAATGAGCCTTCCAGGTGCCTTTAGTGGTGGAGGAAGTTGGGGTCATGGGGTGTTCAAAATCCAAGCCAATCTGCCTTAATTTTCATGGACATTTCAAGGACAAGCCTTGTGTATTCCCTCTCTAACTTTGGTCAATATGAGCCCTCTATTCTGAAATTACAGTTTAAGGTTGTTCATCATGTTTGCTGTGTACCCATTCCCCCTCCCTAGTGAAATTCCCCAACTAAAAACCCTATTGAGGTTGCAGCCCTGTGTAGATAAGATGTCCTTTCTCATTGTAGCCAGAGTGATCCACAGTGGAAGGGTATGTTCTCCAATTAGGGCATAAATTTCCTGAGGCCAGGGGATTTCTTATTCATCTGGAAAACCCTGGCTGCTTCTAGCTGGTGAAGAGTAAAATATTTTATAACTTTGAGCTATTACTGTCTTTCATTTAGGATTCTCAGCATGTTTAGGTATTTTGGTTTTGTCTAGTTTGCTTTGGAAAGTTAATCTCTTTATCTCTGAGTGATTTCTAAATGAAAAAATCGAAAACTTTTAAAGTATGTTTTTAGCAGGTGACCTGAGGATCATATGCATATTTGTACAGTAATTACTTATTCACTGTATTACTTTTGGTGTTTGAAGAGTTTATATAGCCACAACCTCATAATTTTATTTAAATACATTTTCTTTACATGAGAAATACAGAAAACAATATATGTTTGTAGAGATGGGGAAATAAAATACAGAGAATTTGTATTCCATAGATGACATAGAGAGAGACAATTGTTTTATTCCTGTTTTCAGATATTTAATCAGTTTTAGCTTTCTTTTTGACAGTTTGATTTTAATTTATTAACAATTTGACTTCTACATATTAGAAGGGATTTTCATTAACACCATAGTACTTGTATATAAGTATATACATATATATGTTTTATTTTAGTATGGGTTTCCTTTTTTTCAGTTTTATAAAAAATTGTATGTATTCTTCCCTCAACTAGATACTCTTTTAAGTTTATCTGTTTCCATTTTGCTTTTTAATTTTAGAGGTTTCATTTTAAATTAGTTTTATAATTGGTAAATATTGCTTTATATTACTTTTGTATGTATGTTTCATAGTTAACTTTTTTAAAAAAAAATAAAGGTTAAATCATTCCTTCAGAAAGTGTTTAGATTAGTAAATCATGCTCAAACATAGAATTAAAAATTGCAAAAATATATAAAAAATGTAAGCCCTCTTTTCAGATATAGGAATTCCTTTACAAAATGTTTGACTGGCTTCATGGGACCTAAATGCTCGGAAATACAGATTCCTATCTAAAACCAAATGGTTTAAAATTAGCAAGTGCTCTAACAGGTACCAGGATGTGTCTATATATTTTCCCGATTGTGTAATAGCTATAGTATAATGTTAGTGTAAGTTATATATCTGTTAAATGTAAAATCTTTTCAAAAGTATGCAAAAGAGAGGTTTGTTGAATTTCTGTTTTAAATATATATTTCTTATTTCTGAGAATCTCTGAATATGACCTTGATTGCACAGTAGTAAAAACAAGTTCTAAGAAAATAGTGCAGTTAATTTTATTGTGATCTGGTATCACTAGATTATATCCCTTCATTTTAAGGTAGACTATGGTTTTCTTTACTCTATCTAATATGGCTCCATAGTAATTCACAGTGGTAAAATTTCTTTAGAATCCACTTTTATAATCTTCTCAAGTTTGGTACTGTTAAGAATCATTTTCCATTCTTTGGAACTGCTTTCATTTATCCCCCAAACTGGAGAAACACAGTAGGTATAGGGAAGAATGAATCTGGCTATTAGCAATTATAATAAATCCAAGAAGATTCTGGGAGTCCAGTCACAGGTATTGTTGAACCACAGAGGGCACTACTGAGAAGGTCCCTTCGGTTTACATGATCCCTTTTCACTATAGCTCTGTCTTTAGCCAAAAGTCATTACTTTTTTTTTTTTTTATGGGTTAGGACAGATTCATTATTTTGCACACTAGTTTCCATCTCTAGAAAGATGATTATAATGATAACTAACTACTTTACCAGCATGAAAACACTAATTATTCATTGTAAAGTGTTTTTCAAATACAAAGTGTTAGATAAATGGTTATTACTGCAGTTACTACTATTATCATTATGGCCTAAACCTGAAAGATGAAAGGTGCTAGATAATTGTAAAATATGGGATCCATTCTATGTCCAAATAAAGGAGAATAACCAGAACTGTTGGATAACAAAAATTTAAATATCTGTGTGTAGTAGAGGAGAGTTTCTCCTACAGAGAGATAATATAGATAACTCTGTATTAATTATCTGCAAATAAGCCAAGGGTTTTACATACAAATATGCTTTGAGATTATTCTAAGAGCAGTTCATTTTGTCTTTGTAGTGGGATTAGTGAGCAGCATTTCTTTCAAGCATTTAAATGGCTAGAGTACAAAATAATTATCTACTATAGTATGCAATATTCCAACTTCATGCAGCATTAGCAGACCAGAAGAAGAAATTCTTAACTTAAGTCAGGACTGTCTGAGATTTAGGTACATGAAGAGGAATAAGAAAGAGCAGCATTTCCCTGTTCCGGCACATACTTGCTACCAGGGAGGAACAATATCAAAATTGATAGCCCAGATTTTATGTTCAGCTGGCCAGACCTGAAAGAGGAAGCAAGGATAGAGAAACAAAATAGAAGCTTATTGAGCACAGAAGGAAGGAGTGGTGCTGTCTTGGAGGGTATCAGGAAGACCAGGTCTCTCATCAAGGAAGAACTGGGCAACAGTCTAGAGCCTATTGTATTTAATATCCAGACCCCGGGTGACCCAAGTCAAACTCCAGGTTCAAGGGTTGAGGCTTCTTGGGTACCTGATTCTCCAAAACCTGTTTTGAGAGTCGGGTTGAATAGAACTTATTCTTGGAAAACATGGGTGGACTCAGCTACCAACAGCTGGGAGAGAGAGAAGTAGGAAGTCTGAAAAAGGCACAAAATATCAGTAGTTTTTAGCTAAAATATATAATCTGCTTCTATCACAAAGTTATTTCTGGCAAAAATTAAAAAAATAACTCTCAGAAATAAATACAGGGGCATAAAGCCCTCACTTGGCTAAATATCCAATAACTCTGCCATGTCCTGGAAGCTGAGTAAATTCAAATTACAAATGTGTTATGATGTCCAGGATTATAGTATCAGCTTTTCAGGACATGGACCAAACAGATTTTTGCAAAGTTCCAGGTTTTATATCTAGTATAACTGGGAAAAATGTAAGTCATTAGTCAAATTTATTAAACAATGAATAATTCTACATCTTCATTAATATAACCGCCCTGTTCTGCCATCAGAAAATCTTTATTTAGTAATCTTCATCCCCATTTTCCCTCTTGCGTTTCCCATTAGAGTCAGTAAATATTTTTAGGTATTTTTTTTTCTGTCCTTTCAGAATATAGATTTTGCTACATGACCAGTGTAACTCCATATCATGTACAACTACAAAAATGGGGAGTTCTACTTCATGTGTGTATGATAGGTCAAAATACATTCTACTGCCATGCATAACTAAAAATAAAAAATAAAGAAGAGTACAGATTCTGCAAAAGCATGGACTGTGTTCACTTCCTTTACCCTCAGATACTGCAGAAGGTCTGACATACACTAGGCACCTATCAACTAACTGTTGGATGGATGATTAAGGAATTACAATAACCTTTATGGGGTGCTGGCTCTGTGCCAGGCACTATTCTAAGGATGGCATATACATTATCTGCCTAGTTCTATTAGTATTCCTGGTAGATAAATATTATTATTATTATCATTTCACAGATAAAAGTTAAGATCTCAATGAAGTTAGGATGAATAGAATATTGGACAGACCAAAATATTTTAACTGAAAATTTTCAACTCCACATTCCCATCAAAACCATTGTACTGTAAACTTGATTCCCTTACCTGTACAGTTTGTTAGCAAAGACTGGAAACCTGTCTGTCTCAAAGTATTTATGCACAATGATTATCTAGTCATTGGCTGCAAATTAAGATACAGTTCCTGGGAAGCAAAGATTAAAAATAAAAACAAGATTTTAAAAACCCATGAAGAGACACCTGAGGCTGCTCACCATGGAGGATACATATTTCACATACATTAGGCCAGGTAAGTTACCAAACAAAAGCAACGCAAGCAACCCTCTGCTACCTTCAGAGGAAAAATAATTGGGTTTAGAATTGCTATAATATACATCCTGTGTTTTCTTTAAAGTACCTGTAAATACCCAGGAATTTATGACTAATACTCAAGGTAAGGAATCAATAGTAGGGATGGAGGAAACTGGTAAATAGGAGTTATTATTTACAGTTTGGGAAGACAAAAAAGTTCTGGAGATGAATGGTAGTAATGGTTGCACAAGAGAAGGATGTACTTAATCTACTGATCTGTATACTTGAAATGGTAAAAATGGTAAAGTTTGTGATACATATCTCCATATATGTACATATGTGTCCATATTTTACAGCAGTAAAAATGCAGACTAAGTAAAGAAATCAGAGCATTATATTTTACCAATATTGTAAATGTATTCAAGTAACTAAAGGGAACATGTTTAAAGACCTAAAGGAATGTATCACAACAATGAATTAATAGAATGGATATTCTAAAAAATTAGTCAGAAATTATAACATTCTGGAGTTGGAAAATAAAATATATGAAATGTTAAAATCATGAGAGGATTTGAATGGTAGATGAAAGATGTCAAAAAAAAGATGAATTAGTCTGAAGAACACAGAGGAAAAAATATTCAAGAAAAGTAAACAGAGCCTCATAGAACTGTCAGGCAAGAACAACATTCCAACTTGTTTGTACTAGGAGTCCTAAAAAGAAAGAAAAGAATAGAAATATATGAAGAGATAGTGGCCAAAATATTCTCAAAATTGGTCAGCAGTATAAATAATATGATGATAATGAATAATACATAAATAATAATAAGTAATCCCAGTGGCTCGGATGTTGAGGCAGGAGGATCATGATTTCAAAGCCAGCATCAGCAATGGCGAGGTGCTAAGCAACTTAGTGAGTCCCTGTCTCTAAGTAAAATACAAAACAGAGCTGGGGATGTGGCCCAGTGGTCAAGTGCCCCTGAGTTCAATACCCAGTACCCCCCCCCCAAAAAAAAATCAATAACTGGGATGGAATCAATCTGAAAACTTGTTCATAGCAAAGGAAACAATAGAGAATGTGAATCCAGGGCCTACAGAATGGGAGAAAATCTTTGCCACCTGCACCTCAGATAGATCATTATTAATCTATCTCCAGGGTATATAAAGAACTCAAAAAACTTAACACCAAAAAAAACAAATAACCTAATCAATAAATGGGCTAAGGAACTGAACAGGCACTTCACAGAAGAAGAAATATGAATGGTCAACAAATATATGAAAAAATATTCAACATCTGTAGCAATTAGAGAAGTGCAAATTAAAACCACACTGAGATTCATGTCACTCCAGTCAGACTGGCAATTATCAAGAATACAAGTAACAATAAATGTTGGTAAGGATGTGGGTAAAAAGGTACACTCATACATCGCTGGTTGGACTGCAAATTGGTATAACCACTCTGGAAAGCAATAAGGAGATTCCTTGGAAAACTTTGGAACCACCATTTGATCCAATTATACCACTCCTGTGTATATGCCCAAAGGACTTAAATTCAGCATACTTAAACTCAGTGACAGAGCCACATCAATGTTTATACCAGCTCAATTCACAATAGCTAAACTATGGAACTAACCTAAGTGCCCTTTAACAGATGAATGGATAAAGAAAATGTGGTATACACAATGGAATATTACTCAGTAATAAAGAAGAATAAAATTATTACATTTGCTGGTAAATAGATGGAACTAGGGACTATCGTGCTATGTGAAATAAGCCAGTCACAAAAAAACAAAGATGGAATGTTCTCTCTGATACGTGGATGCTAAAACACAATAAGGGTTGGGGGAAGGAAGAATAAAAGTTCACTGGATTAGACAAAGGAGAATGAAGGGATGGGAGGGGATTGGGACTAGGAAAGACAGTAGAATGAATTGGACATAATTTTCCTCTGCTCATATATGAATAAATGACCATGAAATCCACATCATGTTCAACCACAAGAATGGAATCCTAATTAGAATTTGTTATACTCCATGTATGTATAATATGTCAAAATACACTCTACTGCCATGTATATCTAAAAAGGACAAAGAAAAAAATACATATATACATAAAAAGAAACACATGGAGCTAAAGTAAAATGACACCGACAGTGCCAGGCACAGTGGTGCACACCTGAAATCCCAGTGGCTCAGGAAGCTGAGGCAGGAGAATCTTGAGTTCAAAGCCAGCTTCAGCAACAGGAGGTGCTAAGCAACTCAGTGAGACCCTGTCTAAATAAAATACAAAATAGAACTAGGAATGTGGCTTAGTAGTCAAGTGCCGCTGATTTCAATCCTCGGTACGCTCCCCTCCCAAAGAAAGACACCAGATAGTAATGTGAAACCACAGGAATGAAAAGCACCAGAAGTGGTAAATACGTGGACTGATATGAAAGCTTCTATAAACATATGTTTTCTCATTTCTTCTTTTATTTGAAATATAATAGATTGTTTGGTTTATTATATTCAGATATAGATATAGATGTAGATACAGATATAGACAGACTACATATTAAAATAGTAGCCCAAACGAGGCGTGAATAATAAAGAGCAAAGGTTTTTTTGTTTTACTAAAATTAAGTTCAAATTAATCTGAAGTAGATTGTGATAAATTAAGGTGCATATTGTAATTCCTATTGCACCAGGAGTAAAATAACTTTAGAAAAAGGAAGAAAAAATCAAAAGTGGAATTAAAATAATGTAGTAAAATATTTAATGCTAAAGAAGATTGTACAGGAAGAACTGAGGGAAGATAGAGAGCATAGAAAATCAATAGCAAAATGGCACATACAAATAGAATCATATCAGTAATTGCACTAGATGTGAATATTGTAAGCATCCAATCAGAAAGCAGAACACTCAAAAATGGTAGGATCAAACTACACATTTTCCTCAAAAGACACATTAGAGTCAAAGACTCCAAAGTTTTTGAAAATAAAAGGTTAAAAATATGTAAACAGTAATAATAAAAGAGTTGAAGTGGCTATATTAATATAAGACAAAATGGCCTTTAAGACAAAATTTATTAGTAGACACCAGGAGAGATAACTCATGATGAAAAGTTCAACTCATAAAAAAGATAATAATTACAAATATATATGTATATGTATACCTAATGACAGAGCCTGAAAATCAGGAAGCCAAACCTAACAGAATTGAAAGAAGAAATAGAATATTCAGTAATAATAGATGCAGATTTCAATATCCTGTTCTCCAAATAATTGAAAAATAGAATTGAAAAAGGGATGATTTTTCTCAACACTTGAATAATTGACCTTTTTTTTTCTTTTCTTCTTTTGGGTAGGAGGGATTGAGCCCAGGGGCACTTAACCACTGATGCCACATCCCCAGTGCTTTGTTATATTTTACTTAGAGACAGAGTTTCACTGAGTTGCTTAGGGCCTCACTAAGTTGTTGAGATTGGCTTTGAATTTGCTATGCTCTTGCCTCAGCCTCCAAAGCCACTGGGATTACTGGTGTGCATCACTTTATTTCCTGCTTTCAGTGAGCCTAAAGTTGAAAACTTAGGGTCTTCCTGTGTCTTTCTTTAATGTTCTTCTAGCCCTGGGCTTGTCTGTAGCCTCCTAGATTTCCTAGCATATTTTAAAAAACTTCCAAAAAATTTGTCCCACCCATGTATTCTCTTTCCCAACCTCTTTTATCCCATACATTTCAGTTTGTTTGATACTTGTGCAATCTCATATCTCTTATCTTAGGTGGCCTTAAAATAATTTCATCAATTTCTACTGATGGGGCCACCCCATTTCTGAGAAATCTGTAAGTCAGATGAAACAAAGGCAAGCCCCTGAGAGGATCCCTCAAAGAGGCAACAGAGGTCATTATCATTCTCTGAAAACAAGGCCCACATTTCTTTCTCTAGCATTGGAAACAGCTGGAATAAACATTGAAGGGAGATTATTTTAATGTTTTGTTCAGTATTTTTTTTTAATTGTAGGCATTTAAGGAAATATCTGTCAAATCACTAGCTGACCACTAAGCTAATGGAGCAGAAACCTCAGTGACCACACATGATAAAGAATATGGTCTTCATGCATATAATTTAGAGAAGTCATTAACCAACTATAAACCACAATAAGTGGCAACAAAAACTTAGGGGAGGAAGACTGAGGAGATTATGATTTCTAGAGACAGAACATTATAACATTCAAGCGCTGCTCTAGGAACTAACAATATACCTATGAATAAAGTAGACCAAAATTGCTATCCTTGTGATGTTAACATTTTGTGAAATAAACATATTTATTCATTTTGGCATTATATTTTTGACATTTTATCATGTTAATTTTCAAACATAAGGAGAATTGAAAGTGTTTCACAGTTAATTGTCTTCACATTCCTCGCCTAGATTCTACCATTGACATTTATTATACTTGTTTCATCACTTTTCTGTGCATGTAGTCATTTATTTCTCCATCCATTGACCCATCTTATCTTCTTATAACATTATTTTAAGACTGCAAAATAAAAAAAAAATAAAAAAACTGAGTGTTGAATAATAGGGCACTATTTAAATAAATTGATCTTTTCCTTTGATGGAATGATATGCACCCATTTAAATTCATACTTTTCAGACCAAAGTAAACCCTGTATCTAGTGATATGAAAATGGTAAAATATGAAATTACTGTGCATTTTTATTTTAACACTACAGTAAATTATACAAAAGAAAATGACCATAAACTAATGTGAAGAAATGAAAAGTGCTTGATCTGTCAGAGTTGTGGTTTTTCTACACTTTTTTTTCCCTCTCTCTTCTCTTGGTTTTCATGAAAATTATTACTGTATTATTTGTTCACTATGAAAATTTAAAATTAGGATAATAATATCATTATCTATAATGTATATCCAAAATTATTTAGTAGCGCAGGAAGCAAATTGTAATATCTTGTATTAGCTAATTATGTATTAGATATTTTCTAGAATCTGGGTAGACAAAAATGAATAAAACATAATTCTTGCCCATAATTCTTGTACAATATGTTAGACACTGTCTTCATAAAATAAAAAAAATATGATAAATAATAATTATGTTTAGTATGTAGTGGTTAAAAGAGTGTTTTTGTTTTTGTTTTGTTTGCCATGGTGGGGATCAAACCCAGGGCATTGACCTTGCTAGGCTACTATTGAGCTATTTCCCAGTCCAAAAGAGTCAGCTTTGAATCCAGATTCTTAGCTTTGCTTTTAGGTTCTATTTCATATAGCTGTTTGATATTGGACAAGATATTTTACTTCTCTTTGTCCCAGTACTTTATTTCTTTTATAAAGATATCTTTTTAGTTGCAGATGGACATAATACCTTTATTTTATTTGTTTTTATCAAACCCATCACTCTACTACTGAGCTACAACCCCAGCTCTCAGTACTTTATTTCTAATGAGGTTAATATACTTCCTACTTTTCAGATTTATGTAAAGACTAAATACAGTTAAGTTCATAAAATAGTCTCTGGCATATTATAAACACTAAAGAAATATTATCCATTATCAGTATTTAGTATTAAAATATTGATCTTATGATTTTATTAATTAGATTCTTATCTAGAAGAACTTCTTATGAGTATGTATTTATGCACATTTTAGTCCATATACTCTAATACAGTGAAGTAAAAGTACTATATTTATGTCTGGATGTACAGACATAAAAACTTCAAATTTTACTTCAACCTGATATATTCCCTTTTTAAAATTTTCGTTGATTAAAATATCCCATCTGTTTGGAAACATGAGGAAGAACACCTCTAACTTAAAAATATTTAAGACTATTTTAGGATTGATTGATTCCCTTGGAAAGCATTATGCTTTCTAGTATCTTAGTACATCTTAAGTTGTATATATTTATGACAGCCTTTTGAACTATCTTAAGGTTTGCATTTGGTTAGGATATGTGGTCAAATTAAAAGTAGTTTCTCTTTAGATCTAAAGAAAAATGTCTTTGGTGCTCAGGATATATTGTATAGTTCCTTGGTAAATGCAACTATAAATGTTTTGTGCTTAATAAAAAGAAACATGAAGGCAGACAGGGCCCGACAAGAGGAAGGGCCCATCCATTCCCTGGGGAACTGAGACCTGCCAAGCTACGACCTGAACAAGAGGTAGGCACCCGCCTGAAGGGAGCGGCCCAGCCACTAGCTCTACTGACCACCAGCTCACGCAGTCATCGCCTCTGGGGCTGGGAAAAGCAGTTCCCCACTGCAGACAGGGCCCAACCAGAGGAAGGGCCCCTTCCATCCCCTGAGGAACTGCGACCTGCCCAGCTGCGACCAGAACAAGAGGTAGGCCCCCAACAGAAGGAACAGCCCAGCCACCAGCCCACCCGACCACTAGCCCATGCCATCACCAAGACCAGGAACTGCAGGCTCCACCCTGTGGAAGGGTCCTGCTGCCCATCTTTCCAACCCCCACTGTAACAACTAGACTGGGAGGAGACCCAGGAGGAGGAGAGTAGGGAGAAGAAAGCCAGACTGCCTGCTTCACCACACTGTGGCCAGGAGGTGATCTGGAGAGAGAGGCCCGCTCCACGCCCGCAAATTGGAGGCAACCTGCATCTGCCCAGAGAGACACATCCAACTGGGATCCCGTAGCTGCTCAACCCAACACCTATATAATTATAGGCCTGAGGCTACCACTGCCACAAAACTGAGTTATCTGCAGTACTACCAAGGAACAACAAAAAGGTCTGGGTAAGACATCACTAAGGTGCCTAGAGACCAGGAGGCACCAGAAGGTGCAACCAGTTATGATGTTGTGAACTAACAGGGAATCTTACATGAAGTTATCTATCTCTTGCTTCTTCTACTAACAACCAAATTCTAATGCAACCAGTTATGATGTTGTAGACTCCCGCCCGCTGGAAGGAGAGACCCAGCCGCCAGTGTCCCTGACCGCCTGGGCCCAGAGTAGCAGCTCCCTGCTGCTGCACACAGGGCCAGACCTGGGGAAAGGGCTTCCTTCATTCCCGGGAAGAGTGGGACCTGCCCAGCTGCGACCAGAACAAGAGGTAGGCACCCGCCCGCTGGAAGGAGAGACCCAGCCGCCAGTGTCCCTGGCCACCTGGGCCCAGAGTAGCAGCTCCCTGAACTAACAGGGAATCTTACATGAAGTTATCTATCTCTTGCTTCTTCTACTAACAACCAAATTCTAATGATTATACTCTCACTAGTCAAATAATCTAATACCTCTATTTTCTCACATCTTACTTCATAAACGTTTAAGCCAACCTCTAAGTCCCCTTCTATTCTGAACATCCTGGGCAAAATTTTTCATGAAGAAGAAGAGAAAAATAACAATGAAAATAACAAAGGGAGATATTAAACTAAGGGAAATTCTATCATTAGATACTGTAAACTACCACAGCATACAGAGTAAATTGGAAACAACATCTGGTTAAACATACAGTGCAGGTAGAATAGACGCACAAGCAATAGAAGAAACAAGGGAAGAAAGTGACACAAACAAATCATATACCTCCACAGTAGATCCATACCATCCACAGTTTGGTTGCAATGCCAGAGATGGAATTCAGAAATTACATATTCCCAAATGTATAGCGAACTTAAGAATGAACTCAAAAATGAGATGAGGAGCAAATACAGAGTGAAAGATCATTTGACAAAGAACTTCCATAACAAATACAGGAAGTAAAAGATTACTTCAATAGGGGAGATAGAGGCTCTAAAGAGAAACCAAACAGAAAATTCCAGAAATGAAAGAAGCAAGAAATCAAAATAAAAGCTCAATCGAAAGTATCACCAACAGAGTAGATCACTTGGAGAAGAAAGAACCTCATAGAGATTATATGGTATGAGATAACTGATCTCACCATTTCTGTTTATAGCAACAAAACTGTAAATATAAAAAGAGAAATAGAAGATGTCATCAAAAAGCTACCAACAAGGAAAAGTAACTGATATATGGACACACATTGGGTACATTGAAAGATATAATATTGATATTTCCCTAAAAAGTGATGTTCTGGGTAACCTGGAGGGAATAGTAACCTTATAAGACAAAAGGGCAGAAGCTCTAACACCTCAGGCTTACCTTGCAAGAGAGGAAAATACATAGACATCATGAGGAAACAAGGGAGGAAAATGCCCCAAACAAACCAAGATACTACAACAATAGATACCATAGAAAGCACAGTAGGTGAAATGTCAAGAGAAGGAGTTCTGGATATACATAATTAAAATGATAAGTGATTTAAAAAACGACCTAATTGAACAGATACAGGCAAACATTGATCTCTCCAACAAAGAGATAAGAGATCAAATATAGGCAACCATCAATCACACCAACAAAGAGATAAGAGAACAAATCCAGGTAGCAAAAGATTACTTCAAGAAAGAGATAGAGTTTGAGAGAAAAAACAAACAGAAATCCTTGAAATGAAAGAAACAGTAAGCCACTTAAAAAATTCAATAGAAAGCATCACCAACAGATTGGGCCACTTGGAAGACAGGACCTCAGACAATGAGGACAAAATATATAATCTTGAAAATCAAGTTGACCTCACAGTGAAGATGGTAAGAAACCATGAACAGAATATCCAAAAACTATGGGATACCATCAAAAGACCAAATATAAGATTTATTGGAATAGAGGAAGCTGCAGAGATTCAAACCAAAGGAATGCACAATCTCTTCAATGAAATAATATCAGAAAATTTCCCAAGGAGGAAGAATGAATTTGAAAATCGAATACAAGAGGCCTATAGGACACCAAATGTACAAAATTACAACGGGCCCACACCAAGCCATATTGTAATGAAAATGCTTAGCATACAAAATAAAGATAGAATTTTAAAGGCTGCAAGAGAGAAAAGTCAGATTACCTATAAGAGAAAACCAATTTGCATCTCAGCAGATTTTTTTAATCCAGACCCTCAAAGCCAGGACAGCCTGGAACAATGTATATCCTCTAAAGGATAAGGGATGCTAACCAAGAATTTTTTTTTTTTAGATTATTTATTTACTTATTCATAATGCACAAGTATTCATCTTTTTACATACAACTGCTTGTATACAAAGTATATAAGTACCATTCAGATCTTTAATCATGCATTTAGTATAGTGATATCCATCGCATTCAACCACCATTTTCCCCCCTTCTCCCCCCCTGCTCCCTCCCTTGCCCTCCCTTTCCTTTGACCATTCTAGTGTTCCTCTAATCCTATGTACCCCCATCCAATCAATCACACTGTGAACTAACCTCCTTATATCAGAGAAAACATTTGGTATTTGGATTTTTGAGATTGACTAATTTCACTTAGCATTATATTCTCCAACTTCATCCATTTACCTGCAAATGCCATTATTTTATTCTCTCTTATTGCTGAGTAAAATTCCATTTTGTATATATTCCACATTTTCTTTATCCACTCATCTACTGAGGGACATCTAGGTTGGTTCCACAACCTAGCTATTATGAATTGTGCTGCTATAAACATTGAAGTGGCTGTGTCACTGTAATATGCTGTTTTTAAGTCTTTTGGGAACAGACCCTGGAGTGGGATGGCTGGGTCATAGGGTGGTTCCATTCCCATTTTCCCAAGAAATCTCCATACTGCTTTCCATAGTGGTTGCACCATTTTGCAGTCCCACCAGCAATGTATGAGTGTGCCTTTTTCCCCACATCCTCTCCAACATTTATTGTTGTTTGTGTTGGCTGCCATTTCTGACTGGAGTGAAATGAAATCTTAGAGTAGTTTTTTATTTGCATTTCTCTAATTGCCAGAGAGGTTGAGCATTTTTTCGTGTATTTGTTGATTGATTGTATATCTTCTTCTGAGAAGTGTCTTTTCAGTTCCTTAGCCCATTTATTGATTGGGTTATTTTCTTTTTTGGTGTAAAGTATTTTGAGTTCTTTATATATTCTAGAAATTAGTGCTCTATCTGATGTGCATGTATTAAATATTTGTTCCCAATTAGTTGGCTCTCTATTCACCTCACTGATTGTTTCTTTTGCTGAGAAGAAGCTTTTTAGCTTAAGTCTATCCCATTCATTAATTCTTGGTAATAGTTCATGTGCTACAGGATTCTTATTAAGGAACTTGGGGCCTAATCCGACATGTTGGAAATTGGAGCTTACTTTTTCTATTAGGTGTATTGTCTCAGATCTAATTCCTAGGTCCTTGATCCACTTTGAATTGAGTTTTGTGCATGGTGAGAGATACAAGTTTAATTTCATATTGTTGCATATGGATTTCCAGTTTTCCCAGCACCATTTGTAAAGAAGAACAGATCAACACCAAGAGCAGCAGAAGACAGGAAATAATTAAAATCAGAGCAGAAATTAATGAAATTGAGACTAAGGAAACAATTCAAAGAATTGACAAAACTAAAAGTTGGTTCCTTGAAAAAATAAACAAAAATTGACAGACCCTTAATGATGCTAACGAAAAGAAGAAGAGAAAAAACTCAAATTACTAACATTCGTGATGAAAAAGGGAATATCACAACAAACACCTCAGATATACAGAATATAATTAGAAATTACTTTGAAAACTTGTACTCTAATAAAATAGAAAATACTGAATGCATTGACAGATTTCTAGAGTCATATGATTTGCCTAAACTGGATGTGGAGGCTATACATAATTTAAATAGATCAATTACAAGCGAAGAAATAGAAGATGTCATCAAAAAGCTACCAACAAGGAAAAGTCCAGGACCTGATGGGTTTACAGCCGAGTTCTACAAAACTTTCAAAGAAGAATTAATACCAATGCTCTTCAAACTATTTCAAGAAATAGAAAAAGAGGGAGCTCTTCCAGACTCTTTCTATGAGGCCAATATTACATTAATTCCAAAGCCAGGCAAAGACGCATCCAAAAAAGAAAACTTCAGGCCAATATCTTTAATGAACATAGATGCAAAAATCCTCAACAAAATTCTGGCAAATCGGATACAAAAACATATCAAAAAGATAGTGCACCACGAGGGCTGGGGTTGTGGCTCGGCGGCAGAGCGCTCGCCTCGCACGTGCGCGGCCCGAGTTCCATCCTCAGCACCACGTAAACATAAATGTATTGCATTGTGTACAACTAAAGTAAATAAATAAATATTAAAAAAAAAAAAAAGATAGTGCACCACGAACAAGTGGGGTTTATTCCAGGGATGCAAGGCTGGTTCAATTTTCGGAAATCAATAAACATAATACATCACATCAATAGACTTAAAGATAAAAATCATATGATTGTCTCAATAGATGCAGAAAAAGCATTTGACAAAATACAGCACCCCTTTATGTTCAAAACACTAGAAAAACTAGGACTATCAGGAACATATCTCAACATTATAAAAGCTATTTATGCAAGGCCCAAAGCTAACATTAGCTTGAATGGAGAAAAATTGAAAGCATTTCCTCTAAAAACTGGAACAAGACAGGGATGCCCCCTTTCACCACTGCTATTTAACATAATACTGGAAACTCTGGCCAGAGCAATTAGACAGATGAAAGAAATTAAAGGGATCCAGATAGGAAAAGAAGAGCTCAAATTAGCACTATTTGCTGATGACATACATGATAATATACCTAGAAGACCCAAAAAACTCTACCAGAAAACTTTTACAACTAGTAAATGAATTTGGCAAAGTTGCAAGATACAAAATCAATACCCATAAGTCAAAGGCATTTTTATAAATCAGTGACAAAGCCTCTGAAAGGGAAATGATGAAAAAGACCCCATTTACAATAGCATAAAAAAAAAAAAAAATCCCTGGGAATCAACTTAACAAAAGAGGCGAAAGATCTATAAAGAAAATTATAGAACACTAAAGAAAGAAATCATAGAAGAACTCAGAAGATGGAAAGACCTACCTTGCTCTTGGATAGGTAGATTAAATATTGTCAAAATGTCCATACTACCAAAGGCATTATACAGATTTAATGCAATTCCAATCAAAATTCCAATGTCATTTTTCAAAGAAATAGAAAAAGCAATCATGAAATTCATCTGGAAAAATAAGAGACCCAGAATAGCCAAAGCAATCCTGAGCAAGAAAGGTGAAGCAGGGGGCATCACCAAACCAGACTTTAAATTATACTATAGAGCAATAGTAACTAAAACAGCATGGTATTGGCACCAAAACAGATGGGTGGACCAATGGTACAGAATTGAGGACACAGGGACTAATACATATAATTTCAGTTATCTTATATTAGACAAAGGTGCCAAAAATGTACAGTGGAGAAAGGATAGCCTGTTTAACCAAGAATTTTATATCCAGCAAAATTAAGCTTTAGATTTGAGGAGGAAATAAAAACCTTCCATGATAAACAAAAGCTAAAAGAATTTACAAGAAGAAAGCATGCTCTATAGAACATTTTTGGTAAAATATTCCACAAGGAGGAAATGAAAAATAATAATGAAAATCTGCAAAGGGAAGAACTACAATAAAGGGAAAAACCAACCGAAGGAAAACCAAGTCAAAATAAATACCAAAAATAATAAAAAAATAAAAATGACTGGTAATACAAATTATGTCTCAATAATAACCCTGAATGTTAATGGCCTAAACTCACCAATTAAAAGACATAGGTTAATAGATTGTTTTGAAAAAACAAACCCAACAATTTGTTGCCTTCAAGAGACACATTTCATAGGAAAAGATGCCCATAGACTGAAGGTGAAAGGATGGGATAAAATATGTCACTCACAATGGTCTATGTGTAAGCAAGCAGGGGTCTCCATCCTCATATCAAATAAAATACACTTCAAGCCAAAGTTAGTCAAAAGAGATAAAGATGGACATTTCATACTGCTTAAGGGAACCATAGATCAGCAAGATATAACTGTTATAAATATATATGCCCCAAATAATGGAGGATCTTCATTCATCAATCAAACTCTTCTCAAGTTCAAGCATCAAATAGACCGCAACACAATAATTCGAGGTGATTTTAACACACCTCTTTCACCACTGGATAGATCTTCCAAACAAAAGTTAAACAAAAAACTATAGAACTCAATAATACAATTAATAACTTAGACTTAAATGACATATATAGAGTATATCACCCATCAATGTGTCAATACACCTTTTTCTCAGCAGCACATGGATCCTTCTCAAAAATAGACCATATATTATGTTATAAAGCAACTCTAAGCAAATATAAAAAAGTAGGGATAGTACCCTGCATTCTGTCAGATCATAATGGAATGAAATTAGAAATCAATGATAAAAAAAGAAAGAAAAGCTACACTAACACCTTGAGACTAAATAATATTCTATTGAATGATCAATGGGTTGCAGATGACATCAAGAAAGAGATTAAGAAATTATTAGAGGTAAATGAGAACAATGATACAACATACGGAAATCTCTCTGACACCCTAAAGGCAGTACTAAGTGGAAAGTTCATTGCATGGAGCTCATTCCTTCAAAAAAGAAAAAGTCAACAAATAAATGAACTAACATTACATCTCAAAACTCTAGAAAAAGAAGAACAAATCAACCCCCAAAAGAAGTAGAAGATAGGAAAATAATTAAAATCAGAGCTGAAATTAATGAAATTGAAACTAAAAAAAAAGAAATTGAAAAAATTGACAGAACAAAAAGTTGGTTCTTTGAAAAAATAAATAAAATTGACAGACCTTTAGCTAGGCTAACAAAGAAAATAAGAGAGAAAACACAAATTACCAATATCTACGATGAAAAAGGAAATATCACGACAGACACTACAGAAATACAGAAGATAATTATAAATTATTTTGAAAATTTATACTCCAATAAAATAGAAAATAACGAAGGCATCAACAAATTTCTAGAGACATATGATATGTCCAAACTAAATCAAGATGATATACACAATTTAAATAGGTCAATTTCAAGCAAAGAAATGGAGGATACCATAAAAAACTTACCAACCAAGAAAAGCCCTGGACCAGATGGATACACAGCTGAGTTCTACAAGACTTTTAAAGAAGAACTTACACTAATACTTCTCAAACTATTTCATGAAATAGAAAAAGAGGGAACACTCCCAGACTCATTCTATGAGGCCAATATCACCCTGATTAAAAAAACCAGACAGAGACAAATCAAAGAAAGAAAACTTCATACCAATATCTCTAATGAATGTAGATGCAAAAATTCTCAATAAAATTCTGGCAAATCAAATACAAAAACATACCAAGAAGATAGTGCATAACGATCAAGTGGGCTTCATTCCAGGGATGCAAGGTTCCTTCAATATAAGGAAATCAATAAATGTAATTCATCACATAAACAGGCTCAAAGATAAAAATCATATGATCATCTCAATAGACGCAGAGAAAGCATTTGACAAAACACAACATCCCTTCATGTTCAAAATGCTAGAAAAAAATAGGGATAACTGGAACATACCTCAACATCGTAAAGGCCATCTATACTAAGCCCCAGGCCAACATCATCCTAAATGGAGAAAAATTGAAAGCATTCCCTCTAAAAACTGGAACAAGACAGGGATGCCCTCTTTTACCACTCCTGTTTAACATACTTCTTGAAGTCCTACCCAGAGCAATTAGACAGACAAAAGAAATTAAAGGGATACAGATAGGAAAAGAAGAACTCAAATTATCACTATTTGCAGATGATATGATTCTATACATAGAAGATGCAAAAAATTCCACCAGAAATCTTCTAAATCTAATAAATGAATTCAGCAATGCAGTTGGATATAAAATCAATACCCATAAATCAAAGGAATTTCTGTACATCAGCGACAAATCCTCAGAAAGAGAAACTAGGAAATCCACCCCATTTGCATAGCCTCAAAAAAAATATTTGGGAATCAACTTAACAAAAGGAGTGAAAGACCTCTACAATGAAAACTACAGCACACTAAAGAAAGAAATTAATGAAGATCTTAGAAGATGGAAAGATCTACCTTGTTCATGGATAGGTAGAACTAATATTGTCAAAATGACCATTCTACCAAAAGCACTATACAGATTCAATGCAATCCCAATCAAAACCCCAATGTCATTTCTCATTGAAATAGAAAAAGCAATCATGAAATTCATCTGGAAAAATAAGAGACCCAGAATAGCCAAAGCGATTCTTAGCAAAAAGAATGAAGCGGGTGGCATTACTATTCCAGACCTTAAATTGCACTACAAAGCAATAGTAACAAAAACAGCATGGTATTGGCATCAAAATAGACTAGTTGACCAATGGTACAGAATAGAAGACTCAGAGACGAACCCACACACTACAGTTATTTTATATTAGATAAAGATGCCAAAAATGTTCACTGGAGAAAAGACAGCCTCTTCAACAAATGGTGTTGGAAAACTGGAAATCCTCATGTAATAAAATGAAATTAAATCTCTTTCTCTCACCATGCAAAAAACTTAAAGTGGATCAAGGACCTAGGAATTAAACCAGAGACCTTGCACCTAATAGAAGAAAAAGTAGACCCAAATCTTTATCATGTTGGTTTAGGCTCCAACTTCCTCAATAAAACCCTGTAGCACAAGAACTAAAAATTAGAATCAATAAGTGGGATGGATTCAAACTAAAAAGCTTCTTCTCAGCAAAAGAAACAATTGGTGAGGTGAATAGAGGGCCTATAGAGTGGAAGCAAATCTTTACCACAAGCCCATCAAATAGAACACTAACCTCAAAGATTTATAAAGCTCTTAATTGCTTCAACACCAAAGAAAAACAAATAACCCAATCAAAAAATGGGCCAAAGAACTAAACAGACACTTCTCAGAAAATGATATACAATCAACAAATATATGAAAAAATGTTCAACATCTCTAGC
Source organism: Tamias sibiricus (assembly GCA_025594165.1). NCBI lineage: Eukaryota > Metazoa > Chordata > Mammalia > Rodentia > Sciuridae > Tamias > Tamias sibiricus. The sequence continues at coordinate 191,570,253 of CM046659.1, forward strand.
AATTAGAGAAATGCAAATCAAAGCAACTGTAAGATTTCATCTTACTCCAGTCAGAATGGCAGCTATAAAAAAAAAAAAAAAAAAAAAAAAAAACCACCACCACCACCAACAACAACAACAAAAAACAAACAACAGTAAATGCTGGCGAGGATGTGGGGAAAAAGGCACACTCTTACATTGCTGGTGGAACTGCAAATTGGTGAAGCCAATCTGGAAAGTAGTATGGAGATTCCTAGGAAAACTGGGAATGGAATCACCATTTGACCCAGCTACCCCACTCCTTGGCCTATTCCCAAAGTACTTAAATACAGCTTACTAGAAGGACACAGCCACATCAATGTTTATAGCAGCATAATTCACAATAGCTAGATTGTGGAACCAACCCCAATGCCCATCAGCAGATGAATGGATAGGGAAACTTTGGTATATATACACAAGGGAACACTACTCAGCACTAAAAGAGAATAAAAACATGGCATTTGCAGGTAAATGAATGGAGTTGGAGAAAATAATGCTAAGTGAAGTTAGCCAATCCCAAAAAACCAAAGGTTGAATGGTCTCTTTGATTTGAAGATACTAACTTATAAAGGCAAGAGATAGGGAATGAGAGGAACGAAAGAGCTTTAAATAGAACAAAGAGGGGGGAGGGAGAAGACGGGGCATGGGGATAGGAATAATGGCAGACTGAGTTATCCATGATTACCCTAAATACATGTATGAAGACACAATTGTTGTTAAAATACTTTATATAAAACTAGCAACTTGAAAAAAATAAGAAACATGAAAATTTACATGCTTTTTAAATAAATTAACTGAAATTGAAAATTTATTTAATTTTGTGTGTTTACCTCACCTCCATCAGGAATTTGAGATTGAAAAGTTGCCAGTTTTTAATTCTCCTCTCTCTAAACATTTTACTGTCATTAAATGGGAATAATTTGGATCACTTACAAGATTATGATGGAAATGATGGAATGATGATGTAATGACTTTAGAGCAAGTTTTGTCCTGTCCCTGGAGAACTCATAATTGGATTGTGTTTAAGGAAGAAGATGAAGAAGAGACATAAAAATGGAATACTCATCTTTATCTGACTCTTCAGTCTAATTTACAGTTTTTTGGTTGTTTTGTTTTATTTTATTTTGTTTTGTTTTTTAGGAAGGCATAAGACTTTCTAGTTTCCTTATTCCACACATAGGATCCTTTTAGTCTTTTAATATGGTGGATTATTTTTAAAGTACTTTTATAGTCATCATGTGTTTATTTTAATATAAATTTCATAGAGAAACCCTGAAGGTAAAGAGGTTGGTTTTAATAACCTAATGTTTTGGGATAAGCACTGGGAAAACGTAGATGCAAGAACTAGGTGGTATTTAAAAACTGTGTGTGACCAGTTCTAGAATTGCAGGTTGAGAAATTTGTTGTTGTTCTTGTAAGTCTGAAGATAATTTAAGCTCAATTCCTTGCTATTTTTGAGATGTTGGAAAGACAGAACGAGAACTCTAGGTCTTAACTCTTTGTTAATGAACTATTCTCTCTTTTTTTCCTTCTTTTTTATTAAATGGAAACATTTTAATGAGAAAAGTTACAAAGAATCTATCAAACGAGGAAAATACATCCTAGCAAAATAAATACAGAAGTGGAAGATATTTCTTCTCAGAGAATTCAAGTCTAATCAACAATTTAAAAGAGGAAAACCTGGGGATCATCTCAATCTATGAGGGAGCACTCTGTGAAGTAATTTGAATTAAAAGTCACGAAAGTGAAACAGAATGACTTAGAACAAGCACCCCTTCTGCAAAACCAGTAGACATCAAGATGTTTAGATGGTATAACACTAGTAACATTTCAATTGCAATCTTGAACCTGAGGCATGCCAGCTATTGTTTGAACTATTTTTTCTTAGACCTGATTATGCCTTTGGTTTTCAAGGAAGTCTGGATAGTGATAAAGATAATAGTTGACAGGACTGAGGTTATTTTATTAGTAAGGGCAAGTATAATAAACTGTGTGCTCATAGTCTTTTGGGGAAAAAACCCTACTTATAGTCTGACCTATATTTATGGTCATTTTGGACTTTGTAGTCTCAAAAATGACCATTGTTCCTTCAGTAGAGAAACCCTGAAATATTTCTCTTGCCCAATGAATACATTTTAAAAGATATTTCCCCTCATAACATTTAACTAACTTCAACCCACATGAAATATTTAAACACTATGTATGTTGATTTAGGATTATGAAAAACAACTCCAATGACTCTGTTTTTTTAGCTTTTGAACTATAAATATTTCCATATATATAATAAAAGTTGATAACAGTACAAAATTAAAAAAATGTATGGGCTGGAAGTATAGCCCAGTGGTAGAGCACATGCATAGCATGCATGAGGCCCTGGTTTTGATAGTACTACAAAAACAAAACTAAGTACACAAACAAAAACAATTTTATATATTATTGCATGTTTAATTTAATCATTTCCTCTGGGACACAATTATGAGGTACATTAAGACTTCTTTCTGTGCAATGCTTTTCATGGAACCTCTAACCTAACTTGCTTCATAGCACGGGACTGCACAATGCAATGTAGAATTAATTTCTTTCAACTTATTTATTATTTAATGTATGTAGTCCAGTTGCAAAAAAAAATGAGGATTTCATTTGGATTTGAAATCAGAGGGAATGCTAAAGAGATAGAGAGATATAGAAAGTCTCTTCTAGCTGGCAGGAATTCATGGGGAGGTTGAATAGGGAAGATCACAGAGGCAAAAATGGGTTTTTACCTCCTGGGCAAGAGCCAAGGATATTCATCAAGGTTGTGATTTTAGATAGACCAAACAGGTAGATCTTTCTTTTCCCAGAGTAGAATATATTTAAAGAAACGTAAGTGAAAGTCAAGAGTGATTTTCAGAAATTCATAACCAGTGAATTGTCCATTGTTTTTCAGCCCATGTGGAAGCATTCCCAATCTGTCACCTGAAGAGAAAGAACATTGAATCCTAAGAATGTGGGAGTTCCCATTGTCAGGGAATGGAGAGGCACAGTGTGTGGACAATAACAGGGACTTGGAAATAGGAGATGAGATGAATGTGTAGCATATAGGAGGCATTAGGACCCTGTTAGACTAAATGAAGGAAAGAAACATTGGTTTGGAAAAAGTGGAGGGTGTGGAAAGTAAAATTATTCAAGAAGAATTCTAATTGCTTACTCATTTGGAAATGAACAGAAGCTTATGAATTAAACTCTGTTGCCTAGAAGCTAGGAAATAGCTCAGTAGTCATGTTTCCCAGTGGATAAAGCAGTGGCAGAGATTCCAGTCACTTGGGTCTGTTCTTAAGTCTTTCATGAGCAGCATACATATACTTGACTCTTGAGGAGACTGCTGACTTAAACCAAGTTTGTCCTCCCATGTCTCCCATTATATAGTAGCTGAAGGTAAAAGATCAAAGCTGAAAAAGACCATTTTTGAGCAGCAAATGCCTTGCCTAATTTATATTTACTTTAAGATTTTTTTCTGTCTTGTTTTCATAGCAAAACTATGTGTAGAAACAAGAGCTCTAAGTTGTTGTGCCATCTGCATACCTGACATCATGCACAAATAACAGAAGATGATGGAATTTCACCTAAGGTCTGATTGTGCCCAGGGAGACTTCACAGGCTCCAAATGCTTGCTTTTATCTTATACATCGAGAAGCCCATTCAAACTCTCAGGGCTCTGCCAACTTGGCAAGAGGGAGAGTTGGCAAATTTCCCATGCTGCATTTCTTTAGTTTGAAGGTTTTGAAGTGGGTCTGAGTCTGGTGAGTGAGGCTGTAATAAATGCTGTGTGGAGCCCTTGTGAGGTCTCTTATTTGTTGACTGTAAGCTTTTCATCATTTGACATGAATGAGAAACATCATTCCTTTGCAGGGTATTCCCTTTTTTCTGTTCCTTTAAAGTTATCTTAGAGAATTCTCAGTTGCTATATGAAACCCTAAATTCTCTGAGCAGATGCCTGTTTTGACAAAGAACTTTAAAGATATATGGCAAAAGTTTAAACAGGTTGTAATTGATGGGATTTAAATACTGTGTATAGTAATTAAATAGTTATGTTACTAGAAACCCCTAAAGTATCCCGTGCATTTTTCTTTTCTTTAATGCCTTTCAAATTTTTCTTCAAGACCCCAAATTCATGAATTAAATAAATTTTGTGTAGGAGATATATTTGTGTTAAATTTCCTAAATGTTTAACACACCAATGAAAAATTTTAATGTTTATAATATGTCTACAAATTTTAGGTGGGGGCTTATTTTACCACAAAGATTCTGCAAAATGAAATTCCCAAGCAGAGTGAAGAAATTTCAGAGAAATGATTGCTGCAGAAGTAAGAATCTATTAAATTCACTAAATACTAGATACTTGAGCTTATTTGATTTGGCATGCTTAAGTTGTTTCTGTCTTTCTGTCTCTTTCCTCCTGCAGTACTGGGGATTGAACCCAGAGCTTCACACATGCTAGGGAGTACTCTAACACTTAGCTACATCCTTAGCCCTTAAGCTATTTCTCTATGAATGAAATAACATTAAAGTATTTTAATTGACTGTTTATATATTGTGCATCTCAAATAATCTCTATCTCTTTTAATGTTTCTCTACAAATCACTATTACATTGTTTTCATTCTAGTTCTTACAAGATAATAGGATGCTTTTAAATTTTCTCTTTCTTAAAAAAAAAAACTTCCAAAAATTCTATGCTATTCTTATTTTAACTTTTACAATATCTTATCTGGTGCCTTTCCATGTAGTTCAATTTTATTGACTTTCTACTTTTCTAAATGCTTTTAAAAGGATCCACTTCTCAGTGGCCTTATTGTATAAAATTACTTCTTACTTTTTGTCACTTGCTAACTCAGAGTGTTTCTTGCTTTATTATATTGTGAGACTATGGATCAGGAGCAGAGAAAATGCCTGATCTCTCTAAAGACTAGAATAATATGGTATTGACATATAGTAGTCCACTGAAATGTGAGATCACCCACAAATAATAGAGAAATATCACCAGGAAGCTGCTACTCAGCCAGACTACATTTCCCAGTTTCCCTTGCTTCTAAATGGGCCTCCCACCTAGTTTTCACCAATGTAAGGTAAGAGAAAATGATATGTATCCTTCTTAGGCCTGAAAGGAAGCAGGTGTGACTTCTCCTTGTTTTCTTTTCTGGTTTGCTTGCTGGTTATAAAAGACTTGAAGGACACAGTAATGTCATAGCAACAAGACTGAAGGAGAATGGATTTCTGTTTCAGCATGTTATGGTTTGAATCTGGAATATTCCCCAGAGGCTCATGTGTTGAAAACTTGGTTCCCAGTGTGGCAATGTTCAGGGATGTAATTGGATCAACAGAGCTCTGACCTCATCAATGGATCAATTCATTGATGGCTTTCTAGCTGATACTATTATTGGAAGGTGGTGGAAACTATAGGAGGTATGTTTTTCTTTTTGAGGTAAAGCTTTTTTTGAGGAAGTAGATTTACTGGGGTATGCCCTGGAAGGGTATTTCTTGCCCCTGGCCTTTAACCCCCTCTTACCCACCCCTGCTCCCTGGCTCCCAAGAGGTGAACGGATTCCCTCTGTCACATCCCCCTTCCACCATGATGTTTCTGCTTTGCTACAGGCCTAAAATCAATGGAGCAGCTGTCCATCGACTGAAACCTCTGAAAAATAAATCCTTCCTACTTGGTTTTTTTTTTTTTTTTTTTTTTTTTTTTTTGGTATTTGGTCACAATACTAAAAGCTAACTTAACATATATCATGTAGAGGAAAGATGTCCATCAAGCAGAAAAAAATTACACTGGAATGCTTGCTGTTTGAGCATGAAATAAACTTCTGTTGTGTTAAATTACTTCACTTTTATAGCAGGTAATATTACCTTCACAAATACAGGGAAGGAATCTGGCTGCTTGTCAGATTGGAGGGCCCATTATCCTGTTGACTCTAGAAGAACTAGAGGAAAGATGTTCTAATGTGTTGAATGGCACCAAGACCTTGTGAATGGGAGAAGTCTGTTCTACTAGAAGACCTAGGTTACAGTGGATTGCTTCTACAACTTCCATCAAGTAGTTACTATAAAACATAGAATTGCCTCTGCTGGGACTTACATGGTAGGTTTTCTTCTGCTTAAAAAAATATCTGCTTAGCAAATATGTCTGTTTAAGAAATATACAGGCATTCATAGGCTCCCATTGAATTAGAACTAATGGAAGAACTGGAAGAAAACCAATAGAGAAGGAAGATTGAAGATTACTTAAGTAGAGTATTCAGAAGTATTCCACAACTTAAAAAAAAAAAAAAAAACTCTACAACATTCAGTAGATGTTCTAAAAAAGAAAATAACCTTGGTGCTTATCATGCAGAATTAATTTTACAAAAGACAAAATGAAAAGAATATTTCACAACTCAGTGCAAAAATAGAAATAATGTTCACTTTATTGCAAGACTAATTCTGAAAAACTGTGGAAATTACACAAAGAGATATCCAGCCATTGTACTTGTGGGTATCCCAAGCAATTGAAATCACTGCATCAAAGAGACATCCGTACTCCTGTGTTCATGTCAGCATTATTCAAAATAGCCAAGATATGGAAGCAACCTAAGTCAACACTAACAAATGAATGGATAAAGAAAATGAGCTGTACATACACAAGGGAATAATATTAAAAGGAAAAAAATGCTGGCATTTGTGACAATGTTCATGGACCATTTTACTTATGTTAAGTAAAATGAGCCAGGCAGAAAGACAAATAGTATGTGTTGTACTTATATCTAGAGGACTTAAAATCAGCATACTACAGTGACACAGCCACATCAATGTTCATAGCAGTTCAATTCACAGTAGCTAAACTATGGAACCAACCTGGGTGCCCTTCAAGAGATGAATGGATAAATAAACTGTGGTATATATACACAATGGAATATTATTACTCAGCCTTAAAGAAGAATGAAATAATGGCATTTGCTGGTAAATGGATGGAACTGGAGAATATTACGCTAAGTGAAATAAGCCAGTCCCAAACAACCAAAGGCCGAATGTTTTCTCTGATATGTTGAGGCTAATTCACAATAAGGGTCAGGGGGAATAGAGGTACTTTGGATTTGAAGAGTGGAGTGAAGGGAGGGGAGGAAATATGGGGCTAGGAAGGGTAGTAGAATGAATTAGTCATTATTACCCTACGTGCATATATGATTACACAACTTGTGCATCTTCACATCATGTCCAACCAGAAGAATGAGAAGTTATACACCATTTATATATGCTGTATCAAAATTCATTCTACTGTTGTGTATAATTAATTAGAATAAAATTAAAAAAAATGTTTAAAAGTCAATCTCAGAGAAACAAAGAATAGATGGGTGCTTACTAGAGGCTGCAGGGGAAGTAGGGAAATGTTGGTCAAAGGGTTCAACCTTTCAGTTAGATTAAAAGAATAAGTTGTAGTGATCGATTGTATGGCAATAGTTAAAAATAATCTATTATATATTTCAAAATTTCTATAAGAGGACCCTTTTCATAAAGATGACATCAAAAGTGAAAAAGAAAGATCCTGCTCTCCACCAAAGCCACAGAAAACGCTTTGGAGGCCAAAACTGCAGCACTAAAAGGTGTCCACAGTCACAAAGAAAGAAAATATGCACATCACCCACCTTCTGATGGCCCAAGACACTGCAGCTCCAGAGGCAGCCCATATGTCCTTGGAATACCACCCTTAGGAGAAACAAGCTTGACCAATTCCCTCCCCACCACCACCACCACTGACTACTTAATCAGAAGACGATGGAAGACAATAACACACTTGGGTTCATGATAGATGTCAAGGCCAAGAAGTAGCAGACCAAACACGCTGTGAAGCATCTCTGGGTCATCTGTATGGACAAGTTCAACACACTGTTCAGTCCTGATGAAAGGAAGAGGCATGTTATGGGTTCCTGAGTATGATGTTTTGTGCATTGCCAACAAAATAGGGATCATCTAAACTCAGTCTAGCTTGCTAATTCAAAATTATTTTCACAATAAAAAAATTGCTGAGAAAATAGATTTTTAAAGTTCCAACCACATGTGCAGAAAATAATTTGACAAGGTAGCAGACATGTTAATTATCTTGCTTTAATCTTTCAACATTGTGTACATAGATCAAATACATATTTTACTCATGTGCATATATAATTATTTTCTGTCAGGCAAATATGAAAACACATCCAAGCTAGACATGGTGATGTATGCCTGTGATCCTAGAGACTTGGGAGGCCAAGGGAGAAGGATCCCAAGTTTGTGGTCAGTATCAGCAACTTAGTGAGAACCTTATCATCTTAATGAGACACTGCTCAAGAAAAAAAAAAAAAGTTTAAAAGAGTAGGGAAGTAAAGTTAAAAAGAGTAGGAAGTGATAAAGTGCCCCTGAGTTCAATCCCCAGTACCAAAGAAAAAGCAAATGAAAAGAAAACATATCCATCTATAAAGAAGAAATGCCAGTTTTATAAACTCCTTAAGAATTTGAATAACCTATATTACTTAAGAAATATTGCTAATCTCAGAGTTCTTAAATTTTTTAATTTTCTAATGCTATTATTATATTTTTTGCATTTAATTATTTAAAATGAAATTTATTCATTTCATGTAGTTTGAGATAAAAGTTTGGCTTTATTTTTCTTTTCCACATGGACATCAACTATCATTATTTACTAAACAAAACATTCTTTCCCCACATATTTGAAACATAACTTTTGTTATGTGTGACAATCTTTCCTGAGACATATTTTTTGGATTCATCTTTTTTACTGATATGTTAGCCATATCATGCTATTTAATTAGAATTTCTGGTGAAGAAAGGACTCTTTTTAAACATTTTTTTTTCAAAAATTTTGGTTTCCTATTGATTATATGAGTTTAAAAATCATTGCTAGTTATAATATTCATCATAAAACACTGCAGTTTTTACTGTTTTTTTTTAAATTTTTGCTTTATATCTTTCACATGATTTTAAAGCTTTGTTTAAGAAGATATTGTACCTCTACTATGAAATTTACTGATACATTTTATAGTTTATATTGCTTTTATGACTAAGATTTATTTTTTCATATCTACTAATAAGTGGTTATTATTGCTGTAGTACAATGCTATTTATTATTGATGTTTTGTGGCTATTTATTTGAATTTAGCTACCATATTAATGTTCTTATTAATTCTACTTGTTTCTACTTATTAATTTGGAATAAGAATGCTTTTCCTTCCCAATATTGTTACCATTCTTGTCATTTGGGGAATCTTATTTCTCCTGTCAGAATTTCAAAATCAATGTTAGAATAATAATGTCAAAGTGGGCTTCTCTGTTTTTTTTTCATTTCAGTGGAAATGGATTCAGGGTTTCACTGTATTTGATCTTATTGTTGGATTTTGGTAAACAGTCTTTAAGACAAATTCTTTTATTATCATGTTAAATACAGATTTGTTAGCCAGGTGTGGTGGTGCGCGCCTGTAATCCCAGAACTTGGGAGGTTGAGGCAGGAGGATCGCGAGTTCAAAGCCAGCCTCAGCAAGGGTGAGGCACTTAGCAACTCAGTGAGATCCCTGTCTCTAAATAAAATACAAAAAAGGACTGAGTATGTGGCCCAGTGGTTGAGTGCCCCTGAGTTCAATCCCTGGTACCAAAAACAAAAACAAAAAAAAAAAACAGATTTGTTAATTATGGGTGCAGAACACTGCCAAATGTCTTAGGTCTTTATTTCATATAATTACACTGCTTTCCTCTTTTCATTCATTAGAAGGGTTAATGGAATCCTAGAGAGAAAAAGTCAAGAGAAAAGAGTGGCACTTTTATTCAAAAATATAAAGCCTGGTTTCTGCCCTTGTGGAACATTTAGAAAGTAAGAGAGGTAAGACTAAAGTGTTCCTATCAGCACTGCCTAGGATATAATTCATTGAAAATCATACAGAGAAGAAGCACAGATCTGAGTGAGGTCTGGATTTCACAGGAAAGGCTTCTTACACGAATCATAATCCCTAATTCTGGAGCAGATAGGATAAGTTTATTCATGAAATTATGAAAGCACAGGAACGATTAAAAAACTGAAAACTGTACATAAGAGATGTAATTAAAAATTATTCAGCATCTGGAAATAAGTGATGGTGACTTTATGAAAGTAATACAAAAGATAATTTGGTCTTCACTAGGGATAGAAGAGAGAAAGGGCTAAATTACTAAGTACAACCAAAAAATCATAGCAATATAAATTATTAATCATTGGAATATTTTACCAAAAAAAAAAAAAAAAAGACTTCTCTGCAATTTTAGAAACTTTCTCATTCTTCTGTTTGAAAATAGGGATGAGAAGACCTTTCTTAGAGCCACAACTCATTGATTTTATAGAATGTATTCAGGGGAAAAAAGTTTTTCTGCTTAGTGGCTTTTTACTAATGAAATCATGGTGTTCAAATTTGAAGGGATTGAGGGGATCCGAATCTGTAGGTAGGTTTTTAGAACCTAGAACACTGTGAAAATGCGTAAACCAGAGACTTCTTGTAACATATGATAGAAAGCCAATTAATTTACTATGATTTGTCTTATTTGTCTTTCCTGAATTCTTTACATTGATTCTTAGCTGTTTGTACTTTAAAAGTGGATTTGGGTTTGGGCTTTTGTTTTGGATAAGAAAAGAACAAGATGTTACCTATTTGAGTTCTCTTTTGCTCTTTCTGTAGCTTCTTTTCCAGCCTAGTTGAACTACTTCTATGTATTGGAATTGGCATGTTGAGTCTGCATATACCTCCACATACTAATCTCTTTCTCCTTGTTCCCAACTCCTTAGTTTTCCCTGGTAAATTACCCATTCTTTATGAATCAGTTCAAATGCCACTCATTTTGTGAAACCTTTCCTAAGTTTCCACTCTAAAGGTAACTCTTCCATCTTTTTTCTTTCTTTTTTTAACTCCCTTGTGCCTTTAATTCCCCTTTTCTTCCACCTGTAATATATGCCTTTGCTATAGTTTGTCTTGTTTTGATTCTAGACCTCATGTGATCAGATTTTCCTCTACTCACTCCTTTCCCTAGATGCTCCTTTGTTCATACAGGACATTAATCTCTGTCTCTCTCTCTCTGTTACTCTCTCTCTCTCTCTCTATCTCTCTCTCTCTCTCACACACACACACACACACACACACACAGGTTTTACTGAAAATTTCCTGGGGAGCAGGAAAGAGGATTAACATTATGCACTATAAAGCACAGACTTAATAAAACTGGATTGAAATCTGCCAATATTCCCTAAGCAGAATATTTTATATTATTCTTTTTCATAATGTTGTCTCTTCTCATGTATTTTCTAAAATATGTCCTTCATCATCTCAAGCAAGTTAGTTGTCACTCCCAGCTTGCAAAAAAATTACCCACCACAGAAAAAGCCTCAATTGTTTTTGAAGTGGACATTCTTATTTAGCTTAGTATAGGACAGGCATTATACTAGGTACTTCATGAATACATTTAAAATTAGATTCTCTTTACATCCTCACATCTACAGATTTGTCTCCTGTTGAAGACTGCAAGTGTTTTCTCAGTGATGGCTCTGTTATTTTTCTCTTTATTCTTAGTACCTAGCAACATGCTGGCACACAGTAAGTACTTCATAAATGCTTGTTGGATGAATAAAGAATGTGTCTATGGATGTGATACAATTGGTGATGAGAAGACTCAGCCTGTTCACAGTACCTGTAGTCATAGTTCTTTTAATATTTTTTTTTTTGTTTTGTTTTCTCCTCACCATGGTTTTCCTCTACTAATTCATCCTGTGGTCATTACAAGCCCTGGTTGTTACTCAACTATCTATGTCTATTTCTTGTTCTTGTATTATGACAGCTAATTATCCATGGGAAATCTTTTAGTCAGTTTTTCTTTTTTTTTTTTTTTTTTTTTAATTGGATGGTTTGCATTTTCTGACATATCTCTTTCCACAAGTAAGGGGAAATGCTTTCAGAATGTGTGGCTAGGTGGTGGCACACCCTGCTGACATTGATAGGTCATGGTTTTCAGTCTGTGCTTGGTGCATTTCTGGGTTTTAATGAAGACCCCTTAGAACCACCACAATGAGAGGGCAGACAGGGCTCCTGCTTACTACTCCATTTCTCACCAGAGCTATTCTGCTTCAGTTTGTTTTATACATTCAACTTTTGGGTAAAATGCTGTTAAATATAATTTATTTAAAAACCTCTGTTTTTGGGGGAAAAAAAAACAGCTAGAAAAGTTCACACTTCAAGCTCATACTATCCTTCCACTAATAACTCGTGCAATATGCCCTTTATATTAGAAGGTTAGGGAAGTATTGTCTCTTGCTGAAAATGAATGCAATACGACAAAACTAAAGCCCCTTTGTCCCTAAAATAAACAAACAAAAACCAACAAAATAAAGCAAAATTAAATGTAAGTATGAGGAGACATCTTCTAGGTTGGTCAATTATAGGAGTGTGTCCACAGGAAGTTCTTCACTCTGGGTTTAAGTTGCACTTAGCTCATTCTCTGGCTGGAAAATGACTAAGAGTATAGGTATATTAGGGTGGGTGATCTGGACATTGTTTTTCATAAAATGTAGATAAAATTATAAACCCTAACACATCCTTAATTCTCAATGTTGATGGGATGTGCTCTATAAACTATAGATTGACTGTGAAATTTATTATTTATAATATGACACTTTAAAAGTAAAAGGAAGCCAGGTTCAGTGGTAGACACCTGTAATCCCAGAAACTAGGGAGACTGAGGCAGGAGGATCACAAGTTTGAGGCTAGCCTCAGCAATTTAGTGAGGTCCTATGAAACTTAGTGTGACGCTGCCCTAAAATTTAAAATATAAATAAATAAAAAGGGCTGGGGATGTACTCAGCAGTAAAGTGTCCCTGGGCTCAATCACTATTACTACCTCCCCACCAAAAAAATACAGTGAAAGAGTGGTAGTGGGATTATAGTGACATTGGGTCAGAAGTCATAGGCCAGAATATATAGTTGCTCTGGTTATGGCAGAAATCTGCTGTTGGAAAATTCTATCTTCAACTTTTTTCGCCAAATATAGTAAAATAATTTTAGAACCCCTATTTGAGGTAGTCTTAAGGATTTATGTTTTTGGAAATCATAAATGCCCTTTCCAATATAATTAGAATGTCTAAATTCACCCACCCTTTTAGATTGTTCATATTCTTAATCTTTTCTACAATGAGCTTTAGGAGTTTGCTAGGGCTCTGGACATGTCCTGTGCTTTCTCTAGGACAGCAGTTGACTGGACAAATGGAGATTTTCATTTCTAATGTATTACAGTAAATTGGAATTTCACCATCACTTTGTCCTAGTGCCAAATGTTGACCAAGGGTGACAGGGAGGAGAGAGAAGGGTAGAATAAAGAAAGCATGGTATGATCTAGGTACTTGTCAATACCCATGAAGTTTGTGCTCTTGTTCCCTGCCTGCAGTAGCCTCTGGCTTACTGCTCCCTTGAGGTAACACTAAAAAGGAGAGGGAGGGCTTGCTTAGGATACGCTCCCTTGCCACCTTCACTGATGCTCCTCAAGTCTTCAACCATCTCATTGGCTTCCCAGCCCGTTTTGTTTAGTGGCCTCTCATCTCTGAGCACCCACCTTCATATGCCTTATACTCTCTCTGGGTTGCTTTTAACTTGAAAGAACTCCTTACTGGAATAGGAGGAATATCTTAAAGAACCCCATTTTCATTTTTTTATGGATGAGAGTTTGAGGAATTGGGAGCAGCCTCCCTTTGCTGACTTTTATGTCAAAAATACAGGTAGGAATGTGGTCTTGGCAATCCAATTTAGAATTCCACTTGTTTGTTTGTTTTCGGTGCCAGGTATTGAACCCAGGGCTTTGCACATGCTAGGCAAGCACTCTACCGATATGCCACATCTCCAGGCCTCAACTTAGAATTCTAAATTTATTTTTTCATTGAAATTCCTTTATTACTGGCTATTTGGATTTTAGAATACTGCACTAGTATTATCCTTAGGGAATTTTGTTGTTTAAAACACATTTTGTGTTCTTATCTGACGATCTGCTTACCATACATGATAAAATTTGCACACAGAAAACCCAAGTTTAGTGACCCATGGTTGCTTAGATGAAATTTGGGGATACAATCTGTTTATTATTAATTCTATCTACCCTTTTTTACTGGTTGTCATTGCAATACATTCAGTCCCAAAATGTTAAAAATTGGTAATGTGAATGATAATGAGGATAAATAATGTTTATTAAGCACTGATGTAGCAGGCACTGAAGAAAGTCACTAAATTATCAATATTCCACATATCTCACTGTGATATAAGTATTATTCCCATATAACAGATGAGGGAAGTGCAGCACAGAGAGGAAAAGTGAGGCACTTAAGTTTATGCAATGAGTACATTGCAAAGCTGAGGTTAATGTCCAAGATTATCATACTCTAATTGACATCATCCTGCATTTCCATGTGGCTGCCTGTGCCTGACCCTATTTTACCATGTGTTACCAAATTTGTGTATCTATTTTAGGTTATGAGTATTTTAGAGAAGTGCCATATCCTATTCTGCATCTTTAATGACATTTAGGTATGTTAATTAGGACAGTTAGGATGCTGAAGCACTTAAAATAGCTTTTCAGATTATTTGCATTTTCAAGCAGTGGTACATGAAGATGTCAAATAAATATTTTTTTACATGGATTTGAAGTTGCCTGTTATGTTCTCCTCCTCCTTCTGATGGTTTTCTATTCAATGGAGCCAATAGATATTGGATCCATGTTGATGACCAGGCTAACTCTACTCTTTTTCTTCCTGAGGATTAAAGGGGTTTAAGGAAAGAACACTTATTACAAAATTGATTTCTAAGCACAGAGCAGTGAGTAAGGCTGATGTCAGGATGCTGATTAAAACAACAATAAAAACAGAACTCTCCTTCTGTCATGATGGTTGTAATCAAATACCTTGCATGTCTTAGAGTACAATAAATGTGAAATTAAAGTCACCAAAATGACTCAGACATTGATATTTTTCACTTCTCTCCTAACCCAGTGGTGATTCTTGTGGAAAGTAAGTTGCTTGAAAAATACTTTTTTTTATTATTGTCTCTAAATCCTGGTCCCTTTTCACATTTTTTCTTTTTTTTATGTATCAGTTAAAATTGGATGGGTAAAAATGACATAAGATGTTGCCATTGCAAAATATCTATTTTGGAGGGCATACTACTGACTTTACAAAGAGCCAGTGTTGGCTTTCAGAATTTCATTTACATTCTGCCTATTCACACTTATCCTTATTTTTCCTTTAAAGAAAAAAAGAAAAAGACATTAGTAAGTCAAGAGAACCATCTTACCTCAATGTTTCAAATTGAGTTGTCAACTATTGTTAGTTTTTCTTGGAATTTTCTCTTCATAGACAGCAGTCTTTCAAGTCTGACTTGAATTTCTTTTCAGATTGCACTCTGAAATATTGAGTTCAGTCCTTCACAGATATCTACAACACTGTATCTAGTTAGTTCTCCAGAATATACTTACAACCAACCTGTGATTACACAGGGATTTATGCAAAAACAGGCTTTTAGGGAACAACCTGAAAACCACAAATAAAAATACATGAACTGATTATACTGACATAGGAAACTAAGCTAGCATACCATTTTGATGGAAAGAATGTTGTGGGAACAATGACTCACACTGGGCATTGTGGAATCCTGAATATTTCAGCAGCTTCATTTTCCATGTCTTAAATTAAAATAGCAAAGAAGTATTACGTTTAGCAAACTATTTTTTTTTAAAAATTTTTTATCCGTTCTTTTTGGTTAAACATGAAAATAGGATCCATTTTGACACAACTATAAAAGCATGAAATATAATTCCTGCTAATTCAGTCCCCATCACTTCTCCTTTCTCTCCCCTCATCCCTGCCCTTGTTCCCTTCCCTCTACTGTACTAATCTTTCTGCTGTTTACTTAATTTTTTTAAATTAGTGTTTTGTGGATGTATATGATGGTGAGATTCACTGCACTAACTTAAATAAGCAAACTATTTCTTAATGATCTAACATCTCAGAATGTCTAACATTTTTCAAATGTGGTTCAACTGAGCCTGTGAGATTTGATGATACATTATTCTGAATCAAACAAGTGCCTCTAAATTTAATATTATTTTCCATGTCCACTTAGGGGACATTTATTCCAATCATTTTGATTTGGAAAAAGTGGATAATTAAATAAACATCTTCTGGAATAATGAGTAAAATAAAAGGAGACTCATTCACCAAGAAAGGACTTGATTCAAGAGAAATGGAATGAGACTCCCTCATGTCTTACCTTTCTCAATGCTGTTCTCAATAGCTGTTAATATAAAGTAAAATCATATGTAATCACAGTTAGTCTTAATACAAGACAAACCTGACCTTCAATAAGCCCTTCTGCACTACAGAATGAAGTATTCACTTTCTAACATAGCATATGAAGTTTGTGATCTAGCCCTTGCCTGCCTTTTTAGCCTCTTTGTTCACCCTTTATCTCTAGTACTTTTCAGTCTCTTGTATGGCTAATATTCCTCCTGGGTGTCCTATTCTTTCTTACAGAAGTCTCTTCTGAAACATCTTTTAAAAATCATATTATTTCTTCATCTTATTTGTGGATTGTTTCAAGGGTCAGTATATTGTCGAGAAAGCATATCATTGCCTAGGATGGGTTGGTCCCCATTCTTTATCCACTACTAATGAAATAAGCAATACTTACAGAGGGATGTGACAACCTATTGATAAGTACTGCATGTGAGTTATCAAATTTTACCCCTTTACAAGCCCTCTGAGGTAGGTATATGGGGATAGGTCTTGTATGATAATAACTGTAGCACAGAGGAAGTGCTGATTTTTCAGTATCCCTCCCTTCATTGTTTACCTGCCTTTCTGCCTATGCCTGCATATATGACTAGCTGGTGGGGAGATAAAACTTGATTAGTATAACTGATTAGTTCATTCAGTTACCATTTTTGGTGACTACTCAGGAAAAGGGCATGAGGTGCAGTTGAGGCTGAGAGATTAATAGAACAACCAGCTAGGTTGCCCTTACCTAGAGAAATGAGCTCTTTTATGTGAGAACATTTTGTACAATGAAAAGGCTTTTATATCTGCTTTAGGCTGCAAGTAAGAAAAACCCAAAAGATTAAACAATAAGTGAAGGAGCCCTAATCAGGGAGATGGCTATTGCGGTTAGCTGGAAGCCATAAGTTCCACCTGATAATAATCATACATTAAGTATGCACGTGACGCACCTGTAAAGCTAAAGGTATATAACCGGGTGAAAGTCAGAGGCAGTCAGAAGAAGAGTTCAGGTCAGAGAAGAAGAAAAGAGAGCGATCAGAACATAGTCAGAAGAAGAAATAAGAGTCAGAAAGAATCTAGAGAAATAATGAGAAACCAAAGAGAAAAAGAAGAATAAAAGAGTTTAGCTTAGAAGAGAAAAAGAGAAAAGAGAAAGAGACTAAGAATAAAAGATTCCTGCCACCGAATCTCCTCCCGAGGTATTGTGGCTGCAACAACAAACAGGCAGCTACAAATGAGTTTTATTATCTTACAAAGAGTCCAAAGATTAGATTTTTCCAGGATTAGTTAATTCATTTGTTAAAAAATATTACCAAGGATCCAGTTCTTTAATCTTTCTGCCCTGCCACCCTTGTTACGTTGACTTTTGTCTTTGAGCTTTTCAGTTTACACTTGTGATGTGGCTTTTATAACTCCTCCATCACCTCATTACATAGCATTTAAAAGACGGGGATACTGAGGAGGATGATGCAGAAGGATCAGAAGTTCAAAACCAGCCTCAGCAACTTAGCCAGGCCCTAAGCAACTTAGCAAGACCCTGTCTCAAATTAAAAAATATAAATAAATAAAATAAAAGTGGGCTGGAGATGTGGCTCAGAGGTACCACTTAAGGGGACAGTCCCAGACAGAGATATAGATTCTGAAAAAATTAAAAGTTCTAAGAAACTGATGAGGCTCAAGGATATGGGGATAAACAATAACTGCTACACACCTTTATCTCCAGAAAATATTACAAGGAGCAAAAATGACAGTTTGCTCAAACATTGGGAATTGTCTTGTCAAAAAGAGAAAGAAAATACTTCAATTTTTTTTTTTTTTTTACTTAGAGTTAAATTGGGTAATTTATAACACTGTGTAACTTATATATGTATTATAACAAGGTATTTCACTATACATTGCTTACATTTGGATATTCTGGCAAAAGAAAACTGACTTTAATAACTAAAAATAGATGTTCTTACCTGCAGGATTTGTTTTGATGTTTATTTAGGGCAACCTAAGAGTTGAAACCTTGCATATAAAATATTAGCTCTAATTGTTGGTAGAGTACATTTTGATGTTATGGGTTGGTTTAACTACTGGTGTTCTTCCATCTTCTGAGATGATTAAGAGCTCTGAAATATCATTTATCTTTAATTTTTAAGTGTGTGTTTAATTTTCTCACTTATGCCTTCTATAACAGACTGGTAATTAACTATCAATTCTAAAGTAAGTGAATCGTTGTTCAAATCAGCAGGTTACACTTCATTTAGCTCCTACAAATATCATATTCTAGAGAAATAAACTTGTGCAGTCCAGCAGCAAAGGTGATTTTTAATAATGTAATAATCACCATGTACACTTGCCTAGCAAAGTATTTTCTCCACTAGTTCTTTTGTTATTTTCTCTTTTTTATTTTTCCAAGAATATGATCTAATTAGCCAAAAGTCTGTGAAAAGCTCTGTAAATAATTTTATTTTCCATTTGTAACATGAGGACAGGAAAGATGGGAGCAAGAGGAATGAAAATAACTTTCAATAATTTAGGAAAGTGTTATTTAATGAACCTTCAGTTGTTATAAATTAAAGACCCAAGCCTTGTTTTATTTTAAAGAACCTATTTTAATGATTTTGAGACCCAGGTTTCTAAGAAGCATAGCTTTAATATTTTATCTACCATATAATTCTGTTATAACCAAGCTTTCAATGTGAAATTTAAAGAGAAAATTTGTGTAATATTGCAAATCATTACTTATTAGTAATGTGCTACATGATTGAGATCACTTATAATCATTCAAGTCATTTGATATTTGAGAAAGTTGATTTTTATTAATAGGTTTTATTATTTATTTTTCCTAATGCCTTTTCTTTTGGTTAAAAGTGAAAGCTTCAAAAGTATTGTCTGGGACACCTGTTGCTCAAATATATGCCACTATCAGTTTCTTAGAATGTCAGTTACATCATTTATGCCTAAATTTACTGCATATACCATTCAGAGTACTGAATTATTTATTTGGACTTGAAGTTTCAGGTCTGGTGGATGCCTTTGGATTAAGCATTTGAAACAGATTGCTGATATGTGTGTTGAGGTTTTTGCTATTTCTTCAGCCATGCACAAAAGGATCATTGAAGCCATAGTGAGTCTTGTTAGCCAAAATTTATGGGAGACCAATATCTTTCATTGAGCTCCAGTACTATACCCAACAGACCAGATCAAATTAGAATGTAGTAACCCTTGTTTGGTGAACAAAATCAAACTGAACTTTAAAATGGGCCAGTTTTCCAAACAAAACAGGAAGTTTACAGCAACTGATCAGAAGTGTACCAGACTACCTGAACATGCAAGATAACAAAGTCCCTTCTACTCTAACCTTATGAGAAAAGTAACTTTTATAGGATCAATCTGATTTTTGTTCCTTATTTCTGCTTTGTTCATTCTGTTTCTGCCTATAAAGCTATTATCCTCTACTAGCTCATCAGAGCTCCCTCTGTTTCATAGCCTGGATGCTGCCCAATTCATGAATCATTAACAACAATCAATCAGTTCTGTCTTTAAAATTCAATTTGTTCAAATTTTGCTTTTCAACAGTCTGTAAGAAGTATGTAGAAGCATGACTTGGGATTATATGTTTTTAGGTAATTTTTTATGCTTTTGCTTTTATAGGTACATTATATTAGATAACTTCTTGATTATTAAGTTTCTCACACATTTATGGGAAAATAAGTGGCTGATAGTTTTAGCTTTACAGTGAAAGAGTAGTGAATCATTTAATCTTGTACAAGAAGAAAAAGACAATTTAAATGGGATAAAAATAACAAAATTGCATTCATCTCTAAGTTCATCCCTGGAATTCGCTTTTTAAATATTAAATCCTGAGTAGTAGGTGGTTTTAGCATCTCATATCTTGTTATATGGCTTTTTTTTTTTTTTTTTTTTTACTAAAATTGTCACTTTTTTTGCAAATATTTTCATTGCAAGCCCTAGGAAGGTCATATTTTGCTATATTTACAACCAAAGTAAAGAATTTCAGTTAGTCTTCTTACCTGTGTCAGGACATTCATTGTTTGGATATAGTTTAACCTTTCAACTATATATACATTTTGGTGTGAAGCAATATTAACTATGTTTAATTTTTTACTCTTTCCATTTTTAAAAAGTTTATTACTTTGATGGTCAATTTCTTTACTATTAGTATTTCCTCTGCACAAGAGAAGATCTTGTTGCAACACTTGCCACTTTGGAATATCAGTTGAGAAGATCAGGAAGTTTATCTTGCATTTGTTAAGACATAAATTATCAATTACACCTGTATTTCTTGAGAATTGAAAAGAGATGCAGATGAGAAAAACCTAAAATACAGCAAGGACAGTACTGCCACATTAGAGCATTGCTTTATTCTGAAGAGTGATTTCATCCTCCTTAGAGTTAGTGGTGAACAAGATCTATGTGGTAGAGATCATGGGGGATAGCTCTCTAGGCCTTTCTGTTTGAATCTTATTTCTTTTTTTGAATCTTTATTGTTTGACTTGAGTTTTGTTTCTAATATGGTAAAAACTGATGCATGGTACATATTCTGATGTTCAAACATTAAATACAAATTATGTTCTCACTTTTGGTTTTTACCCATTCTCCTATTTTCCTTCATGGATTTAAAATTTTTACTTGAATATAGAAAAGAATGATTTTCTCTAATTAACAATGGGTATCTTGTATGACTTGGGAACCAGTGAATAATTTTGTTAATTGAGAATATTTTCAAATACAGATGTACTTTAGAATTATGGATATTATTTTACATTTATTCTTTTAAAATATTTTTATTAGTGCATTATTTATACATAATAATGGGGTTCATTTTGACATAATCCTATCTGCCTGGAATATAATTTGCTGTATTTCATGTTCCAGTATTTCCTTTTGACCTCCTCTTCTTCCTCCCTCTGGTCCCCTTTCTCCCCTTTCTCTACTCTACTATCCTTCCTACTATAGATGCTTTATAGATATACATAAAGGTGAAATTCACTGTGGCATATTCATATATGCATATAGCCTAATTTGGTCAATTTTATCCCACAGTCTCTCCCTTCTCCTGTCCCTCCTCCCTACCCATTTATCCCCTTTCCCTACTTTACTTCTCTATTCTGTTTTTTTTTGGGATGCCATACCCTGTTCTTTTTCCCTTATTTTGCTCTAGCTATGGCCGAATAAAACTTCCTTATGCATATATACCACATTTTCTTTATCCATTCATCTGTTGATGGGAACCTGGGCTGTTTTCTTATCTTGGTATTGTGAATTGCACTACTGTAAACATTGATGCACCTGTATCTTCATGCCTATAGTATGCTGATTTTAGTTCTTTTGGATATATACCAAAGATGATGGTTCCATTCCTAGTCTTTTCAGGAATCTCCAGTGCTTTCCAAAGTGGTTGTAATAAGTTGCAGTCACACCAATAATGTGTCACACCAGCATTTATTATTATTTGTATTCTTGATGATTAAGATTTGATTCACATTTCCCTTATTACTGGAGATATCGAACATTTCTTTTCACATATTTATTAGCCATTTGTATTTATTCTTTTTATAAATGTCTGTTTAGTTTTTTTGGCCCATTTATTGATTGGGCTATTTGTTTGTTTGTTTTTGGTATTATGTTTTCAATTCTTTATATAGTTTGGATATTCCTTCCCTGTCAGAGGAATAGGTGGCAAATGTTTCCTTTCATTATGTAGGGTCTTTCTTCATGCTCTTGTTTCCTGTGCTCAGCAGAATCTCTTTTTAAATTTTTTTTTTAGTTGTAGGTGGACACAGTACCTTTATTTTATATATGTTGTGCTGAGGATTGAACCCAGGGTCTCACACATGCAAGGTGAGTGCTCTATTGCTGAGCCAAAGCCCCAGCCCCTCTGCAGAATCTTTTAAATTTGTTGCCATATCACTTATTGATTCTTGATTTTGTTTCTTGAGCTTTAAGGTTCTTGTTAAGTAAGTTAATGCCTGTGCTGATATGTGGAAGTATTGAGCCCTTGTTTTCTTCTAGAAGTTGCAAACTTTCTGGTATAATTCCTATGTCTTCAACATACTTTAATTTGGCCTTTGTGCAAGGTGAGAGATAGGAATTTAGTTTCGTTTATCTACATATGGACATCCAGTTTTTCTAGCGCCATTTGTTATAAAAAGTTTTCTTTTTCCTTATCATATGTTTTTGATACTTTGTCAGATGACTGTATCTAAGTGGATTTGTCTCTGTGTGTATCTAAGTGGATCCGTCTATTCTTCATGTCTTCATGTCTGCTTTGGTGCCAGTTCCTTGCTGTTTTTGTTACTGTAGCTCTGTAGTATAATTTGAGATCAGGAATTGTGATGCCTTCAGCATAACTCTTCTTTCCAAGTATTGTTTTGTCTATTCTAGGTCTTTTATGCTTCCAAATGAATTTTAGGACTGGTTTTCCTTTTTTTCTAGGACTATAAGAATGTCAATGGTATTTTGATGGAGATTACATTGACCTTGTATATTGCTTTTGGTAATATGGCCATTTTGATAATATTAATTCTGCTACTCCATGAATACAAGAGGTCTTTTCATCTTCTAAAGTCTTCTTCAATTTCTTTCTTCAGTGTTCTATAGTTTTCATTATAGAGGTATTTTACCTTCTTGGTTAAATGTATTCCTAGGTATTTTATTTTATTTATTTTTTGAGGTTCATGTGAATGGGATAGTTTTTCTGATTTCTTTCTCAACAAATTTACTATTGGAATATAGGAAATTTGTTGAATTTGCTTATCAGCTTTAGAAGTCTTCTAGTGGAGTTTTTTGGGTTTTCTAGATAAAAGGTAAAGTCATCAGCAAGCAGATAATTTGACTTATTTTCATGTTTATTCTTTCAATATACATTTATTGAGCACTTATTTTGTGATATAATCTCAGTCTAAAAGTAATTAAAATAAAATTAAAATAATTCCTTCACTCTCAAGGAGAGTATAATATATTCTTTGTTGTCCTTAGAGTCAGAATTAGGGAAAATGAATGATAGATAGGAGAGAGGTTTTGACTTATTTTCAGGAAGAACTTGATAATTGCCAAAGCATGAAAAAAAATGAGAATGAACTTTCACTGAGAGCTGGTGAGTACTTCTTAGAAATATTTGAGCAGAATGAATTATTTTATCTCAGAGATGTACTGCAGGGTTTTGGAGGGATGAAGAAACCTCCAAGACCCATTCAGAAGTAAAATTAAGTTTTTGTGCTTTTGCTTCCATTAGTCATCTTTATAAATCTTATCTTCTTTTCCTAGAAAAATTTCTGCCAAGGACATCAGTCCCACCAACAATGTATGAGTGTGCCTTTTTCTCCACATCCTCTCCAACATTTATTGTTGTTTGTGTTCTTAATAGCTGCCATTCTGACTGGTGTGAGATGAAATCTTAGAGTGGTTTTGATTTGCATTTCTCTAATTGCCAGAGATGTTGAACATTTTTTCATGTATTTGTTGATTGATTGTATATCTTCTTCTGAGAAGTGTCTGTTCAGTTCCTTGGCCCATTTATTGATTGGGTTATTTGTTTTTTTGGTGTTAAGATTTTTGAGTTCTTTATATATTCTAGAGATTAGTGCTCTACCTAAAGTGTGTGTGGTAAATATTTGTTCCCAATTAGTAGGCTCTCTATTCACCTCACTGATTGTTTCTTTTGCTGAGAAGCTTTGTAATTTGAATCTATCCCATTTATTGATTCTTGATATTAATTCTTGTGCTACAGGAGTCTTATTAAGGAACTTGGGGCCTAATCCAACATGTTGGAGATTAGAGCTTACTTTTCTTCTGTTAGTGTAGTATCTCTGGTCTAATCCAACATGTTGGAGATTAGAGCTTACTTTTTCTTCTATTAGTGTAGTATCTCTGGTCTAATTCCTAGATCCTTGATCCACTTTGAGTTGAATTTTGTGCATGGTGAGAGATAGAGGTTTAATTTCATTTTGTTGCATGTGGATTTCAAGTTTTCCCAGCACCATTTGTTGAAGAGGCTATCTTTTCTCCAATGTACATTTTTGGCACCTTTGTCTAATATAAGATAACTGAAATTATATTCGTTAGTCTCTGTGTCCTCTATTCTGTACCATTGGTCTACTAGCCTATTTTGGTACCAATATCATGCTGTTTTTGTTACTATTGCTCTGTAGTATAATTTAAGGTCTGGTATAGTGATGCCAAAAGGTGTGTCTTAATAACTTCCAAAGTCTTAAGTAAATAATAACAAGGAGCAGCAAGGCAGAAATAATCATGCACCAGGGTCTTCCCAGCATCCTCCTTAGGTGCTGTAATTTTACCCAAACCTTACTTTCCTTAGATTGGACAGCCATGGCCAGGTGGTATTGAAATTCTCACATCAACAGAATGAAGGATAAGGAACTGACTTGACTATGTCATATGTATCTTTTTTAAAAATTCTTTTTAGTTACACAAGTCAGTAGAATGTATTTTGGCAAAATATATACACATAGAGTATAATTTATTCTATTTAGGAACCCTCTATTGTGGTTGTACATGATGTGTTGTTACACTAGTCATGAGTACAAATACAAGGCTAGGAAAGTTATGGCCAATTAATTATATTGTCTTTCCTATTCCCCTTTCCTCTTTCTTCTCTTCATTTTCCTTTGTCTAATCCAGAAGATTTCTATTACTCCTCTCCCCAACCTCCCTTGTTTTGGGTTGGATTCTCAAATCAGAAAGAACATTTGGCCTTTGGTTTTCTGGGACCAGTTTATTGTCATATGTATCTTAAAGGTATTCTAGATTTGAATTTGTGGAAGATTTTATTACTTTTTTACAGATTAAATAATTCAAGTTAAAACCAAAGTATTTTGCTTTGTTTATAGTGTTTACTTATTAAAACCTATGAAATAATATCAGACTGGCAGAAATAGCCCTCTTGATTATTTGGGGAAAACATCATAGCGTGAGAAAGTAAAAGCTAGGTCATGGAAACACTTAGAAGTACAATTTTTGAACTGTTTTATCATTGGGAGATTGAGTTTCTCTGCAGTTTCAAAGAGATGTCACAAAGAACTTTCCCATGATACCCATCAACATGTATATATGCAACATAGATTTTTGATGATTGTTATTTAATATAAAATAATTCAGTTACTGATGTTATTTCTTAAATAAGCATTAACATCAGTGAAATTTGACTACCCAATACCATTAATCTTTCATTTCTTAAGAAGAGGATTTTGGTGGAAAATTTCATACCATGAGCAGAAAAGATTTAACTTTGTTTTGTATTATAGTGAAGAAAGAGTAAGAATAGTGTATGATAATTGGGATTTTGAAAATGAATGTGAAATTTCTGGCAATGTTTTATTCTTCCTAGGGAAAGTTCATTATTATAAATATATATTAAAATGTCTAAATGCAATCCAACTTTATCAGTAAAATAATAATGGATTATTTGAACTTTGAAAAAATTTAATGTAATGGAGCTTAAATTTTATTAGTAACCTTTGTGCATGCATATGTGTGTATGCATGTATATGAATTATCACATTTCATATATTTGTTCAACTTTTTAGTGAAGGGAGATATTGTTGGAGAACAGATTTATTTGTAAAACCCTGGATGGGAACATTCAAATTGGCAAAATGATTTTGGTGCCCATCTGCAGTAAATCAAGATGTACATCTGACTAGGTTGGGGCTTTGTGCCAGTGCCTGTCTCAACATGTTCAGTTTTTAACTGAATTCTGTCAAAATTGGGAGTCAAATAATAATTAATGTCACAGATATTTTATGCATTTTTCTTATGGATGTGTCTATTGTGTGATTGTAGATCTAGTCAGAAAGGGCCAGGGTTTCTTTTTGACTATGATATTGATTTAGAATTCCCCTGACACACGTCTTCTCCCCTCTCTCCGTTTCCTATTCATTCTCATTCATTTGGAGATGGATCATCAGGATACTGGTTGGGAAATCTTCCATTTTGCAAGGGAGGCTCTATGCCTCTATGAGTGTTTTTTTGTTTGTTTGTGTGGTACCAGGGGTTGAACCCAGGGGTACTTAACCACTGAGCCACATCCCCAGCCCTTTGTTGTATTTTATTTAAAGACAGGGTCTCACTTAAGTTGATAAGGATGGCTTTGAACTTACAATCCTCCTGCCTCAGCCTCCTGAGCCACTGGGATTACAGGCGTCTGTCACCCGTGGGTTATTGTGTGGTTTGGAGACATTCTATGTTGTCCTGGATTGAAAACAAAACTGGTAATTTCAAGAAATAGGGTTGGGGAAGGAACAGTGACACAACACCCTCCCCTGCTCACAGTGGGGAGAAAAGCATTTTTAATGAGCTGATTAAGGATGAGAGTATCTGAAGTAAGGTCCTGATAAGGACCGTATGTGAAATGACATTGAGGTTGCCCCCACCTAGAGATAGGGAAGCTAGGTAGTTATCTACTGACCCTATCTTCATTAGTTGGTAATTGCCCTTGGGGGGGTTAAATCTCTGGCACTTCCAGAGCACCTTGAACATGGGCTAAGAAGTTGGAGAAGCATAGGAACGCTGATGCTTGGGGGTAGGGAACTGGCAGATTGTACAACTTGAAGCCTGCAGGTGAATTCACATGGGCCCAGGAGATATGGAATAGGGCATCAGCAATGGCTCCTCCATACAGTCTCTATTTAATAGAAGGTTCAGAGTCTTGACCAAAGTCTCAAACTTGGTAGGGGTGGAGCTTACTGAGTAGGCTGTCTAAAGTCCCCTGTACACTGTAGCAAACCCACTCTTTTCTTTGTGCTCATTTATCTCCAGGACAGGGCTAGAGTATCACTGGTTCCCATTCCCTAAGGCTTGTGAATCAGAGACAGAAACAGTGGAACAGTGAGGTAGGGGTGGCAACTAATTTTTCACAGGTCTTTCCTCTTTTACACGTTCTCTCTTCAGTTCTTTCTCCAGGAAGCATCCAAAATTATATTTAAAATACCAAATTATACAACCACCTCTGTCTAACCCCCCCTATAATATTGTAAATATATTCACATGTATTTTAAAAGATGTTATAGAAATGTCTTTTTTTAACTGATAAAACTTTTTATTTCACTTTTGATTTTTTTACACTTTCTTGATTATTCTGTGTAAGGTGAAATAGAACTGTTTAAAAGCCATACAACAATCTAGTATATCAATAACTGGGGATTTTCATTTTTTGTTATACTATTTTCACAACTACAGGTGTGCTTGATAGAGAATGTAACTATCACAGAGGCAAACATTAGGCAGAATACTCATAAGGAAAAACAAACAAAGAGCTACCAGATGTACAGACAGAATTGGTTCCACATTTACAACTGCATTCCAAGCATGGCAATGTCTTTAAAATATATAGATATAAATTACGTAGTTGTAGTTTTATTATTTGCCTGAGCTTAATGTAGACTGAAAAAGTCCAAATTTGTTAAAAATAAAACTCTAGAACCGAAACACCTTTATGTTGCCTTTGTTTGCATTCAGGACACTTTCAGGTTTATCATGTCTGTGAACTCAGTTACATTTATTACCCCAGATGGTTTTTTACCACATGAGCAATTAATATAATTGGAGACTATGAAGTGTTTATGTCAAGGCACGGAGCAGTAGAAGCTTCATTGTGGTGATTTTGCAGGCAGTCAAACATATTTCACTATGCACTTTCAGCCTAACCCTTCCCTTTCTATTTTTATATTGAACAGAAAAAGGAAGTTCACAAAGCCACTCAGAAACTGGCAGTTTCTTTTACAATGTGGTGTATTTCTAATTTCCATATATTTCCTTCAAGTGGAATGGCCCCGGGAGCAAATTACTTTCAGTCTTGACAGGTGTTAAAAGGCAAATTCTGCCAGTTTCTGATTGAAATGTTATACTGACTTTTCTGAAACTGGCATGATGGGCGACAAAAGACAGAGATGTTGCTGGGTCAGGTGAAGTTATTACCATAATCTCCTTTACCTATTTTGAGCTCCTGAGCAAGAAAATCCTATGTCAAGGTATGTTAGCACCACCTGCTATAAAATGGCTTAGTAACAGACAGATTCTTTAACTTTTATAATCATGCTTTACATTCAGGGCGTCTCAAGGAAAAAAAAAATCAGGCATAATTTCTAAAGACTCTGTAATGAACTCATCTTTTCATTCTTCATTTAGATTTTATTTTCCTATACAAAGATGGTCTACTGACCATCCATAATTATTAGTCTAGTCATTCTTTACCTGGCAATATATAATTATGAATCCTATTGGTAGGGAAGGTATCCTTCATGAAATGAATGCACACCACAGAAAGTGAGCATGGAAAGTTGTAAGTCATGGGGCTGGGGTTGTGGCTCAGCGGTAGAACAAGTGTCTAGCACATGCGAGGCCCTGGGTTCCATCCTCAGCACCACATAAAAATAAATAAATAAAATAAAGTTATTGTGTCCAACTACAACTAAGAAATAAATATTAAAAAAGAAAGTTGTAAATCATATTACATCTTAATTACAGAATGGACCCTTTAGAATAATGAATCCTGACTAGACTTTCATATCCTTAAATCTCAAATAATGTACTTGTTCTCTCAATTTAGATTTGTATATATTTTGTATAAGAATAGGTATTCTACAGGGGAGCATACATATTAATTTGTATTTGGCAACATACTTTTTGAGATGCACTTAAAAATTTTCCATGTAGTCTGATGAGTTTTTCTGGGTGGATCTCTCCTCCCCAGTATTTTCCCACACTTCTTTTTACCTCTATTCATATGTCATCTTCCAAGGAAGTCTTCTCTGATCACCTTATGTAATCTTCTACCTCTTTTACTGACTTACTTTTCTCCTTTCATTTATAATCACAGGCATATTATACACTTGTTTTCTATCTTGATTCCATGAAACCAGGGTTTTTTTTTTTTGGGGGGGGGGGTGAGGGGTAGTGCCTGGTAAATATATACATACTATATGTTTATTGATTGAGTGAAAGAATACATAAAAAAGATGAGCTTAAGAAGGTATGATGTCTATAAAACCCAATATTGTCTGCTTCATTTTGTGAGAATGTGTATGGCTATATTTCCTGGGGATAAAGAAATCTGTTACCAATTAATTTTGGGTTTTCTTGATCTTGTATCTGTTATAATAGGAAATAATAGGATATAGCATATTTAACTGCCCAAATGTCAAAATTTTTAGAAATGTGATTAATATATCCTTTAGATTGTATGATTCTGAGACTCATTAGTTGAATCAGAGCATAGCCTGATGTATATCTATATGTATATATGGATATTATATATCTGTATCTATCTATCTTGAACCATAAATCATGAAATAGCATGAAACTCTAAGCGAGGTAATGCAAACAGAGATTTATATGCTCAATTTGACTAAGCTGTAGGTTTTTAAAATTTGGAATTTAATTAACATTAGAAGTTCAATATATTGCACAGAAATGTCAGAATTTCCAACTTCCATAAATAACCTGAAGGTCTGATGATGCTAGGCACCTATTCCTGCAGGGCATCCATTAGGTGGAGCTGAGCTTCTCTGTCACCAGCTTTTACCTTTTACTCACCTCATTCCTATGTCTATCTTACCAGTATGGCGCTTTTGCTATTCAGTAAAACATCTCTCTTCTACACCAAGTTAACGCTTATGTATCACTGAGATGGAGCTGAAAATGTAAGGCTAAAGAAAACAAAACTGTGTTTGTCTTGCTTTAAACATTTCTAAATATTTTGTACTAAAAAAGGAAAAGAGAACTTGTAATTAGTTTTGATGCTTTTCCTCAAAATAATCTTTAACTCAATGTTCTATATACTGAGAGGAGTTTGAATGCTCACAAGTACACACATTTGTCAAAATTCAGTGAATGAACACTTAAGATTTGTGCATTTCATTACATGCAGATTTTAATAAATTGAACCAAATATTGAATGATAATTAATCATATATAAGCAGAAATATTGAGGAAGAATTTTTGTATGTCTGAAAATCACTTTGCAAAGCACCCACAACACAAATGGGTAGATATCTGATAAAGGTAAAATGGTAACAGTAGAATCCAGGTGAGGGATTTCACTCTATGTGTCTTTCAACTTTGCTATATAATTGAAATTTTTCATAACAAAATATTAGGGAAGATAATCTGCAACTAAACATGACTAATTTTCATACTGTTTCTGCTTTTTTTGTTCAAATTAAATTTAAAATTTTGAATAATGAATTAATAAAATATGAAATTAATGTAAATGTTGTATTCTGCTACTCAGATTAATTTCTAAAGTTTTTATGTTAAAATAACCAAGAGTGATCTATAAATGTAATTTTGTGATATTTGTACTCCTTTGTAGAAGATTATTTGTTTTGTGTCTTATTTTATTCTTTATTCTTATATGTATTTTCACATGACCAGTATATCTCAAATAATATTCTCTGTGTTGCTTAAGTTTAAATCTTTTAAGATCTTATATATGGAATATGAATTAACTTTAACTGAAGATAGTTTGTGTTCTTTGTAAGGTGAAGCCATTTAGCATTTAAATGTTTAATTCATGTATACTTTTGTAATAATTGATATTTTGGCATAATTAAGAAATTTGTTTTGTTCACAGACTATTTCTTTAATGCACTATAAACTTCTATTTAACATTTATAAACAGGAGCTTGTAAGACTATTAAAAGTAGGTTGATTGGATGAAGTTGGAGAATATAATGCTAAGTGAAGTAAGCCAATCTCAAAAACCCAAATGTCGAATGTTTTCTCTGATATAAGGAGGCTGATTCACAGTGGGGTTGGGTCAGGGAACATAAGAGGATTAGAGGAACACTAGAAAGGTCAATGGGGAGGGAGGGGAAGGAAGGGGGCAAGAGAGTATGAAGGGGGGGGGGGAAAAAAAGAAGATGATAGAATGAGATGGTTATCATTATCCTAAATGCATGATTGAAGACATGAATAGTGTGAATAGACTTTGTATACAAACAGTGATATGTAAAAAGTTGCTCTATATGTGTATTATGAATTGTAATGCATGCTACTGTTATATATACAACAACTTCGAATAAATAAAAAAAAAGTAGGTTTCATTAGAGCTGGGGTTGTGGCTTACTGGTAGAGCACGTGCCTAGCATGTGTGAGGCACTGGGTTAGATTCTCAGCTCCATGTATAAATAAAAATGAATAAAATAAAGTTCTATCAACATCCAAAAAAATTTTTTTAAGTAGGTTAATTATAAATATTTGAAATGTCAGTGTTGTA
Source organism: Tamias sibiricus (assembly GCA_025594165.1). Classification (NCBI taxonomy): domain Eukaryota; kingdom Metazoa; phylum Chordata; class Mammalia; order Rodentia; family Sciuridae; genus Tamias; species Tamias sibiricus. The sequence continues at coordinate 191,601,843 of CM046659.1, forward strand.
GGCAATGATTCAGTTCCTAGCTCCAAGCATGAGTCTTTACCTTTTGATTAAAGGATGTATATCATTAATGGAAACCTTTGGGTTGTTAATGGACTATTAAATCTTCAAGAAAAGTTGTTTCCTGCTCTTTGGCAGAGTCACCAACATGGAGTGTACTTCAGTGGAGTATCTTCAGTGATAGAAGCTGAGAAATACTGTACTACCTAGAATTCTGAGCTCCAGAACTCCCATTCTCAATCCCTCTGAATTCAGTTTATCTGTTTTCAAGAGACATTTGATTTTTATATCAAAACACCACTTACCTTACAATATCAGATGTCTTTGAAGTCCAGGTCATTCTCTATATAGATTGTACCTAGGAAAGACTATGGGCTTCATTTCTCTTCATTTGACAAGATTTCTCTTTCCTATGAAGGAACATCAATCCTCTTTGCATCTACATTGAGTTATATTGAAACTGATTTTCCCCCAAACTTTTTCATGTTTAAAATTTATTAGAACTTAAGTGAGTCAATTCAGCTAACATTCACAGTCAGTCTATTAGTCTAATCTTCTGAAAATACCGACACAAATAAAACATGATCTCCACTTTTAAGGAGGTCTCTGTGAGATATGAGTAACAATAACTACATGTGTGAGAATTAAAATTTAATATGCTAATGAATAAAAGACTCAAGTTCATAGAGTAGGAACCCAACAAGTGGTGAGTGCTTTTATTTTGTTGTGATGATGATGATGATGATGATGATGATATGATTTGATTTCCATTTGGATTCTTTCAGAATCAAATCCTGAGGAAAGAATTCCCAGAAATTCTACTATAAATAATTTCTGTAGGAGGTGATCTTAAGAAGCACTAGTGGAGGAGTGTAAAAGTAGGACAAAGAATGAAGAAAGCCAATGAAGAGGTGGACAACTGGAGCTCAATTATGCTCAGAAGTTCTGAGAGACAGTGTAGAACCCAAACATCAGAATTATCCCACCTAAGAGAGAGGGGGAGCTGACATGTTTATCCTTCAACTCCGATCAGTCAGTAGTTGAGGGCTGCTTTTAGAGGACAATTCCTTTACATTTACAGCAGGCCTTATGCCTGGTCTTTGGAAGGTGGAGAAGCCCTCAGGCCATGAGATGCAAGTACTAAGAGGTGAAGGTTAGTCTGGCATGCCTGACATGACCAGAGGTGGGGGGATAGGGACAGAACATCAACAGTGTCTATCCATATGATGGTGATGAGACCACTTGATGAAGGTAAGGACACTATATTCTCTCTGTGAGAATACAGAACTCTGCATCTTGAATGTGAGAATTCTTCTTCTTGTCTTGTTTAAAATTGACTCATTAAAATCTAAGTGTAGATGATTAAATGTAGGTAGAAGCCTCTCTAGGCAAAAAAAGCACTACAGCCTCTGCTTACTCACAAACACAATTGACCCGTAGAATTCTTCTGGCCTAGGCCAAAGAATCATTTTATTGGACACAAGTTTTTTTTTTGTCTAAACCTTGGGTGGGTTTTGTGCATTGGTGACTGCTCCTTGCATCAGGGAGACCATTGTTCATTACTCTGAACTCATCTCCTAAAGCAGCACACACTTCTTAGTCTTGGTCTGAGATTGTCTAGTGCTTGCAACCTGTAAGATTCCTTAATAGTTAGAATCCAACTATAACCCAAAGCAAGTAAGCAGGAAGAACAGCCTCACCATTCCATGGCATTGTGTGAGGAGATATCCCACCATCTTCCAATGTAATTATGGGATGTGGTTTTAGATAAGAAGGTGAGATCTGCCTTCTATATTTTGTTTTGTTTATAATTGAGTCATAGTAATTAAGTAATCATGCAGGGTGTAAGTAATAACTTTTATGAACATTAAGATAGTGCATTTCATAACATCTAAATGTTTTGTTTGTTAAAGTTCACTTTTGAGAAATTGTGGTAGTTGTTAGCAAAACACCATTAATTTGAAGGTGTGGAAGAGAGAGATAAGGCACCTCTCCTAGAATTGTACATGCTCAGGTAACTATTATCTCTGAGAAGCACCAATGGTGTCTTACTTAATAAATCTTAGAAGCTATACTACCATAAACCATTATTTACATATATGGCCATATATGTGTGTGTGTATACATATATATATATATATGTACACATATATATGTATATACATATATATATACATGTATACATATATATACATGCATGCATATATTATTTTTGCTATGCTCTAGACACCTTAAAATATGGAATTACACTGACTGGTTGTTCACAGCATCAAAGAGAAATGGCATATTCTAACCAATGTTCCTTTTAAATTCATAAATGTCTTTATTTTTTATTTTGAAGAATGGGTACAACTTAATAAGAGAATGAGCATGTTAATAATAACAGTATTTAAATAATTCCAGGAAAGAGTGCTATTAATTTTCAAAACATAAAATGCTGTCCATTCATACTTTAGAAATTAGGAGCCATTGAAATGCTCTTTGCACCAGAAATCTGTTGCATATGACAAAAGGATATAATTGCTATAACCTTTCTTATATCAATAAGATTAAGGTCAGCCATTTCAGTGGGTATGATGTATTGGCATATTGTATGTGCTTTGCCTAAATGGAAGAAAGAATTCTGGCGGGGGTCAGGTAGAGGAGGAAGCAAACATTTTGCAATCAGCTTTTCTATAGTGATTAGAAGATGGGTAATATTTTGCTAGGCTTCATAAGTGTTTTGCTTAACATTTTGACTGATACAAAGGAAAGAAGGTGCTGATATTTATCAGACATTTTTAGGGAACATGGTTTAAGACTGTGGAGTAAGAAAAATAGAGACTACATCTTGCTCTCCACATTTCAGACAGACCCTTGCTGGCATTCCTACTTGGACTCCTCCCTTTTTACTCAACTCTTTCCCATACCTGGATGGCTTTCCCTTCTTTTATTTCTAGCACAACTCCTTCAACTCATCTACACTTAATCTTCTTTCTCTCAACTTTTATTGTCTAATAACTGTTTAACTTGGTATTCTCTAAATGGTACAAAGAATAGCCATTATCTCCAGCAAAAATGTGTGTAAAGAGCAGCAACCATATTTAATATATTATGTCAGATGATTCTGTGGATCAGCTGGGATCAGCTGGAGCCTTCTTCTCCTTACTGGTAAACTGAGATCACTCACACATTTTTATTCACTTAGGATCTGATTTGGGGCTGGACTATCCAAGAGGGTTCCTTTTCTTCCAAAGTTTCCTTTGTGTAACTCTAATCATTCTGTAATTTAGCCTGGGCCTAAAGCATGGTAGTTGGGCTTCAAAAGGGGAGGTAGAAACTGCAAGCCCTCTTTAGGGATAGACTGGATATCCCAGCTATCACTTCGAAGGCATTCATTTATGCAAAGTAAATCACAAAGCCAGCCTATATGTAAAGTGTGGGCAAAGGGTCATATGTAAACAATGGCAGGAATTTAGGGGCCATATTTGGAAACTCTCCATACACTTTTCCATTTGACATTAATTTATTTAGAATAGGGGCTATATTTTTTCACATTTTTAGAGTCACAATATAAAATATATTTTGCTCTGTTTCTTGAGAAAGTGGTTACCTCATAATAGTTTTTCTTCTACTTATAAGGTGCACTGATAAAATCAGATTTATATTCAGAATACTCGTGTGCAATATTTCTACTATGAGTTGATTATTTTCCAAATTTTTTTTACCCTTTGAGATTTATCTTATAGATAAAAAATTAAAAAATATATTATCTTGGTTTGGCTTTCATTAGTTGCAGGTGCTGGTTGACAAATTAGAATGCAAGTAGTTCATTTGGGAACTGATTCTCAGAAACACAAACAGGGGATTGGAAGAAATTAAAAAGGGAAGAGATGAATCTACAGGAGTGACCAACCAGTTAACAATGGAGCCAGTAGGGGTTATTTCTACTTGGCAGCTCTGGGAAATAAACATAACTCCTCAAAGTTTTCCTACCAGAGGAATGAGCAAGTTATTGGATATTAATTTTCCAGAAGCTGTGGCATTCTATGCCCATGGTCAAGGAAGACTCTAGTGGTCAGAGAAAGCCCTCAGGCAGAGAGACACAGGTATTGGAAGTTGTACCAACAGATCAGAAATGGTCTGGTCAGTGCATTAGCAGCAATTGACATACACACCATTCTCATCTGAGAATATATTAGAGAGCAGACAATTCTCTTATTTTCATGGTGGCATCAAGTATTCAATTAATTTATGGAATGAACTAGAATCATATTTTGAGGGGGCAGTAAGAATTCCTTAGCCCAAGCCCCTGATCCTGCTATCTTACTAAAAAAATAAATATGAAAAATTAGACTTTGGTATACTGTACATATATTTTCTTTCAAATTAAACTTGTTAATGTTTTGTAAACTGTTCTTATTACCTGTTTTATATGTAAATAAATGATATTTAATATCAAACATTTTCAATTGTTGACTACCTTGCTTTAAAATTGATTAATATTATTATTTTGGTAATTTTTTATGTGATTTATCTGGGGTAGTTGTGCATGGAAGGTGATTTCTACTTGTTTTTTCAACTAAGGCAGAATCTGAATTAAATTTAGCCCTTTTCCCAAACCCTGATAATGAAGTAGGATTTACTCATTCATTCACTCAATATTTATCAAGTGTTTATTTTATGTCAGTCACTGTGGTAAGTGCTGGGGATGCAAAAATAAATAAAATGTGATCCTTGCCTTTGAAAAACTCAATCTTAAAATCATTCAAATATAATAATTGCATAGACATTTATTTATAGTACAGTCATCTGACACAATCAATCATTTTCTATATTAATCACACTTTTAATCCCAGGAGTTGAATTAGTTCAGCTCTCTCTATTTAACAGTCTTCCTTTCCCTTCTGTCTTAGTCCATCTTGTGTTGCTAAAACAAAAATACCTGAGACAGCATTCTTTTTAAACAAAAGAGGTATATTTAGCAATCAGTTTAGAAGTTGTAAGAGCATGGTGCTAGAGCTCTGATGAGGCCCCCTGGCTCACAATATGATAGAGAGGGAAATGACTTTGTGTAGAAGGGACTAAGCACATGGGATGACATTACTTTGTAACAATCCACTCTAATGAGAAGTAAGTAATTGCATTGTTCTTTGATATGTTAATATTTAATGTCACCTTATCTCTTGATGCAGGATATATTAAAGTTGGAGGTGGAAAATAAGATTTTAAAAAAAATATTTTCACCCAGGGCAATCATTATTACTTTTTTTTTTTTTTTTTTTTTTTTTTTTTTTGGTACTAGGGAATGAACTCAGGGGCACTCAACCACTGGGCCACATCCCCAGCCTCCCCCCGCCCCTTTTTTTGTATTTTATTTAGAGACAGGGTCTCACTGAGTTGCTAAGTGCCTCACCATTGCTGAGGCTGACTTTGAACTCACAATCCTCCTGCCTCAGCCTCCCAAGTGCTGGGATTACAGGCATGCACCACTGTGCCTGGCTTCATTATTACTTTTGAATGACAATTTCAATAATAAAAGTTATCTATACTAGCAGTAGAATGCTCTGTTAAACTTTCACTTTGTGTAATTCTATCATGTAGATTATTTTGGGAAACATGAAAATTTGTCTTAAGAATGATAAATTGTCCTAAGACTGTGATTGAATAATGCCATGGATTTGATTCTTCAATGCAATGCATACTTGTATAGTGTAAATTAATCAACTTTTGAATCTATAATCCCTTTAGTAGTTTTCAACTACTGATTTAAATAATGATGTTAATTATGTATTGATGAAATAATAAGTCGTACTTCCACTGCAATATATGAATGTCATGAAAATGCTTCCCTTTTCTCATAATTGAATCAGATATAGAACATAGGTTAAGAATGGTTCCCTTCATATCTCATAATTTCTGATACAGTGTTATGTTGAGGAAAATAGAGACATTAATAGTGTATTTGTATTTATAAATATGCCAGGTGACCTGAGGGTACAGATTGGTTATGAGTGATCAATTCTGATATCACAATGATAATTTATTACAAAGATGGCTCTAGTGGAAAAGATAACTTCCCTATACAAATTTTATGGAGGATTCCCATTGAGACATGGCTATGAACATGGAATATTTTGTAAGGAATATATGGGACTAGAATTTTATATTTATTAAGATTTTAAAAGATAAAAAGGCAGCTTCATATTCTCTCATTTAAACTTTAATGATATTCTATTTTGAATGAGGTTTTTCCTGAGCTGTTACCCAATTTCTGCTGTAAAATTGGCTATTATTTTCCATTATTCTTTTGATGGCTGTCTATGCAAGGCTATGTTTGGAATTAGCTTAAAGGTAAAAGTCCACTTCTTCTACTTTCTTTGAGTAAAGTATTTGTTTTCAGTATAATGCTGAATGAATATTGCATTTAATAAAAAAATGTTTAATGTCTCTAAATCTTTTCACCAATAAAAGTGTATGCTTTTTATCCTATCCCTCGAAATGACAAGGGCTTCTCCTCAGGGATGTCAGAAATTATGACTAGCATGCTGAACCCCATATCAGAACATCTATTTTTTATTATTTATTTCATCTGAACTTGGAATGATACAATGGCTCCTAAATTGTTTTCTCTAAATGACTTCATTTTTTATTCATTAACATTTCAATAACCCTTTGAATTCTCTAATTCTTATGCCACCTAACTTGTATTTTTAAATTTTTATAATGCACTACAATTTAAACTAGTCATATTCTCTGGGTGAAGGTGGGAGTGAATAAAAGTCAGAGAGAACACAGGTTCTTCTTAGGGAAGAAACAAGTGGCCATCTCCTACCCCCCAAATAGAGTTAGCCACAGAAGAGTAAAGTGCAGAAAAACGACTTTTGCTATAGTACAGGGGATTTCAAACTTCATTAGGCTTCAGCATCATTGTGAAGGCTTATGAAAAATACCTACTCTGAACTCACTGATCAAGAACTTAAAGTACTAGGGCATGGGCAGCTGAATATTGTCCATCCATGTTGTCATTAAGTGAGGCCAGGACCTCACCTGATCTGAAATAAGAAATCAAGAAATTTTCCTTCTAACCCTGATTCTTCCATTATCTAAATCATTTAAAAAAAAATTGAAGCATGGTTTCCTATTTATCCTAGAGTCTAAGTGACTTTTCAGTATTAAACTTGTGGCCCTCAATGACACAATGAGTCAGCTGGTCATTTCCCCCAGATCTTGTGCTGCTGTTTTGCTCTTTCTTAATCCCCTCTTTTGCCAGCTTAATATTTGTTAGCTACTATTATTTTGGACTCTTGATATTTTCCTCCAAGAATCTATACTTTACTACTTATTCTCTTCATCCCTCTAAGCCAGTATTTCTCCTGTCTCAGAAGTTGCCTATGAATCATCTGAAATTTGTAGATCATCCCCTGGGGGACACGAGGATTCTGAGAGCTTTCATTTCTTTGTCCTTAAATGAGGTCAGTAATGGCTGTTAACACTTCCTTTGACTCTGAAGTGTATGGTCAGCCTAGATGAGAAAATGCTTGTTGAATGTGTAGTGCTGTGCGGCTGTATCACACCTTAGCTGGGAAACTGAAGTCCAAGCAGCTAAATGATTTGCCAGGCCTGTGGAACCAATGTGCCAGAAGCAAGCATTACATCTGACTTATGTTTCAGAGAATATTCAACACTGGATAAACTAGACTTATTATTTCAAGTGTTCCCGTGGCCTCCTAGGCCAAAGAAGTAGAATATATGATACTAGTTTTATCTTCATAAACTCTACTTAACTCAAAAGTACCCTGCAGTTTACAGAGAGCCCTGAAGAAAAGGGAGGGATACCTAAATAAATTAGTATTGGGATTCTTGTACTTACTTGTAAGGGATATATGTGGGGAAATTCTTACTTTCTACATACATGATTTTAAAATTCCTTTTAATTCTAAAACAAGTCTCCAGTGGGGGGGGGGAAGGGCACAGAATTAAAAATGAAAATATCTAAGATTTGCTCTTGAATGTATTTTCAGAAAAAGTATACTTGAAATCTGATAACATGTAGTAAAAGATTTATCAGGACAGTCAGTATTTTTATATTTATTCAAATTAAATACTTGTATGTATTTTGAGGTCAAGGTTTAATTGTTTTAACACTTCAGGGAAAGGAGCTCCCTTAGAAAATCCTTTAAATTAGAATTTGGAAGAATTCTGATTTAAAACTATCCTCATGCTACTGAGGTATGTCAGTGCAAAATCAGGGGATCAGTCTGTATTAATTTATCATTTTCTGAGATATTGTGAGAGGCACTTTATATGCTTTCATTTAGTCCTTCAGGAGAAGTAACAGCTTTAGGAGCTCTTATGTCGTAGACAGGAAACTGAGATTTAGAGATGTTAAATGACTTAAAGTGAAACTAAGATGTGAAATTAGGTTTGTCCCTTTTGTTTCTTCAGAAGAGTACATCCCGGCTTCGGTTGTGGCTCAGTGATAACAGCGCTCACCTAGCATGTGTGAGGCACTGGGTTCAATATTCAGCACTGCATAAGAATAAATAAATAAATAATAAAGGTATCTTTAAAAAGATAAGTAAGAAACATTAAAACAAACAAAAAAAGAATACATCCAGCCAGCATTCCATCACAGCATTCCTCACAGATGCTGGCACGTAAGGTAGTCCTGGGAAATGGTGTGGACGCTTTTTGTTACATATACAAGGCTGTAGCTACATTTTGCTCTGGCTTTCTATATGAGGGCAAAGGCCCAAATAATACCTCTGTGTGTTTCACATCCCTTTACAAATGCATCTTCTCTTGCATGTTTACCCAGTGTGAGTCTGTGATGAGTTGGGGATGTGGGTGGAAGTTGTTGCAATTAATTTTGCCTCAGGTAGAATGCTGACATCAGTTGTAATGAGATTAAAATCTTCTACTCAGCTGTTATTTGAAATATTCTGTTGTGTTCTCATCTGACTGTTTTAACTAATTTAAGTGACTTAACCATATAATTACTTTCAAATGCTTACAATTACTTTTAGATAAATATAAATGAATGTTTGCCTCTATCCGAACAACAAAAGGAATAATTGTGTATCTTTGCCCAAATAGTTACACCCCTTCTAATATATTATTGGTGGAAACACCAGCATGTATCAGTGAAGTTCAAAGGACACAAATGAATATTTAAAAATTACTAGAATGAAAAATCCTTTCAGTTCTACCAAAATGGAGTTGTTCCATTCCTCTCAGGTCTTTCCCATTATAAAAAAGTCACTAGACAGAAGTAACTAGTATAACACAACATACGTTAAGTTTCTGAAAGATAATAGAAGAAGGTGGGCTGCTTAGGAACCTTGGGATTTGAGGAATGGCAAAGCAGTGAGTACCTGAATTTTCTTAACAACTTCAATATTCTCAACTGAGTACAGCAGAAATCTGAGCCAGAACTGCCCACAGACACAGAACAACAACAACAACAACAAAAACTCCAAGAAAATCCTATAATCAAAGAACCAGAATGGGAGGTTGAGGCAGGAGGATCATGAGTTCAAGGCCAGCTTCATCAGTTTAGTGGGACTCTGTCTCAACAAACAAACAAACAAACAAACAAATAAAACAGGAAAAGGGTAACAGGTAGCCTAATAAGAAAACTTGGCAGTATGTCCTAAACAATGTCTCCTAAACATTTCTGGAAAAATCACAGCTTACCTTCTTTATGCTTTCAGTGGTGCTGAATCGGAACTTGATCCCCACTCCCAAATGTTCATACTGTTAGACTGATAAATTACACATGTATAGCTGTGTTGACCTGAGCAACTTCTAAGAAAACTATAAAAAACAGTGTACTTTAAAAACTATAAATAAATTAAGATAGAAACTTTTAAAATGATGAAATGACCTGTAGCCGCCGGAAAGGGATTGCAGCCTGGAACGGCAGCGCCGCGGGAAGGAGTCCGGAGACAGGATGGAGACGAAAAAAATTCTTTAATCTTTCTGTCTCTGTCTCTTGTAATTTCTAACACCACATACACACTCTCACAAGAAACCAAGGCACCTACTCTTACAAGAAACTACGATATATCTATACAATAGCGATAACCCTGTCCTTTCTCTCTCTGGTCTCATCCCATGCGCCTGAGCAGGAATCGCTCGCTCAATCTGCTGAGTCACGGCTCAAATCTCTCGAGATCCTGGGCCAAGTCCCGTGAGACTACGGAAGGCGACAATGCCCAAAAATGTCTATGGCCCGTAGTCAACCGCAATCTTAGCTATCTCCCCAAACAGGGCTCCTGCAATGACCTAAAGGGAAAAAAGAAAATAAAAACAGGAAACAAAAAGAAAATAAGCTATAAAAATGATAGACATCAAAACTACTCTAAGATTTCATTTCACTCCAGTCAGAATGGCAGTGATCAAGAACACAAACAAAAATAAATGTTGGAGAGGATGTGGAGAGAAAGGCACACTCTTACATTGCTGATGGGACTGCAAAATGGTGCAACTGCTATGCAAAGCAGTATGGAGATTTCTTGGAAAACTGGGAATGGAACCACCCTATGACCCAGCTATCCCACTCCTGGGTCTATTCCCAAAGGACTTAAAAACAGCATATTACAGTGACACAGCCACTTCAATGTTTATAGCAGCACAATTCACAATAGGTAGGTTGTGGAGCCAACCTAGATGTCCCTCAGTATGAGTGGATAAAGAAAATGTGGTATATATACAAAATGGAATTTTACTCAGCAATAAAAGAGAATAAAATAATTGCATTTGCAGGTAAATGGATGAAGTTGGAGAATATAATGCTAAGTGACGTTAGCTAATATCAAAAAAACCAAATGTCAAATGTCTTCTCTGATATAAGGAGGCTAATTCACAGTGTTGTTGGATGGGGGTACATAGGAGGATTAGAGGAACACTAGAATGGTCAAAGGGAAGGGAGGGAACAACGGGGAGGGAGGGGGGAAAAGGAAAAAAAGTTGGTGGTTGAATGAGATTGATATCATTATCCTAAATGCATGTTTGAAGATCTGGATGGTACTTATATATTTTGTATACAAACAGTTGTATGTAAAAAGATGCTATATATGTGCATTATGAATTGTAATACATACTACTATTATAAATAAAAAAAGAAGTGGAACATCAGGGAAATTACTCTATCTCATTTTGAAACATTTGAAGCTCTAAAATTTATGGGAGGGCTAATAGGCCAATTCTATATGCCTCAAAAAACTCAGTGTTCCATCTTACATCCATATGTGTAAGCGTAGGTATATGTGATCGTTTCAGGCATCACTAGTGGAAAACTACTATGATAACAGTACATATGTGGTATTTTTATTAATTCAATGTTATAAAGTTAGCAGTTTATAAACCTTAAAAAAATGATAGAATTTAGCCCTGATAAATCAGTAAATTACTTTAAATATAAATGGTCTGTGGGATTACAAGGAAATCAGAATATCCCAAAACAATCTTGAAATAGAATAATAACTTGGAATAATCACACTTTCCATTTTCAAAACCTCCTCTAAAGCTACAGTAAACAAGATGGTATGGCCTAAGGATAAACACATAGAAAAGTGGGATATACTTGAGAGTCCACAAACAAACCATAACATTGATGGCCAATAGATTTGCAATAAGAATGCCAAGACCATTCAATGAGGAAAGAGTGTCATGTTTTTTAACAAATGGGATAATTGGATATCCATATGCAAAAGAATAAAGTTAGATTTCTTCCTTATTCCATACTCAAAATTTTTCTCCAAATGGATCATAGACTTAAATGGAAAAACTAAAACTGTGAAACTCTTAGAAACAAATATAGATGTAAAATTCACAACCTTGCATTAGACAATGAGTTCTTAGACATGATAACAAAAACACAAGCAACAAAAGACAGACATACTGGCCTTGAAACTTGAAAAGTTTTGTGCTTTAAATCACATCCTTAAGAAAGTGAAAAACACGAATGGAAGAGAATATTTGCAAATCATATATCTGATAAGAGACTTGTATCTATAATATATAAAAGTACTCTGACAACTAAATAATTAAAGGACAAACAACAATTTTGGAAGGGACAAGGGAACTGAATAGATATTTCTCCGAAGAAATTATTCAAATGGTTAATGAGCACATTAAAAGATGCTGAACATTACTGGCCATCAGGTAAATGTAAGAACTACAATGAGATATTATTTTCACCCATGAGCATAGCTATTATCACAAAACCAGAAAATCACAAATGTTGACTGGGATAAAGAGAAATTCAAACCCTCATACATTGTTAGTGTGAGTGTAAATTGGTGCAGTCACTTTGGAAAATGACATAGCAGTTTATTGTTAAACATACAATCACTATAAGGACCCAGTGATTCTACTTCTAGAAATATGCACAAGAGTGTGGAAACATTCTTTCACACAAAAAACTAATATATGAATGCTCATAGCAGCATTGTTCATACTAGCCCTCAAATGGAAACAACTAAATGTGCATCAACTGATGAATAGATAATAACATATAACCACAAAATGGAAAATTATTCATCCATAAAAAGGAATAAATTACCAATACCTGCCACATGAATGAACTTTGAAAACCTTATGCTGAGTGAAAAAAAAGCTAGTCATAAAAGACTATACTGTATGATTTCCATTTATATTAATTGTCCAGAATAGATAAATCTGTAGAGTTGGTAAGCAAATTACTGGTTATCTATGGTTTGCTACATTCAGGGAGTTATTTGAGTAAATAGGGAATGAATATTTGTGGATATATGTTTTTTTTAAGGTAATGGAGAAAATGTCCAAAAATTGATTGTGGTGATGGTTGAATGAGTCTGTGAGTACAAAAACCATTGAATTGTATCCTTTAAATGAACAATTTGTATGGTATGAAAATCAAAGCAGCTGAAAATGTAAATATTCTAAACACATCAATTAAAAGATCCTGGCATAGTGGTTGAAAAATATGCTTCCAACAATAAGGAATTCACTTCAAATACAACATAAGTAGGTTGGAAGTAAAAGAATGTAAAATAATATACTATGCAAGCACTCATTTTTAAAAAGCAGGTGTTGTTATGTTAATATGAGATAAAATAGACTATAGAGCAAAGAAAATTATTAGAGACAAAGAGATGTATAATTGTAAGAAGATCAGTCCATCAGGAAGACATTAACTATTGTAAATGGGATGTGCCTATTAACAACATACAGCCTCAAAATACATGAAGCAAAATGAAATATTATACTTCTCAGTTTGAAGTTCTTTAAAACTCATTATATTCATAGTAATGGTCTTCAATTACAGCATAAACTAAAATCTTTGCATCTTTACTAAGTTTAAATCCCCAAAGAGCTGTGTCTCTATTTTTACCCTCAAAATATAATGTTGTCTTAGCTATTGAAGTATGCATAGTGCATGTGTGTGTGTTTGTATATTTATAACATTGACAAAGTCTTTGATTTTATAATCATAGAACTTAAGCACAGATGATTATTTTTCAAGTGTTCTTCATTTTTATGATAAAGTGACATGTACATAATCAAAAATGCAAAATTAATTTGATTTCATAAACATAGTTGTAATGGTCTTGATTTACTAAGACGATATTTATATATACATATATACATATACATATGTATACACACATAAACATTTATATTTTGAAGCATCATTACTTAGTAATTGATATGACCAAGAAAGATCTCTATGCAAAGAGACAATATCAACTTTAGAAGTAAATGGAAAGTTCAGTATATTTGAAAGTAACAGACTACCTGTTAAGAATCTTTATCCAGGGATGGGGTTGTAGCTCAGTGGTAGAGTGCTTGCCTACCCCATGTGAGGCACTAGGTTCAATCCTCAGCACCACATAAAAAAAATAAATAAAAGTATTGTGTCCATCTACAGCTTGAAAAAAATTTTAAAAAGAATCTTTATCCAGTGCAAGTATGATTACCTGCACTCTCCCTAAAGCTATAATTCTGAAAATTGTGGTTTTCACATTTATTCTTTTTTGGTGGGGGAGAATACTAGGGATTGAACTCAGGGGCACTTGACCCCTGAGTCACACCCCCAGACCTATTTTGTATTTTAATTTAGAGATAGGGAATCACTGAGTTGTTTAGTGCCTTGCTTTTTCTAAGACTAGCTTTGAACTCACAATCCTCCTACCTCAGCCTCTGGAGCTGTTAGAATTATAGGTGTGTGCCACCACGCCTGGTGAATTTATTCTTAAAGGTTATAAATTAGCCCATTTTGGTCTGTAGTCTCCAATATGGAACATTTAAAAAGCTTAAATTGAGCAACAAATATACCACTTTTGGTAACTTGGATATAATTATTATGCTTGGAGAAGGCTGTTCTTTTGAAAAAAGTAATAGGTGAATGATTAAAGCATCTGAAAAAAATGTATTTTCCATGTTTATATATGAAAAATATCTAAATGATATATAAGCTCTAGATTATGATTTCTAAGCTATCTTAATGCACCTGATTCAATTTGGTTTCAAATATTTGCAGAATAGAAAACTTAGGACCTAATGGGCTAAATGTTCTGATAATCAGACTTTTTTTTCCCTAAAGGAATTAAATAATATTTAATTTTAACTCAGAAAAATTATTTTACTTTATATAAAACTACTAGCTAACCTCTGGTAACTTTCATATATTACCCATTTTAATCCTATCTGTCCGAATAAGTAGCCACTGACGTGGTCAGCTGTGGAAGAGGATGAGATTGTGACTCATCCACCACAGAAGGATTGTGGCTCCTTCTACCACCACCACTACCACCACCCTTTCTATCATTGAATTGTGGTTGGTTAGCTCTTTGCTTGGAAGATTTATTCCTCTAGATTTATATACTCAAATCCCTATGACTTGATTTATCAGCTTCAAGCATTATCTCAACCCATATTTATGAAACATAACATTAGCACATTTATACTTTTCTATTTATCTCTCTCTACTTTCTGTTTGTTAACTTATTATTAATTTTTAAAAACTATCAAGACATACAATTTTTTTGCTTTGTAACTATAATTTGCCTAATTTTTCTTTACTTATATATACATGGTTTTTTATTTTATTTTATTTTATTTTATTGCTGTACTAGAGATTGGACCCAGGGGTGTTCTGTCACTGAGCTACATCCCTAGCCCTATTGATTGATTGATGGATTGATTGATTGGGACAATCTGGCTAAGTTGCTGAGCCTGGCTTCAAACTCACAATCCTCTTGCCTCAGCCTCCTGAACCTCTGGGACCACAGGCATGTGCCATTATGACTGGCTATGTAAATGGTTTCCGGACTGACCTCTAAACCTTTAACAATATATTCTGCATTTTATAAGTTGACTAGAATAATTTCTAAAGATATGAATCATACATAATTTTTAGATAACCTTTGGGAAGTAACATTCTCAGAGAATTTACTTGGGTCATTTAATGAAGACAATAATGACTGCTGCCCTTTCCTGGCTCTCTGGTCTGAAACAGGGCTCAGAAGACTGCCTAAAGTTGCAATTTGAAGTTTTATCTTTTCTTTATTCACACTTCTCATTGTTTTGACTTTGAATATGAAAACGTTCAAATAGCATGTATGTTTATATATAGTATTTAAATATATAAGCTCTACTTTTCAGTTCTTAATAATTAATATTCTGTGTTTTTGATCAGCCAGAGAGTTTTCTGAGCAAGAGCAGATAGGACCTGGCTACTCTATCAAGACTTTTTAAAAGCAGGAGTTTTAGGATTTTTGTTTTGTGTTTGAAAGCCATTTAAATATGTTAAAAGCATGGTGACTTTGGCAGAGCCACTAGGCAGAAAGACTTGTTTAATAATCATACTTGGGTTCTTAGGAATGGATAGGTAAACTTAACATACACAGCTGATGCCTACCCCCAGGACAGAAAGTGAAAAACAGAATAAAAAAATCAACATCGAGACTATTTAGATTCAGACTTCATTCCTTTCCAAGTCATATGAGGCCTAACATAGGAAGTGAAAGTGAAGCCTGTCTCAAGGATTCAGATAGATGAAATTATGAAGGTTTTAAATTCAAAGTCACAATTTTTAAAATCAACAATTATCTGTTATTTTAAATAACTCATTCTATGCTTGAATTTCACAAACAGCAGCTTTTCTGAGGTGATTTTCTTGAGAACACTATTATGTAATGCCTTTTTGAATCTTCCAGTAGAACCATACCCCTCAGATTTGGTTATGTTTTACCCATCTTATTTTACCACCAACTCTGGGCAATGTTTATTGAGTTCTGGTGAACGCCAACACTTATTTTAGCTCCAATTCCACAAAGTCTTTGATTTCTAGACTCATTTAATAGTAACATACTGAATTTTAATTTGCCTTTTTACCTCTAATTCCCACTCTTCTTATAAGGAGACTTTAGAATTTGACCTTATTAACCTGTAAGGAACCTCAGAAACTATTTCAATGGAAAAAGTTTGATTTCTTTTTGTTCATGTGATGTACCAGGAACTTTAACAGATGGGCTGTCAGATTCAAATGAAGTTTTATTGCTTTATGGTGATGTGCAGTAATTAAGATATTGTCCAGAGAGATTAACACCTAGACCTTGAAAGTTTTATATTGCAGCATCTAGATAGAGGTATATGGTGAAATTTTAATACTATAAACAATGAAGAAACACCTTTATCTATGATTATAATTTATGTGTAAATTATACATGAGGAATTATATACAATCTCATGTAATAATATTATTTAGAACTGTGTTGATGAAAATATTTTTATATTTGTAACCTGATCAGAAGACTGCCATTTTCACATTGTTGTTTTCAAATGTCTTGACCTTTAAGAAGATTACTTTGTTCATGGGTTTCCTTATGATTATATACTAGAAACCACTGTAAGGTAGGTAAATATTTTGAAATAATTGTTGAAAAGCCGTTTAGTATATTAACCTTTTTTGTTCTCATGGACTTTTGAATTTTAAAAAAAGTGCCATCAATCCCTGTTATATTTGGGGATTGGTTATGGAAATTTTGTACTTTAATTGTCAATACAGTGCAGAATCCTTCCAAAGTCTTTCATTTTTCATTTGGGATGGTAAACTTTAACATGTTTTTCTAATAGCTAAAACATGAATTGTGATGATATTATTATTATTATCTCAGTTTGCATAGGTTTTACCTCTATTGAGGAAGAGGGAATACCACATTTGACACATAAAATTCTTCAAATGTGTTACTTGAAAAGTACACACCAAAACAAACCATGTAATAGAAGAAATATACTTTGAAGCATAATCTGTAGTATTCTCTTTAGTTATGATTTTTTTTTTTTTTTTTTTTTTTTTTTTTTTTTGGTATAAGGGTTGAACTCAGGGGTGCTTAACCACTGGGCCATATCCACATCCATTTTTTTATTTTTTATTTTGAGACTGGACGTCGATAAGTTGCTGGTGCTGGCTTTGAACTCAACATCCTCCAGCCTCACTTTCCTGAGCTGCTGAGATTATAGGCATGTACCACAAGGCCCAGCTGTATTACAGTTTTTTTGAACATTAAAAAAAAATTATTAAACATTTTTTTAGTTGTAGATGGACACAATACCTTTATTTTTATTTTATTTACTTTTATGTGTTGCTGAGGATGGGACCCAGTGCCTCATGCATGCTAGGCAAGCACTCTACCACTGAGCTACAACCCCAGCACCTATATTACAATTTTTACTACATTATTCAAGTCATACATAAAGAATAAGCCTGGTAGTAAGTTTTAAAAAACTGAAACAATTGGTATGAGACTGACATACCAAGACAAGCTGAAATAATTAATATGAGACTGAAACACCAAAAAATATTCTAAGAAGAATTGCAAGTCTAGGGCTGGGGTTGTGGCTCAGTGGTAGAGCGCTCGCCTAGCACATACATCGCCCTGGATTAGATCCTCAGCACCACATAAAAATAAATAAATAAAATAAGTTGTATCATGTCCAAGTACAACTAAAAAATAAATATTAAAAACAAAAAAGAATTGCAAGTCTAGGTCAAAGAAGTAAATAAACCAGAATGTGAGACATACTCTTTAAACTTTTTTCACTTCAGTAGTTCTTAGCAATAATCAGCACTTTACTGATTTAGCAGGAAACATGTTACTTTACTGCCATCTGGACATCCTGAATAGAACCTGTGCTCTGAATGATGGAAAAAGAATTAAGATGTTTTGACAGGGGGAAAAATAAAAGAACCAACTTTTTTTTAAAATTTCTGGGGCTGGTGGCTTTCGCCTAGAGATGTAAAATCAAATGGTCATAAAAAACACATTGTGCACAACTAAAGCAAATTTGGAAACAATAATAATGCATAATTTGGAAACTCTTTTTTTTATGATCTCTTCTATAAGGAAAGAGGTGAGGAAAGAGAGCATCCTCAAGTGTCATTTTGTTGCAGTGATAAAAATTTTTAATTTTGTCCAAATACATAAATAGAGTCAAATTCACTTCTTACTAGAACCTATTACACCAAACATGTAGATTACTGGGGTTTTTTTTTTTTTTTTTTTTTTTTTTTTGTGTGTGTGTGTGTGTGTGCATTCAACATTATTTTGTTTAACTTGGTTTATTTCTTATTCCACATCCACTTACTTTCAAAATGAAGTGAACACTTTTACCCTAACAAAGCTTAGACATAATAAAAATATTAGCATTCATTAACACACAATTGCAAAAGGATTTGTCAGTTAGCTATACTAATTGGGCCTTTACACTCCAGGCTTGAATCATATTCCTGTTTGAGATTGGTGTCCAACAACCTTTTGGATGCTTGCCCCTCTTCTAGAAATAAAGAGAAGTAAGGATGTCAGTAAATCTATCAGTCTAGACCCCAAATTGGATGACTTCAAAAATGCACAGGTCTGCTCTTTCCCTTGGTCTAGTTTTCTTGGCTTTCTTGTTTATTTCCATCCTCTCTCCTTCTTTCTTCTCGCATAGGATAGGGAATTGTGGAGGAAAGGATTTCTCTAGATTGGTTGTCTGTCAAGGTTCTTGCCTATCCTCTCGCAGGAATGTACATTAGATTCTGCTGTCATGTTCTCTCACTCTCTCTCTCTTTTTTTTTTTTTTTTTTTTTTTTTGCCTCCAAATAAAATTTAGAAAAATTTGGCGTTTTCTGCATCATTTTAACCATCTTTGTCCTATTTTTTATTCCTGCTGGATCTGGTTTAATTTGGATGTCAATATTAGCTAAGAATGAGTCAGAACCTGCCATCATAACCTTCCTTTGACAAGATTGTATTGTGGACACTTCCCTTGAAGGAGAAGCACAGAATTAAATTAAATTGTCTTCTCACTTTCCAGTGCTGTTCATCTGCTGTTTTCCACAAGCATCTCTCCTAGGTTGTCCAGTCCTCCTTTGCTTACACAGCTGGCTGATAGCAGAAGTTAGGATGCATTAGTTCTTACAAAAGGAAAAAAAAATCTTGCACAAGTTTCCAGGAAGCCAAATTCAAAAAGAAAGACATCGTAAGTTATAAAACTCTCAGAGTATATAAAAAACAATTACTTTGCAGAGGAGAGATGTGTCCTCCAAAAGGGGAACTAGATTCTCCTTTATATCTAGGATAAATTCTGCATTATTTCAATAAATCAGATATGTAAAGGTTTAAAATAATAGGCACCATTATATACTTATTAGAATGGCTAACGTTTTTATTTGTAAAAAATTAATTTATTTATTTACAGTAGGATGCATTTTGTATATTGTATACAAACGGAGCACAATTTCTCATTCCTCTGGCTTTACATGATGTGGAGTCACTCCAGTAGTGTAATCATACATGTATATAATGTAATAATGTCTGTCTCTTTCTACTATCCTTCTCATCCCCACAACCCCATCTCTCCCCTCTACACAAACCAAAGTTCCTTCATTCTTTCTTTCGCCCCCATGCCACTATGGATCAGCATTCACTCATTGGAGAGAACCTTCAGCTTTTGGTTTTTCAGGAATGGTTTATTTCACTTAACATGATATTCTCTAGTTCCATCCATTTACCTGCAAATGCCATAATTTCATTCTTCTTTAATGCTGAGTTATATTCCCTTGTGTATATGTACCACATAAAGTATCCATTCATCTGTCAAAGGGCATCTAGTTGGTTCCATAGTTTAGCTATTGTGAATTGAGCTGCTATAAACATTGATGTGCCTGTGTCTCTGAAGTATGCTGTTTTTAAGTCTTTGGGTATAGACCAAGGAGTGGGATAGCTGGGTCAAATGGTGGATCAATTCCAAGTTTTCTGAGGTATCTCCATACTGCTTTCCATAGTGGTTGCACCAATTTGCAGTCCCACCAACAATGTATGGCTGTACATTTTCCCCCACATCCTCGCCAACACTTATTATTGCTTATATTTTTAATAATTATAGAATAGCTAACATTTAAAAATGTCTACAGTAGTAAATGCTGGCAAAATTTAGGGAATCTGTATCTCTTACTGTTAGTGAGAATATACAATGGTATAACCACTCTGTAAAGAATTTGATGTTTTCTCTCTTTAATTTAACTTTTCACTTTGAGGTCATTTTAGATACAGTGGAAAAGAATAGTGAAGAGAGATCTCCCATATATATTTTATGCAATTTCTTCTAGTGGTGATATTTTGCATAAGTATAGTGCACTATTAGTTTTATAATTTCTATTTAGTTCTTTTTTGTGAGATTAATTTCTCTGAATAGAAGTTCTAATTTTTCATTTGCAAAAGTATACTATAACATCACTGCTAATTTATTGACATTAACAGTTAAGATACAGACTTCTTCCATCACTAGAAGATTCTTTGTATTTCCCTTTTATAGAAATGCACATGTCGCTCCTACCTCACCCCATCCTTAATCATTTTGTCATTTTGAAAATGTTATGGAAATTGAATAATACACTGTGTGCCTTTATGATTGGCTTTCTTGCCTCAGCATAATTCTCTGGTGATTTAGACAGGTTGCTGAATCTGTCAATAATTGTTTTATTTTTATTTCTAAGTAATATTCCAGCCACAGAATGAGTAGATGAGTTTGTATCACCACTTTTCCATTGAAGGGCATTAGGGTTGTTTCTAGTTTTGGGCTCTTATGAATAAAGCTGCTGTAAACATTAATGTATAGGCTTTTGTGTTAACTTATATCTTTATTTCTCTGCGTTAAATGCTAAAGAGTACAATTGCTGGATTATATGCTAGTTGCATGATTACTTTTTAAAGAAATTGCAAGAATATTTTCTAATGTGGCAGGAGCATTATACATTCTTACCAGCAACATATGAGTGATCTGATTTATCTGCATCCTCATCAGCATTATGTATTATCATTATTTTTATCTTATCCCTTTTGATAGGTATTACTGATATTACTTTGTAGGTTTATTTACATTTACCATTTCATTTGTTTTATCATCAATACATATTCTTTAGTAAAATATTTCTTTACATCTTTTGCCCATTTTTTAATTGAATTTTTGTTGTTGTTTTTACTATTTAGTTTTGAGAGGTTTTAAATATATTCTACCTACTAATGCTCTGCTGGATATATGTGGCTTATAAATATTTTCTCAAAGTCTGAAGTTTGCTTTTTCATTGTCTTAACAGTCTTTCACAGAGAAAAAGTTTTAAATTTTGGCAAAATTCAGTTTTCCTTTAATGAATCATGTTTTTCAGGTTCCTAGATCCCAAATATTTTCATCTATTTTCATCCAGAAGTTTTCCCTAAAATCTATGATGAATTTGGAGTTATTTTTTGAACATTATGTGAATAAGGCTAAAGTACACCTTTTTTCACCCATGAATGTTCAGATGTTCCAGCACTGTTGTTTGAAAAGCTTATCTTTCCTTCAATGGCTTTTGTTGCTTTGCCAGGAATTCTTTGACATATTTTTATGGGTCTATCTCTTAGTTCCCTATTCTCTCAATTTCATTAAATTATATGTCAATTTCTCCATTAATACCACACAGTCTTATTCATTGTGTGAATGTGTGTGTGCATGTATATAATTTATCCTAAGCTACTGGTATTGTTTTGTACGTTCAAGTATAGAAATCTTATTTTATTTTATATCCCTTTGCCTTCCCCCATTTATAATTTAATTACCTATGTATTTGTTCTATATTTAAAATCATATTAGTTAAGGTGTGTGTGTTTGTGTGTGTGTGTGTGTGTGTGTGTGTATGTGTGTGTTGCTAGGGATTGAACCAAGGGCCTCAGGCATGCTAGGCAAATGGTCTACTGCTGAGTTACATCTCAACTTTTATTTGTTTATTTATTTATTTATAATTAATTAACTAGTCAATTAATTAAAGACAGGGCCTCGTAATTGCCCAGGCTAACCTCCAACCTGTATCCTCCTGCCTTAGCCTCCCAAATCACTGGGATTATTGGAATGCACCACTGTTTCCAGCAAACAGGGCTATAATTTTTGCTTTAACCATAACGTATAATGTAGAACACTCATGAAGAGAAGAAAATCCTATAGATTTCTTATTTTTTAATTCCTTTTTATTTAGAGAACTTCTTTTAGCCATCCTCGCAAGGTAGTTCTGCTAGTGATAAAAATCTATTTCTGCTAATCTAAGAATGTCTTGATTCTTCCTTTATTTCTGAAGGATGATTTCATTAGGTATATAATTCTGGTTTGACAGTTGTTTTCATTGTACACTGAGATATATTGTGCCATTCTGCTCTAGCCTTCAAGGTCAAAGAAGTTTTCAGAACATTAAGTAGGATGTGTTTTGGCATAGATTTCTTTGGGTTTATCCTATTTAGGATTTGTTCAGTTTCTTGAATCTGTAGTCTTCAGTCTCTTGCCAAATTTGGAAACTTTTCAGTTTTTTTTTTTTTTTTTTTAATATTCTTAACCTTGCTTCTTTCTTCTCTACTTTTAGTACTCAGATTACATAAATGTTAGGTTGTTATGACTGTTTATTTTTGCAGTTTTCTTTTTTTCTGTTGGATAGTTTCTGTCATTCCACCTTCCAAATCACTGATTCTTTGCTCTGTGCCTTTCATTGTGCTATTGATTACAATAAGTGAGGTTTTAAATTTTTGTTATTCTCTTTTTCAGTTGTAACCCTTCAGTTTTTTTCCTTTATATCTTCTGCTTCTTCCCTGGGACTTTCTATTTTTCCATTTGTTTCAAGTGTGTTTGTAATTGCTCATTGCAGCATTTTTGTCAGTCTTTGTCACATAATTTTAACATTCATGTCATCTTGGTGTTGACATTTATTAATTGTTATATTTCATTCCATTCAATATATTCACCGTTCTCACTACGATGAGTGATGTTCCATTGAAACCTGGACATTTTTGTATTATATTATGAAACTTTCTATCTTATTTACCTTCTGTTTAAGCTGGATTCTTCTGACTTTGCTCTAGAAGGGGAAGGAGGACATTGCCTCCTTACGTCCAGGTAGAAGTACAAGTCTAGTTACCACATTCAGTCTTTGTTCATACTATAGGATGGACTTCTTTATTATTGCTGGGTGTGGACAAGAGTCTGGTTCCTGGTCAGTCTCCACTGATATCATGTATAGAATTGTAAAATACATTAGACAAATAACTTGTAAACAATAGGAACTTGCTATTAGCATTTACCCTTACGTCCTAGTGGTTGAGACAGCTCTCTATTGTTAGAACCTGTTTTTTTTGTTTTGTTTTGTTTTGTTGTTTTCTGTTTTTGGTTCCTTTAACTCTGGTTGCATCTCTGGACATAGCCCTTTTATTTAATTCCTTTCAGGTAAATCCTTTGAGAGTTCCATCTGCGTCCTACCAGGACCATTATACCAATTTGGTAAAACACAGATTTTTTAAGTGGAATGACAAATGATATTCCGGGACAAATAACTGTAATTTGTAATAAACAAATGTTTACTCTCCCTAATTTATAAAAGTTTCTACAAAAGGATAAGAAAGCCTACGACCAAAAGGAAAATGAGTAAAGGGCATAAAGAAGCTTGCCACAGTAGAGAATCTTCAAAGGTCAATAAACATATGAAAATATGTTCCTATATTAGTAGTTAGAGAAATATAGATTAAAGCAGCAATAAGATATATTTGATACTTATAAGGTGGGCTCAGATACCACTTTAGGACAGAAACATTTGCTCTTCTGCTGAAAATTCTGGGTAGACAACCATTCCCAGTTGATTTCACCTCCAAGAATTTTTCTCAAAGAGAGCAAGCAGGCCAGACATGGTGGCGCACGCCTGTAATCCCAGCACTTGGGAGGCTGAGGCAGGAGGATCAGGAGTTCAAAGCCAGCCTCAGCAATGGCAAGGCACTTAGCAACTCAGTGAGACCCTGTCTCTAATAAAATACAAAAAGGGCTGTGGATGTGGCTCAGTGGTCAAGTGTCCCTGAGTTCTATCCCTGGTACCAAACAAACAAACAAAAACAAAAACAAGAGAGAGAGAGAGAGAGAGAGAGAGAGAGAGAGAGAGAAAGAGAGAGAGAGAGCAAGCAGCCTTGCCCAAGGTTATGTCCCCTCCCTAAGTATGGCCTACAAGCAATGACTCATGATGTGAGATGTGAAAGTCCAACCTCCTTGCCTCCAGGCTGGACAACTCTAAAGGGCTGCTTTCCAGGGAACTCAGCCCACAACCCAGCATAACACTCAGCATGTGTGAGCCTGTTGGAGCATAGGAATGAATGTGAGTTGTTGCAATCGTTTTTGGAACGCGGTCTCACATAATCACTTGAAAGGAAAACACAATTCTTTTGACTGAACAATCCTAACATTCAGACTCTTGTCTTTCAGAGTTGAAGACCATCAAACATTGGGACATAAAGATGATATATATTAATGTTATTCAGTGCAGGGTTTTTTTTGTTGAGATAACATAAAATATCCTAAGTATCCATCAATAGAGGAATGATCCAACAATAGAGGAGTGATACATTTATGCCCCAAGATGTTATGATGGTTATAAAAAGAATGAGCTAGGTTTGTATCTAGTGTTGTGCAGAAGAAGGTGTGTAAATGTCAATGATATAAGATATGAAAATAAAAGAAGAAACATAAGTTATTGATGTGTGTGGGTGTGTGTGCATGCGTGCGTCCTGTTATAACTTATTGAACATCAACAGATACCAGTGAAGATCAACAGATACCTGTGAAGAGCGTGTTTTATTTGACTTGCTCTTTAGCCAGGATATGCTAGCAAGGCCATACTTGTTATTTAGGTGATGATCATTTTGATTGGCACAATGTTTGTTCTGATTAGTCAGTGCCTGTGCTGTCCTGGTTGTTAATTATTTTGATTGTCATCCCTATAAAGCATATTGTCAGCTGACAATTTTTCAAAGCCTCTGTTTTGCAGTTGGCTACAGAATCAACGAAGTTTCAATAAACCACATTTGCATTCAGATTATGCCAGAAATTTGGATGGAAAAGGAAATATTCAATCCAGTTATTATATTGGTATGAAAATATGAATAAGTTAGAATTATAGTCAAAACTCCTAATTATATCTGATAAGCTTTCTGTAGATACTCCCACTCCATAATGAATAGCGTATGTAAAAACAGAATGATCATCCAAGGGCATAGGCATCTAAGTTATTGGAACATATATTTAGAAGTGCCAAATTCTAAAGTTCAGGAAACACTATTGTAAAACAACATCAGCACATCAGAAATCATTAAGGAAAGAGAGAAGGAACATTTTATAAAGGGGTTTGGGCTAGTTGATGGAATAATAACCATATTTTTGTGTTAGATTTGTATGATCTATATTACCTTTCTTCCAGAGAAAACACAACACTGAAATGAAAGAATGTTTTTAAAGAAATAGATGATTACTTAAGAAATAAATATATTCAAGTTAGAGTTTGCTCATTTGTATTTGATATGATCTGACACTGCAGAAGGGCAAAGGATCTCATTATTACTCCTTTACAAGAAGGTTTCTCCAATGCATGACATGGCAATTTGTTGCCTTTGTTTGGATGGATTTTAGACAAAGCTTGCATCATTTAGTGTTCAGTTCTTTTGACAGTACCTTTTAGCATCCTTCTTATTGTTCCATTCGTGGGTCATTGCAAAGCATTCATGAAGACTTTGTGGTTTAGAGAGCAAGTAAGGATGTTGTCTAATTTGTTGTAATTGCTTAACTTACTCAAATGTTTAATTTACCTCTGAATATGTTCAGCAGCTTAGAAGAAAGGTGTTTGTTCAAACATGAAATCTTTATAATTAGAAAAAAAAATTATTATATGGATTTGTGTTATATAAACCTTAGTGAACTTTCTCCTTGACTAATTTAATTAATCTTTAAATAGCGTTGGTTTAGTTCTTTGGGGGTGGAGGCAAGGAAAGATTATGCACTGAAAATTTAGGCTTCTCTGAGAAATATCATGCATTTTTTTTCCACGTGAGACTTTTTCCTACTTTTAAATCTCTTCCTAAACAGCTATTCTGCCTGAGGGAGTGGATTAGTTGTATGGTGCCTCATTCTCAAATTAACCCCCTCCCTGTAAACTGCTACAGCCCCAGTCAGCTTTAAGGTTACCAAACCATGGGGGAGTACATTAACTGTTCTTTTTCTAGCTCAAGCTATCTTTGAAGTGCCAAGGAGAGATGTTCTGGCAGCATGAAAATCTGAAATTCTGTTTTGCTTCAACAATAAAAAAGAAAAGAAAAAAGAAGGAAAGAAAGAAAAAAGATAAAATTCTCACTCAGGCGTGATTCCCTTCAAACTAGCAATCTTTCCCTGTCCTTTGTCTATCTCAGTGTGTTTGAGGTGTCTCATTAGTGGGTGGTATTCCTGACACAATGCTTTTTAGGAGTTAGGTTTCTAACTAAATTTATGCTACATTTCTAGTGATAAAATAGCATACAAGAAAAATGAAAAATAATACCAGAGTGTTGAATAATATTGTTAGCTAACCTTCCATGAGTTAATTACATTTCTTTTCTTGAAAAAACCCTATTCAACTTCAATTTCACATTATGTTGCTTTCACACCTACATTGTTAATAGTATAGATATTGAGCCATTACTGAAAAATGAATTTTTGTTAGGTGGAGTTTGCTCTGGGAAGAAAAACATTGAACAATGAAGACTCTGTATCCCTCCATGCCTACCCAATCTCCTTCCCACCCCAGTTTAATGATGCTGCACTTTTCCTTGAAGTTTCCTACTAGACATGGTATAACAGTGTACCAACATTTCGGTTTCCTTGCTTTTTATTTTTCTTATATATTTTTTAGAAAGGGTAAAATTAGTCTGAGTACTGTAAATCACTACTTCTGCCTCTGCTTATATAATCAAAGGAAAATGAAATTAGGCCAATTTATTTTAGGGGGAATGTATCTGTATTTTATATGACTAAATTAATAACAGGAACTTAAACCTTAGATGTCAGGAGTCCTGTGAACATTATAGACTGTGAAGGGTAGACCTACAAAGAAATTAGGATCCTAAATACCACTTTTATGGAAACCCGCTTCAGAAAATACAAATAAAACCCATGACAAATGGTTAAAAAGAAAAAGAAAGATAATGCCAAGCATTACAGCAACTGGGGTTTTTCTCCTCTGCTGGTAAAAGTGCCAATTCTTTGGAAAACTGTCAGTAGATCTAAAACTAGATGTACCCCTACCCTCTGATAGCAATTCCACTTACAGATCAACAACCAACAGAAATGAGAACATATATTCATCAAAGACATGCATGAGAATGTTCATGGAAGCTTTTACAGTAACAGTCCCAAAGTGGAAACAACGGTAGAATGGAAGAACTAATTGTGGTATGTTAGTACATAAGAAATATAGCAAAAAGGATGACCCAAACGTAAGTATATACAATATGGATGAATTTTACAATCTCAATGTTGAGTAAATAAAACTGAATACCAGTGAGAACATGGTGTGTAGGTCAGTTTATATAAACTTCAAAAACAGGCAAAACTGAGTTTTATGGTATTATAAATAAAGATGATGGTTAGAATTGTTTTGGGTAGGAGGAATAAGGACAAGAATGGGGCACAAGGGGGCTTCTGGAATCGTAGTATTGGTTTCTCTCTTTCTCTCTCTCTTGATATGGGTGCTTTATGATTTGTTCAATTTTTTTGTGTCATTGATTTATTCCAATAAAAAACGCTGACAAGAAAGAGTAAAGAAAAAGTCAGCTATAGAAATGAAAAGGATTGGCACAAAAAAGTCTGTGGACTTTTTTTTCCACCATGAAAAAGATCAAGAAAAAGATATATGATCAAAACCTATGAAAAGTTGAGACAGATATTAAATGGAAATTCATATGAATTTTGTTTCTTCCATTCTCTGAGCATATGTTTTATATTAGACAAGACCTGTTAAGAGGGCTGGGGTTGTGGCTCAGCGGTAGAGCGCTTGCCTAGCACGTGCGTGGCCCGGGTTCGATCCTCAGCACCATGTAAGAAAAAAAGACATTGTGTACAACTAAAACAAATAAATATATATATTTAAAAAAGACCCGTTAAGAATGTTATGGATGCTGGGTGTGGTGGTACATGCCCATAATCCCAGAAGCTCAGGAGGCTGCGGCAAGAGGACTGCAAATTCAAGCCAGCTTCAGAAGCAAGGCCCTAAGCAACTCATTGAGACCCTGTCTCTAAATAAAATATTTAAAAGGGCTGGGGATGTGGCTCAGGGGTTAAGTGACCCTGGTGGGGTGGGGAGAGAATGTTTTGGATAAAGTGTTTCATTATAGAAAAGAGACTTTTTTTTTTTCCATAAATGAACACATTTGTGAAAATCTAGGTTACTTTATTCTTTTAGAATGGTAGAATTTTGGATCCTAGAGAATACTTACTTACTGCTCTTCTTCTTACACTGTTCCTTACCTCACAACAGAATAGACAATTGAAAAAAAATAACCAAACAACCATGAATAATAACTGGATCTTTACCCAAAAAGTTGTGGCTGACAGTTAAACCCATTCATAGTCCATCTTTGCTTTGGTCCACTGACTGGAGCAAGACTGGGATGGGTAGGTTCCAGAAGAAATTTTCTGAGGCCCAAAGAATGGCTTATTCCATTTATGGGTGTCCTACATCTACAAACTCAGCTGTTGCTTGTCTCCCTAGAAATACCATGCAACTCCCATCAGGGCTGCCATTCCAGGTGCATGAAAAAGTAGCTTCAACTGTATGAAGAACTGACTTTCCTAGAAAGGTCTCAAGTGTTCAAGGTACCCCTGCCATGATACCATCTGCCTTTACGCCCTCATCAGAGGTCTAGGTAAGGGATAGAGGTAACTCTGCTCTCTGTGAGCCATTACCACTACACCTTAGCAGTCAGGTGCCAGGTCTCTTGAGAATATGGCATATTCTGAGGCTGTCATTCTGTGCTGGTTTACACTTCATATCTTATTTCTTTTTCAAATATAAATTTTTATCAAGAAGAGCGCCATTATTTTAGATTTTTGAAAAATACTTTAATGTCTGCTGAACAGAAAACAGCTAGATTCTCATATCTGTTTGGATATTCAATTTGTTATGGTATCACACATCACAGTGTGCTATGGTTTGGATATGGTTTGTGTCTCAAAGGTGTATATGTTGGAAGCTTAGTTCTCAGTCTGTTGGTGGGACCTTTAAGAGGTGGAGCCTAGTGAAAGGTCTGGAAGTCATTGGGGATGCTGCCCTTAGAAGTGATTCAGGTAGTTCTCATGAGATGGAGTTGCTGTAACATCCTGAGCCTGACACCTGAATCTCTCTTTGGCTTCCTTCCTTGTGCTGTGATTTCTTGTTCTCACACGTACCCTTGCCATGATACCATCTGCCATTAGGCCCTCATCAGAGGTCTGTTTTAGACTTTAAGGCTTCAAAAGTAAGGGCAAGCCAGCCTGGTGGCATGTGCCTGTAATCCCAGTGGTTCGGGAGGCTGAGGCAGGAGGATCATGAGTTCAAAGCCAGTCTCTGCAAAAGTGAGGTGCTAAGCAACTCACTGAGACCTTGTCTCTTAAAAACATACAAAATAGGGCTGAGGATGTGGCTCAGTGGTCGAGTGCCCCTGAGTTCAATCCCTGGTACCTCACCCCTCAAAAAAACTTACGGGCTAAATAAACCTCTTTTCATAATAAAGTTACTCAACTTCAGTATTTAGTTATAGTAATGAAAAACAGACTAATAAACATAGCGTCTGAAAAATCCTCATTGTTCATTCTTGTTTAAAGGTTAAACAAAATATTAGTATTATTATGAAAAATAGTTTTGACCTCATGGACTCCCTGAAAAAGATCTCAGGAATGCTGAGGATCCCCTGGACCACACACTTGAGAAATGTCAGAACTCACAATTCTATTTATTCTATGTCACATCACATTTCATTAATTGAATCTCAGTGGATATTCATGATTTTAACAATCCCATTTTAAATAAAATAATTAATTATTTTTCATATATATACATTTTATAAATATGCATTTTAGTATTTATTATAAGTGCTGGCAAACTTTATAATTCCTCATTAGTTAGAGCTTTATTTGGATGAGTAATGTGTTAAATATAATTCTACTTATTTTTAAGTGAATATTTGTATTTTTATTTCATTTTTTAAATTGACACATAAAATCATCCATAATTAAATGTAATTTAAAAATGAGATGTTCTACACAGGTCGGTGAACTTTATAATAATGGCACATTATTGCTCAAATTCAGTGCAATAAAAGCACCTAAGCAAATATTTATCTTTCTGCTGGATGATGCTTTTAATGCTGCAATTAAGTATATAGAACTTTTTGGAAGAAAATTTCATTTCTATTAAAATGCCTATGTATATTATAGGCACCTAAATAAGTAGTTGTCTTTGTTATTACATTGGTGAGCCTAGATTACATGCATTTTGTGAAATGATGAATTTTTTCATAGGCACATGATTATTTAGGCTGCATGCGTCGGAACAGGTACCAGTACACTGATTTCCTAATTCAGATTTTCCACCCCCATGATTAGTATTTATGAAAGAGAAGAAAGGATGTCATTACTTGTTCCTCAAAATGACACAGAGAGGCTTATACTGCTTGAGCAGAGGCTTCAAAATGTGCATATTTCAGTCCAGGTTTTGATGTGATTTGATAGCCAATAGCAACAGAGCTGTCGCTCTTCATGGGTGATTAAAAACAAAGGGAATGAGATGGCATGAACCACAAAGCCCTGCTGCCACCTGACAGATTTTTTTTCTCAGATTCAAGAAAGCCCTTATGAGAGGCCCTTTATGTGAGCCTGGTTCCCTTGCCAGAGTCTATTTCAATTTTTTTTTTTTTTTTCATCTCTGCAACTGGTTTGAAAATGTAACTGCCATGTTCAATATGCCTCAGAGCTGCTAATGGCGCAGTTGCTTTGGGGAGCTGGTTGATTAATTCAGACAATGCAAAATATGGAGATCCCAAGTCAAGAACATGTGACAGGACTTTGCCTTATTTGGATATAATTAAAAGGCTGGATCCAATGTAACTGTGACACTTTCCAGTGACATCTGGACTTTGTATTTGCAAACACTGTTAGATAAGTGTTCTTAGAGGTCAAGAGAGCAGAAGGCCATTTCAATTTTCAAATCTTTTGGTATATTTTGAAAACAGAAATCAAAGGTCTGATATTAGGCAAAACATGAATATAACTGGAGTATTTTCAGGTGAATTATAATTCATTTGAACATATCTTTAAGTAATGTTTATTTCTTAAGCTTTAAAAATATATTCAGTGGTAGTCACAAGTTTGAATTGTGTGGTAAGTACCACACTCTTTTGATCTAGTATTTTCCTGTATTAATAACCTCATTTGGAGATAAAATGTTAAATTTGATCATCTTTCTCGATGTGATTCTCAAATGTTAGACACTGCTTCTCTATTATAAAGGAATAACACTTCCTCATCAATACTACTATTTATGATAACTTAAAGGCACTGGATGGTCAAATCATTGAGGATGTGAATATTGAGATATGTATTCAAATTATAAATTGCTACATTTAAGTATCCTGTTAATGAAATCCCAAAGTATACAGAGTTTTAAAATAAAAGCCTTATTTAATACATTAAGATTTATGCATTAATAAATAATTTTATTCAACCACCATTTTCCCCCCATTCTAGTGTTCCTCTAATCCTATGTACCCCCATCCAATCACACTGTGAACTAACCTCCTTATATCAGAGAAAACCTTTGGTATTTGGATTTTTGAGATTGACTAATTTCACTTAGCATTATATTCTCCAACTTCATCCATTTACCTGCAAATGCCATTATTTTATTCTCTCTTATTGCTGAATAAAATTCCATTTTGTATATATACCACTTTTTCTTTATCCACTCATCTACTGAGGGACATCTAGGTTGGTTCCACAACCTAGCTATTATGAATTGTGCTGCTATAAACATTGAAGTGGCTGTGTCACTGTAATATGTTGTTTTTAAGTCTTTTGGGAACAGACCCAGGAGTGGGATGGCTGGGTCATAGGGTGGTTCCATTCCCATTTTCCCAAGAAATCTCCATACTGCTTTTCATAGCGGTTGCACCATTTTGCAGTCCCACCAGCAATGTATGAGTGTGCCTTTTTCCCCACATCCTCTCCAACATTTATTGTTGTTTGTGTTCTTGATAGCTGCCATTCTGACTGGAGTGAAATGAAATCTTAGAGTAGTTTTGATTTGCATTTCTCTAATTGCCAGAGATGTTGAGCATTTTTTCATGTATTTGTTGATTGATTGTATATCTTCTTCTGAGAAGTGTCTTTTCAGTTCCTTAGCCCATTTATTGATTGGGTTATTTTCTTTTTTGGTGTAAAGTTTTTTGAGTTCTTTATATATTCTAGAAATTAGTGCTCTATCTGATGTGCATGTATTAAATATTTGTTCCCAATTAGTTGGCTCTCTATTCACCTCACTGATTGTTTCTTTTGCTGAGAAGAAGCTTTTTAGCTTAAATCTATCCCATTCATTAATTCTTGGTAATAGTTCTTGTGCTACAGGATTCTTATTAAGGAACTTGGGGCCTAATCCGACATGTTGGAAATTGGAGCTTACTTTTTCTATTAGGCGTATTGTCTCAGATCTAATTCCTAGGTCCTTGATCCACTTTGAATTGAGTTTTGTGCATGGTGAGAGATACAAGTTTAATTTCATTTTGAATGGTGGTTGAATGATATGGATGTCACTATCCTAAATGCATGATTAAAGATCTGAATGGTACTTATATACTTTGTATACAAGCAGTTGTATGTAAAAAGATGATATACTTGTGCATTATGAATAAGTAAATAAATAATCTAAAAATAAATAAATAAATAAATAAATAAATAATTTTATGTTGCAGAATACTTTCCTGAAGTTGTAAAGCATATACATACTTCATAACGATAGCAGTTTTTACACTTAAAAATGATTAAAATGCTAACTCTTTTTAAAATCTGTAATTCAGAATTAGGGCTTTAGAATTTAACTTTTAAAATTATATAGGGAATGAATAGCTTGGTATTAGATACGGGACAATTATCCCTTGACCTAGAATCATGAAACTAGAAAGTATAAAGAATGGATGTCAGTTACTTGAGTGTCATTACATTGGTGAGACTAGATACCTAGACATTTTAGACACTCAGTCTAAGTGGCTGAATAGAATTTTCCAAGAAAGCATGTTTTTGAGATAGATACAGAACATAGGATTTCTGAAATATAATCTTCTATTCTGCCATGCCACCTTCTTAATTTTTTTTTTTTTTTTTTTTTTTTTTTTTTTTTTTTTTTTTTTTTTTTTTTGGTGCCGGAGATTGAATTCAGGGCACTCGACCACTAGGCCACATTCCCAGCCCTTTTTTGTATTTTATTAGAGACAGGGTCTCACTGAGTTGCTAAGTGCCTCTCTATTGCTGAGGCTGACTTTGAACTCGCAATCCTCCTGCCTCAGCCTCCCAAGTACTGGGATTACAGGCGTGCGCCACCACGCATGACATCCTTCTTAAATTTTTACATATTCAGAAAATAGCATCAAATTTTAAAGGCCCTTATAAGAGAAAATTATTTGTATTTCAAAAAGTATATGTACATAAAACACATATTAATAGCAGATTTCTTTTCACAATTGAGATACAATTAATAACAATTTAAATGCCATATTATAAAAATGTTCAATGTAAGCTAATTTTAGTAGTTTAATTTTTATCTAATTTTTTTAACTTTTCTCCATAATTTGACCTTATACATCAGAGAATTTTTTTAAAAAATGTGAGGTTTTCCATTTTTAATTCAAGTTTCATGTTTCATACAACTAGGAATGTTCTGTTATTCTTTTAATTGATAAAATGTTTCTAATAATTTTTTAAGTTCATTTGGAAAAAAATGAGATATGACAAGTAGTCAAGGACAAGGCAATTTGTTATAGAGCTATGTATTTTCAAAAATAAGAAAATTTGTGCTTGTTTTCTTTTATAAATTTGAGGAAGGGATTTTTAGTTTTCTATTTTATGCAGGAATTGATAATTCAGTGATTTTTATTCAGATGATTGCCTCTCAAAATGCATTTTTTGTTAAAATGTCATTTCTTAAAGAATCATTTTGAGTCCCGCATTTACATTTTTTTAGCAAAAGGTAACACAAGGAATCTCATCCCTCCTTTTAAATTGTAAGAGTATCATTTTGACACAGTGCATCTAACTACATAAGTCTTTGTCTCTATTCAGCCACAACTCTATAAATACTTCAATGAAATATGAGATGGATTGAGTTACAAGCATTTTGTTTTTCAAGTGTGCAAGTGTTTCTTCTGAATAAAACAAAATGTTCTACCTGATGAAGGTAATTTTGCTGAAGCCTAAGCTAAATGTTGACTGCATGTAGAAAATTTTCTTTCCTACAGCTTTGCAATTATACAAAGAAGAGTGTGTTTTTGGTGTACGTGACTTTTCAGCTGTGTCTTTTAAGAATTCCTTTTTTCTTCTATTCCCATGCTTCCCAAACTTCCTTGTGAATTTTGTGGGTTGCATTATTATAAGCTGTTTGCTAGCTGAAAGCCCTAACCTCTACCTTTTACCATTTCATTTTCTCTTAATTCAGGCATCTGCCCATATTAAACATTACACATTCCTTTTTTTTTTTTTTTTTTCTTTGTTTTGTCTGGGAAGAAACTATATCCAATTCTTGATATCTAATCTCTTTTTGACAGGTGCAAATGACATTTTATAACCAGATTGAGAATGCATGTTTAATACTTGCTTTTTTATGCTTCTCTTGAAAAAAAAATCCTTTCAATATTTGATATTTTATTTGTTATCACATTTTATTTTTAATGTAAGTTTTGTATTTTTTTGCAAAGATGGAATTTGATTATATTAACTTTTTCTTTTTTTATAAGTTACAGGAGTGGGAAAGCCCGTTTTAATGTATTGTAATTATCTTGTTTTTCAAAACCCACTTTGCATATCTTTCTATACTTAAATTAATATAAAGCCTTGATAAAGAGATGACAATTAATGTACTCAACCTGTTAGGAGTAAGTAGTTGCATTGTTGATGTAAGCTTCTTGAATGAGATATTTCAGAATGCTAACGAGGCAGACCAGCAGGTTTCAGGTGATTAAAGAAAATCCCTCATCTTGGAGGAACTTGAAGGAACATGATGCTATTTAAGTAGAATCTAATCAGAAAGAAGAAAAGCTTGGAAGTAAAAAGACGGAATGTTTCATGTCATTATTTGCAAAGCAACTGAACAAAAGGTTAGCAAGATAATTAAGTGCCTTGCTGCTAAGTGGAATTTTTCAAGGCAGGTTGATTAGAGGCCTTCCTTAAGGAGAAATAAAGAAAAAAAGAAAAAAGAAAGAAAGAAAATAAAAAAAAAAAAAAAAAAATGAAAACTTCTGAGTCCAGATAATCTACTTGAAAAAGCTAACTCAGTTACATTGATGGAGACCAGTTTGGAAGAAAATTGAGAGTATTATGGATGATGGCAGACATCCACAATGATGAACTTCATTGCTCAGCAAAATCCTGATCATTCCTGGGTTGTTTTAACACTTATAAGTGTATTGTAGTGTGTTTTTAAGTTTCTGAAAAGATGGAAATCCATGCTGACTTAATATGCAGTGACACTAAATGGATTCGTCCATTATCTTGGTTTCTGCATTTTTCAATTTATCTGGATAAATAGGATTTGATTTCTTTTCCCTTTACCTGAAAACTTACCCACAGCAAATCTTATCATTCTCATTATAAAAATGTTATTTGCAACCGTCAAGCAAAAATTGGATGTCAACTCTTGTAACTGCATTTTTATTTCAAGATACTTCTGGTGATAACATAAGGAGACTGGCATGCCCCTGATTGTGCTTTGTGAACATATGCTGGCAAAACCCTGACTTTTCTTAAAGCTGTCCTCAGGTTAAAGTACTCATTAGCTGCATGATAGCTGAAA
Organism: Tamias sibiricus; assembly: GCA_025594165.1. Taxonomy (NCBI): domain Eukaryota; kingdom Metazoa; phylum Chordata; class Mammalia; order Rodentia; family Sciuridae; genus Tamias; species Tamias sibiricus. The sequence continues at coordinate 191,638,243 of CM046659.1, forward strand.
ATGAAAATTTGGAAGTCATGACCTTAGGACCTATTTTTCTTCTGAAGAAAGGAAGCTTGAAGCTAATAAGTTCTACCAAACACTTACTAGACCTGTTCTTTTATCAGTGTTCTTTTACTGTTTCAACATTTAAATGACCCCAAGCTTACTTAATAATGCATACTTTGGGGGCAAATATCCAGTAGCAGATTGCTTCATTATCAATCAATTTATTTACTCAGTCATTCATTGCAGAGCTTTATCTCCAAAGAACACATTTAAAAAGTTGAAATGATCCTCTGGTGACCTGCTCGTCCATTGTGAGTATTAAATTAAAAACTACCTGTCTACCTGTGAGCAGCTTGTAAAGACTGAGGTCATGAGTGTCATGTTGGAGACTCCTTTGGAAAACTAAACTAATAGCACAGTCCAGATGTTTTTAGCTGAAGCATATGATATAAATACTTGAACTAGAAAAAAAACATTTTGATTCTAGGTCCTACAAGTACTTAAAACACTCTTGGTTTTCAATTTGCATTTTGTTTAAGCTGATTTTACTCAACTTTGGTTGCACATTAAAATTACCTGGGAAACATTATGTGCATGTATGAATATGGCATAATTAATTTCACTATTATGTATAATTGTAAGGCACCAACAAAATTTTTTAACCCTAATGTCCTGACCACACCCAGATAAGTCAAATCAAATTTGTTTCCGTGTTGTGGGACTTGGACATGTGTATTTTTTAAAGCTGTTTGCATGACTCTGATGTTTGTAGCTAGGGTTGAGAACCACTGATTTAAGCTCTTGCTATTTCTGCATTCACTGTATTATTAAATTTTCTTTACCTTACTTAAAAAAAAAAAAAAATCCCTGTAGCATGGCTTCCTTAATTTAGAATGCTGGGACACATTTTCTATTTAAAAATAGCATCTTAATGTAGTTGGACTTGTGAGCATTATAAAAGGCCATGATTTTGAGTTTATTTTATTTTGCATTATTTAAGATTTTGTCACCATGGTCTGATTTCTGTGTATACTTGGTAGACAGAGTAGATTTTTTTTTTTTTGGTACCGGGGATTGAACTCAGGGGCACTCGACCACTGGGCTACATCCCCAGCCCTTTTTTTGTATTTTATTAGAGACAGGGTCTCACTGTGTTGCTAAGTACCTCGCCATTGCTGAGGCTGGCTTTGAACTTGCGATCCTCCTGCCTCAGCCTCCCAAGTGCTGGGATTATAGGTGTGTGCCACCACGCCCAGCTTCAGAGTAGATTTTAATATGAGTGTCAAACATCTTTTATGCCCTATCTTACATCTTCCCAGATCACTGTTTTGCTTCATCCATTGCTCTTGCATTAGCTAACAGAGGTGAAACCTAGTAACTCCTCTCCTGAGCCCATATATCAAACTGTTTTCTGCTCTGGAACTTCTTAACTACTTCTCTTGGAAATCAAATTGGTATGGGATGGCAGCAAGTGGTTTTCTCTCTCAGTCAGGCTGTTTTGAAGTGTATTCTACAAGCTTCCTGAGAGTGTCCCCAACAGCATTAAGTCCCATTTGCTCATGTAGTTACCAGATCAGCTACACATCCATAGGTTGACTTCCCTGCTTCTGGTTTCACACTTCCTACTCCCCTCAGTGCCCATTCCAGTTTCATGGGAACTACTTCACCAAATTAACTACTTGCACACAAGACCTCATCTCAAGCTCTGCTTTTTTACTTCTTCCAAACTAAGACAGGATGAAAGAGGGAAATCATGAAAGCCTATTTTAGCGTGTGCTGCCTTTACTGGTGTGTTTTTAATCACACTTTTTTAGACTTGATACATTAATTTTATCAAATTATGGTAAGGAACACTCTACTCTGAAATTGTGAATGTCAGAAGAGATCTTAATACCCCTGGTGATCTGTTTGTAGGCCCACTCTTGCATCTTCTGCCCTCACAATCCTGTGTGAGTTGCTCACCTTGAATCCTTGTCCTGGTGTCCTCCACAGCTTGCCCCATGTTGATCTGTGCCTACATCATATACTCACTCTAGACTGTGCAGCAAACATTTTACAAATGCAAATGACATAACTCAGTAGCATCGGCATTATATTAAATGAAATGAAAGAAATTTTGCAGAGAAAATTATGGTGATGCAGTGTGATATGATTTGTGTAGTTGAAGGGCAAGCACTTTGCAGTTAGTGTTCCAATGCAAGGTAATTGCATTTCTGTTGACCAGAAAATAAATACAGTTAAGCATATTAATAAGGATCATGCTGTTGTTTTTTTCCCTCTAGCATTGAAACTTATTTTCATTTTTTTTTTCTTTCGTTTGGGCACCAGAGGTTTGAAAGCATGTAATCTTGAACATTATAATGACATTGTTTGCCATGAGATACTAATATGATAAGAAATAAGAGTCACAGCTCTTGAATCACACTCACTGTGAGCATAGGTATAAGTAAAACGATATCAGAATCATCTGATCTCTTGATCTTTTCATCTTTGAGTGCATGCAATTGAATACATGGAATTTACATGCCTGGATGATGTAACTCCATTGTCTGGGTTTATTTCCTGCCACAGGTATACAATACCTGTGTGACTGCAGAAGATGACTCTCATGTCTTGTGCCACATCCCCTTGACATCTCTCTGACTTGAGAAACAGCTGCCATGGACAGTTGTGTGCAAGCTTAGATTTGCCTCAAGCTACCAAGAGCATATCTTATAGCTTCCTGTCCACATTCTTCCTCTATGTTCCTGGACTTCCACACCCACATACCAGTAGAGGCCAGAAGCATGGGAATATTAATGTTTCAGGTACAACCATCAACCAGTGGGGCCAAGAGCCATGGATAGACTCTCAGTTGTCTCATTTAAGTTGGCAAACCTGGGAGACATCTGTGTTCTTTTCTGCTCCCAAAGGATTCAAGCTCTGGTTTCCCATAGCAGTAGCCTCAGTAACTTATCCTTATATTGGCCTTGCCTTTTCTACCCCATTTTTCTTACAACCTCAGTCTGCTTTTTGAGGTCACATCCCAGCTGAAGTACACATACTCTTTGTCTCAATCTCTGATTTTGCAAACTCTTGTAGTCATGTTAGATGGGTAATATGATCTCTCCTAGTTGTACTTACTCATCTTTGAAATGGGAATAGAAAGACCTACCTTACAATGTGGTTGGGAGGACTAGATATAATTTTTGTAAAGCACTCATTCCTATCCATGGTATATGACATACTTTAAAAAACAATAGTCAGAGACTAAAATAAAAATAGAAAACATCATTCTGACATGATTCCTTTAGAGAAAGCAAGAGACAGAGTGTACAAGACTGAGAGTTCTTTTTTAATTCTATCATCCTGAGGCAGTTACCCTAGGGCATGATCAATTCTCCTCAGAACTGGCCTTTGCACTTGTGTTACCTGACAGTAGGGTTCTCTACCATCTTCTCTTCTCTAACAAAGGTTTCCAGGACATAGGGATTCAAATTCATTTTCTTAGTTTACTCACCTTCAAAATATTACCATTACATTTTCTCCCACCCAATGAACTACTCTACTTCCATTAAGGGTTTCCAGCATCGTTTTGGTTATAAATTAGCATGCCAGAAAACGTGAAACTTGCTTTATTGAATTATGGTCACCTTAGAAGGGTAAATATTAAAATTGAGCCATTTTGTTTTAAGCTATAATATGTTGGTATTGTCTTATGGCTACTAATACAAATACCATAGACTGGCAGGCTGAGAAGTCCAACATCAAGGTACCAGCTGATTAGGTTCCTGGGTAGGGCTCTCTTCTTGGTTTGTGGACAGCCACTTTCTTGTTGTATCCCTGTGTGGCACACACACACAAAAATGGGATACCTTTCTTCTTATTATTATGAAGTCACTAATCTCATCATGGGGACTTCACCCTCTTGACAAATTACCTCCCAAAGTCCTTACCTCCAAGTACTGTCATGTTAGGGCCTCAACTTAGGAATTTTGGAGAGACCCAAATATTTATTTAGTTCACAGAAGGAAGTGACAACTTTTATAATATTTGTGCATTTCGTTTTTTTTAAAGCCACTATATTTACCTTTCTTATTAATAACTCATAATTTTGATAACATCTCATTATGTTCTTTCATTCAATGTCTTTTTTTTTTACATTTCATATTATGCTTATAGAGCACATTTTTACATATCTCTGGTTGTATACAAAGTATATTCATACAATTCATGTCTTCATACATGCACTTAGGGTAATGATAGCCATCTCATTCTACCATATATATATTTTTTTTCACCCTTTTGTCCCTTCCCTTCCACTCCCTCCCCATTGGCCATTCTAGTGTTCTTCTAATTCTCCTATGTTCCCTGTCCCAACCCACTGTGAATCGGCCTCCTTATATTAGAGAAAACATTCAGCGTTTGGATTTTTGGGATTGGCTAACTTCCCTTAGCATTATATTGTCCAACTTCATCCATTTACCTGTGAATGCCATTATTTTATTCTCTGTTATTGCTGAGTAATATTCCATTGTGTATATATATCACATTTTATTTATCCACTCATCTACTGAGGGGCATCTAGGTTGGTTCTACAACCTAACTATTGTGAATTGTGCTGCTATAAACATTGATATGGCTGTGTCCCTGTAGTATGATGTTTTTAAGTCCTTTGAGAATAGACCCAGGAGTGGGATGGCTGGGTCATAAGGTGGTTCCATTCTCAGTTTTCCAAGGAATCTCCATACTGCTTTCCATAATGGCTGCACCATTTTGCGGTCACACCAGCAATGTATAAGTGTGCCTATTTCCCCACATCCTCTCCAACATTTATTGTTGTTTGTGTTCTTAATAGCTGCCATTCTGACTGGAGTGAAATGAAATCTTAGAGTACTTTTGATTTTCATTTCTCTAATTGCCAGAGATGTTGAGCATTTTTTCATGTATTTGTTGATTGATTGTATATCTTCTTCTAAGGAGTGTCTTTTCAGTTCCTTGGCCAATTTATTGATTGGGTTATTTGTTTTTTGGTGTTCAGATTTTTGAGTTCTTTATATATTCTAGAGATTAGTGCTCTATCTGATGTGTATGTGGTAAAAATTTATTCCCAATAAGTAGGCTCTCTATTCACATCACTGATTGTTTCTTTTGCTGAAAAGAAGCTTTTTAGTTTGAATCTATCCCATCTATTGATTCTTGATATTAATTATTGTGCTATAGGAGTCTTATTAAGGAACTTGGGGTCTAATCCGACATGTTGGAGATTAGAGCTTACTTTTTCTTCTATTAGGTGTAGAGTTTCTGGTCTAATTCCTAGCTCCTTGATCCACTTTGAGTTGAGTTTTGTGCATGGTGAGAGATAGGGGTTTAATTTCATTTTGTTGTATATGGATTTCCAGTTTTCCCAGCACCATTTGTTGAAGATGATATCTTTTCTTCAATGTACATTTTTGGCACCTTTGTCTAATATAAGATAACTGAAATTATATGTGTTAGTCTCTGTGTCCTCTATTCTGTACCATTGGTCTACCAGTCTATTTTGGTACCAACACCATGCTGTTTTTGTTACTATTGCTCTGTAGTATAATTTAAGGCCTGGTATGGTGATACCACCTGCTTCACTCTTCTTGCACAGGATTGATTTAGCTATTCTGGGTCTCTTATTTTTCCAGATGAATTTCATGACTGCTTTTTCTATGTCTAGGAGGAATATCTTTGGAATTTTGATTGGAATTGCATTAAATCTATATCGCACTTTTGGTAGTATGGTCATTTTGACAATATTAATTCTGCCTATCCAAGAGCAAGGTAGATCTTTCCATCTTCTAAGATCTTCTACAATTTCTCTCTTCAGTGTTCTCTAGTTTTCATTATAGAGGTCTTTCATGTCTTTGGTTAAGTTGATTCCCAAGCATTTTTTTTATGCTATTTTAAGTGGGGTAGTGTTCCTCATTTCCCTTTCAGAGGATTTGTCACTGATGTACATAAATGCCTTTGACTTATAGGTATTGATTTTTGTATCCTCCTACTTTCCGAATTCATTTACTAGTTGTAAAAGTTTTCTGGTAGAGTTTTTTGGGTCTTTTAGGTATATAATCACAACATCAGCACATAGTGCTAATTTGAGTTCTTCTTTTCATATCTGGATCCCTTTAATTTCTTCTGTCTGTCTAATTGCTCTGGCCAGAGTTTCAAGAACTATGTTATATAACAATATTGAAAGAGGGCATCACTGTCTTGTTCCAGTTCTTAGAGGGAATGCTTTCAATTTTTCTCCATTTAAGATGATGCTAGCCTGGGGCTTTACATAGATAGCTTTTATAATGTTGAGATATGATCCTGTTATCCCTAGTTTTTCTAGTGTTTTGAACATAAAGGGGTGCTGTATTTTGTCGAATGCTTTTTCTGCATCTATTGAGATGATCATATGGTTTTTATCTTTAAGTCTATTGATGTGATGTATTAGGTTTATTGATTTCCATATGTTGAACCAAACTTGCATCCCTAGGATAAACCCTACTTTATCGTGGTGTACTATCTTTTTGATATATTTTTTTATTCGATTTGCCAGAATTTTGTTGAGGATTTTTGCATCTATGTTTATTAAAGATATTGCCTGAAGTTTTCTTTTTTGGCTGTGTCTTTGCCTGGCTTTGGGATCAATGTAATACTGGCCTCATAGAATGAGTCTGGAAGAGCTCCCTCTTTTTTTATTTCCTGAAATAAATTGAAGAGTGTTGGTATTAGTTCTTCTTTGAAGGTCTTGTAGAACTTGGCTGTGTATCCATCAGGTCCTGGGCTTTTTTTGGTTGGTAGCTTTTTGATGGCATCTTCTATCTCCTCATTTGAAATTGATCTGTTTAAATTGTGTATAGCCTCCAGATCCAGTTTGGCCAATTCATATGACTCTAGAAATCTGTCAATGCCTTCGATATTTTCTATTTTATTAGAGTACAAGTTTTCAAAATAATTTCTAATTATCTTCTGTATTTCTGAGGTGTTTGTTGTGATATTTTCTTTTTCATCATGGATGTTAGTAATTTGAATTTTTTTTCTCCTTCTTTTCGTTAGCATCGTTAAGGGCCTGTCAATTTTATTTATTTTTTTCAAAGAACCAACTTTTAGTTTATTGTGTTTTTTATTTGGTTAATTGTTTCCTTCATTTCAAGGATATCTGACTTTTTTCCCCCAGAGTTTCTATCTCTTTTTTGAAGTAATCTTTTGATACCTGTATTTGCTGTCTTATATCTTTGTTGTAGTGATCAATTTTTGCCTGTATTTGCTCATTTAGGTCATTCTTTAATTCACAGATTATTTTAATTATGAACCTTCTGAACTCCTTCTCTGACATTTCATCAACTTCGCTGAGCATGTGTTCTATTATTGTAGTATCCTGGTTTGTTTGGGGTACTTTCCTCCCTTGTTTTTTTTATGTTGTCTATTTACCTTCCTTTCTTGAAGTGTAGATATGAGATATTACAGTTTCTACCCTATATTCCTGTAATATCCATGCAGGTTGTCTGTGCCTCACCTTAATATTGGTCTCTCAGACCCTGCAGGTGTCCCTCAAAGTATGCTTCTGCAACTAAAGGTGGTGTGGGCAGTAGCAGAGGTAACTTGAGATAACAGAGAAGGTGCCCCAAGATGGACGCAGTGTCTTCCAGAGATGGGGCTGAAAGGGTGGGCCTTATTATGTCTTTGGGATGCCTGCTCTGAGATGCGGCTGCTTTTAAGCCCTGTCTGTTGTCAAAAGGTAGGGGCTACTGTGGGGGGAAGGCTATGGCTATGTCTGTAATGTCTCAAGATGGAAGTGGGTCAGGCTTGTGCTCCCAGGTGGGGGTGGGGTAGCGGACTCTGGGCCTACCCTGGGCCTAGGACCCATGCAGGTTGGTGTGGGCCAAACTGGTTGAATCTGAGCTCCTGCGGAGGTCTGCTGGTTGGAAGAGGCAGTACTCTGAGCAGAGGTCAGTGAAGCTGTCCTAGGCCTGCCTGAGCTCGACAGGTGTCAGCTGGTTGACCTGGGGCTACCTGCACTTGGGCGGAGGTTGGCGGGACTGACCTGGGCCTGGCCACGCTAGGGCAGAGGTCAGCGGGACTCACCTGGGCCTGGCCACATTCAAAAATATTAGTGCATTTCTTAAACCTTCTTTCATAGAACACATTGAACCTAATTAAATTTTTTTGATGTTTTATAATTTAGGGTTATCATACCTAGTAGTCCAGTGATACCCTTAATGAGACACCTGGACTAGAAATCATTGTCAGTTCTGTACTAATTACTCAGTATATGCTTGTTGAGTAAATTCTTGAATGAGCAAATAAATGATGCATAATTCTTCCTTGAGGTTTCTTCCAACCCTAAAATTCTGATTCTGTGATTAACAAATCCTTTTAATAAAGTTGGTCCAAGTTCCTCCAAAAGCTGGAGGTGCCAGCCTACATAGTTGTAGACTGGTGTCTTATAGCTGAGGACCATAATTTAGTTATATGCCAGTTTCACTAGAGAAGCCTAGTTCTGGCTGGAGTAGGGGAATAGCTTGGCCCTGGAATTAACATTCTGTAGTCAGAAATTTTACACAGGAGAAACAATCTGGTTGGAAGAAGATCTAGCAGGTTTGCATGGGAGGTGGGTGTACAAAAAAAGCATATTGCCTTTTACTTAACAAGTGTGCTTTTTTGGGAAGGTGTTAGGATTATGGAATTCTAACACCTTCCAGATCAAATTTTATACTATACCACTGATATAACCCCATCGCCAAAATGTTGAAGTTAAGCTTTCAAGAATCATGTATAAGTCGTGTAAAAAGTACAAGAGTAGGTTCTGATAGAAGAGGCTCTCACAGCAAGTGTATGCAAGTGTTTAGGATATATATATATATATATATATATATATATATATATATATACACACACACACACACACATATATATGCATATAATATGTATTATATACAACATATAATTTATCAAATGTACCATCATATATATATGTGTGTGTGTGTAAATAACAAATCCTTATATGTATATTTTAAAGAGATATATTTAACTATATATTTATCTATTTATATATATCTTTTACTGTTTTCCCATTTATTCACAAAATATTTATTGTATACATTTGCTTAAATATTGGCAGTTATCAATAAAAAAGACAGATAAAGTTCTTATGAAGTTTACATAGATTAATAACTAAGATGTTCATGTACCAGTGAGGGAACCATCTTAATGAGGCTGGCTACTTATCATTCTATAGGAACATAGTTTGGGGATAGATATTTTCTTCAAATATAAGAAATAGATTAATATGTTTATATTGATGCTAACATTTTTTTAAATGCTGACTCATAATTATGGTGTTTAAGGTAAGCTTACTGAGAAGTTTCTTTAACTTAAACCAAATGTATAGTGTTTTGGGGGCTAAAGGTTTAAAGAATATTGGACAACACAAAGAAAAATGGCTGCTATGTCTTTGAATGAATAAAAAGATGTATGTTTTAAGGACAATTGTGAAATAAATTGAATAGACACATGATGGCTTTATGAGTGTTTATTTTTTTCTCATTTCATTTTAATTCTTTACATTTTGATAACTTAGGGAAAGATTCTATGCGTTAGTTTCCAAAAGGGGAAATGTGAATTTTAAAAACAAGAGTAATCAGATAGTACATATATATTTCACCTTGTTAAGTGGACATGCTCTCAGGACTTGTAATGAAGGGTGATAAGATGTAATAGGGTTGTTGTTCTTCAAGTTTTTCTAATTTTGTGGTGCCATGTGAAGCAATGCAGAAGAAAAGTTGTGCTTAAGCATATGACACAAAGAATTGAAGCCTTTCTGCTATAATAATGGAAAAGACAATCATTAGTTTGAATATCAAAAAAAACTAAGGAAAATGCCTAGTGAAAACTCTGAACATGAAATGCTAGTATGATATTCTCTCTTGTTAACTGGTTGGATATACAGATGGTGATTTGATCAAATTTCAAGTTTTTCACGTTCCTCAGAATGTACTTAATTGGTATTCTTTTGCTCTATACACTTAACTGTATGTTACTCCCTGTCTCTGACCAAAATTTAATGAATAAATGACCCATCTTTCCCCCAATGTTTTGATGTGCAACAATTATAATATACAGAATTTCGTGTTTGGGAGTTTAGAAGTTTTTATTCTGTGCCACTCATCTATGTCCCTGTATCAATTCTGGTTTCAAATCATTTTTAATTGTTGTAACATCATAATATCTGAAGAGGCTAATATCCACTCATTATTCTTTTCCTTCAGAAATTTCTTAGATTTCTATGCAATGTGTATTTTCCCCATTAGATTAACATGGATATTAGTTCAAGTTGTAAAAAAAAGTATTCTTTTGTTATTTAGTTGATTTTATAATTTAATTTGAGGGAACTAAATACATACATTATATATATACATGTATGTACACATACATATACATATGTAATATTGAATTTTATTAAGTAACATGTTTTCTCATTTATTTGTGGGTTCTTCATAGCTTTTTGTAGAATTTTATACATTGACCGTACATCCTGTTTGTTGCTAGGTTCTCTTGCTATTGTCATTAGAACATTTGTTTCATTATGTTGTTATCTCATTATACAGGGGTTTTTAAAATACTACATATTAATGTTTTCATGTCTATCTATATTGTATTCCCTTTGGCTATAAAATGTATGTCAGTTAGTATTTTTTATTTTCCTATCAATTATATAGTTTGCAATTAATCAGAGCTATGTCTCATTTTTATAGTAGTTGAACTAATTATTTTCTTTTGACATAGGTTAGGACTGGGTTCAATTTTGTATAGTATATCACCAATTATAGCATTCTTAATCTAAGTTCTGACATAAATGAAAATGCTTCTAATATTTTATTATTAAAATTTTTAATTTTTCAAGTTTTAGTAAGAAAACTTTTGAGCTTAGGAACATTTTTTTTGTTCCTAGATTGTGTAGAATTAGCTTTCAAATTAAAACTGCTTTCAATAAAAATTTATAAGAATTGAATTCATATTTTGTGTATATTTATATATACATGTACATTTTTTAAGTGAGTTAATTAGAGAGTTTTTCAGAAAATTTTATAAGTTGAACCATCTTTGCATTTACGGACATAGCCCTAATGATCATTGTGCATTACTCTTTTGATGTATTGCTCTATTTCTACATATAGCTTTTAAAATTTATTCTTAAAATTGAGATATTGATATCTTAAATATATTAAGATTATTAAGATAATATTAATAATTAATTATTAATATAATTACTTAAAATAATTAATTACTTAAAATTCACCATTTTAGTACATAATTCTTTGATTTTGGATCAATGAATGCAGTGATTATACATATATACATATATTCTTTAATTCACTAAAATTTATGTTTTTAACCTAATGTCTATAAGGAAAATAGAATATTTTTAAAATTTTTAATGCTACCTGTCTTTGGGACTGATACCAGGCTTATTTTGACTTTGTAAAAGGAATTAAGAAGGTTTAACATCTATTTCTATCAGGGACAATAAATAACACAATGAACATCTTTTTCTTAATGATTTTATAGATTCTGCTTTTTTCTAGGAGTAGATCTTGACCAACCTTTTGTTTTTTCCTCATTGTTGTTTCATTCAAGTTTTTAAATCTTCTCAGGTTAATTTACCCATAAAATTATGTGTGTGTGTGATTTGATCAAACTTGTAAGAAGTAAATCTTTTAACCAACTATTTTTGTGCATTTAAATGATTGATTCCTAAGAGAATTGTGTTAAAATCTCCAATTATTATTATAGAGTGGTTGAATTTTTATTCTGTTATTAATTTTGAAGAAATGTTAGCATAACAGCTCAATAAATGAACTGTTGATTAACTGCCTATAACTTGTCAAAATGAAATGTTCTACTTCATTGTATTTTATGCCTTTCACATTGGATTCTACCATATCTGATTATCATGTAATGTCATTTATGCTCACTTTTTCTTATCTCTTGCCTGTTATGCAATTTTATCTTCTCAATCTTTCTCTACATTTAATTTTGTTTGCTGCCCTAGCCATTTCAGAATTTCTATCTTTTAATAATATAATTTAAACCATTCACATTTATTATAATGACTAAAATGTTTGTGTTCTTCATGATATTATATTTTTTGTTTTCTCTGTACTATTTTCCAGCCTCTGGTTACATTAGATGTGGCCAGCCAGATGGTAGGTTAAGCTGAAAATCCAAGTAAAATCTCCGTTAAATTTAGTGAAAATTGTAATAATGACCAGCTGGAAAATGGTACATCTGCATGCGGTTCGCTAAATGCTACATACTGCTGTATGGCATGAATTCTGCAGCACATTGTAAAAATATGCTGTCTTGATATACAAAGGTGACCTTACTGACCCTTCCATCTGTGAGACATGTGCTTTAAGTTGCTTTTGATGTGTTGGTGAAAGCTTATGTTGTGCTGTGGCATGCATTTTGATGACATATTCTTGAGGTTTTGATGTAAAATTGTGGATACAGGACAACTTTTCTTCTCTGCAGCCTTACCTAAAATCATGTAATTAGTATTCAATAATTTATATATCTAATTATTTTGAATCAGTTTTGACTATAGTTAGCTGATCATAACTATGTTATCTAAGCTGTGATGCTTTTGATCATAAATAATAGGGCTATTAATAATTAGTACTGGGTAAACAGTTATGAACTGGGATCATCTGTTTCAAAATGGGATTTAGAGTCTCCCAAACCTATTAATTAAAGAGACTATACATATAATATGAATGAAATATTTTCCCACCAGCCTCTAACTCATACAGATTTCTTGCTAGAGAATATGGTAGGATATTCAGGCTGGCTTTGTTGGTTTGCTGGGTTAGTAAGATTTGAATGAGACAAAATATTATGATGCTGTGACATAACTTAAATAGGACACATTCAACTTCCTGCTCTATCTTGTACATTTGATTGGCAGGCGGGGTGTATCTACAAACAGGCCCAGCATGAAAAAGAAATGCAAATCCAAATGCATCCATTTTACACATTGTGCTAGTGATGTGAGTTCACTATCATTTTTTACTTCTTTTCATCTTATATGTATTGTAGTCATATTACAATTTCCCTCTTATTTCCTGTTTCCTCTGTTCTGCATTGGCTAAACTTTATTTTTAATAGTGCGAAGCCATTGAAATTATTTCATTATGTATGACAAATGTAATGCATTTAATCCATTTTCTCCCTCATTGCTTTCTTTCCCTAAAGAACACAAGGTTGTTAACAAAATTCTTTGGTGTGGGATCATAAAAAACCTTCATTCAAATAATCATATATCAGCTCTCTTTGTTCTTGCCCTTTCCCTGTGGTTTCCTTTTCATAAATTAAATGGTATAGCTAGATTGGCTCCCTACATGTATATTTCATAGCATAAGAAACTTAAAATACTTTCAGAGATGCCCATGTTTAAAGCCATTTCTGCTGCAACTGTGCTTAAATCTGGCCATCTCTAGTTCCAGAGAAATATTTAAAACACCAAAAACCAATGATGAACTAGACATCACTACCCCATGTCTGCAAAGAAAGAACATTAACTTAACATAGTGTGATGTCTAGAAGAAAATATATAGCCTCATAAAGTTTGAGGAGACCTTTTTATGTACTTTAAGCTTCAGGGTAATGCCTTCATAAGACAGGTTCTGGAGACAGGAGCAATATTATCATCTTAGGCTAGCTAGTATTATGACATCCTTTTGCAGTAATAGTCAAACAAATCTCTATTAAAAGCCAATGGTGGGACTGGTGTTGTGGTTCAGTAGTAGAGCGCTTGCCTAGCACATGGAGGCACTGGGTTCAATCCTCAGCACCACATAAAAATAAATAAAGAAAATAAAAGTATTTTGTCCATCTACAACTAAAAAGGGAAAAAACCTAATACTTTTTTAAAAAGCCAATATACCAGTATACCAAGCTGTATAGTTCTAGATAGCTGTATAGTTCTAGATAGCTGTATAGTTCTGGGAGTTCTAGAAAAATATAAAAATGTGAAATAATTTAGTTCAAGTAATCACCTAATGAGAAAGTATACATTTAAGTGCAAAAGTATTTCTAACAAGGGAGAACTCAGTAGTTGGTCAGGAATTTAGACTGAATATGAAAATGGCAGAAATCAATGGGTAGACATGAGAAAGGAAGATATGCTAGTCAGATAAAATTGCATGTGGAAGGGCATAGCAAATAGCAATCCAGATGCTCATGACAGAACATTCATTTGTTTTTGCTGGGGAATACAATAAATAGGCACTAGGCACCTCACTCCCTCCTCCCCAGATATATACAATGTGATAGATAAGATGCAGTCATGAAAGAGTTTTGAATGAGAATTTGAACATGAAGCCCTCTCTGTTTTAGAAAGTTAAATATGGCTAGATGGGAAAAAGAAGTTTGAAAATTCAAGTAACAACTACATCATTAGCTACTGTTGTTGAATTTTAGGAACTTTGGAATCTTTGATTTGGCTTGCTAAAAGAAAGGAAAATCAAAATACAGAGGAAATGCTTGCTCCTAAGTGTCTTTGAGAGTGATGGGTTTTATGAGCCAACACAGGTTATTATTTGCTGGCAGTAGCTACACTTGATTTATCCTAATGTTAATAGGTTACATGTTCTCTAGTGTAAGTAGTATCAAAGAAAATATTTGTTTTTATTTATATTTTCTATTCTTAATTATAATATTTTCCATATTAACATATACTACTAGCAAGTCATTTCTTAAATTCTGGCCTTGAGTGATCTTAAATATTTCAGAGATAGTTTATGTTTTAGGTAAATAGAGGAGATTATTATAATCAGTACTCAATATGTTAATTATGAAAAATCTTAGCTTTATATTTTATTTTAGAGACATGTACTATGGTTTGTAAATCAAGTAAAATGCACAAACATTTTGATGTTATTTTAAAAAAACTACATTTTCTATCATTCTAGCTACTAAATATACCAATGATATATTTCAGGAATGAACTGTTGAAGCTCTTTTAAATTGCTTTGTGATGTATATTTTTACTAGAATCTGAATATACTCTTCTTAGTTTCATTGCTTGATTAGAGGAAAATAAGTCTCCTTTAAAAGGCAGATGTTTTAAGAGTATGGATTATGTATATAATGAAATGTATATGTGTTATTAACATTCTGATTTGTACTTTAATTGCTGTTTATATGCAGTGTGAATTAAGAATAAAACAAGTTGAGATAGGGAGGGAGGAAGGAATAAGGAATATAATTAGCAGATGCAGTAGTTTTGGACTATAGTTGCTTTAATTAACAACTTTGTAGTGGCAGAACAAATGTGCTTTGGGAAAGCTAAGAATAAGATCATGGCATCATCTTTAGGAAAAGGTTACTTAATTTGTTGATAGAAGGAAAACAAAGTAGACTATATATTTGTGACAGAAGATATTTATATCACCAATTTCAACAGTTTTTATATATTGTTAATAATATTCATTTATTAATTCAAATAGATGTCAAGCATACTACTTTTATTAGTAATAACATTTTTCCTTCTATTCTTCCAGAATTCTATGTATATAGACTATTTACAAAATAGTTATCAAATTGAAATCATGTCAGTTTGCTAGATATCATAAACACAGAATTGTTGACTTCCAAGAATGGTGTCTGATTGTCGGTTGATTTTCAGTTCAATATTCATTCTTCCTTCCATCTAAAACAATCTTGATTCCCATTTCTTCACTTCAGGCATAGACAGTTGTTAGGACTCTAAAACAGGTTCTGAAAGACTAGGAGAGAATCTCAATCAGGTAAGGAAGAATATATAAAATAAAACATGGTAGGCCATTAAAAGCATGCCAATGAAGCCGGTACAGTGGCGCACGCCTATAATCCAGGCAGCTCAGGAGGCTGAGGCAGGAGGATTTCGAGTTCAAAGCCAGCCTCAGCAAAAGCGAGGTGCTAAGCAACTCAGTGAGACCCTGTCTCTAAATAAAATACAAAATAGAGCTGGGAATGTGGCTTAGTGGTCCTGTGACCCTGAGTTCAATCCCTGGTATCAAACAAACAAACAAAAGCATGCCAATGAAGACAAGAACACAAAGAAATAGAAAATAACTTCTCCCCAGGGAAAAGTAAGGAACTAAGGGGACCTTCTCTGTTAACTTCTCCTCTGCACTATTCACCCTGGTTCTTAATCCCTACAGTGTTTTCTCTGTTTTCCTTTTCTTGCCTAGTATTAGATTCATCTGTGTTCTCATTT
This sequence comes from Tamias sibiricus, assembly GCA_025594165.1. Classification (NCBI taxonomy): domain Eukaryota; kingdom Metazoa; phylum Chordata; class Mammalia; order Rodentia; family Sciuridae; genus Tamias; species Tamias sibiricus. The sequence continues at coordinate 191,654,489 of CM046659.1, forward strand.
CTTAAATTTTCTCTTATTTGATTGGTATTGGTCCACAGCTTTTTAAAAATTTGTTCTCATTAGCTATACATGACAGTAGAATGAATTTGGATACATCATACATAAATTGAGTATAACTTCTCATTTGTCTTATTTGTTGCATAACGGACTTATGCAGGTCATGTAATCATATATGCACATGCAGTAATGTCTAATCCATTTTACTATCATTCCTACCCCCATTCCCTCTCTCTCCACTACCTTCACTCCCCTCTGTCTATTCCAACATACACTTAATCCCCCCCCCCTTTTATTGTGAATTAGCCTCCGCATATCAGAAAAAAAACATCTTCCTTTAGTTCTTTGGGATTGGCTTTTTTGTTTAGCATTATATTCTCCAGTTTCATCCATTTACCAGCAAAACCCATCATTTCATTCTTCCTTAAGGTTGAGTAATATCCCATTGTGTATATATAGCACAATTTCTTTATCTAGTCATCTGTTGAAGGGCACCTACTTTGGCTCCATAATTTAGCTATTGTGAATTGAGCTGCTATAAACATTTATGTGGCTGCTTCACTGTAGTATGCTGATTTTAAGTCCTTTGGGAATAAACCTAGGAGTGGGATAGCTGAGTCAAATGGTGGATATATTCTAAGTTTTCTGAGGAATCTCCATACTGCTTTCCATAGTGGTTGCGACGATTTGCAGTCCCAGCAGCAATGTATGAGTGTACCTTTTCCCACACATCCTTCCCAACATTTATTTTTGCTTATATTCTTGATGATTGTCATTCTAACAGGAGTAAGGTGGAATCTCAGTGTAATTTTGATTTTCCTTTCTCTAATTGCTAGAGATGTTGAACATTTTTTCATACATTTGTTGATTGATTGTATTTCTTCTTCTGTGAAGTGTCTGTTCTGTTCCTTAGCCCATTTGTTGACTGGGTTATTTGTTTTTTTGGTGTTAAGTTTTTTAAGTTCTTTATATATCTTGGAGATTAATGCTCTGAGGTGCAAGCAGTAAAGATTTTTTTCCCATTCTGCAGACTTTCTCTTCATGTTATTGATTGTTTCCTTTGCTGTGAAGAAGCATCCCATTTATTGATCCTTGATTTTATTTCTTGCACTTTACAAGTCCTGTTAAGGAAGTCAGGTCCTAAGCCCACATGGTGGATATTTGGGCCTAGGTTCAGCATCTCTGTTCTAGTGCATAAGTGTTTGATCCACTTTGAGTTAATTTTTGTGCAGGATTAGAGATGGGGGTTAATTTCATTTTGCTACATATCCAGTTTTGCAAGCACCATTTTTTGAAGAGACTATCTTTTCTCTAATGTATGTTTTTGGCATCTTTGTCTAGTATGAGATAACTGAATTTATGTGAGTTTGTTTCTGTGTCTTTTACTCTGTACCATTGATCTACGTGTCTATTTTGGTGCCAATACCATGATGTTATTGTTACTGTTGCTCTGTAGGATAGTTTAAGGTCTGATATTGTGATGCCTCCTGCTTCACTCTTCTTGCTAAGGATTTCTTTGGCTATTCTGGGTCTCTTATTTTTCCAAATGAATTTCATGATTGCTTTTTCTATTTCTATGAAGAATATCATTGGGATTTTAATAGGAATTTCATTAAATCTGTATAGTGCTTTTGGTTGTATGGCCATTTGGACAATGTTAATTCTGCCTGTCCAAGAGCATGGGAGATCTTTCCATCTGCTAAGGTCCTTTTTAATTTCTTTCTTTAGTGTTCTGTAGTTTTCAATATAGAGGTGTTTCCCTTCTTTGTTACATTGATTTGCAAGTATTTTCTTTTTTTAAGCTTTTTAAAAAAATTATTTTATTTGTTTTAATTAGTTATACATGACAGGAGAATGCATTTTGCACTGTGCTATATCATACATAGATGGGATATAATTTCTCATTTTTCTAAGTGTACATGTTGCAGAATCATATTACTCATGTAGTCATATATATACATGCAATAATAATGTCTGTTTCATTTCACTATCTTTCCCATTCCCACATCCCCTCCCTCCCCTCCCTTCACTTTCCTCTACCTAATCTAATACTATTTTTCTCTAGTGCTCCCTGCCTTATTGTGAATTAGCATCCACATATTAGAGAAAACATTTGGCCTTTGGTTTTGTGGGATTGGCTTATTTCGCTTAGCATGATATTCTCCAACTCCAACCATTTACTGGCAAATGTCATAATTTCACCCTTCTTTAAAGCTGAGTAATAGTCCATTGAGTATATATACCACATTTTCTTTATCCATTCATCTATTGAGGGACACCTAGGTTGGTTCCATAGTCAAGCTATTGTGAATTAAGCTGGTATAAACATTGATGTGGCTGTGTCACTATAGTATGCTGAGCTGATTTTTTTTAAAAAAAATTTTAGTTGTCAGTGTATCTTTATTTTATTTATATATGGTTCTGAGAATCAAACCCAGTGCCTAATGCATGCTAGGCAAGCAATCTACCACTGAGCTACAACTCCAGCCCCAAAGCTATTTTGAATAGGATAGTTTTCCTAATTTCTCTTTCAGTGGATTCATCACTGATATAAGGAAATGTAATTGATTTGTGGGTGTTAACTTTATATCCTGCTACTTTGCTGAATTCATTTATGAGTTCTAGTTTCTGGTGGAATTTTTTGGATCTTCTAAATATAGAATCACATCAATAGCAAATAGTGATAATTTGAGTTTTTCTTTTCCTACTTGTTTCCCTTTAATTTCTTTTTTCTGTCTTATTGCTCTGGCTAGATTTTCAAGGATGATGTTGAGTAAAAGTGTTGATGTGTCTTTGTTTGATTTTGGTATCAGTGTGATACTAGCTTCATAGAATGAGTTTGGAAACGTTCCCTCCTTTTCTATTTTATGGAGTAACTTGAGATGTATTAGTGTTAATTCTTCTTTGACGGTCTTCTTGAAATCAGAGGAGAATCCATCTGGTCCTGGGCTCTTCTTAGTTGGTAGGCTTTTGATGGTGTCTTTTATTTCATTGCTTGAGATTGATCTGTTCCAATTATGTATGTCCTCCTGGTTCAGTTTGGGTAGTTTATATGTCTCTAGAAATTTGTTGATGTCTTAAAGATTTTCTATTTTATTGGAGTATACATTTTCAAAATAGTTTCTAATTATCTTCTGTATTTCAGCAGTTTCAATTGTGATATTTCCTTTTTCATCTCAAATTTTAGTAATTTGAGTTTTCTCTTTGTTTCTCTTCATTGTCATGACTAAGGGTTTATGAATTTTATTTATTTTTCAAGGAATCAACTTTTTATTTTGTTAATTTTTTGAGTTATTTCTTTTCTGTCAGTTTCATTGATTTCAATTATTTCCTGTTTTCTATTGCTTTTGGTGATGATTTTTTTTCTTCTTTTTCTAGGGATTTGAGATATAATTTTAGGTCTTTTATTTATTGACTTTCTATTATTTTAATGAATGAGCTCAATGCAATGAACTTTCCTCTTAGCACTGCCTCATGGTATCCCAGAGATTTTGATACATTTTATCACTATTCTCATTTACCTCTAAGTATTTTTTAATTTCATCTCTGATTTCTTCTGTTATCAGTTTGTCATTCAATCATGTATTATTTAATCTCCAGGTGTTAGAGTAGCTTCTATTTTTAAATCTATCATTGATTTCTGATTTCATCCTATTATGATCTGATAGGATGCAGAGTTTTATCTCTATTTTTTGGTATTTGGTAAGAGTTGTTTTATGGCCTAAGATATGGTCTATTTTAGAGAAGGATCCATGTGCTGCTGAGAAGGAAGTGTGTTCTCTCATTGATGGATGAAACATTCTATATATGTCTGTTAAGCCTAAATTATTGATGTATTATTTAGTTCTGCAGTTTCTTTGTTTAGTTTTTGTTTGGAAGATCTACTCAGTGGTGAGAGAGTTCATTAAAGTCACCCAGTGTTATTGTGTTGTGGTATATTTGATTCTTGAAGTTGAGAAAGGTTTGTTTGATGTACACAGATGCTCCATTGTTTTGGGCATAAATATTTATGATTGTTATGTCTTATTGATATATGATTCCCTTAATCAGTAGGAAATATCTTTCTTTGTCCTGTCTGACTAACTGTGGCTTGAAGTCCACTTTATCTGATAGGAGGACAGAAACCTCTGCTTTTTTATGCGATCCATATTAGTGATTTTTCACCCCATCTTTTCACTTTTAGTCTGTGGATGTCTTTGCCTATGAAGTGAGTCCCTTGGAGACATCATATTGTTGAGTCTTGTTTTTGAATCCAATCTTCCAGTCTATGTATTTTGCTTGACAAGTTTAGGTCATTAATATTTCAAGGTTATTATTGAGGTATGATTTGTGTTCTTGGTCATTTTGGCTTATTTCTAGTTTTTAATTTGAATTAGTTTCTCCTTTGATTGACTATTCATTCATTTTATTTCTTTTCTTCACTGGTTTTTCACTGTTTTTTAAAATTTTATATTCATGGAATATATTGTTAAGAATGTTCTGAAGTACAGGCTTTTTGGTTGTGAATTCTTTAATTTTTTTTTTTAATCATTGAAGGTATTTATTTCATCTACAAATCTGAAGCTTAACTTTGCTGGATATATGATTCTTAGTTGACATCCATTTTTTTTTTTTTAGAGCTTTGAGGGTGTGGGTTGAGAAATGAGCTGAGATCCGAATTGGTTTCCACCTATATATGATCTGATGGTTTTCTCTTCTAGCCCTTAAAGTTCTATCCTTATTCTGTATGCTAGGCATTTTCATTATAATTTGCCTTGATGTGTGTCTATTGTATTTTGTGCCTTTGGGGTTCTATAAGTCTCTTGTATTTGATTTTCAATTTCATTCTTTATATTTGGGATTTTTTTCTAATATTATTTCATTGAAAAGGTTGTGCCTTTCTTTGTTTGTATCTCTGTGACTTTATTTATCCTAATAAATCTTAAATTTTGTCTTTTCATGTTGTCCCATATTTCCTGGAAATTCTGTTCATGGTTTTTTAACATCTTCTTTCCATGTTTAACTCTATTTTCAAGATTATATATTTTGACTTTCATTGCTTGAGGTTCTGTCTTCCAAGTGCTCTAGTCTGTTGGTGATGCTTTCTACTGAATTTTTAATTTGGTTTATTGTTTACTTCATTTCAAGAATTTCTGTTTGGGTTTATTTCAGAATCTTTATCTCTTTATTTAAGTGATCTTTTGTTACCTGTATTTGCTCTTACAACATCCTTTACTTTGCAGATCAGTTTAACTATGTACATTCTAAACTCCTTTTCTGACATTTCTTCCACTGTGTTATTGATTGATTCTGCTATTGGAGTATCATGGTCTGCTTGGGGCAATTTGTTACCTTGCTTTTACATGTTGTTTGTGTGTCTACCCATCTAATAGTATGGATCTGAAGCAGTAGAGTTTCTACCCTGTGGACTTGTGGTGTCCCTGAAGTTTTCCAGAACCTTACTCTTTAGGGGGAGACAAATAATAACAACAAGCCATGCAAACAATATACAGCATTAAACCAAATGGTTTTTATTATGACATCTATAATGTTAATTGTCACAATAAACAAAAATCATATGATCTGTTATTGCCTATAATAAAAACAGCAAGTTTGCAAAAAGGCTTACATTTTCAAATGGTGGACAGGGAGAGAAGTGACATTAAGACGTGATGATTATGAGGGAGGAGAAGAGAATACAGAAGAAAAAGATTAAAGGAAGAGTGAAAGAAAGAACAATAGAGATTGGCTATTAGCAGAAGAAAAGAGAGAATCAAGGGAAACAGGTAGGAGAAAAAATATTTGTAAAGCAAAAAATTTTTTAATTGAAAATTAAAAGAATACCAAACAAAATTAAAATATACTAACCAAACATCCTAGTTCACAAAATAATTTCTCCATGTAAAATATTTGGCCTCAAAAATCCTACAGATGAGAAGAAAAAAAATAAAAAACCAACAACAACTGGAGACTATATAAATGTCCATTAAGGTCACAATTAAACAGTGAAAAATAATTAAAAAAGAAAAGAAAATTTTAAAGATCTTGATGAAAACTTAAAGAATTCTTTCTATTGGAGTTCAAAATATTCTCAGCTTCTCTTCTCAGCAGTTTTAGGTGGGGTTTTCTGGAGTGTGATGCTTCACCCTGTGGATTGCTGGAGTAAGAGAGGTAATCCCATAGGCGGAGTTCCTGGAGGCAGCATTTAGGCTTAGGTGGGCTCCAGCTCCTTGCTGAATGCCAATTGGTCTAGAGATTGTAAATCAGCTCACCTCCATTGCCCAGTACTTGGTGGTCCACGCTGGGAGAGTTTACTCCAGGAATCTTCCCTGGGTTCCTCTTGTGTGATGGAGGAGCCAATTCTTAGTTCCCTACATCACTTCAGAACCCATGTTTCCTGTTCTCAGGTTCAGTCTCTAAATAATTTCTCCTGCCTTAGCCCTTCTGAGTTCCTGGCCAGATGTGTCTCTCTCAGCTGGTCTGGCAAGCAGTCAGATGGCAGGAGGAGAGATAGAGCCAGGTGGGTTTCCATGACGAGTTGTCCCCTTTGTAAACCTCTCTCCGTATTTGATTTTCTCCTGGTTGCTTAAGCATACTCTATGTTGTGCAGCATGTATTTACTGGACCTGTATTTTGGGCCAAAATCGGATTTGTCAGGTATGAGCTTCCTCTGTTGTTGGCCTCTGCACTACAGCTGCAAAATTTTTCCTTTCTTTGTCCTCCACATTCTGCGTGAAGATATGGTGGCTTCCTTTCCCGCACCTGGATGTCATGCATCATGTCCTTCAGGTTTGTTGGGCAATGTCCTTGGTATCTAAATGTTCTGTACCCAGATACACCTTGGGCCTCCCCAAAATGTGGGTTACTTTAATTCCCTTATCCTTCTACTATGCTCACAGAGGGACCTCTTTGGCTAGAGCTTCCAGCCCGGCTGTGGTAACAGCTGTGCCGCTGGGGAGTTTTTCCTTATTTTATTATATCCAACCTCCTGTGTGCCGGTCCACTTTGAATGTCCAGTTTCAGATTCCAGTAAAATACTCCCCCGTCCTTTTTTTGGTAGACCAACATTAGAGAGAAGCTGCCTATCTGCTTTCTTGGTTTCATGCCATGGAGCAGCCAGGAATGCAACTTCCTCTATTCTGCCATCTTGGATCTCTGTGGTCCACTACTTTTAAATGGTGGTGGTGGTGGTGGCGGGGAACATAGCTAGAACTTGTAAGACATTGTGGTTTTCTGAAAATAGGGAAAATGCTGTTTGAGGGTTAAAAATTAACCCAGAACTTTCTAGTCACTTTGTCACAAGAAAATGTAAATGTTAAAATTGTATTAATTTTTGAAATTTTATATATCTGCCAGCTATTAAAAAAATGTCCATCACAGTTTAAATAAGACAATCTAAAAGTAAACATCAAGATACCATATTTTTATTCTCCTTTTTTAGGGGGGTGTACTGGAGATTAAACTCATGTGCACTCGACCACTGAGCCACATTCCCAGCCCTATTTTGTATTTTACTTAGAGACAGGGTCTCACTAAGTTGCTTAGGCCCTCACTTTTGCTGAGACTGGCTTTGAATTCACAATCCTCCTGTCTCAGCCTCCGGAGCTACTGGGATTACAGGTGTGCTCCACTGTGCCCAGCTTATTCTCCTTTCTTTAAAATAAATATACATGAAATACATATTTGTTGTAGAAAAGTTAGAAAACACAAATGAATAGGGAAATTCAGCATGTCAAATTATTTAATTGTACTCATTTTCTGGTTTCTTTTCCCCCTGTATGGAAATATGTATATAAATACTAACAATAAGCACCTACTCATAAAAAGTGAGTTAAGATCTAAGAATTGCTTTATATTCAGCTTTGTTTACTCAATAATTTATTATAAATATCTTCTTATATTAATAAATACACAGTTTTGTATACTGTCAAAATTTGATTAATTAGTTCACATTTGATTTTTTTTAATCATTAATATCTTGGTAACCACATTAATAACATTGTTTCCAGTACATCTTTCCATATATGTCTAATTTTCATTTCAGGATGAAATATTAGAAGTAGAATTTCTATGTCAAATATTGTGCATTTTTTGGGGCTGTACCAGGGATTGAACTCAGAGGAACTGAGCCGCATCCCCAACCCTATTTTGTATTTTATTTAGAGACAAGGTCTCACTGAGTTACTTAGGGCCTAGCTTTTGCTGAGGCTGGCTTTGAACTTGCAACCCGTCTGCCTCAGCCTCCTGATCCACTGAGATTACAGGCATCTGCCACTGTGCCTGGCTTTTTGCACTATTTAAGGTTCTTATTATACATTGTCAAATTGACCTCCTCCTTTGTTTTGTCTGTGCAATTTTGCATACATATACACTACTAGTGAAAATACTGTTCCATTGAAAGACACACACTATATATACATATATATGTAATCTTTGTATTTTATACCAGACCAAATTAAATAATTGAATTCTCTACCAAATATGTGTACTATTTTGATTTTTCTCAGTAAATGATTCAAATAATATGAATATTCATATTTAGTTTATGTTGGAGTTTCTATCTTTAGATTGCTCATTAAAATGCAAAACCTGGGTTTGAATGGTACTTTTTGTTTTTACACACACACACACACACACACACACACACACACACACACACAGAGTTGAAAATTTTAACAAAAATTTGAGACTTCTAGGGACTTTAAGAGTATAATGAAAAAAAAAAAAAAGCTTTAGCTTGTATTAAATTTATTGGAGCTGATTTTTCCTAGCCATGTGTCAAATGACAAGTGATAAATTAAACAGAGTACTGTTCCCATCTTGCATTCTGTCTTTGAAGTTGGAAGAGACTAGATTAGAAGGGAATTTCCTTTCTTTAATGACGCGATTCATTCATCTGTCTCACTCTTCTGTTGTTTTTTTTTTTTGTACTGGGGATTGAACTCAGGGCACTCGACCACTGGGCCACATCCCCATCCCTATTTTGTATTCTATTTAGAGACAGGGTTTCACTGAGTTGCTAAGTGCCTCGCCATTGCTGCTGGGGCTGGCTTTGATCTCGTGATCCTCCTGCCTCAGCCTCCCAAGTGCTGGGATTACAGGCGTGCGCCACCACACCCAGCTTCCTTCTGTAGTTTGCATTTCTGATCACAAGTAAAGGATTAAAATTTGAATCATGATCTCTAGCTGCTTATTTGACTGTAAAATATGTCACCTTTCCTCTCTTATTATTGTTGTTATCAATCTGCTATTTACTTTATTCACTGTTGAATCAAACTTTCATTTTTTAAGTTTTGTTTTGTGTTCGTTTGAGGACCTTGGCATCAGACCAAGGACCTTTCATAGAAGAGGCAAGTGCTTCACCTCTGAGTTTTACTCTATCCCAGAATCAAGCTCTTGAATCACTTTCTTTCTCTTTCCCCACTCCTAAGAACATACAAAGTGGCTTTAACATCCATGCAGACTGCCTTGTATTTCTAATCCTTTCCAATGTTTATCTTTTCTGTCCCCATCCTACCTTAGGTATTTCCTTGGTGACACTCTGGGCCTTGTATCACTAGAAACTGCACAATGCCTAAAATCATATTTCCTAACATAACATTGTTTAACATTTAAAAAAAAAATTTCTGGTAGCCCCATTACATTATTTCACCTTATTAAGATGGCCAACCCATTTACTCTATTACTTTCTCACTATCCATCAGCCCTGTCCTATATTCATTTCCCTCTCTGTGTAACTTAGATTCCATGGTATATCATTACAGTTCTTGTGCAAGTATTCTTAACCCCTTGCCTCTGACCAATAGTCGTTTATCAACCCCCACATTATTTGCATCCAGTGTACTTTTTCTGTGCCTACTCTCAAACTACCAAATGCAACTGGAGGATAAAACTTCACTGTGAAGTCTTCTAAATTTATGATCAAAAGATTTCTAAAGGGAAATCCTACCATAAACTAAATAAATGTAAGTACGCACATTTGAGATGAGAATTTATACTTTTATAATCTCACATTCCTACGTAGTCTGGTGAAAATAATATTAATATTAATTAAATATAGTGATAAAACCCTTACTCTTAAAGAAGGAATGATTATTCATGACTTTACTAAAGCTAAACCTGAGAACTGGTTTTTATTGACATTTTTCCCTGGTAATTATTTACCTTATGAAATTTATTATTATCATCTATGAAAAATGGAATTTTTGTTTTCCTTCAGTACTTTTGTCTACCTTTCCTATTTCAACAGTAAGACTATCAAATTATTATGACTATACATACATTTTAATTACTATACTTACACTTTTAGAATTAGCAGAGTAAAGAAAACTTGGAATCTGAAGACAAGGTTTCCTTGTTCTTGATCTATAGCAGCTAGCTTGTGGCTTTACACAAGTTGCAAAACTTGTCTAAGATTAATCTGTTCACCTGTACCATTGAGTTAATAATACCTAACTCACTGGATTGTTTTAAAATCAAATAAAATGTGTTTGTAAATGTGATTTGTAATCTGTAAATCCCTGCACAGGTGCAGCCCATTATCATTTTAACATTTTGCATTCAAGATTTCTTTCATCATGTAAATTATTATGATTTGAAATTTGGTATGCAGTATCATGATTTTAAATGTAACTATATTGAGGTTTTATAATGAAGCTTGTCGTCTTTTCAAATTATCTATTTTGTTTCAGAAATACGATTTGCAAACAATTTCTCCTATATATTTTAATTAATGAATATGAAAAAGCATAGAGCTATAATGTTTGAGTAATTTTCAGTTTTATTCCTTCATTCCTTCTCAGGCGATGTGAGTGATAGATTTTTTACTGAAATAACATCATTATTGCTTACATATAGTGGATATATTCCCATTACTGTATAAATACCTTGCTATGTAAATATTTGGATGAAACATAGTAAGTCCTATTTGGAAATGAAGGTAGTTTGTGATTCTTGGCTTCCCATATCTTCACAAAACCATTTTTAATTTTTTTAAATTTCCAAATACAATAGTGTTTTTGAATAATGTAGAGGGAAAAATGCCCAAAGAATGAGTTGACCTGGAAGTGTTTATTTAGTTCTCAAAAACATGTGCAAAATATCAAGAAACTTTGTCATCTTCAAATCTGGAATCATTTTGAAAGATTTGCTTTGAAAATAAAGCTTCTAACACTAAATAGTTGGCTTACCCAACTATCTTGTTTCTAGGAAAATAGAGAAGGCTAGTTGGATGAAATGCAATCTGTTTCATTATTCACTAGCCTTAGGGATAATCACATTTAAGGGAAAGGTTATAATTAACCCAATTGTTGCTTTTTACCCCAGTGTGTGACAAAATCCAATTGTTTCTCTTTTCCTTTTTCTTTTTATTTTAAAGAAACAATATTATTTCCAATTTATAACTTTCAGATTCTGAAATCATAATGGGAAATAGAAAAATTGTTTATAGTATTCAGTTATACATTATTCATTGACACTAAAATCTAAAAATTTGCATCTTTAAAACTTATACTTTGGAGCTATCTATTAAACTTTTTATTATACTAAATTATTTTTATTGTATTACAGTTCTGAGTCCAACCATGAGTAATTAAAAATATACTCTTCTTAGCACAAGTCTGCAGCATAAGCCTGTCTGGTTCTCTACCTTTATTTACTTGCTTACAGTCTCTAGGAAGGACTGGTATTGGAAGATTATTTCAATTAGAATTTAAAAGTAGCGAACAGTACAATCAAACATATGGACATTCCCAGAAGCATTTTTGCAAGCAGTGGGTTCATCTGCAGACTCACTGAAACCTCATGATCAGATTAAAAATTCCTTCTGTTCAAGACCATTTTGCTTAAGGTACATGCAAAATTCCCTGATATTTATTGTGATATTTCTAGTTTTAAATGAAAAACAAAAATCTAATCTTTCTTTCTATATATTTTTACATTCACAGTTTTCTCAGAAGTATGTTTCATCACATTTTCAAAAGTATTTATCTTCCATAGAATTTCAAACTGACTTTCACTATAAATATTCTAATTTTATGGGATTTCATTTAATTAGAGTTGAACTACTAGGAATTTTAAATACTACTGTCCATAATCTTAAACAATGCTAAGTGCTGAAATAGAATGTTATTTTATGCTAGTACTTTGTTTTTTATTAAACCAGTATGTAAGTATTTTTCATTTATATTTTGGATTCTTAATTCACCACATTGATTTAACCAACATTTCTCTGCTGAAACTAAATATATTATTTGGCATATGTGTTAATTAAGTAATTTTCACTAGGACTGCTTACTATGAAAGTGGTAACATTTACTTGCTATAAAGTCTTCCTAATAGCGTAAGTATCTAGAAGGAAATGTAGCAAGGAAAGAAGTTTGAGGAGGAAAGCTCTGAGGACAGAATTTCAAACCTCCTCCTGCCCTACAATTTCACCTTAAGTATATTCTTCATGATGCTATGATATATTTCATAAATTTTGAGCTAGGTTTGAAGCTGAGGAATTACATAAATCATTTGTTTGATAAAAGAAGAATAAAGTCTATCATCAAAGAAAAGATCAGGACCAGATGGCTTTATGGCTGAGTTCTAGCAAACATTTAATGAAGAACTTATACCAATTATTTAATTTTTCAAAGAATCGAAGGACAAGGAATTCTTCCAAACACATACTTTGAGACCAGTATACCCTGATATCAAAACTAGGCAAGGATACAAGAACAACAAGAAAAACAACAACAAGGGAAAGATAGAAAGAGGAAGAGAAAGGGGTGGGGTACAGTGAAAGGGAGGGAAGAAAGGAACTAAGGAAGAAAAAGTTCAAGGCCAGCCTGGGCAGCTTAGTGTGACCCTTAGCAAATTAGTGATACCCTGTCTCAAAATACAAGAACAGGCAAACACAAATACACAAACAAAAAAACCCCAGAAATTTGCTTACTATATATTTCTTAAGTGATTTATTGAGTAACTCGTAATAGAGAGATGATTATCTACTCTTAAGTACTCATCTGTCTATTTGCATGAAATGTCTAGAAAAGGCAAGTCTATAGGGACACAAAATGGATCAGTAACTGCTAAGAGTTGGGAGTGAGAATAGAGAGTGATAACTAATGACTGTGGGGTCTCTTTAGGGTGATGGAATTGTTCTATAATTGAATTATGGTGATGATTGCACAGTGACTGTGTATGTTTACTAAAATTACTGAAATGTATACATGAGTGATTTATGGCATGTAAATTGTACTTCAATAAAATTGACTCTTTTAGTCATAAGGGCTTTTTGCTATGATGAAGTGGGATTCATCCTAAGGATGCAAGGATGGCTCATATACCACATCAACAGAATGAAGGACAAATCCTTATGATCATAATAAATGCAGAAAAAGAATTTGATGCAATTCAGCATTCCTTTATTAGTAAAGCTACTGGATGAATTAGGTATAGAAAGAATGGTACTCAACATAATAGAAGGCATGTATAATAAGCCAACAATTAGCATTATACTAGATGTGAAAATAGCTAATTTTTTTCTCTCTCAGATCTGGTACAAGACACAGATGCCTACTTTCACAATTTTAAGTCACCCTAGTACTGAAATTCCTAGCCAGAACAATGAAGCAAGAAAAAGAAATAAAGAACATCCAAATTGTAAGAGAGGAAGTTACATGGCCACAGTTTACATATAATCTTATAGAGAGAAAATCCCCGACTCCACTAAAAACAAAAATAAAACAAAACAAAAAACCCCAAACCAAAACTATTAGAATAAACAAATTCATCATTTTGTTGCAAAATACAAAATCAGCCCACAATAATCGGTAGTGTTGTTATATACTGATAGCCAATTACATAAAAGAGAAATCAAGAAAGCAATCCTATTCACAATGGCCATGAAAAATAATATCGCTAGGAATTAATTTACCCAAAGAAGTGAAGGATCTCCACAACGAAAATTATAAAAAATGAAAGAAATTGAGAACACTAAAAATGAAAATGGAAAAATGATTCATGGATTGGAAGAATTAATGTTGTTATAATTTACTCAAAGCCATCTACATATTCAATGCAATCCCTGTCAAAAATACTGACAATTACATTTTTCACAGAAAAAGAAAAAAATCCTAAAATTTATATGGAACCATGGGGGTGAGGGAGACAAAAACAACAACAAAACCAAATAGCCAAAGCAATCTTCTGAAAAAAGGACAAAGCAGTAGGCATTACATGATCTGAGTTCAAAATATACTGCAAAGCTATAAATATCAAAAGATTCTCTCCAAGACACATTATAATGAAAATGCCTAATATAACAGAATAAGAATAGGCTTAAAAGCCACAAGAGAAAAACAGCAAGTCACAATTAGAGACATAACAATTCAGATTTCAACTAATTTCTCATCATAGACCATAAAAGTCAGGAGGGCTTAGAATAACATATATAAAGGCTTGAAAGAAAATGTGTAACAAAGGCTGGTGCTTTAGCTCAATGGAGGAGCACGTGCTTAGCATGTGCAAGTCCCTGCACTACAGAACATAGTCAATGAAATATATCATGTAGAAAAAATGAAAATGAAAACCATCATAGCAATGAATTGCACTGGAAAAATAGTACATGAAAGGAAAACAAGTCTGAATTGAACATTAGGAATAAATCAAAATGACAAGAAATAAAAATCATCTCTGTATAATAACATTGAATAATCAAAAGTCTTCAATCAAAAGACATAAAATGGCAGATTGGACTTAAAAACAAGACCAAATTATATGTTTTTTTACAAGAGACTCACAGACAACAACATCCACAGATTGAAGGTAAAATGATGGAAAAAGCTATACATGCAAATAGAAACTGAAAGCTAATAAAGGATAACCACTCCCATACCAGACAAAGTAGATTCAAGCCAAAATTAATCAGAAGATACAAATAAAGTCAATTCATATGGGTTAAGGGGAATCATCAACAAGATAGAATGATTGTAAACATTTATGCCCCAAACAACAGTGCATCTATGTATATAAAACAAACCCTTCTCAATTTAAAAATCAAACAGAACACAAAAAAACAATAATACTGGATGATTTCAACATAACTCTCTGACCATTAGATACATCATTCTGACATAAACTAAGTAAAAATACTTTAGAACTAAAAAATATTATTAATCAAATGGACCTAACAAATATCTATAGAATATCTTGTCTATCAACAATTGAATTCATTTTCTTTTCAGCAACACGTGGAACATCCTTTAAAAATGCATCATATATTAGGGTACAAAGCTAATCTTAAAATCATGCTTAATGGAGAAAAACTGAAAGCATTTTCTCTGAAAACAGAAAAATGATAAGGATGTCCACTTTCACCATTTCTCTTCAGCTCTGCCTGGACATTCTAGTCAAAGCAATCAAGCAAGAGAAGGAAATTAAAGAGATACAAATAGGAAAAGAAAATCTCAAACAATCTCTGTTGGCTGATGACATGATTCTATATTAAGAAGACATAAAAAACTCCACTAAAAGACTGACTTGTAGAGTTGATAAAAATTTTTAATAAAGTAGTAGTATACATGATCAATATACATAAATCAATTGCTTTCCTATATTCCAATAATGAATCTGCTGAAAAAGAAATTGGGAAAACTCTCCCATTCACAATAATCTCAAAAAATTTACAAATAAATCTAACTAAAGACCTCCACAATGAAAACTGTAGAACACTGAACAAATAAATCGAAGAAGATCTTAGAAGATGAAAAAACCTCCCATGTTGTTGGAAAGATAGAATTAAATATTATTAAATAGTCATACCACCAAAAGCAGTATGTAGATTCAATGCAATCTTCATCAAAATGCCAATAACATTCTTCACAGAACTCGAAGAAACAAGTTTACAATTCATTTGGAAAAATGAGACACCCAGAATAGCCAAAGTAATCCTGAGCAAGAAGAGCAATGCTGGAGGCATCACAATACCACACTTCAAATTATACTACAGTGCTATAGTAACAAAACCAGCATGGTACTGTCACCAAAACAGACATGAAAATATGAAGAATAGAAGACACAGAGATAAATCCACATAGATAGAGTATTTGATACTTGACAAAGGTGCCAAAAACACAGATTGGAGGAAAGATAGCATTGTTAACAAATGGTGCTGGGAAAACCAGATATCCATATGTAGAGAATGAAACTTGATCCCTATCCCTCAGCTTGCACAAAAATCTAGAAGTGGATCAAAGACCTAGGACTTAGACCAGAAACTCTGCAAGTGCTAAAAAGAAACAGACTCAACACTCCAACATATTGGCATAGGCATCAACTTCCATAACATGATGCATAAAGTAAAAGAAATAAAAGCAAGAATCAATAAGTGGGATGGCATAAAATTAAAAAGCTTCTGCACAGCAAAGGTAATAAGTATGAAGAGAAAGCCCACAGAGTGGGAGAAGATGTTTGCCACCTGCTCCTTAGGGGATTAATATCCAGAATATATAAAAAAATCAAAAAACACCAAAAAAATCCCATTTAATAAATGGGTAAAAGAACTAAAAAGACACTTCTCAAAAAAAAAAAAAAAAAAAAAAAAAAGAAAGAAAGAAAGAAAGAAAAGAAAGAAGATGAAAAGAAAGAAATACAGATGGTAAATAAATATATGCAAAAATGCTCAAAATCTGTAGTAATCAGGGAAATGTGAATCAAAACTACATTGAGATTTCATCTTACTCCAGCCAGAATAGCAATTATCAAGAAAACAAATAATAGTAAATGTTGGTGGGAATGTGGGGAAAAAGGGTACATGTAAGGAAAATAAAAAGAAGACACAGAGACAAGATGCAGAGGCAGGAAAGAAAGATGGCAGTATGGTAGAGAGGCCAAACTTAAGCTTTATTTATATCAACAGGTTACTTTAGGTCATTGGCATCATTAGTACATATTGTTCATTGTATTACTAGGCAGGTTATAGACTTAGCAGCATTATGCAGCTTATTCCTCAGTTACCTACTAAATTGCAATGTACAATGTTAAAGTCTGTTGTATAAAGTTGCTGTTATGTGGAGAGGTTTAGGCTCAGTGAAACATTGCGGTTGTCTAACAAGAGAGTTCCTTTATTCCTGGGAGCTGTGTGCCTGAGATCAAGGTTGAAGCTGATAAGACTCTAGTGGCATTGTCACAGCAGCTAGACATAGCACATGTATTAGTTATCTTACTAGTTCCTAGGAGAAACTACAGGGCATTCTAAGGGTGGGAAACAGAGTGCCAATTATCCCCCAGGAGTTTGCTCACCAGAGGAACATTTCCCTGTATATTTCCATGGTCCCTACAGATACATTCATACATTGTTGGTGCAACTATGAATTAGTACAACCATTCTGAAAACTGTATGAAGATTCCTCAGAAACCTAGGAATGGAACCACCACATGATGCAGCTGTCCCACTCTTTGGTTTGTTAGCACTGGTACCACCACCAACAATTGTAGGATCAGCATTCTATAGGGATATAACCACATCAATGTTTATAGCAGTGTAGTTCACAATAACGCAGATGTGGAAGCAACCTGGCTGCCTATCAACAGATGAATGCCTAAAGAAAACATGGTATATATACACAATGGAGTTTTACTCAGCCATAAATGATGCAATTACAGCATTTGCTGGTGAATGGATGGAACTGAAGAACATGCTGAGTGAAACAAGCCAGATCCAGAAAGTCAAGTGTTGAATGTTTTCTCTCATATGCAGAAGCTATAACAAAATAAGGGGTGCAAGGTGGGGAAGAATCCCATGAGAATAGAAGGGAGATCAGTGCAGCAGAGGAAGAAGATAAAGGAAGGGATAAGAAAAGAGATGAATGGTAGGATGAATCTGATCAAATTTTTCTATGTACATATATGAATATGCCACAGTGAATTTCACCTTTTTGTATATCCATAATGCATTAATTTAAAGTACAAATAAATAGAAGAAAGATCAGTAGAGTAGAGGTAGGGTACACAGGAGGGAGGAGGAGAAGGAAAGGGGAAATGAATTTTTTAAAAAGAGCATGGTATTCGAATGAATACAGATAGATTCATGGATCAATGAAAGAGAAGCAAGCCTAGAAGTAAACCCTACACATCTACAGCCAACTGATTTTCAACAAGATGTTAAGAACTTTCTTTGGAGAAAGTACTGCCTTTTCAATAAATGATGCTGGCAAAATTGGAAAACCACATACAGAAGAATGAAATCAGTCCCCTATCTTTCATCACTTAGAAAAATGAACTCAAAATATCACCCTATTAATATGTATAATTTTTACATTTTTATGTATCAGTTAAAATTTTCTTTTAAAAGAATTATGTTCTTAAAATTATATTTATATTTAATCATATGAACAAGATAAGTTTGGGGGTTTGAGTATATTGGCTTTGGAAAGGAATAACACAAAGTACAGTTATACATAAATTAAAACAGTATGATCTGACATATGAGTCCTTAATCAATTTTGTCATGGTGTGGTCATCATAGAGTGTATAGAAATAAACCTGCATGGTATAGGTCAGTCACCTGATATGGTCTCTTGATGCAATCAATAGCTACAGTAAACATGAGATTTCTGAGCATGCTGCTGAAGTAACATGACATATTGTTTTACTGCAAGCTTTATTTTTTAAAGAAGTAGAAGGATTACACTCTAAAATAACAGGAAAAAGTATAGTGTAGTAAACTCATAAACCAGTAATATAGTCATTTACTCTCATTATCAAGTATTTTGTACTGTGAGTAATTGAATGCACTGTACTTTTATACAAAACTGGCGATACAATAAGTTTTTTAGTACTGTTATCACCACAAGCACATGTTGTGCTAGATGTTATGATGGCTATAATTTCATTAGAGATAGAATTTTTCAGCTCTGTTATAATGTTAGGGGACCACTGTCATGAGAACATTCTGTCATTTAATAAGCCATTGTTATAAGTCATATGACCATATAGATATAAATGTGGATATTTATATTGATTTTTCATATTGACAAAAGAACATGCATTTGTATTGCAGTTCACAAAAGTCATCTGGTTATGACAGGGTGAAGTGTTTACTGTCTATTGAAGTACAGGCATACCTAAATAGTTATAAAATCTGTGTATTGATTATAGTAGTAAAGGCATTTTTTAAAAAAAGCTCAAGAAGGCAGAAGAAAGGATAGGAGAGGGCTGAAGCTAGGATGGCAAAGGTTTCCAGAAAAAAATGGCATTTATGTTGTGCTCAATTAAAATATATGGTATAATAATAATAGAATGCACTACTGAATAAATAAATAAAATATATGGTAAGTACTTAAATCACTGACAACTTGGGTGGTAGGGAGCTTGGAGAGAACTTCTGTTGAGAGACAGGAGAAAGATGACTGGAAGATGGTGCATATAATTGGGATTTTGGAACATAAGTAGAATTCCAACAGACATAAATGGTATAAAGGATATCCAGGTAGTCAAACAGCAGGAGCAAAGTCACAATTGTGGGAACATGCTGTACGTACACTTGTTTGGCTGCATATGAGGTGCATTAGGGGGAGATAGGGCTGGAAAAATAGGTAGAGACCAGATTGCGGGGAGTATGAAATGTTAGACTGAACTGCTTGGATTCCCATCTATAGGAAGATTCTTTCAGCAGCAGTTTGTAGAGTGGCTGAAGAGAGAGAGAGAGAGTTGGGAAGCAGAGCCATGTGCTATATGTCAGGAGGCAGTAACTGAATTCTAACAGTGAGGGGCAGATTTAATAAAGCCCTGAATGTGGCACACAGTGACAGTAGTAATAGGAAGGTGGGAACAGATGCAAGAAGTACTGTGGATGAGGAATTGACAAGTCTTGGCACCATGTTACCTGGGAGGAGCATAGGGGTGGGTTGCAAGATGATCTGAGGTTTTTAGCTCATGTGATGAGAAGAAGGGTGGCATTGGCTACTCAGATATCTACCACTGCAGCAGGAACAGGACTGTGAGCTGAATTAAGACATTGAAAGGACAGAAAGGTTGACATTTTCAGGAGTCCCTTGGAATTAAGAGGCTAGAGAATAGGACAACTCCACTATTGAGTGCACCACACTGCTGGATAATGCTGACATGATAGGAAATTAATATTTTCAGGAATAAAGGATTAAAGTTTTTAAAAAGTTTATATATAAAAAGTTCAGAATGACCCCCAGATCTCAAAGTACTAACTCTTTCAATACCTTTATTTTCTCAGATACATAATGGGCAAAAAATCCTACCAGTTTTGTGTTTATCTCTCAAATCATGGCATTATATCAAAGGTATTGTTTTTGGTCAAAAATATATACTCCGAAGCTGCACACATATTGAAAGGACTACATGAATGAAGCTGTGCTACATTGAAAGGACTCCAGAGAGATACCAAATAGAGCTAGTTATTTTAATGATACTTTGGAAGATGTTGAAAATATAAGAATTTGTAAAGATCACTAGGTTCCTACTCTGTGCCAGGTCCAATTCTAAATACTGTTCAAATGTTAAATGATTAAATTGTTTAACATCACAACATTGTATTATTTTGATTTTAAAAATGAGGAAATCAAGGCTCAGAGAAATGAAACAATAGTTATAAGGCTGAACTTGAACCCAGGATTTGACTTGAAATCCAAGGCCCCTAACATTAGTCCTTGTTGTGCCATATTGAATAAATGGGTAGACATCTGCTTCCAGCCATGCTTTATTTGTCATTGTGTTTGTATTAATAATAGTAATCTCTGTTACCCTCCTCTCCATTTCTAAGGCTTGTGTGACCCCAATCCACTGCCATTGCTTCCACACATACCCATTTTTTTTTTTTACTTTGAAGATAAATTGAGGGCTGGTGCCATGTGTTATACAGGAGAAAGAACACAAGCTTTAGCTTTAATCCAAATTAAAGCTTTAGATTTAGCTTTAGCTTTAATCCAAATGCTTGCTTTAAATTGGAACATTCTGTCTTGTTGACCTTGATACCCTGGGAAAGTTGCTTACCAACCTGAACCCAAGTTTCTTATCTGTAAACACTGAGTTATAGAGAGCGAAATGGCATAATAGATGTGAAATGCACATAGTATCTTAAAAATCAATCAACAGGACTCTCTTATCCATTAGGCAAAGCAGGCACAGTGCAGGGAACCCACAATGCTTTTAGGGACCTACAGAAATATTTTAGTTAAAAAGATTATTTCTTTTAATGTAAGAAGGACAAAATGAAATTTTGATTTGAATAAAATACATAATAATAATATTAACATATACTTATTTCAATACAGTTGCAAAATGCAATTTAAAAAATTTTTAATGGAGAAAAGGACCCACAGAGGTAAACTTCCTCAGGCCTGTGAACGTCACAAAGCAGCCTGGAATCACTCCTTATTTAAATTCCTTTTCTTTTATAAATGTCTGAGCCAATATATTCCCCATAAATTTTATTGATTCATTCATTAGGCAGCCAATTTCTGGCTTATGTCAGTTAAAATAAAAAGTGACCTTTATTCTCCCTCACCCAAAGAAGATGTTTCTAACACCTCCTCTTTAATAGTTAATTATTTCGTCTTCTGGATAAATCTGTACCAGGTGATTAAGCATAGCACACCATATTTAAACAATTTACATACACATCTGTCTCTCCTACTTAACTGTCAAACCTTCTTAAGAACATGGATTGTGTCTTAGCCACCAAAGTATCCCCAATAACTAGCAGAATACATGGCACACAGAAAGTTGTTTATTAAAGTTTGGTAAATTAAAATGATTTGCAGCACCCTTTGTATTGCCAGCCACAGGCTAATAGCTATTTGTGAATGTGCTTTGTAAATAAAATTTCACCTTAAACTCCAGATATCTCAAGTGAAAAATTGTTATCTATCCTACAAAATTACCTCCCCCTTATGAGCTTTCTGTATTTTTCAACACTTACTTTCTACCAACCTAATAATTCCTTAGAAATCTAAAAGTTAAATAAATTACATTGTCAAGATTTCTTCCCTCCTCTGCTAAATTAATTTAATTAACAAAAGGCCAGTGAAAATAGCCAAGGCCTTTTGATATCTTCATGTATGCATTTCAGGATAATAAATGATTCTATGTCTCACTGACCTAACGGGAATACTGTGTGAGTGTGAGAAATGAGCCTTAATTTCTCCATACCAAAGAGAGACCAGCACTACCTAATTACATATAAGAGACAACATATATCACTACTAGGGTTTAGGCATCTAACTTTATGGATGGAGCAGGCTACATAATAAATTATTAGGAAATTGGTTGCTGATTAGTTTGTACCATATAGTTGTTTTATTTCTTTAAGAGACTGTGAAATGCCACTTTGTATTTTATTTTATCTCTCTCATTCTCTGATTTATAACTTTCTCAGGCTTGAGAAGTTTTTACATCATCATGGCTGGTGGTATATAGAAAAGTGAGGCACTAGACAGAGGGTGAGAAACAGTTTGCAGTTTGGACCATGGGGATGATGGTACCAATTACATTGAAGAAGCTGGAGGAAATGATAATTTTTGTTCTTTCTCAAGTCTGGAAGTGCACAATAGACAGTAGCAGGGGAGCTTCTTGTAAAGATTGTTTTCCTTCTTGTATCCTTGAAAGAGACGTAGCTGGTTTTTTCATTGTATGCTCACATATGAAGAATGAAGAGTTCAGACTTATGGCATAGCCCAATACTTGCAATCTCATGTTTATTAACTAGGTTCTTCTAAAGTTATTTAAATTTTCAGTTATAAAAGAAGAATCGTTGATAAGAAAAAATGGGTAATGATTTCCTTCATGGGAGGTTTTACTAGATAATCTCATTTGAGCAATAAAAATTAAAGTATTTGCTGTAAGCATGATGTGCTGAGTACTTCCATGGACATTATTTCTTTTCATGCTCCCAACCTTACAGGGAGAGTATTATTGTTATCAATATTTTACATATGAGGAAATTGAGCAATATGGACCTTAAGTGACGTAGACAAGATCTCTCAATTAGTAACTGGCAGTATTTGGGTCATCTGATTTTAAATTTCTTATTATTTATGCTTTCCTTGCTTCTAAACACTTTAATTCAGCAACCATACACCTGCTTCCTGCTGCAATTTAGAGTCAATAAAAACAGCATTTTTCTGATCTTTTCCAGGCCCCCTTGCCTGAGATACCTTATCCACCTTCATTGGCCACTTGAACCTTGATTCATGCTTCTGTCCCCTGTGATTTGTGTGATTTTTCCTTTATTTTCCCAAATATGGTTTTTCTCATGTTTTGAGTTTGGCCTGAAATGTCACCTGTTTTATAGCAAAAAGTTTTGTTTCTTCTTTCTAAAAATTTTCACTTCTCCTTAATTACTCAGTAATCCTGAAGCTCACTAAATCAAAAGGTGACATTTTACCCTCACACTGCCTAACACAGAAGAAATTTGAGTTGGGCTATTTGTTCCTATTATTGCTTCTGACTGTCACACAGTGTTGCTGCAGTAGATTTATCTTGCACAGTTCTGTAGCCAAAATTTATTCACTGTTGCTAGGTTGCCCTTTGAGGTAAAGGCTCCTTGTCGGCATACAGTGATACCCCATGTTGGCTTCCATGATTACAGCTCCTTTAATTCATGTTCCCAGGTCCTAACTTTATTCTCCAAAGAAAATAGCCCTGTGGCAGGATGGATTAATTTTGAAGAGCCTTCTGCATAATTCTCAAGCTGGAGTAATCCCTCATCACTGATGAGGAGACATCCCTATGTGCAAACCCAAGCCTCCAACTGATATGCTCTCTTTCCTTAAGGCAATATTATTTTGGTGTCTATCACTTTTTTTCTAACAGGTCTTTGATAGAGGTCATCCTGATGCTTTTTGACAGATCTCCTGAATTTTGAAATTTTAGAGAACGATACTAAATTCTCTTTTAGTACGAGTCTCAGCAAATGGCATCTTTGGTCATATTCCAAATTCCCTTTATCTTCCATTCAGGGAAGAAGTTGCCCTCACACTTCACATTCCCATGACTAAGATACATATAAGAGCCCAAGAAAATCAGTTTCTCTACCTTTATATTTTGAAAGGCTTATATAATTTTAAAGTAAATCCCCATTGGTCATTCCACTTTGTGTCTCAACATTACACTTACATTTGCATAATCCTACCTCAGATCTATACTGTAAGAAACAAAGACACGTAGACAACATGAAAATCCAAGGGAGGAAAGTTCCCCAAACAAACCAAAATAAAATCCATGGACAGTGCAGTTGATGAAATGTCACAGAATTGAAGAAAGTACATAATTAAAATGATCATATTAAGGAATGACCTAAGTGAGCAAATATGGGCAAAAATTGATCACTCCAACAAAGAGATAAGAGAGCAAATACAGGCAACCATTCATTGATCACACTAACAAAGAGATAAGAAAGCAAATACAAGCAATAATTGATCACACCAAGAAAGAGATAAAGGACCAAATACAGGTAGCAAAAGATTACTTCAAGAAAGAGCTAAGGGAGCAAATAAAGGTAGCAAAAGATTACTTCAAGAAAGAGATAGAGATTCTGGGTGGAAAAAAAAAAAAAAAAAACCAATCAGGAATCCTTGAAATGAAGGAAATAATAAACAAAATAAAAAACTCAATAGAAAGCATCACCAAACAGTCTAGATCACTTGGAAGACAGAACGTCAGGTAATGAAGACAAAATATACAATCTTGAAAATAAAGTTGACTACACAGTGAAGATGGTAAGAAACCATGAACAGACATCCAAGAATTATGGGATAACATCAAAAGACCAAATATAAGATTTATTGGGATAGAGGAAGGTACAGAGATTCAAACCAAAGGAATGCACAACCTCTTCAATGAGATAATATCAGAAAATTCCCCAAACATGAAGAATGAATTGGAAAACCAAATACAAGAGACTTACAAGACACCAAATGTACAAAATTACAACAGATCTACACCAAAGCACATTATAATGAAAATGCTTAGTATACAGAATAAGGATAAAATCTTAAAGGCCACAAGAGAGAGAAATCAGATCACAAATGGGGGAGACTTTTTGTTCTTCCTTGGGATTTGCTTCAACTTAGAAACAAAACTATGGCATGAATTTATATGTTTACTGTTCACACAAAACTTTGCCATTCATAAAAACTCTAGGAAAATATCATTCCAGCCTAATTGTTTTGCAGTGTCATCACAAAGGAAATCTATTTTAATTGAGAAAGGAAATGTATTATCATTAATGGAAACAAAAAATTAAAA
Source organism: Tamias sibiricus (assembly GCA_025594165.1). NCBI lineage: Eukaryota > Metazoa > Chordata > Mammalia > Rodentia > Sciuridae > Tamias > Tamias sibiricus. The sequence goes on from CM046659.1 coordinate 191,679,728, forward strand.
CAAGGAATACAGGAGATATGTCTGCAGAACAAGGTGTGAAGTGGATGAAACAAAAAGAAGGAGTCTACCAACAATTTTTACCCTCCTCACCATAAGAGCAATGTAATGAGGACAGAATTAGGGTTCCTAAAATGAAAGTGCCATAGAGGCAGAACTGGTGTCCTGGGACTATGCTACCTATCACACTGGTCCTTAGCTACCTCTTTATGGTAAAACAGGCCACCAACTCCTATTCAATAAGTTTGGAGCAGTTGTTCTTCAGAATTCAGACTTTTGGAGATTTTAGGAAGATTATCTAGTGCGTATACCACACGCTGCATAGCACCTCAACCCAGACCCTCAAAGCAAGGAGATCCTGGAACAACATATACCAAGCTCTGAAAAAAATAGATGCCAACCAAGAATCTTATATCCAGCAAAATTAAGCTTCAGATTTGATTATGAAATAAAAACCTTTCATGATAAACAAAAATTAAAAGAATTTACAGCAAGAAACCTGTACTACAGAGCATTCTCAGCAAAATATTCCAGGAGGAAGAAATGAAAAACAACAATGAAAATCAGCAAAGGGAGGAACTACACTAAAGGAAAGGCCAATCAAAGGAGAAACCAAGTCAAGTTCAAAACCAAAAATAAACCAAAATGACTGGGAATACAAATAATATTTCAATAATAACCCTGAATATGAATGGCCTAAACTCATCAATTAAAAGACATAGATCAACAGATTGGGTTAAAAAAATAAAATAAAAAGACCCAACAGTATGCTGCCTTCAAGAGACCCATCTCACAGGAAAAGACATTCACAGATTGAAGGTGAAAAGGTGGGAAAATACGTACCACTCACATGGACCACATAAATAAGCAGGGGTTTCCATTCTAATATCAGATAAACTGGATTTCAAACTAAAGCTAGTGAAAAGGGATAATGAAGGACATTTCACACTGCTTTAGGTATTCATACATCAACAAGACATAACAATCATAAATATCTATGCCCCAAACAATAGGACGTCTATGTACATCAAATAAACCCTTCTCAACTACAAGAACCAAGTAGACCACAACACAATAATGCTGGGTATCTTTAATACACCTTTCTCACCACTGGATTGATCTCCTAAACAAAAACTAAACAAAGAAACTACAGAACTCAATAATACAATCAATAAGTTACACTTAACAGACATATGTTGAATATTCTATCCATCAACGAGCATATACATTTTCTCAGCAGCATATGGATCCTTCTCCAAAATAGACCATATATTATTGCCACAAAACAAGTCTTAGTAAATACAAAAAATAAAAAATAGAGATACTATTCTCCATTCTATCGGACCATAAGGGAAAGAAAGTAGAAATGTATGATAAAATAAAAAAATAGAAGCTACTCTAACATCTGGAGATGAAACAATATGTCCTTGAATGACACATGGATGACAGAAGACATCAGGAGGAGATAAAAAAAAATTCTTAGAGGTAAATGAGAACTCCAATCCAACTTATTAAAATCTATGGGACACTACAAATGCAGTGCTAAGAGGAAAGTTCATTGCGTGGAGTTCATTTATTAAAAGAAAAAAACATCAACAAATAAATGACCCAACAGTACAGCTCAAAGCCCTAGAAAAAGAGGAACAAAACAACACCCAAAGTAGAAGACAGAAAATAATTAAAATTAGAGCAGAAATCAATGAAACTGAGACAAAAGAAACAATTTAAAAAATTGACAAAACAAAAACCTGGTTCTTTGAAAAAGTAAATAAAATTGACAAACCCTAACCAAAAGAAGGAGAGAGAAAATTAAAATTGCTAAAATTTGTGATGAAAAAGGCAATATCATGACAGATACTATTGAAATATAGAAGACAATTAGAAACTATTTTGAAAATTTATACTCCAGTAAAATAGAAAATCTTGAAGATACCAACAAATTTCTAGAGGCATATGATCAACCCAAACTGAGTCAAGGAGACATACAAAGTTTAAACACATTCATTTCAATCAAGGAAATAGAAGATGCCATCAAAAGTCTACTAACCAAGAAAAGCCCAGGACCAGATTGATTCACAGCTGAGTTCTACAAGACCTACAAAGAAGTTAATACTAATACTTCTCAAATTATTCCATGAAATAGAAAAGGAGGGAACCCTTCCAAACTCATTCTATGAAGTTTGATATCATTCTGATAACAGAACCAGGCAGAGACACATGAAGGAAAGAAAATTTTAGAATATCACTGATGAATATTTATGCAAAAATTCTCAATAAAATTCTGGCAAATCACATACAAAAACATATTAAAAATAATAGTGCACCATGATCAAGTGGGGTTCATTTCAGGGATGCAAGGATGGTTCAACATAAGGAAATCAATACATATAATTCATAACATCAATACACTTAAAGATAGGAATCATGATTATATCTATTGATAGAGAGAAAGCATTTGACAAAATACAGCATCCTTTCATGTTCAAAACACTAGAAAAACTAGGAATAATAGGAATATGCCTCAACCTTGTAAAAGCTATCTATGCTAAACCTAAGGCCAACATCATTTTAAATGGAGAAAAATTAAAAGCATTCCCTCTAAAAACTGGAACAAGAGGGGGATGCACTCTTTCACCACTTTTATTCAACATAGTCCTTAAAACTCTAGTTAGAGCAATTAGATGAAAGAAATTAGAGGGATACAAATAGGAATGGAGAAACTCAAACTATCATTATTCTCTGACAACATGATTCTATACTTACAGGATCCAAAAAACTCCACCAGAAAACTTCTAGAATTAATAAATAAATTCAGCAAAGTAGCAGGATAAAAAATCAATACCCAGGCCCCCAGAGCAGGAGACAGCAAGGACAGACCTGCCAACTCTGCCTGAGCCCAGGTGGGCCCAGGACAGTCTCACGGACCTTCACCCCAGTGCAGTTAGCCCCAGACGACCACAGGAGCTCAGACTCAACCAGTTCGGCTGTGCCAACCAGTGTGAACCCAGCTTCAGGTAGCATACTTTGAGGTTCAGTGGCAGGTTCTGATATTCTAGTGCTAAGGGGAGGCACAGACAACCTGCAAGGGTATTAAAAAATATAGGGAAGAATCTGTAATAACTCAGATCTACACTGCAAAAAGTAAAGCAAATAGACATCATGAAAAAACAGGGGAGGAAAATACCCCAAACAAACCAGGATTCTACAATAACAGAACCCATGCTCAGCAAAGTTGAAGAAATGTCAGAGATGGAGTTCAGAAGGCTCATAATTAAAATGATCTGTGAATCAAACAATGACCAGAATGAGCAAATACAGGCAAAAATTGACCACTACAACAAAGATATAAGAGAGCAAATACAGGTAACAAAAGATTACTTCAAAAAAGAGATAGAAACTCTGAAAAAAAAAAAAAAGTCAGAAATCCTTGAAATGAAGGAAACAATTAACCAAATTAAAAAAAATTGAAGGCATCACCAACAGACTATATCAACTGGAAGAAAGAACTTGAGACAATGAAGAAAAATTATATAATCTTGAAAATAAAGTTGACCACACAATGAAGATAGTAAGAAACCATGAACAGAACATCCAAGAAGTATGGAACAGCATCAAAAGACCAAATCTAAGAATAATTGGGATAGAGGAAGGCACAGAGTTTCAAACCAAAGGAATGCACAACCTCTTCAATGAGATAATATCAGAAAATTTCCCAAGCATGAAGAATGAATTGGAAAACCAAATACAAGAGGCTTATAGGACACCAAATGTACAAAATTACAACAGATCTACACCAAGACACATTATAATGAAAATGCCTAGTATACAGAACAAGGATAGAATTTTAAAGGCTGCAAAAGAGAAGAATCAGATCACATATAGGGGGAAAACAATTCATATCACAGCAGATTTTTCAATTCAGATGCTCAAAGCTAGGAGATCATAGAACAACATATTCCAAATTCTGAAGGAAAAGGGATGCCAACCAAGAATCTTATACTCAGCAAAATTAAGCTTTAGATTTGAGGACGAAATAAAAACCTTCCATGATAAACAAAAGTTAAAAGAATTTACAAGTAGAAAGCCAGCACTACAGAATATCCTCGGCAAAATATTCCATGAAGAGGAAAAGAAAAACAATGATGAAAATCAACAGAGGGAGGGATTACACTAAAGGAAAAAAACAATCAGAAGAGAAACCATATCAAGGTAAATACCAGAAATAAAAATGGCTGGGAATACAAAACACATCTCAATAATAACTCTGAATGTTAATGGCCTAAACTCACCAATCAAAAGACATAGATTAGCAGATTGGATCAAAAAAACAGACCCAACAATATGCTGCCTCCAAGAGACTCATCTCATAGGAAAAAACATCCATAGGCTGAGGGTAAAAGGTTGGGAAAATCCTACCACTCATATGGACAGAGGAAACAAGCAGGGGTTTCCATCCTCATATCAAATAAAGTAGACTTCAAGCTAAAGCCAATCAAAAGGGACAAAGAAGGACACTATATACTGCTCAAGGGAACCATACACCAACAAGACTTAACATTATAAATATATATGCCCCAAACAATGGAGCATCCATGTTCATCAAACAAACTCTCCTGAAGTTTAAGAGTCAAATTGACCACAACACAATAATTCTGGGTGACTTTAACACACCCCTTTCATCACTGGATAGATCTTCCAAACAAAAGCTGAACAAAGAAACTATAGAACTCAAAAATACAATAAACAACTTAGACTTAACTGACTTATATAGAATATTTCATCCTTCAACAAGTGAATTCACTTTCTTCTCAGCAGCACATGGAACCTTCTCTAAAATAGACCATATACTAGGCCACAAAACAACTCTGAACAAATACAAAAAAATTGAGATTCTACCCTGCATTCTATCCGACCATAATGGAATGAAATTAGAAATCAATGATAAAATAAGAAATAAAAGCTACTCCAACACCTGGAGACGAAATAATATGCTACTGAATGAACAATGGGTTGCAGATGACATCAAAGAGGAGATTGAAAAATTCTTAGAGGTGAATCAGAACACAGACACAACATATCAAAATCTCTGGGACACTATGAAGGCAGTTCTAATGAGGAAAACTACCACGTTTACAATAGCATCAAAAAAAAAAAAAAATACTTGGGAATCAACTTAACCAAAGACGTGAAAGACCTCTATAATGAAAACTACAGAACACTAAAGAAAGAAATTATGGAAGACCTTAGAAGATGGAAAGATCTACCCTGTTCTTGGATAGGCAGAACTAATATTGTCAAAATGACCATACTACCAAAAGCACTATACAGATTTAATGCAATGCCAATCAAAATCCCAATGACATTCCTCATAGAAATAGAAAAGGCAGTCTGAAATTCATCTGGAAAAATAAGAGACCCAGAATAGCTAAAGCAATCCTTAGTAAGAGGAGTGAAGCAGGTGGCATCACTATACCAGACCTTAAATTATACTACAGAGCAATAGTAACAAAAAACAGCATGGTATTGGCACCAAAATAGGCTGGTAGACCAATGGTACAGAATAGAGGACACAGAGACTAACACATATAATTTCAGTTATCTTATATTAGACAAAGGCACCAACAATGTACATTGGAGAAAAGATAGCCTCTTCAACAAATGGTACTGGGAAAACTGGAAATCCATATGCAAGAAAATGAAATTAAACCTCTATCTCTCACCATGCACAATATTCAACTCAAAGTGGATCAAGGATCTAGGAATTAGACCAGAGACACTACACCTAATAGAAGAAAAAGTAAGCTCTAATCTCCAACATGTTGGATTAGGCCCAAGTTCCTTAATAAGAATCCTATAGCACAAGAATTAATACCAAGAATCAATAAATGGGATAGACTCAAATTACAAAGCTTCTTCTCAGCAAAAGAAACAATTAGTGAGGTGAACAGAGAGCCTACTTATTGGGAACAAATTTTTACCACATGCACGTCAGATAGAGCACTAATCTCTATAATATATAAAGAACTCAAAAATCTTAACACCAAAAAAACAAATAACCCAATCAATAAATGGGCCAAGGAACTGAACAGACACTTCTCAGAAGAAGATATACAATCAATCAACAAATACATGAAAAAATGCTCAACCTCTCTGGCAATTAGAGAAATGCAAATCAAAACCACTCTAAGATTTCATCTCACACCAGTCAGAATGGCAGCTATTAAGAACACAAACAACAATAAATGTTGGAGAGGATGTGGAGAAAAAGGCACACTCATACATTGTTGGTGGGACTGCAAAATGGTGCAGCCAATATGGAAAGCAGTATGGAGATACCTTGGAAAACTTGAAATGGAACCACCTTATGACCCAGCTATCCCACACCTTGGTCTTTACCCAAAAGACCTGAAAACAGCATACTACAGGGACACAGCCACATCAATGTTTATAACAGCACAATTCACAATAGCTAAACTGTGGAACCAACCTAGATGCCCTTCAGTAGATGAATGGATAAAGAAAATGTGGTATATACACACAATGGAATATTACTCAGCAATAAGACAGAATAAAATCATGGAATTTGCAGGAAAATGGATGGAGTTAGAGAATATAATGCTAAGTGAAGTTAGCCAATCCCAAAAAGCCAAATGCCAAATGTTTTCTCTGATATAAGGAGGCCAATTCACAGTGGGGTTGGGATGGGGAGCATAGGAGGATTAAAGGAACACTAGAATGGCCAATGGGGCGGGAGGGGAAGGGAGGGGGGCAAAAGGGTGAATGAAAAAAAAATGATGGTAGAATGAGATGGATATCATTACCCTATGTGCATGTATGAAGTCACGAATGGTGTGAATATACTTTGCATACAACCAGAGATTTGTAAAATAGTGCTCTATATGTGTAATATGAAATGTAATGCATTCTGCTGTCATTGATAACATCTTAGAATAAAAAAATTAATTAATTAAAAAATTAAAAAAAAGAACTTGTGTTCCTACAGATAATAAACTTTGGCCATGAATAATTAAGTGAATTGTCCAAGATCATATGACTTGTAAGCAATGAAATTTAAACTAAAAGTTTAAATCATTAAATGCCATGCTATAACTTCAAAAAAAAATCAATACCCATAAATCAAATGCATTTCTATATATGAATGATGAATCTTCTAAAAGAGAAATTAGGAAAAATACCGCATTCCCAACAGCCTCAAAAAACAAAACAAAACAAAACAAAACAAAACAAAACAAAACAAAACAAACAAACAAAAAAAAAAAAAAAACAACTCTGGAATAAACTTAACAAAAGAGGTGAAAGACCTCTACAATGAAAACTACAGAACACTGAAGAAAGAAATTGAAGAAGACCTTAGAAGATGGAAACATCTCCCATGCTTTTGGATGGGCAAAATTAATATTGTCAAAATGGCCATATACCCAAAGCTGTACTCAGATTCAATGCAATTTCAATTAAAATCTCAATGTCATTCTTTATAGAAATAGAAAAAGCAATCACAATATTCCTTTGGCAAAATAAGGGATCCAGAATAGCCAAAATAATCCTTAGCAAGAAGAGTGAAGTGGGAGGCATCACAATATCAGAACTTAAACTATACTACAAAGTTATAGTAACAAAAATGGCATGGTATTGGCACCCATGTAGACAAATGGTACAGAATAGAAGACACAGAGACAAACCCACATAAATACTGTTATCTCATACTGTGGTGCTGAAAACATATATTGAAGAAAAGATAGCCTCTTCAACAAATGGTGCTGGGAAAACTGGAAATCCATATGCAGCTAAATGAAACTGAACCCCTATCTATCACTATGCACAAAACTCAATTCAAAGTGGATCAAGGACCTATAATTTAGACCACAGACCCTGAAACCTAACAGAGGGAAAAGTAGGCCCAAATCTCACACTTAAGGCACAAGAAATAATGTCAATAATTAATCAGTGGGATGGATTCAAACTAAAGAGTTTCTTCTAATCAAAATAAACAATCAATGAGATGAAGAGAGAGCCTACATTTTGGGAGCAAATTTTTGCCACATACACATCAGATAGAGCAATAATCTCTAGTATATATAAAGAATTAAAAAAACTTAACACAAATAAAATGAACAACACCAATCAATAAATGGGCTAAGGAGCTGAATGGACATTTCTCAGAAGAAGATATACAATTGATCAACAAATGTATGAAAAAATGTTCAACATCTCTAGTAATTAGAGAAATGCAAATCAAAACTACTCTAAGATTTCATCATACGCCAGTCATAATGGCAGTTATCAAGAATACAAACAACAATAAGTGTTATCAAGTATGTGGGTGGAAAGGTACACTCATACATTGCTGGTGGGGCTGCAAATTGGTGTGACCACTCTGGAAAGCAGTATGGAGATTCCTTAGAAACCTTGGAATGGAACCACCATTTGACCTAGCTATCCTACACTTTAGTCTATACCCAAAGTAGTTAAAATCAGCATACTATAGTAATGCAGCCACATCGATGTTTATAACAGCTGAATTCACAATAGCTAAACTATGGAAGCAACCTAGATGCCCTTCAATAAATGAATGGCTAAAGAAACTATGGTATATATACAGAATGGAATATTACTCAGCATTAAAGGAGAATAAAATCATGGCATTTGCAGGTAAATGGATGGAGTTGGAGAATATCATGGTAAGTGAAGTACGCCAATTCCAAAAAACCAAAGGTGGAATATTCTCTCTGTAAGTGGACGCTGATCCATAATGGGGGAGGGCATGGGAGAAATGGAGGAAATTTGATTGGGCAAAGGGGAGGTGGGAGGTGTGATGGGGGCAGGAAAGATGGTGGAATGTGATGGACTTTATTACCCTAGGTATATGTATGACTGCACATATGTTTCGACGCTACATCCTGTACAATCAGAGAAATGAAAAGTTGTGCTGCAATTGTGTATAATGTATCAAAATGCATTCTGCTGTCATATATATCTAACTAAAATAAATAAATTAGGGGCTGGGGTTGTGGCTCAGCTGTAGAGTGCTCACCTAACACATGCGTGACCCGGGTTTGATCCTCAGCACCACGTACAAATAAACACATTGTGAACAACTAAAGCAAGTAAGTAAATATATTTTTAAAAATTAATTTATTGATTGATTTTTGAAAATTAAACAAGGAGAAAAACAATGGAAATTATTGTTTCATGGTTGTGTCGAAGTCTAAAGTCAAGGTGTTGGCAGATTTGATTCTTTCTGAATGAAAAGAATCTGAAGGAGAATCTATTCCATGCTGGTTTCTTGGCTTTGGGTAGTCTGTGTCCAAACATCTCTTTCTTATAAAAATATGAGTCATTTTGGATTAAGATCCACTCTAATGACTAAGTTGGTCATCTGTAAAGATCCTACTTCCAAATAAGTTCACATTAACAGGTGCCAATGGTTAGGTCTTTAACATTACTGATAAAAAAAAAACTCATAACAAAATGAAATCCTACACTGTAAGTTAGATTTTCTGACTCTAACAACCACAGGATTTGCACTATAAGGCTTTTTGAAATTTAGTTTTATTTTTCACTTACTATTAAAATATTTATTCAGGAATTTACTTTACTGTTACTGATTTAATGACTTCTGATTCTTTGACAGCATTTATAAAGAATTTTTCCTTTTAAAGAATCCACTAAAACTTGACTCATTGCCTTAATACAAGCAGTTTTCCAAGAATTACTTCTAAAATTTCTTGAAAAAAATCTTTTTTCACAAAAAAATGTAATTAGGCTTGTGAAGAAAAGTAAGTGGTAAAACAATACCTGTTATGGAGTATGGAATACCCCTATTTGTAATTATATATACATAATTTATTTTGCTTAATCATAATATCCAGGGATAATAGAATGAAATATTTAATTCACCTTTGCTTGGTTGCCCTCAGGGCTATAAATCTTATTTCAGCTCACAGGGATATTCCATGTTTAAGTAATTTTTAAGTTATAAAACAGATCAGACCATTGTTACTGTTTTTAAGTGTGACCTAGACTAATACTTAGATGTTTCTTAAATTTAAACAAGTGAATTTAACTATTTGATATTGATTATAAGCATGGCCTAAGCTAATACTAAAAAGTTTCTTAAGTTTAAGCAAATGAATTGAACAGTCCTTATTCTTTTGAAATCCATTTAAATAAAAATGCTTTAGTAGTTAGAAAAATGAACTTTGGAGTAAGAAAAACAGATGTGTCAAATCTCAACTCTGCTATTATTCTGAGTGAATTGCATGAGTAATCTATCCTCTAAGCCTCAGTTTTATCATGTCCAAAATAGAGATAATAATACTACATTCCTCAAAAGATTCTTGGGGATATTTTTTAAGAAAATGTATGTAGCATGATTACAACATTTGCAGGCACTTTAGGAACAAACAATAAACATCACCTGTATTGTCATTGCTGATTAAATTAATTTGTACCATTAAGATTGTAATTATTGAGCTGGGGTTGTAGCTCAGTGGTACATCATTTGCCTCTCACATGGAAGGCCCTGGGTTTGATCCTCAGCACCACATAAAAATAAATAAATTAAAACAAAGAAACTGTGTCCATCTACAACTACAAAAAAAATTTAAAAAGATTGTAATTATTATTTTACCACATTAAATTAAACCCTAAGCCTGAAAAGTAGGAGTTTCTCTGATTCTGTGCTTATAGAGATATTAGACATAGCATTGGCAATAAATTATAATTGCTTTATATCAGAGATTATAACTGTATGTCTAATGGATCTATTTAGTTTTTTTACTTTACCAATAATAATGTCAATTGATTTATAACTTATAAACTCCTAAAATTAAAAAGAGTGAAATTTCTTTCATTTGATTATCAAGTTTTGCATTTTTAGCAACACACACCCTTTCTGTGTGTTTTATTTCCATGATTTTCTGTTGCTTTAATTTACTTGTTAATTAGAGTGGGTTCACTTCATGCTATATACTTTTATTTACAAACACTTGTTTAACTTTGAAAAAACTCAGTAATATACATTCATGTTGGAATAAATAATGAGCTTCTGTACACACAAAATTCCAGGCACTCATAGTCTCACATTCCTCAAGAAATCAGTGTTTTCATTTTGAAGTAGCATTCTTATACTTTTTGGGAATTTCATGTTGACTGACACTGTCTTCTACCTGGATGCCTTTGTGAATAAGAAAGGGAATCTAGGCCTTACTTAGAATAAACTGGGATCTCTGTTTTCAAGTTGAGTTCCTTTCATACAGAGGGGGTACCCAACAGGGTTGCTCAAGTTTCCCAAATTCAAAATTGAAATTTATTCCATTGCATATTATTGTGAACTGGAGAGAAAGCAGCTGTGAGGCACCTAAGCAGTTTTCCAACCTAGAGAGATGAGAACCTAAGCTCATACCTCATAATTTTACCTTTTGTTTACAACTTGTTAATCATTTCAACTCTATTCTCATCTCTTTCCCAAAGTAGAATTAATGACAATTTATTTCATTGATACACATCTTTCCTCATCACACAAGTAAATGTGCAAAACTCTTCACCTCCAATTCTGTTATTTGATTTTCAGAATGCAAAAGGCTTTAAGAAGCAAAATATTTTCACAACTAATATGAAACTATTTATAGTTATTATTTAGCATTTTATCTGAATATTAATAGGTTTGACTTACAAATTTTGAAAGTACTTGATTACAGGATGCTGCCCCATATTCCACGGGAGGTGCTATGCAGCGTGTGGTATACGCACTAGATAATCTTCCTAAAATCTCCAAAAGTCTGAATTCTGAAGAACAACTGCTCCAAACTTATTGAATAGGAGTTGGTGGCCTGTTTTACCATAAAGAGGTAGCTAAGGACCAGTGTGATAGGTAGCATAGTCCCAGGACACCAGTTCTGCCTCTATGGCACTTTCATTTTAGGAACCCTAATTCTGTCCTCATTACATTGCTCTTATGGTGAGGAGGGTAAAAAAACTGTTGGTAGACTCCTTCTTTTTGTTTCATCCACTTCACACCTTATTCTGCAGACATATCTCCTGTATTCCTTGTTTTAATGCTTTTTGTTTCCATTAATGATAATACATTTCCTTCCTCAATTAAAATAGATTTCCTTTGTAATGACACTGCAAAACAATTAGGCTGGAATGATATTTTCCTAGAGTTTTTATGAATGGCAAAGATTTGTGGGAACAGTAAACATATAAATTCATGCCATAGTTTTGTTTCTAAGTTGAGGCAAATCCCAAGGAAGAACAAAACGTCACACGCAGAAGCTATGGAAAGAAAAGAGAAGAAAAGGCAGAAGCAGAAGAGAAAAAACAAAATGAAAGCAAAAAACAGGGAGGTTTCTTTTACTATGGTAGATAACTAATGACTTATTTCTATTTTCAATTGAAGAAAACATTTAATTACTCTTATTTGCTGGGTACTGTGTTAGGTTTATACTACAGTATTTTTCATTGGTTCTTTTTAGTTATACATGACAGTAGAATCTATTTTGGTATAATTATACAAGCATGGAATATAACTTATTCTAATTAGGACTCCAGTCTTATGGATGTACAAGCTGGTGAGATTCACTGTGGTGTATTCATATATTTACATAGGAAAGTTATGTCAGATTCATTCCACTGTCTTCCCTGTTCCTATCTGTCCCCTTCTCTTTATTTAGTTGACTTATTTTTAATTGTCATTGTTAAAATTAACTAGAAAATATTTACAAATAATGTATGTTTTCACAATATAACCACCGCGTGGACTCTGTACTGTATTATTTTTCCCTTGACATCAATAAATTTCACATGAATACTATTTTGCTATTTTCTGAATAAAGGGAACTGAAGGGGGAAATAAAAAAAAGGTTTTCTTCTTCTATGTTGGTCCTACAATGCCAGGTGTAAAAACTCAAGCCCCAGTAAAAATTGTATACCAGAGTTCCTTGATCCCAGTACTGTTATTTTTGGCCAAATAATTGTTGTTGGAGGTTGTCCTGCTCAATATAGAAAGCTAGCAGCATTCCTGGGCTCTGCCTAATAGATACCAACAGCACTCCCTCACTTCTATAGTTGTGACAAAAATTTCTCCAGATGTCAAGAGTTTTGCCTGGGGGGAAATGGAGTACCTGAGGGGTACTCTCATGGTTAGGCGGGGTCTGAGGTAACACAGAAAGTAATTTGATTTCTTTATTATTGCGATGAACAGCCATTTAGACACCTTGAAAGCAGAGGAGTTAACATATTCTCAAAGTTTTATGAAGCACATTCTGGGAAAAATAGTTAAAGCTGGGAAGTACATCAAGATACTTTTGAAGAAGTGAGAGACACTGGTGGCTTGAGTTGCAGCTGTAACATTAGAAACAGAAAAATTGGGGTTGGGGTTGGGGTTCATGGTGGAGTGCTTGCCTAACACGTGTGAGACACTGGGTTTGATCTTCAGCACCACATAGAAATAAATAAATAAATAAAATAAAGGTATTTAGTCCACCTACAACTAAAAAATATTTAAAAAGAGAAACAGAAAAATTGGAAGATTCAAAACATTTAATAAAAGTGAGGTGCTAGTAGTTGCTCTTACATTGATAATGAGGAAAGACATGAATCAAGGATGTTTCCTGGATTTGGGACCTGAACAATTGAGAAGGTTTTGTTGCTATTTACTGAGATGGGGGAAATATGTTAGGGGACTAGCTGGTTTGATATGCAGGGGGTGAGGGATAGGTATTGAGAGGTGACCTCTTCCTCCTTTGTGTCATTTTTGCTTTGTGATTACTCAAGAAGTTAGAGTGTACATCTTTATTAGATGATCTTTCATGAACCTCCTGCTCTGAACTTAAGTGACTTTGATTTGCATTGCAATTTTTGTAATATCAAACACTATGAAGCTTTATTCTTCTTTGCAAAAATACTTAAGGCATTTGAAGATTACACAATTAGCCAATTCTCAGTAAATCATGTGTTCAGAGTTGTGGTTCCAAAGAAAAAAGTGATGAATGTGTGTGGAAACAGACATCTTCATCTTCCTTCATTTGCCTTATGATCACTGACTCATTTTGGATAACACAAACAGGATCATGGGCTATGGAATAGAATGAAACTTCTTTTTCTGTAATGGTGAGAAAATCCCAAGAATCAGTGTGTTTTAACATATGGAATTAGTCAGCAAAAAATCCTCAAGAGGTTAATTCTTTTCCTGTGAATGATGCAAAAGTTTTTTGTTTCTCTGTCTTCTTATTTCTTAAAGTTTGCCTAAAACTCATGTATATTGCAGGGTCTTACCAGACTCTCTGTCTTTACATTTCAAGCTGTAGTATGTAGGCTCTTTCTGTAACCAGATTCAAAGACTGTACAGTCTGCTTTGAGATAATTTGATTGAGCAAACAAAGGAGCAACAACAACAGCAAAACAAAATTAACAAGACGGGTCATTTATTTTAGAACCGGTTTTGCTGTAGGATGTCTTTAAAATAAACAATGTTAAAAACGTAATTTTATCAACAGTTTTTCTGAGAGATATCCATTTTTATCTAACATGGACCTTCTGCAGTGTAGTGTACCTAAGTGTCTTTAAGTTAATCCACAGATAAAGTACCACAGGGATTTTTACTTCACTTTCCAAGAGAACACAATATATTCTTTTATTTTCCTCAATGAATATCACTGTTAAGTTTCTCCTGCTCTTTGTTATAATGTGCTCGTTTCTGGTAATTTTCCATTTCTACCTGGGGTTTCTTCTTTATCTACTGATGAGTTTATTTCTCAGGTCTGAAATAGTGTTGGAATAAACTCATAAATGGGTATTGGGTGAATGTTGAGAAGAAAATATCTTTTATTGGTGAGTTTATTACAGTGTTTACTTGTTGTGGATGTTGTATTTGGGTCAGAATACACATTTTCTTTTTCCTATTATCTATTTTAGATGATTCTGGAAATAAAAATGAAAACTTTTAATCAGTAGTGCCTAGCATCATTTGAAGGTTTCTTTTTTCAAAATAGTGTATGTAAAAACATACATTTGTAATAGTTATACTAATACTACTAAATAATAATAGAAGTCAAATTGAATTCAGATGAAAAAGCTTTGAAAATGGGATATGTATGCAAATATAAGGTATTTTATTATTATTGTTATTATTCTTTGTGATTGTTAAGGTGTAGATAATGCTGTTACCTTAGTCTTTAATTTAAGCATTAAGTAATAAAGAAAATCTATAGTTAATTCTGTATTAGAGCTGCATATTAACCAGAAGTTTTTAGAAGTTTATTTTAGGCATTTCATAGAGGGCTTTGGTGGAACTGCATTGCTTCTAGGTTATATTTCTGGAATACTTGACTTACAATTTTTTTTGTAGGATACATCATATGGTGTGGTGGTTAAAAGTATTTTCTATAGTGCCAAACTGCCTGGATTCAAATCCTATCCAAACCATCTTTTATCTGTAAGAGTGTGGACTAGTTATATAGCTGTTTTGAATCTGTGTTTCCCTATCTGTAAAATGATAATGATAATAGCTTTGATGATTGAATGTGCTAATATAAGTAAAATATTAGAAGAACGTTTGGCACATAGTCTAAAACTGTTGCCACCTAAGGCAACGATACCACGGGAAAGAAATTGGAGGCAGACTGGGAATGAATGGTTCCTTTATTCTTGCTTCTTCTTCTCTGCTTTCTCTCTCTCTTTTCTGTCTTCTCTACCTCTCTGACACCCCCAGCCTGGTTAAATACTCTACACCCATCAAGCATACACGTGTTACAAGCTCAACTTACAGGTGTGGCACGCAGTGTCCACAGGCACAGAAAGATTCTTAGTCAAATTCATTGAGGTCAGGTGTAAACAAGTAAACGCCTCCTTATGGCTCTCAGCCAGCCGCCATCTTAGCTACTTCCTCATTAAAGGCTCTTACATAAAACAAATGTCTGTAATTATTATTTCTTGCACAAGCCTGGTAAAAATTCAAATTTGGGAGCCAGGTGCCATGGCACACGCCTGTAATTCCAGCACTTGGCAGGAGGATCGTGAGTTCAAAGCCAGCCTCAGCAATGGCGAGGCACTTAGCAATTCAGTGAGACCCTGTCTCTAATAAAATACAAAAAAGGACTGAGGATGTGGCCCAGTGGTTGAGTGCCCCCGTACCAAAAAAAAAAAAAAAAAAAAAATCAAGTTTAGGGGTTATTTAGTTATATTGGGCCTGTTTGTGACTGTCTTCATTATGTTCAGAGATCAACAATGTCCTGACTAGTTTTGGGGGTAATGGGGGTCATAATTTCCTAATTATTAAAGTTCATATAATAGAAACTTTAAAATACATAATTAAAAAAAATAAGAATTTGGCCTTTGAAAGGGAAAAATGATAGATAGCATCTCAAGTTTATGCTATAACCCAGGGCCTGGGTCAAAGCCCGACATGCAGTGGGCATTCTGTAGGTGTGGGTCTACACATGGATTGTTTTTGCTCAGGATTCTTACCTATAATGATGAAGGCATCACTTTCAGATTCTTAGTAAATCTGTAGCATTTTTATCCAAAATGTGGGCTTTAACTCCAGTAACTAAGGTTATAGTATTATGGCTGAAATATTAGGCTTTTAAAAATCATATACTTCAGTTCATTTACCTGTCTAATGTTTTCTCTCTTCTTAAATTAGCAACCTTTAAAAATGTTATCATTTTAAATTATACAGTGAATTATTCAGGTACTCATTTAACATTTAAAGTGTAAGCAATGTCAGTTTTTCTAAAAAAATGTAGGAGATTATTATATGTCAAAGCAAGTAGAAATGTGGTATTTTATTCTTGCCTGCCTCAGATTTTGCAGTTCTATTCAAATTGGCATTTAAAAATACTGGTCTTTAATTGTTAAGAACTCTGTGTTGTTTATAGAGATTTTTAGGTGCAAATTATCTAGCCAGATGTTTAAACATCAAGAGGAAACAAGTTAAATAGAATTAACACATTATTCACTTATCAAGTACTTAATTCATGGGTCATAAAAATCAGGCTTTTGATCCCTATATTAGGTAGATAGGCAGATAAAACTATTTAGATACCACAAGTTGAAGGTTAAAAAGGCTAATTTTAACACTATATAATTTGCAAAACATTTAAATTTTATAGGTAACTTCTAAATTTTGGTTATTGATGCCTTTCCATTGCCTTTTATGAAAATTCTAAGCATTATGGATATGATAACAAATGTAACATTTTGCTGTAATTTTCCACCAGGTAAATTCTACCAGTTGATTATGGGCCTGTAGAAATATGTGAGAACAGGGTCAAGGTGTGGATGTGTGGGAAACAAAGGCAAATGTAAAATAAGGTTGCACGGTGTTGCATTATTTCAGTTGCTCAAAAGCAGCTCACCTTAGCTCATTCATAGTCACCTATTACATTGTGTTAATGTAGGATATGGTATATTTTAATATATTTAATAAGATATGAGATGGGAGTCCCTAAAAAGTCCCTAACAAAGATATTAAAATACTTCTGATTATGGTGAATTTAAAATATTATTGTGAACTTTAAAAAAATCATAAAATAGTAATAATATTACATAAGGCTTGGGTTTGTAAAATACAGGGAGGGATAAAAAGATTACTTAACAAAAAAAATCACTTGTGCCTTACAGTATATCTGTCTTTATATAATTTCCATTTTTTTGTAATTTACTGTTGTTTTAAATATTCTAAGCTATGTTTTAAAGGCGCTGAGTTGTTGAATCTTCCTGAGGAAGAGCTTAAAAATAATATTTTGATTTTTATAATTCTCATTGGAGACCTATGGAATCCTTCCCAAACATTAATTTTAAGCCTAATTTTAATAGAGTATTAAGAACAATGTTAGAATAGAAACTATATTGAAGAAAATCAGGAATTTATGTTTAAGTCCCATTTCTAACATAAAAGGTTTGAATGTGGTTATTACAGTCTCCTCTTATTGTATCAGTTTAAAGTATGTTTGTGATACATAAATACATTTGAGAAATACACATATTGAGCCAAGATAATGTTGTGATCCATTTGCCTTCTCTAAAATCATGCTCTACACTTAACAAAGATTTATACACATGTTTTCTTGGGCTCTTATTTCCCTGTGATAGAGGGATTTGTTTTTGGCAAGGAGATGGTTCTCTTTGTTTTGGTTAATGTTTATGGGGAGAGAAAGGATGCAGGAGGAATGAATGGGAAGAAGAAAAAGATAGCTTAGCCAGTATGGAGGAGAGCAATGGAAAAGAAAGAAAGAAAAATGTTAAGGATCCCATTATTTATTTAACATCTATTTGCAAGTCTGTTAACTACAAAGATAAGAAAAGGTTGGTGAGGAGAGAGCACAATATTAAGAAGATAAAGAAATACAGTGGAGAAAGGATACCCCCCAATGTTTTTCTCTGGTTCATGTGTCTTCCAGTTGTCCTCTTTCATTGCTTGTTGTTACTTGCTTATGGATATAAAGGAGTGAGTATCCTA
The DNA here is from genome assembly GCA_025594165.1 of Tamias sibiricus. Taxonomy (NCBI): domain Eukaryota; kingdom Metazoa; phylum Chordata; class Mammalia; order Rodentia; family Sciuridae; genus Tamias; species Tamias sibiricus. Next base: position 191,698,209 of record CM046659.1, read on the forward strand.
AAATTATTTTGACACAGTTCATGAATTCAGTAAAGGAAAACAAATATTAAAAAATTATATTTTATTTATACTATAGAACAATTAAATAGGAATCCACTTCCAGCCACAACTTGCAGTCCTAAACAAATATCAAGTTTAATTATCTAGCTTATTTTCACTCCACCTGCCTATGTAAATCCGTCCATCCTTGTTCTTAGCTTACTTTCAAATATGAAGCAGCATTTCTTTCTTACTCTTAATATTTAAAGTGCAATCCAAATGTTAGAGGTGGTTATTGTCATTGTTGCTATTTTCACTACAGAAGCTGTCCCATTTTCAAATGACAAAATATTTATATATAATATACTTACATAATATAAGATTACTTTTCACTCCATCTCTGCAAATAAGGTGACAGAGTAGTGTAGTTAAGAACCACAAATTCAGAGCCTTAGCTTTTGGGTTTCAATTCCAATTCTATACCTAACCAGCTGTGTGACCTTGGGAAAATTACTTCAATCTTTGTCTATAAAGTGATGATAATTATAGTAATTTCCACATAACGTTATGAGGAAAAAGTTAATTTAGCCTAAGCACTTAGAACAGTTTTTAGAACATACAAGAATTCAGTGGTTTAGAACCACAGAATTGAGTGGCTTCCTACTTTGACAAAACATTAGAATGACCTAGAAAGTTTGCTTCCCACCTGTTGCACATCTCATCAATTAATTCAGAATCTTTAGGGGTGAGGTCCAGCAGTGGGGGTGACATTAAAAACTCCTCATGTGGAGCTGTGATTGTAGCTCAGTGGTAGAGTGTTGCCTGCACATGTGAGACACTGGGTTCGATCCTCAGCACCATATAAAAATGAATAAATATAATAAATGTATCGTGTCTTTCTACAACTGAAAAAAAGTAAAAATAAAAAATAAAAAAAGAACTCAGGTGATGCTAATGGGAAGTCACATTTGGGAATCACACTCATAAATGTGATATCCTGCTGACCAAACTATAAATTTCCTGAAGGTAGAAATTTTATTATAGTAGCCCTGCTTGTCCACGGTTCTGCTTTATTCAGTTTAAATTATCCTTTGTTAACCATGGTCTGGAAATATTCATGGAAAATTTAAAAAAAGAAACAATTTATAAGTTTCATATTGCCATTCTGAGTAGTATAACGAACTCTCTTACCAGCATGCTTTGTTCTGACTAGGATGTGAATCATCCCTTTGTCTAGAATATCCACATTGTATATGCTACCCACATTGTGGCAATTGGGGGGGGGGGAGGAAGAAGCACATTCACATAACTTGTATTATAGTATATTATTCTTGATCTATTTTATTATTAATTACTATTGTTGATCACATTGTACCTGATTTTATAAATTCAATTTCATCATATGTGTGTATATAAGAAAACTCATGGTATATATAGAGTTTGGTACCCTCTGTGGTTTCAGGAATACCCTGGGAGTCTTGGAATGTATCCTCACTGATAAGGGAGGAATACCATATTGACTATATTCTTCTCCCAAACGCAGCTAGCTCAGGGCCTTATTTGTAACTAATGCTCATTAAATACTATCAATTAAAGAAAACACGTTGATGAGTTTTTAGATGTGTAAAGACATTGCAGTACTACAGAGGTGCTAATTTTGAGCATTAATTATTCATTCCTTCATTTATTCATTTATACATGTTACACACTAGAGGCTTGATGCTAAATATTGCAGGCACATATGATTTCAAAATGCAATTCCTGTTCTGAAGAGTTTATAGTTTAATGAATGATGCAGAACACAAACAAATGCATAAATTATTTGAATAGTAGGGAAGTTGACCATGTTTAAATACTATGTTACAATCTGTATTCCCTAGGAAGTAGACTTCAAGATAGAAACTGCAGTGTGTTTGTTAGTGCTCTCAGGAGCAACACCTCTGTGTAAGTGGAGAAAGGGAAGGGCATGAAAGAAGCATAATTATACAGGGGAAGAAGTTAAATTTTGAAGTATTCATAGTGAAGTTTTATGACAACCTCATGAAGAGCTCTGAGGTGGGAAGGGTTCTTCAGTGTTATCCTAAATTGGGCAGAGGAAGGCAGGGTTTTTATTCCTCCATGCAGATTAGTACTTGGATGCAGCTACTGTTGGAAGTATTGAGCTTGGATGAGACATATTTCTTTAGCTCAAGCAATCCCCAAAAAGAATGGACAGCTCAGGGGTCTTCTGGCAGTACTGTTAGCAGATAGGGAAATATATGCTTCATTGCTTAAAGGGGAATTTTAGTGAACTATTACAATTTCCAATATATGCAACAGAAGAGATTAATAGCAACAGCAACAACAACAACAAAAGTTAACCTAGCACCCAAAAGAAGGAGATTATATTTATTAAATGGAGAGAGAAGGGGACAGATTGAGTTTTGCTTTCTTAAGTGGATTCCCGTTATAATTTGATGTTTAAGAGTAGGTAAAATTTTCAGAACCTGAGATGAGATGCAGGGTATTTCAGATATACCCTACTAGACAGCTAGGCCTAATTTGATTATCATTCCATAGCAAAGAAGAAGATGTTCCAGTGTGCTTTAGAAAGATGTATAAACCAGGTGTGGTGGTGCATGCCTATAATTCCAGCGGCCTGGGAGGCCAAGGCAGGAGAATGCCCAGTTCACAGTCAGCCTCAGCAATTTAGCAAGGTCCTAAGTAACTTGGTGAGGTACTGTCTCAAAATAAAATATAAAAAGGGATGGGGATGTTCCATGGTTAAGCACCCTGGGTTCAATCCCTGGTTCTAAAAAAAAAAAAAAAAAAAAAAAAAAAAAATATATATATATATATATATATATATATATGAATAAGAAGATGAATCTGGTAGGAATATGAAAATATATATATATGAGGGCAGAGCTTGGAATCTTTCAGATAAAGGAACAAGTCAGTGAAACTGAACACCAAGAACTAACATCAGGAGGGAACAACAAAGAAAGGTGTGAAGACTACGTTGGGCTGGGGGTACGCAGGAGGCTGGGTGCATGTGGATCTGACAAGTTTGACAGAGACCAAAGGTTTCTGTGTGTATAATGTAGGATGGATGGCCAGTAGATAAGAGAGCTGTAGTGAGGAAAGGGACAATGATGGAGAGGAGGGCCCACCATGGTAGCGGTTTTGGTCTGTGATTAGACAAATAAAAGATGAAAGTGACCAAGGTTTTACATAAATCATTGGAAGTACATGAAGGTAGTTTGTTCAGGTTTATGTGAATCCTCTATTCTTGTGTTACTATCTGGGGCTTCTCAGACAATGCCATGTCACCTTGTTCTAACCATCAAGAAAAGTACATCAGTGACCTGGGCCAGACATCTTGGAATGCTGTCCTAGACGGTGCTAGGCAAAGCTATAAAACAATTGTTTGTCCTCAAAATGCCAGCCATCGGTATCTTCACTTTATAGCCATAACTTGCAGGCCTTCAGAGTACTTATCTTCCCTATCCCTGTCACAAATGGTCATTTATTTCACAATGTTGGTTTCTCCAATTACATGTCATGTACTCCTGAAGTATCTGTAGTTTGTAGGATTAAACTCTAATTCTCTTTAAATGGATTTTGGTGAATAGTTATTATTTTGAGCAGAAGGACTTCTGAGCCCTTGAAAATGATGTTAAGTATAAGGTCACCCTCAGGTATTTAATTTTCAAGGTGAGCATTTTCAGAATTTGAGCAAAATGGAAAATTAAGTCATACTTGTAGCTTCTTAACCTTGGAAGGAGGTCCTGGGATGATATAAACATTGCCTTCCGGGGGACTCAGCTGTGGGATGTTATATGCCTTAATATTATTATAATTTCTTTTTCTCCTCTCTTATAAAAATGAAATGGATGAACTGATTATCCTGTAATTTGTCATTATGAAAGAACTTTTTCCACTTTATCTTAGTATCTAGGGTGTTTCATTTAAGAACAGCTCAAATGAGCCCTATTTTAAAATGAGCTATACTGTAATACTATTAGTTCTCAACTAGTCACTTTGTGAAGTCTCAGAACTGTGCACAATCTCTTTCCATTCTAAAACCTTGGGAGAAAGTAATTGAGGTACAGACACTTGAGTATCTCGATTTTATTGCTTTGCAAAGAAATTTCAATTTAGAGTTTATCTGGTTAACGTCTCCGAATATTTCTCAAAGGAAGATAAATCAAGCTTGTTGGGAAGTTCTAGTCATATATCATCCAGTCCTATTACCTGATCTACATTGTTTGACATTGTCAGTCGGAGAACTCTCCTGGCTGATTAGAACTCAACCTTGGTTTGGTTGGCAACCCACTCTTCTTGTTTCTCTTTCTTTCTCTCTTGACTACCGATTCAACACGTTTTTTTGCAATGATTTATATTTTGTCGTACTTATTAGTATATGTTTCCAAGTGGCCAGTCTTTCCTCTTCTGTTGGCTAAAGTTTACAAGAAACCTCTTGGAGTAATGACTCACTTTGATAATATATCACCTGCCTGCCTCCTGTTTCAGAGATGAGCTTATATTTGAGACTTTACCCTTCTTTGTGTCTTTAAAAACAAATTTTCTCTTCTTAGTGAAAAAATGATTCTCTATCTGATCTATGGGTAAACACAAACTACTCTGTGTTTATTAGTAAAAATATATGTGTGTCAACCTCCTCTGTTTTTCTGCAAGAACTGTTCTTTTTAATCTAAAGATCAAGAACCATAAACAAGACTCACTTAGATTGCTTCAAAGATACCTAGGACTTACATTAGAAATCTAATTAAAAGGTAACAAGAAACTATTTTTACAAACCAGTTTTCTGTTTTAAAGAACTAATTCATTCAAGTACTTTTCTATTCGAGCGCGCGTGTGTGTGTGTGTGTGTGTTGCTAGGGACACATTTTTATGTCTAATAAAATCTACTTGCATTGCTCAGTAACAAGAACGGTGGAGTCATTATTGTCATACCCATATGTTCTGGTTTTGCTCCTCTGTCCACATAGTAACATTACATTTCTCTGCCCACTTAAATTATCCATGTTATATAATTTGCTTTGGCCAATGAAGTATAAGTTAGGATGGTGCAGCACTTCCATGTTGAAACTTCAAAATTTAGTGTGAAATGTGGATATTCTTTCCTCCTGTCAGAGTGACCCAGATGTTCATGGCTCTGTCAGTCTAAGTGAGGAGAAAATAGAGTCCTCATCAACCTAAAATGGACATGTATAATAAGCAAGAAAGAAAATATTTGTGTTATGTCATTGATATTTGAAAGTTGTTTGTCTGCAACACATCCTGGCCTATTCTGATTCTAATGGATTCTGATTGGGAATATATTAGGATAAATTTGAAAAGGTAAAATAACAGATCTCTTTTGCAGGATTTGTATGTCCTCAAAGTAGGAGCAATATTTTTACTATCATAGAGAGAAGAAAAAATTATCTAGATGTTGCTGATTGGTGCATTTGACTATTGGTAGTGGTGCTGGTGTTAGCAAGTAGCCCTTTGGGAGCAAGGATAAAGGAGACTATGTTAATTTTAGCTGGAGGGTAGGGCTGGGCTGTCAATTTCTTTATTCAAAACGGAACACCATCTAGTGACCCACCACAAATACCTCTGTCCTACTGACATGATTTGGGAGAGCATACGATGTCCTTAATACACTGTTTTTTCTTTTTCTTTGATTTAAATGAATTCATTATGTACTTATGTATTTGCAGGGGCAGATTCTTAATTTCTTAACCTTTTTCTGTAGAAATCAGTGAAGAGAGGAAGGTAACATTGGCAAGTGGGAAAAATAATGTTTGTAGTTCAAGCAGATGATTTGCAGAACTCCAGGCCTTCCATACCCTATGTCAGTCCTGAAAATGAGACACAGAATAATGAACTCAGGTACAGATCTTACTACTGATTCATTATGTGACCGTAGGCAAGGTGTGTAATCATTTTGGATCTTAGTTTCCTCATCTTTAAAATGAGGATAATAATACTGGCATAAGTCATAGGGGTGTTGTGTGGATAAACTAATTAATGATTATAAAATGCTTTGAAAGTGCAAAGTATTGTATAATTGTTAGGTACTATTATCAAGAAGTATTATTAGTGTGTTGTGTTTAATTTTTATTAGGGTTACTTAGTGCTTTGAAGTCAGCCTCCACGTGGACTGTGGGTTTGGGTGTGTTTACAGATATGCTGCTCTGGTTCCTTTTTGCCTAGAGAAAATCTTTGGTAGCTAGGTAATCATCATTATGAAGAGCACCTCCTGAAGATAAAGAAAAAAAGATAGTAAATTACCTTCTTTAAGAAAAAAAAATAGAAATGGCTCTAACTTTAAAATTATCAATCAATTCTTTAAAACCTCATGCTGCCCTGTGTTTCAGTAAAGTCTAACAATGTGCAAAATTTGAAACTTCAGATATTTTCTGCTTCAGCATAACATAGGAAATGTTCTTGCTCAGATAACTTTAAATCAGCTGAACCAGCTCTTTCTAATTTTCCCACAGTGTTTTGCTTCAAGGATGAAAATAAGTGAGGTATCCTCCGAGGACAGAAAGTCTGATCTGTGGCTGTGATTTGCATTTTCAAAACGTTAAAACCCCAACCCAAATTAATTTTCATTTGTTTTATACATTCTCTGTTGGGAAATAATGCTTCTAAGTACATAAAAACAAGCTATTCTTTTGAAGGTCAAGAATACACTATTTTTATAGATGACTACCTGGTATAACTAAACAATGTTAGATTTGAAACAAAAAGACCACAGTCAGGCCTTAGGAGGATTTCTTATCAGCTTTTTGCTTTTTGAAAAAACAATTTAACATCTGCCTCAGTTTCCATGTACAGAAGTATGTGTGTAAAATCATTCCTGCTTGCCTAACAAGGGTAAAAGAAAATAAAATCTTTAAAAATATAATGATATATTTAAATTTCAATATAGTAATGAGTTAAAGAGACCCTGAATATATTTTCATGGATTATAAGGATATTATAAGCTCACATAATTTCTTTGAATTGTTCTACTGCCCATACCTTTGGTCTTATATTTTATAATGTAATGAGAATGAAGTCCGCATATACTTTCTAAGAGGTTAGGTATGTTGAGGTGTATCACAGATTTGAGTGGACAGCTTTGGTCATTTGCTTTATTACTATTCCACATACTCTAAAAATTTTTTAAAAATTCCATGTACAGTCATGTACATGTATATAATATGCATGCATTACATTTTTAAATAATCAGAAACTGGGAAAACAGAAAATATTTGTTCAGTATTGAAAAGAAGAAAAAAACTTTAACCTAAGAAATCTAATGTTTAAGTCCAAGTTACAGGAGTTTGAGTTTGGCCTTATAGTTCTATCACAAAGGATAAACATTTCCAGAGACTTCTGAGGGACTGGAAGTTTTTCAGAGTCTAGCCAAGGATTAGAGGATTCAAATACTGGGGTCTACCTTTGAGGAACCATTATTTTCTTCCAAATATGTCACCTCTTGTGATGGTTTAAATCTTTGTAAGAACAAATTCCACAATTCATTTATTGACTCTTCTTAAATATTTACTTCATGAAATGAAAGTGAATATACCAGAGTTGTTTATTCCCTCACAGATGCCAAAGACAAGGGCAATGGCAGAGTTTGTAAAGTTTACCTATTTTTAGTCTTTCTGCATATTACCTCTGGTGGATGCTCTGGTATGATGTCCAGATACCCCTTTCAGAACTGAGGCACTATTTTCCTTCCTACTGAGAGTGTTGTCTGCTGATGACTCACAACTTTGTCCCTCTACTGGACTTAACTGCTGTTGAAAGGAACTGTCCCCCAACCCAAGATAATACTAGCTTCCCTGGAGCTACCAGTGAATGGTCAACATAGACAGTTCAAATCTGCACCCCTTCCCTTGGTGGGGAACAATTCCTAAGGACTATCCCAACACTAGATCTCCCTGTAGGATTGACTGAGGCCTGTCTTCCAACTGAATTATTGATGAATTTCTTTTCTCAACAAACTCAACCAAATCTAGGATCAATTCTCAGCATACAATTGCCAAGAAAGCACTAGGTCAGCTGTGGGAGGAAGCCTGAATTGCTGTAAGTCCTCTGAGAACTGGGAGAATAAATGTGGGACTGGGTCCAGAGAGTGCTGGATCAAAGCAGCTGGAACATGAAGTAGAATAAAGAAGAGTTCATCAACATGGGAAGATTCACCCATGATACAGAATTCAATACCTTGGCAAGGGCTTGGGGAGACAGGCTAACATATTGGTTGAATGATTCTTGGAAGCTTGGAAAAAGTTATTGCCAATGCTATAAAAAATAGAAATGCCAAATCGCCATGGCAGACAGTAGATGAAGGAATCAGAAGGTTCAGCAATGCTGTCTTGGTACACATAAGGCTGGAAAATGAACCAGATGGCTATGTTGTGAAGAGAACCTAGAGCCAAAGAGATAATGAAAACATTAGTGAGAGGACCACCATCATCCCGAGAGGCCCAGTGGTGGCCATCCTCTGTGAGCCAAATCTGATGGAAAAGATGCTGTTACAGAACTGGACTCTAACAAGAAGGGGATGGTGATAGGTGTGAGTCTGACCCCTATAAAAATTTTGGTGAATGACAAAGGACTACTAAAATTCAACCACACATTAATTATGTGGTTTGTAGCCATTGATCTGAAAATCTGTTCTTTCCCATGCCTTTTAGGGAGGAGGAGCAGAAGCAATTTACATTGCTTTGGATTAGACAACAATAAAAATTATTTTCTTGCTCCATGGCTTTGCTGTCTTGCCCTCCTACAGGACCTGGAATGTCTGGATGTTCCGCTGAATATCACATTAGTTCATTATTTGATGACAGTTTGTTTGTCAGACTGATCTTCACTAGGTGGCAAGCCTTGGTAATATGTGTGATCCAGAAAATAGGAAATAGGTCTAATAGAAATTTGGCGCCCTTCCAAAATAGGCCAGTAGACCAATGGTACAGAATAGAGGACACAGAGACTAACACATACAATTTCAGTTATCTTATATTAGACAAAGGCACCAACAATGTACATTGGAGAAAAGATAGCCTCTTCAACAAATGGTGCTGGGAAAACTGGAAATCCATATGCAAGAAAATGAAATTAAACCTCTATCTCTCACCATGCACAATATTCAACTCAAAGTGGATCAAGGATCTAGGAATTAGACCAGAGACACTACACCTAATAGAAGAAAAAGTAAACTCTAATCTCCAACATGTTGGATTAGGGCCCAAGTTCCTTAATAAGAATCCTGTAACACAAGAATTAATATCAAGAATCAATAAATGGGATAGACTCAAATTACAAAGCTTCTTCTCAGCAAAAGAAACAATTAGTGAGGTGAACAGAGAGCCTACTAATTGGGAACAAATTTTTACCACATGCACGTCAGATAGAACACTAATCTCTATAATATATAAAGAACTCAAAAATCTTAACACCAAAAAAACAAATAACCCAATCAATAAATGGGCCAAGGAACTGAACAGACACTTCTCAGAAGAAGATATACAATCAATCAACAAATACATGAAAAAATGCTCATCCTCTCTGGCAATTAGAGAAATGCAAATCAAAACCACTCTAAGATTTCATCTCACACCAGTCAGAATGGCAGCTATTAAGAACACAAACAACAATAAATGTTGGAGAGGATGTGGAGAAAAAGGCACACTCATACATTGTTGGTGGGACTGCAAAATGGTGCAGCCAATATGGAAAGCAGTATGGAGATACCTTGGAAAACTTGGAATGGAACCACCTTATGACCCAGCTATCCCACTCCTTGGTCTTTACCCAAAAGACCTGAAAACAGCATACTACAGGGACACAGCCACATCAATGTTTATAGCAGCACAATTCACAATAGCTAAACTGTGGAACCAACCTAGATGCCCTTCAGTAGATGAATGGATAAAGAAAATGTGGTATATACACACAATGGAATATTACTCAGCAATAAGACAGAATAAAATCATGGAATTTGCAGGAAAATGGATGGAGTTAGAGAATATAATGCTAAGTGAAGTTAGCCAATCCCAAAAAGCCAAATGCCAAATGTTTTCTCTGATATATGGAGGCCAATTCACAGTCGGGTTGGGATGGGGAGCATAGGAGGATTAGAGGAATACTAGAATGGCCAATGGGGAGGGAGAGAAAGGGAGGGGGCAAAAGGGTGAATAAAAAAAAGATGGTAGAATGAGATGGATATCATTACCCTAAGTGCATGTATGAAGTCACGAATGGTGTGAATATACTTTGCATACAACCAGAGATTTGTAAAAAAGTGCTCTATATGTGTAATATGAAATGTAATGCATTCTGCTGTCATTTATATCATCTTAGAATAAAAAAATAATTAAAAAAAAGAAATTTGGTGCCCTTCTTTATGAGTGAAGTTCAGGAATCTGTGGCATGCAGAGATATCCTCTTCAAACTAAAGAAAGGATTGCAATTTATACTTCCTAGAATTAAGAAGGAAGCACAGCACCTGGCAGGCTTATGTGAATTCTAGAAGTAGCATATTCCACACTTAGTAATACTGTTACAACCTTTTCTAAGGGAAACATAATGCTGTCAGCTTCTAGTAGGGCTTAGAATAGAAAAGAAACTGAACAGCAATTCATGCTACAAAGCAACCCTGCTACTGGATGGAGTCCAACATTCTGGAAGATCTTATGGCAAACTCTAATGGGAAAAATCACCAAACAGACCCCAAGCTCATGCCATTGGAAAGTAATTATTATTAACTCTTTTGGAAAAATAACTCTGGAATGCTATGGAGTACTGAATGTATGGAGCATCTAATCACAAATTATCAAGTGACCATGTAGCCAGTGCTACCCATCATGAGCTGATTATATCTTACATAACAAGTGATAAGACTGGTGGGCCCCGCAGCAGTTCATTGTAAAATGGAAGTGGTATATCTGAAGTTAAGCACAACCAGGGCCAGAAAACACGGGTAAATTGCATGAGCATGTGGCCCAGTTCCCTGTGTTAGGCTTTAAATTGCAACTGCACTTTTTCCTCTGCTCTTCAGCGGCTGCACTTGGGTTAAGGGTTTCTGTTTTTCTAGCTGATAACATGACTTTGTTCGTGGTAGATGAGTAGATGACTGCCAGTCAGAAATGTATTGCTGCTGCCCTGTTGCCCCACGGAAGGGTGCCTGCATGATAGGAATGAGAGGAAGTCCTTCCAATGGTTAGGGTTTTGGACATTGCACCTGTTTTTAGTTTTGTATAGTCCAAGTTAAGAATAGGCTTAATTCATGGTAAATGGTAGATGGGTTGTCCTATTGGTTAGGGACCTAGAAGAAGAAAGATTGAAAGATTAGGAAAGAAGAGGTTTGGGAAATGACAGGTAGATGGACCGACCTATTGAATAGACATAAAACATGAAGATATTTGTAGTTTAGGTTGATGTCTGTCAGAAAACATCTATCACAGAGGAAGAACTGAAACTAATAAAGAGAGAATGGCTGTTGTTATTATTAGCCAGGCCACTCGAGTGCTCACATGATGGTTGCATGAAGGGAGTATTCATGGTAAAACAATAGAGTTCGTAAATGGAACATACAGTATATGTTCCTACTCGCCAAGATCAAACCAGCCACTGCTGTTGCTGAATGCCTGACAGCAATAGAGACTAACACTAAGCTCCTGAATGTAATGCCATCTCTTTATGAGAAGGGCCAGCTACTTGAAGACAGTTTAATAACGTCAGCCTCACCCCTCCCTGAAAAGGATGAGGATTTATCTTGGCAGCGACTGACACATAATACAGATAAGTCTTTACTTCTCCTGCCTTTTAGAGCTCAGCTGGCATAACTATTTGAGGGTCTTAGAGTTTCTTTTCTGTTAATATGGTATATGGTATAACATATGTGCCTTAATTCAAGGGACATATTTTGTAGCATAGGTGTTTGTGGTCATAGGCACAGCTTCATAGGATCCCCTCACATATCATGGCTCCTAGAAGCTGTCATCCTATTCCTAAAGCAATGGCATGGCCTTTTGAAGGTAAGGTGCCGGTTTGGGGATGACACAAGAAATTAGCTTTGAGATGATAGCTTGTTAGAACGGAATGACATCTTCCTGGATATGGTATATAGCGTGACTATGACAATTTTATAGTGCTACATTCCCAATTCCATAATAAATATGTCCAGAAACCAAGGGAAGAGAAGTAGGAGTGTCCCTGATTACCACCTCTCCTAGCCCACCACTTAGGGAAATTTTTGCTTTCTGTTTTCAGTTATGTAGGTTCTGATTGTTTGGTATTCCTGGTTCCAGCAGTTGGAATGCCCCACCAGAAGACATGGTAAGGGTTTCTTCAAACTGAAAAGTGAAGCTGCTACCTGTTTACATCAGGTTCCTTATTCTAGGAGCAGGCATGAAAAACAGTTATCCATATTGTCGGGGGTATTCACCCCTATCATTAAGAGAAAGCAGTGCCATTGTTGCACAATGGAAGAAGGAATATGTTTGGCACCTATTTGATATACAAGGGTTCCAGTACTCTCCTTTCCAATTAGGTAAGTATGGCAGCCATGACCTGAAACAGGCATGGGACCAGGGACTCAAATCCCTCACAGATGGGGGTCTATGTTATCCTTCCAAGTAAACATTTGTACTAGTGAAGGTGGTAGCCAAATCTGAGAAGAATTGAGAATGGGTAGTGGAGGAGGAAAACAATGAATATTAGTTGTGCCCTCAAGGCTACCTGCTTTAGGTGCTATCCCACTGATATCCCTTGTGAAAATTTCTCCAAGAAAAAAAGACAAACCAGAATCCTAGAGGAGCTGTTTCTAGATAGTGAATACTTACTATATAAAGTAAGTGAATTTGAGTAGCCTGAGGGGTGAACTGAGATGGCTGTTGTGTGTACCATGCGTATACTGCCTGTAGCAATGAGACATTTGTTCCCTCAGCTACTGGGAGTGTTGCTGCTGATGATTCAGAACTAATTCTGTCTATGGGAATTGGCCCTTGCTAAAAGTAGCTATTTTTGTTAGTCAGTTTTCCATCACTATGACAAAATTACCAAGATAATAAACTTATAAGAAGAAAAGGTTTATTTTGATTTATAGTTTCAGAGCTTCCAGTTCATGATGGATGGACACACAGCTCTTAGGTGTATGGTGAAGGTGCCAGTTAGCCAGCTTGCAATGGTGAAGAACATGTAGCAAAGAATCCTATTAATTTCATGGCCAAGAAGCAAAAGAGAAAGAGGAGAATGCTGGGGTCTCCAAATCTCCTTTGATAGCACTGATCCAATGACTTAACTTCTTTCCACTAAGCTCAAACTCTTAAAAATTCTACCACTTCCAAATACCACTATCGTGAGGACCAGTACTTTAACACATGAGCCTTTAGGGGATATTCAACATCCAAACAATAACACCATCTCACCAAGATCAAGGTCCTGCCCTAGGAGGAACCTACATATAATAATTGCTTAGTCTCTGCAGGAACACAATAACCCAGCCCCACTGCTTTGATGGCCAATTGTAAAGGGTAATCTCAGGTTCAGAATGAACTAGGGTCCCTGTTGCAACTTCATTGTAGTGCAATTGCTCCTGTGGTCAGTGCAGCTTTTCTCATTCCCTTATAGGCATCATTCCTGGAAAAATTCCTTAATAAACTTCCTATATGCAAATATCTGTCTCGGAGTCTATTTTGGGAGAAGCGGTACTTAGGACCTTGTTCCCAAAATTACTATATAGTTTAATTTAAAGACACATTTAGTGAAGGAGAATTAATAAATTTTCACTATTAGCATACCCCAAAACATTCCCAAGCATTCTCAATACATGTTGTAATTTTTAAGATTCATGTCCTTTGCTAGTTCCCTTTGATTTAACAATTAAAAAGTACCTGATGTGTTTTAGGCACAGTGCCAGAACATTCTGGATTTAATGGCAAATAATGCAAGATTCTTGACCTTAAGAACCTATTGTTTGAAAAGGAGAAGCAGTTAAAATTACTAGACAATTAAAACACACTTTGTATTACACAAAGGGGAATGAAGGGACTGGAGAGGGGTGGGAAAAGGAAAGACAGTAGAATGAATTGAACATTACTTTCCTGTGTTCATATATGAATATACAACCAGTGTAACTCCACATCACATACAACCATAAGAATGAGAAGTTATATCGCATGTACATATAATATGTCAAAATACATTCTACTGTCATGTACAACTAAAAAGAACAAATAAAAAAATCAAATAAAAAACATATTGTGATTAAAAAAGCATACTGTGGAATCCACAGGTTGGACATCTAATTTGGATTATTGAGCAAGGGTACACAGAAAGAAATTTGTCAGGTCTTACGAAAGAAGTATCTGATCTAAGCCTTCAGAAGAAGCAGAAATTATTTAGGTGAAACAATATATTCAAAGGGTGAGAACAGCATTCAAAGGGAAGAAGAGAACAGGTTTGGAGATGTGAAGGAGCCCTAATTAGGAAGGGCTGTTGTAGCTAGCTGGAAGCCATGGGTTCCACCTGATATGTATGTGACGCACCTGTAGGCACCCGCAAACCTGAAGGTATATAACCGGGTGAAAGCGGTCCGAGTTAGGAGAACGGAGAATTCAGTCAGCCGGGCAGTCACTCGGTCGGTCAGAAGAATCAGAGCGGCCAGAACGTAGGCAGAGCGGTTACAGAAAAGAAACCAGATAGAAGAAGTAATGACTGGCCAGAGTTAGGCCGAGACTCCTGAGGAAGACAGAAGACAGAAGACAGAAGAAGGAAGAAAGAAGAGAGAAGAAAGAAGCTCTAATCTTTCTTTAAGCTAAAAGCTATCTTTATCTTTCTTTCTAAGACTCTAAGCTAAGAAGACAAGAAGAAATCTTTCTCTAAGCTAAAATCTTTCTTTCCCTCTCTAAGCTCTAAGAAAGTAGAAGTAAAAGTAGTAAAAGCTATACTCTGCCTCCGAGAATTTTCCTCCCGTGGCGGCGCCGTGGCTGGCCGTGAAAGGCAGCTTACAGAGATGAGAAAGCCCTTCCTTAGGACCAGATCAAGGGGGTGTGCTAGACATTAGTTAGTGTGAGATACAGAGAGATGTGTGCATCTGTTGAATTACTTCAAAGGAGTAATATGAATAGGTTTGTGGGTTTTTTTGTACTAGGGGTTGAACCCATGTGCACTTCACTATTGAACTACATCTCCAGCCCTTTTTTATTTTTATTTATTTATTTATTTATTTTGAGATAGGGTTTCCTTAAGTTGCTTAGAGCCTCACTAGATTGCTGAGACTGGCCTCTAATTTGTGATCCTCCTGCCTCAGCCTCCTGCTGGGATCACAGGTATGCACCACTGTGCCCAGCCAATATGATCAGATTTTAATTTTGGAATTATTAATCTAGAGAATAGATTGGAGAAGAGACAGTTAGGAGTTCCTTGTAGAAATCTAGCTAAGAAATGATGGCTTGACTGATGAAGTGGCAAGAGCCACGAAGAAAACAAAATGATAGAGTCTGGATACTGGAAGGACATTGAATTAATTAAAGTAGCAGATGGACTGGACATGGGGACTTAGAGAGATTAGATGTTCCTGTAGGCATCTCTCTGGGTTGGGGGTGCTATTCACTGGAATGTGTGGTGGAGTGAGGGATGTGGTCATACTTGTGAGTGTGTTTGTACGCATGGGGTGAGTGCAGGAAGGGTAAGATATGATAACTTACATTTTAACAGTTCTGTTGAGAAATTTTGAGGTATCCCAGGGCGATTAGATGTGTGGTTAGAGAGACCTGAGCTTAGGAGAGCGTATCATATTGACAGAAGAAGCCATGGATGATCTCATTCCAGGAGGAGATATATTGTGAAGAGAATGGAGCTGAAAACAGTTCCAGCTACAACGACTGTGTTCATCATCCTCTCTATAAGGAATTTGAGTTAGAAGATACTGTCTAATGTAGTCCCTTACCCAGTATAAAACAATACAAGTTCCTCTGTCTTTTCTCCAATGGAAATTTCTTTGAAACTTTGGAAACATTTTCTGTATTCTTATTGAGTTGTATAGACCAGAATTAGACATGTTATATTTACTATAATCATCTTAAGAAGGCTTCCTAAAATGGCATATGTATCTGGAAAACAGGAGCACTAATTATCACTTTCCTGAAGCAGGTGGCCCAAAGGCAATGCTTGCCTGTCATAGAGAACTTGTGTACAAAAATCCTGTATAGCCCATGGACAAAGCAACATGATGCAACATGTGCTTAATGTGTAATTGTTTCAGAATGCCAGCTCATCAGAGGAAGAAAATGCATTTAAATTATTTTTGACCCCTTGAAGAATGTTTGTACCACTCCACTAAATGAATCAGATTTCAAGCAAAAATTGAAAAGATCCTCAAATGTCATCCAAAACAAAAACAGTCCATTGATTTGTGAGACTTTGTTATTGCACTTCTTTTCTGGAAAATAAACCTTTCAAACATTAAAAGTAACAGATAACAATCTTAATAATCTGAGGACATTTTCACACATTATAATCTTTATTATTATTTTAATGATTTTTAAAACTTTTAAAAATCTGGAATGAATATATAATAAATGTGCAGTGTGTTTCAGTTTCATGTGACGATTGTGGTGCTGAAGGAAAGACAACTTTTCTAAGTCCTAAGTGACTGACTTCATCTTTTGCCCTGCACTCCTTCTTTCCCAAAATTTTCTTGCAGAGGTGCAGGGGAAGTCCACATTACAAAGACGTGCTGCTCTTTAGCTTTTGAGTCTGTAATTTCCTCCTTTATATAAGCCCTTTTTCCTTCTAGCCTGAAGAACCCTAGTTCATGTTTTTATTTCCCGGTAAACCTTAGTATTTCTAATGTTTTACTCTAAAACACCATTTTGATGTCTTAAAGGAGCATACATACAAAGCAATCAGAGCATTAGCTAACTCTTATCAGCTTTATAGATAATACACATCATTTTAAGATTCATGACATCCCCATTAGTTGATATTAGTATTAATCTCTCTTGAAAGAGGAGAAAACAGGGAAAATATAAAAAACTTGTCTCGGGTCTCGTGGCTGGAAAATGGCAGGGTCAGGATTGGTGTTTCCACACTCTGGCTCTTGAAGCCAGATTCATAACCACGTCCTGCCTTTCAACAGTGAGAGCTTTAAAAACAACATGAGTTATTTGGTGTGCTGATAAATTCAGTTGGGGCATTTGGGCAAGAATGGAGGAGAAAAATAAAAGAAGATAAATTCTTCACAGGTGGCCAAGATTCAAAGAACCCAAGAACATCACTGATTTATACAACTTACACTATAAAAGAAATAAGAAAAAAAAACTTTTTTCCCCCCAGCTTAAACTTGTTGCACAGTAGAAGATAAATTCTACTGTCTAAACTTGTTTGGGGCTTTAGGAAGTAGGCCCCAGAGACTCAAAATCAAAGTGAAGTGAACTAAAATTAGGAATTGTTTTCTAAAAATTCATGTAACTCTTAGCAATGATTTAGGCCCTCCAAACAATATAAATTATATATGCAGATTACTTCTAATTACAATGCCTTTCCCTCTAGATTACTGAACTCTTACACAATAGATTTTAATTGATTCACATCCTCCTGCATGCCTAGTATTTGTGTAGAAATATGCCCATTGTCAAGAAACTAAATTCATTTAAGCATTTGTAAGCATTTTAATAACATAGGCTAACAAAGTTTGTTTTAAAGAATAGTTATTCACCTTAGAAATTAATGCATACTGTCTAATATCTATTGATGTATGTTTGGAACACGTATTTTCAGAGGGGTGATTTAAAGATCTTAAGTTGAATCTAACAATTTTATACTCTTATGTATACTTTTATTTTCTTACATTTTCTCACTTTACAAAATGAGAATCATATCTCTGGGCCTTTGGACTTTCTGGTATTCCAACAACTGTTATTTGTTCACCCTTTACTAAACCATTTTGGAATTAACAGTGCATTTCTGTCTGTCTTTGCTATGATTTGAATGTCCTCTCTTAAATTCATGTTGAAATTTAATTTTCTTTTTCTTTTTTTTGGCTTTTGTGTCACTGGGACCAAAATACCTGACTAGAGCAACTTAGCAAAGGGAAAGTTTACTTGGGGCTTAAAGTTTCAGAGGTCTCAGTGGATTGATGATTGACTCCATTGCTCTGGGTCCAAGTTGAGGCAGCACATCACTGAGGATGGGTGCAGAGAAGGAAAGCTCTTAGCTCATGGCAGGATGAGGAAGCAGGCGGTGGCACCTCCTGCAGCCACACCCTACCTGCCTTTAGTTACCATTCAGTCCATTCAAACTAGGATGGACCAATTAAGTCCAATTATGTTATAGCTCTCATAATCTAATAATTTCACTTCTGAATATTTCTGCATTAACAGGAGTTTTTCGGGGATACCTCATCTACAAACCATAATACCATTGTAACAGCATGAAGCGATGGGACTTTTAAGGTGGGATTAGATCATGAAAGCTCAACCCTCATGAATGGATTAATGCTTTGGGGGTGGGGGGAATAGGTCCCTGATAAAAATAATGAGTTTAACTTTCTTTTCTGTCTCTATTTTACACTTACTTGCTTGCCCTTCTGCCATGTTATAGTGAGCCTGAAGGACCTTTCCAGAGGCCAGCATCATGCTCATAGACTTCTAACTAAAACAAATGGCCTCCAGATCTAGGAGCCAAATAAACTTCCATTGTTTCTAATTTTCAAAGTTTGTAGTATTCCATTATAGCAGCATAAAACAGGTAATCTTTTTTTTTTTTTAAAGTTGTTATTTAGAATGATTTAGGTCTGACTTAACCAGAATGGAGTCATCTGGGGTAAGTGCTGTCTAGTCAAATTGAACTTTGAGATGGGCCAATTTTCTAAAAAAAAAAAAAAAAAAAAAAAAAAAAAAAATATTCATAGCAAGTCAATCAGAAAGTACCCAGTTTAAGTGAACCAGCGTGACCAAGAAGTTCGAGGCCAGCATGAGGAAAATAACTTTGAAATGACCATGAGTTTACTTTTGGTCCCTGTATCTGCTTTCTTTATCTCTTTCCTGCATATAAACTAACTCCTCTGTTCAACTCCTCAGAACATCCATTCTGATTTATAAAATGAGATGTTTGATTCCTGAATCCAGTAAAAGCCAAATAGATTTTTTTAATTTTTTTTTTTTTTTTTTTTTTTTTTTTTTTAGTTCTCAATGACCTTTATTTTACTTTATTTATATGCAGTGCTGAGAATTGAACCCAGTGCCTTGCACATGCCAGGCAAGTACTCTACCACTGAGCTATAACTGCAGCCCTAGATTTTTAATCTAATATAAAAACAATTAGACCTTTACAATTTTTGAGATTTTGTCTTCCGATGGGATTCTTTATGATCTTACATGCCACCCATGGTCTTCTCTGTCTAGTTATAAATGACAGTACATGTCACACTGCCATGAGCATGCCAATAGGACCCTTTAGAAAACGACCATCTGAATAAGCAAACATTTCAATTTTTTAAAAAATATAGCATCCATTTTGTAATTTTCTGGAATACCCTTTTAATTTCCAAACTGGCTTTTCTCTGAAATTCACATTGTTTTATTTATTCTTCCTACTTTCCATGTGCTGCTCTGATCATGTATTGTTCACATCCCTTTTGACTATTTCTCATGCCTAACATTTGGCCACAAATTTGGCTCTTCCTTCTCCCAACTGGAGGTTCAAATTTATTTTCTTCTACAATCCTATCAGCACAATTGTTCATAGAATTTTTGCAAACCAGGACTTCAAGAAAATTTTACATTACTTGTCTATGAGACTGGAAACATCATGGGGCATCAATCAATAGCAGTCTGTTGGTGGGGCCTCTGATTTTCAACACTGAAGCCTCTTTATTTTCAAAAGATCCAAAATAGGCATAGCATGTACAAGTAGAAGCCCTAGATCTTCTTTTTCTCTTTAGTCTGAAATTATGTGTTTTCCTGAAACTAATAGCTCAGGACAGGAAGCTAAGGCCTCAAGGCAAAATTCTTACAAAGAGAATAAAGAGTTTAGACTCATGTTGACCCCCAAGCTCAATCTCCTTTCCTTTCTTGTGATCTGCAAAGAACATTTTTGCTGTTGTCTTTCCCAGGTAAAACTGTGGAGTGAACATTTTAGTCAACAGTCCCCTAATGAATATTTATTGAGTGCTAAGTGCAATAAAGATGTAGGGTGAAGATGTTGTGGCCTGCATTGTCAGGGAGTTATGTCTTGATATTTATCAGAAGAAAACTACAGGAAAATCCTAAAGAGAGTGTTTAAAAATTTATACATCACAGTTGTACAATGAGTGTGTAGTTATTCCTGCATGCTTCAAGAGTAGAGGCACCTGTATAGCTACTCCAACATTGTAGTAACATTATCATTTTGTGGTAGTTGTTATGGTTGCAAGTTATTGCCTGACTTTTCTGCAGTATTCTCACTCAACTTTTCATGGCTAAAAGTTATTTCACTAAACCGAGTAGTAAAGATCTGACAGTCACATTTGTACCTAAAGTACAAAAAGTCACTAAAATGCTCCATTTCCCAACTTTCCAAAATCAGCAACAATACTGACCCTGCTCACAGTTTATGAGACTCATTTAGGTTGAATTTCCTGTGCCAAAATAGATTGTCCCATCAGAACAATGTTGAGAAATGACAGATCTTCCTTTATAATAAAGGTAAAGGAAAAATGATAGTAGCATAAATTGTATATTGTACCAGTAATTAAGTTTTACTTATTAATAAAGCATGCCAATTATTTTCTATGTGATGGATTTTTCAGTTAAAAAGACAAGTAGAACCATATTTCAAACTTTCAATTGATTCTTTATTTTGATCAATACTATATCATTGTCTTGATTTATGTTGAAGTCTTGAATGACAATTACTAGGCAAGTGATGCATGTTAAGCCTTGGGTGCAAGCATTCTTTGAAAAATCAAGAAGATGAAAGCCAAGCCAAAAGCATTAAAACTAATTCTAATATAATATTGGAGTAAAAAATGTAAAGGATGCGATGCCAAATGGTAATAGATGCTGAGTTTTCCCCAGTGAAATGAGACAAAATTGACAGAATACAAAATTTTAAAAACATGTTTATAAACTGAAGTAATGTTCAGAAGAAAAATGGAATTTGATTTATTTATGTTTTGCTTTACTGTGTTTATTAATTTTTAAATACTGCACAATTTGTTCTCAAGGTTTATTTATCTTCATGTTCACTTGATGTAATTCTATTGCTTATTACAATGCACAGAGCTGTCATCTATAAGAATAAAAGCTCTGTGAAAATGGATCATTTTAATGTGATAATGAATGGAATAAGACTTTAACCTCATCTTATTTTTCATGATAGAAATTATTTCAGAATTTTCTGTTAAGCAAAAAATATTTGGGAATGACATTGATATGGGGGATAGGTACTTTTTTTCCCTGTCAGTTCATCTGTAAAGCTGAAAAGAAATGAATCTCTAAATAGATATCTATTCATCCCACTTACTATTTTCAGAGAGGAGATAATTACTACGCCCTGAAGTTATACATAGTTTTCCCCATTTGCCCCCTTTTCCCTTCACTCCATCCCTTAATAGAAGCCTAAAAATCCCTCAACGATATGTCCCCCATCCACAACCCCCAAATAAATAAAATCTAGATACGCTTGGAGCCATAGTGTCTAAAACTCAGCAGCATCTCTAGTAGGTATTTAGAAAGTAAAGGGAGAGTGAAGGTGAAGTAAAGAGGTGAAGGATATGAAGAGAGTACTTATTTCCTTAATCTGGAATTACAAAGAGAAGACTTGTTTGTATTCTTTCTTTCTTTCTCCTCTCTTTCTCTTCCTTCTCTGCTTCCTCCCCTCCACTCTTCTGTCTTTCATGGGGAGCACTACAGAATATGGATTCACACCACAACGACTGGTAGCCACTCCTTTCTGAGGCTGCAGGAGGAACACCTGCCATGTTGAGGCAAGGGAGACAGAAGGGATCCGGACAGGCAGATGGGAGCCCTGTGGAAGGAAGGAGATGATGGATAGAGATTCTATTTCACTTAGCCACCAATTGATGAGGTGCCCAGGCTTCTTACACTTTATGTGGTCTGCTCCTGTCCCCCAAATGTTTCTTTATGTTCTGCAAGAAAAAGATGATAGCGACAAGATGTTTTGGAACTTTTTCAAGGTATTTTACTGTATATCTGAAAGTTTTTTAGTACCTCCTCAGTGTAAAGAACTGTGATCTGTGTCAGAGATTTAAAAATTAATATCGTTCCTACTGTGTTGGGGGAAGAATGTCAAAAGCAGAAAAATTGCAGAAAAGGAACCCAGAGGAAGAAAACACCGATGATAATAGACTCTGCTGAAGTAATGACATCAAATAGTGGAAAAATAAAACACACATGAATACTGGAAAAAACAAAACACACATGAAGACTTCAAAAACATGAAGACTAGAATTCAAGATAAGTATCTCAAAATTCAATGCAGGGCTGGGATTGTGGCTCAGTTGTACAGCGCTTGCCTCGCACCCATGAGGCACTGGGTTTGATCCCCAGCACCACATAAAATAACTAAATAAACAAAATAAAGGTATTGTATCCATCTACAACTAAAAGTACTTTTTAAAAAATCAAGATGCAGAGAAATGTTAGGCTATAAGAATAGAATCACTTAGCTGAAATGGCTTTTCTTACAAAAAGTTGGGGTTTATTAATAAGATACACCTGTAGGAAAAATGACAAACTGGACTGAGCTGGGAAGAGAAAGAGTAACCTGAGAGAGTAGGTGGAAGGAGATGGAAGTTGTGAAAGCCTTCTATTGCATATTATTGCATCTACTTTTCCAGGGTAGTTTGAGGATTAGATGATCTTGGCTTACTTCTAAGAGTCAGTTCTACTTGTATACTTTGCTTTCTCCAGCTTTAAAAAAATAAAAGACCTGACCTGCTTTATATGGGTACAAGCCTCCTTTTTAAAGTACTCTTCATAGACTGCTTAGTGTTCAGATTAACTGTCAAAACATCTAAGTCCTCTGCAAGTCAACAGTCATACTGGGTTACTTAATTCATGGTCATTAAACTCCTAATTAGTATTTGTGTTGAGATGAGATTTGGGGAGAATAATGCAGTGAACACCACAGGAAAAATCTATCTGAGACACTTACACTATCACCTTGCTGAGTATCTCTTCTCCCTAATACACTGCCTTCCATGTAGTTATTTTTTTAAACATTAGTTGTTGACCGATCTTTATTTTGTTTTATTTACTTATTTTTATGTGGTGCTGAGAATTGAACCCAGTGCCTCACATATGCTAGGCAAGCACTCTATCACTGAGCTACAACCCCAGCCCTTTCGTGTAGTTTTACATGCATAGATTCTTTTCTTCATTATGATTTGCCAATTCCCTGTTGTTCACAATGCACTACAGAAATAATCTTTGTCATTTTTGGTGTCCAGGTAGTTGCTGTCACATTATATCCATTTTTAGATGTTCTTCAAACCCGCTGGAGTGATGCTCAGTTTCCCGACAGTGTGATTTTTTTTTTTTTTTTTTTTTTTTTTTTAAGGTTTGTCTTTTTGGTGGAAGAGAAATTCACTGTCTTCTTTGACAGCTGGACAAGGAGAGATTGCAATCTCATTTTCCTCCCAGTATTCTCTGGCAAAATCATGAATAAGCAACATTTTAGATGGTCGACTTCCAAAAATGTTTCCTGTCAAGCTCCTGTCAGTATTTTGAAAGTGAGGGAACAACTTTTTCCAGTTGTGATTTTCTATAATTTCATTTTTGAAATCTGAATTACAATTTTTTTTTTCTTTTTTCCTTCTCAGTGTTTTTTTTTTTTTTTTTCTCTACAATCCAAATTGGAAAAAATAGAAAACTCAGTCCTTTTTTTTTTTTTTTTTTTGGTGGGGGTACAGGGTATTGAAACCAGGGACACTTAACCACCAAGCAACATCCTCAGCCCTTTTTTATTTTGAAACAGGGTCTCATTAAGTTGCTGAGGCTGGCTTTGAACTTGTGGTCCTCCTGCCTCAGCCTCCGAGCTGCTGGGATCACAGGGGTGGGCCAAGGAACCCAGCTTCAATTCTTTTTTTTGTATTTAGTTTGACATAGAAGGTAGTCTATCAATAGAATTCTATGATGGAAAATTTCTACTAGTATTTTAATTATTATATTTCAAACTGAATTCAATCTACCAGAAGTCAATATCTAAACATCCTTTCATGGGACAATTTTTAGGGTATCATGCATGCACTTTCCAAAAATACTATTTCATACACACAAATCTGTCATACATTGAAAGGAGTTAGAAAAGGGGCCATTGTTCCTGTGTTGTAAAACCTTTGTTTTAATCTTCTCTGTTTTTTTCCTGAGACCTTAAAATTGTTAGAAGGAAAAGCAATTGTGAAATAAATTAGACATTCCAAACTTTCTCTCAGTTATGAGAATGAAATTAAAGTCTTTTAAGCACACCTGCAGTTTTTTTCTGGTGTATTTTTCAGTGGTGCTTATTGAGCACTCCAGTTTAGGTCACTCTGGAGTTGTATCTCAACAGGATTATTTATATAGAGAGAACTTAGCATAGTTATTGAGAACATGGATTTAGAATATTCCCTGGTCTCACACCTAATTCTTTCAGAATCCATGTGACAATTTCTTACACACTCATTTATCCATTTTCCTCATCTGTATAGACTATCTATCTATCTATCTATCTATCTATCTATCTATCTATCTATTTGGTACTGGGGATTGAGCTCAGGGGCACTTAAACCACTGAGCCACATTCCCTGTCCTTTATTTTTTTAAAATTTAATTTAATTTGTTATACATGCTTTTAGAGTGCATTCCTTTCATATTACATATAAAGAACACAGTTTTCCAAGTCATTGGTTTTACACAAAGTATTTTCATACCATTTGAGTTTTTATACATGCACTTAGTATATTGATGTCAAACTCCTTCTGCCATTGCTTCTATCCCCTTGTCCCATTCCCTCTCTCCCCCTCCTTTTTTCTGTTTAACATTCTTTCATTCCTCTCATCCCCCGTCCCTTGCCACTATAATTCAGTATCATCATACCAAAGGAATCAATTGACCTTTGGTTTTCAGGGATTGGCTGACTTCACTTAGCATTATTTTCTCCAACTCCATCCATTTACCTGCAAATGCCATGATTTTATTCTCTTTTAGTGCTGAGTAGTGTTCCATTGTATATATATACCAAAGTTTCCCTAACCATTCATCTGTTGATGGGCATCAGGTTGTTTCCACAATCTAGCTATTGTGAATTGTGCTGCTATGAGCATTGATGTGGCTGTGTCCCTGTAGTATGCTATTTTTAAGTCCTTTGGGTATAGACCAAGGAGTAGGATAGCTGGGTCAAATGGTGGTTCCATTCCAAGTTTTCCTAGGAATCTCCAAACTGCTTTCCAAATTGGCTGCACCAATTTGCAGCCCCGCCAGCAATGTAAGAGTGTGCCCTTTACCCCACATCCTCGCCAGTATTTATTGTTGTTTGTGTTTTTGATAGCTACCATTCTGACTGGCGTGAGATGAAATCTTAGAGTAGTTTTGATTTGCATTTCTCTAATTGCTAGAGGTGTTGAACATTTTTTTATATATTTGTTGATTGATTGTATATCTTCTTCTGAGAAGTGTCTGTTCAGTTCCTTAGCCCATTTATTGATTGGGTTGTTTGTTTTTTTGGTGCAAAGGTTTTTGAGAGCTTTATATATCCTTGAAATTAATGTTCTGTCTGATGTGCATGTGGTAAAGATTTGCTCCCATTCTGCCAGTTCTCTGTTCACTGCACTGATTGTTTCTTTTGCTGAGAAGAAGATTTTTAATTTGAATCCATCCCATTTATTAATATTTGGTTTTAGTTCTTGCACTACAGGGGTCTTATTGAGGAAGTTGGGGCCTAATTCAACATGTTGGAGATTTAGGCCTACTTTTTCCTCTATTAGGTGCAAGGTCTCTGGTTTAATTCCTAGGTCCTTGATCCACTTTGAGTTGAGTTTTGTGCATGGAGAGAGATAGAGGTTTAATTTCATTTTATTACATAAGGATTTCCAGTTTTCCCAACACCATTTGTTGAAGAGGCTGTCTTTTCTCCAATGTATGTTTTTGGCACCTTTGTCTAATATAAGATAACTGTAGATGTGTGGGTTAGTCTCTGTGTCTTCTATTCTGTACTATTGGTCTACTGGTCTATTTTGATGCCAATACCATGCTGTTTTAGTTACGATTGCTTTCTAATACAACTTAAGGTCTGGAATAGTAATGCCACCAGCTTCACTCTTCTTGCTAAGAATGGCTTTGGCTATTCTGGGTCTCTTATTTTTCTAGATGAATTTCATGATTTCTTTTTCTATTTCTATGAGGAATGACATTGGGATTTTGATTGGGATTGCATTGAAATTGTATAGTGCTTTTGGTAGAATAGTCATTTTGACAATATTAGTTATACCTATCCATGAACAAGGTAAATCTTTCCATCTTCTAAGATCTTCTTTAATTTCTTTTTTTAGTGTGCTGTAGTTTTCATTGTACATGTCTTTCCCTTCTATTGTTAGGTTGATTCCCAAGTATTTTATTTAAATTTTTTTACATTATAGTAAATGGGGCGGATTTCCTAGTTTCTCTTTCTGAGGATTTGTTGCTGATGTACAGAAATGCCTTAGATTTATGGGTATTGATTTTATATCCAGCCACTTTGCTGAATTCGTTTATTAGATCTAGAAGATTTCTAGTGGAGTTTTTTAGATCTTCTATGTATAGAATCATATCGTCTGCAAATGGTGATAGTTTGAGTTCTTCTTTTCCTATCTGTATCCCTTTTATTTCTTTCATCTGTCTAATTGCAATGGCTAGCGTTTCAAGAACTATGTTAAATAATAGTGGCAAAAGAGGACATCCCTGTCTTGTTCCAGTTTTTTTTTTTTTTTTTTGTGGTACCGGGGATTGAACTCAGGGGCACTCGACCACTGGGCCACATCCCCAGTCCTTTTTTGTATTTTATTAGAGACAGGGTCTCACTGAGTTGCTAAGTGCCTCGCCATTGCTGAGGCTGGCTTTGAACTCGCGATCCTCCTGCCTCAGCCTCCCAAAGTGCTAGGATTACAGGCGTGCGCCACCGCGCCCGGCTTTGTTCCAGTTTTTAAAGGGAATGCTTTCAGCTTTTCTCCATTTAGGATGATGTTGGCCTGTGGCTTAGCATAGATGGCCTTTAAAATGTTGAGGTATGTTCCTGTTATCCCTATTTTCTCTAGCGTTTTGAACATGAAGGGGTGCTGTATCTTGTCAGATGCTTTCTCTGCATCAATTGAGATGATCATATGATTTTTATCTTTGAGTCTATTGATGTGGTGAATTACATTTATTGATTTCCTTATGTTGAACCAACCTTGCATTCCTTGAATGAACCCCACTTGATCATGATGTACTATTTTTTTGATGTGTTTTTGTATTTGATTTGCCAGAATTTTGTTGAGGATTTTTGCATCTATATTCATTAGTGATATTGGTCTGAAGTTTTCTTTCTTTGATTTGTCTCTGCCTGGTTTTGGAATCAGGGTGATATTGGCCTCATAGAATGAGTCTGGTAGGGTTCCCTCTTTTTCTATTTCATGTAATAGTTTGAGAAGTATTGATGTTAGTTCTTCTTAAAGGTCTTGTAGAACTTGGTTGTGTATCCATGTAGACCTGGGCTTTTCTTGGTTGGTAGGTTTTTGATGGTATCCTCTATTTCTTTGCTTGAAATTGATCTATTTAAATTGTGTATGTCAGCCTGATTTAGTTTGGGCATATCGTATATTTCTAGAAATTTGTTGATGTCTTCATTATTTTCTATTTTGTTGGAGTATAGATTTTCAAAATAATTTCTAATTATCTTCTGTATTTCTGTAGTGTCCATCGTGATGTTTCCTTTTTTATCACATATATTGGTGATTTGAGTTTTTTCTCTCCTTTTCTTAGTTAGCGTAGATAATGGTTTATCAATTTTATTTATTTTTTCAAAGAACCAACTTTTGGTTCTGCTGATTTTTTCAATTGTGTTTTTTGTTTCAATCTCATTTATTTCAGCTCTGCTTTTAATTATTTCCTGTCTTCTACTGCTTTTGGGGTTAATTTGCTCTTCTTTTTCTAGGGCTTTGAGGAGTAATGTTAATTCATTTATTTGTTGACCTTTTCTTCTTTGAAGGAATAAACTCCATGCAATGAATTTTCCTCTTAGTACTGCCTTATTAGTGTCCCAGAGATTTCAATATGTTGTATCAGTGTTCTCATTTACCTCTAAGAATTTTTTAATCTCCCTTTTGATGACTTCTGCAACCCATTGTTCATTCAATAGCATATCATTTAGTCTCCAGGTGTTGAAGTAGGTTTTGTTTCTTATTTTATCATTGATTCCTAGTTTCATTCCATTATGATCTGATACTATGCAGGGTAGTATCTCTACTTTTTTAATATTTGCTTAGAATTGCTTTATGGCATAATATATGATCTATTTTAGAGAATGATCCATGTGCTGCTGAGAAGAAAGTGTACTGACTCATTGATGGATAATATACTCGCTCTATATATACCAGTTAAATCTAAGCTATTGATTGTATTATTGAGTTCTACAGTTTCTTTGTTTAGCTTTTGTTTGGAAGATCTATCCAGTCGTGAAAGTGGTGTGTTAAAGTCACCTAGATTTATTGTGTTGTGGTCTATTTGGTTCTTGAACTTGAGAAGGGTTTGTTTGAGGAATGTGGATGCTCTGTTATTTTGGGGCATATATATTTATGACAGTTATTTCTTGTTGATGTATGATTCCCTTAGGTAGTATGAAATTCCCTTCCTTATCTCTTTTGATTACCTTTGGCTTGAAGTCTACTTTGTTTGATATGAGGATGGAAACCCCTGCTTGCTTATGTAGTCCGTGTGAGTGGTATATTTTATTCCATCCTTTCACCTTCAGTCTGTGGGCGTCTTTTCCTATGAGATGTGTCTTTTGAAGGCAGCATATTGTTGGGTCTTTTTTTTAATCCAATCTATAAGCCTATGTCTTTTAATTGATGAGTTTAGGCTGTTAACATTCAGGGTTATTATTGAGATATAATTTGTATTACCAGTCATTTTAAATTTTATTTGATTCTATTTTATTTTTGGTATTTAGCTTGACTTGATTTCTCCTATGGTTAGTTTTCCTTTATTGTTGTTTTTTCCTTTGAAGGTTTTCATTGTTGTTTTTCCTCCTCGTGGAATATTTTGCCAGGGATGTTCTGTAGTGCAGGCTTTCTTGCTGTAAATTCTTTTAGCTTTTGTTTATCATGGAAGGTTTATATTTCATCCTCAAATCTAAAGCTTAATTTTGCTGGATATAAAATTCTTGGTTGGCATCCCTTATCTTTTAGAGTCTGGTATATGTTGTTCCAGGCCCTCCTTGCTTTGAGAGTCTGGGTTGAAAAATCTGCTGTGATGCTAATTGGTTTTCCTCTATAGATTATCTGATTTTTCTCTCTGATGGCCTTTAAAATTCTATCCTTATTTTGTATGCTAGGCGTTTTCATTATAATGTGTGTTGGTGTAGATCTGTTGTGATTTTGTACATTTGGCGTCCTATATGCTTCTTGTATTTGGTTTTCAAATCCATTCTTCTTGTTTGGGAAATTTTCTGATATTATTTCATTAAAGAGATTTTGCATTCCTTTGGATTGATTCTCTGCACCTTCCTCAGTTCCAATAAATCTTATATTTGGTCTTTTGATGGTATCCCATAATTCTTGGATATTTTTTCATGGTTTCTTACCATCTTCACTGTGTGGTCAACTTTATTTTCAATATTATACATATTGTCCTCATTGTCTGAGGTCTTATCTTCCAAGTGACCCAATCTATTGTTGATACTATCTATTGAGTATTTTAAATGGCCTATTGTTTCTTTCATTTCAAGTATTTCTGTTTTTTTTTTTTTTTTTTTTCTTCTCTCAGACTCTCTATCTCTTTCTTGAAGTAATCTTTTGCTACCTGGATTTGTTCTATTATTTCTTTGTTGGTGTGATCGATGGTTGCCTGTATTTGATCTCTTATCTCTTTGTTGGAGAGATCAATTTTTGCCTGTATCTGCTCACTTAGGTCATTTTTTAAATCCTGAATAATTTTAATTATGTATATTTTGAATTCCTTTTTTGACATTTCACCTACTGTGCTTTCTATGGATTCTATTGCTGTAGTATCTTGGTTTGTTTGGGGCATTTTCCACCCTTGTTTTTTCATGATATCTATGTGTTTTCCTCTCTTGCAGTGTAAGTCTGAGGTATTCCTGTTTCTGTCTTATTGTCTTATATCATCCCTACAGGTGACCTGATGCATAACTTTTAAGGGAAAGATCAAAATTACAGCAGTCAAAGTAGCCAACGTATTGCCATATATCAGTTAGTTTCTATTTTTATATTTACAATTTTGACACTTTAACCATAAATGATGAGATCAGTTATCTTCTACCATTTAGTCAGTATTTTTGTGTGGTGGTTCACAGTATCTAATGGTAGAAGGGGGGACTTATGGGTTGGCTAAAACATTTGTGAGGTAGGATGTGAGAAGATAGAGGTATTAGATTATTAGACTAGTGAGAGGGTAATCATGGGAATTAGGGTGTTAGTAGGAGAAACAAAAGATATGTATCCCCATGTAATATTCCCTGTTCCTGTACAGGGGACTGTTCCTTGCTCTGTAGGCAGAGGTGGAGAACACCTGTGGCTCCTGAATGGGTGTGCAGAGCTGGGAATGCATGTAGGTGGGCTGAGCTGGAACACTTGCAGGCCAGGGTTTGTTCCCCTGCCAACCTGAGCTCCCTGCCCTTTTTATATTTGATTTAGAGACAGGGTCTCGCTGAATTGCTTAGGGCCTCCCTAATTTATTGAGGCTAGCTTTGAATTCACTATCCTCCTGCCTCAGCCTCTCAAGCTGTTGGGATTTCAGGCGTGCGCTACCGTGACTGGCTGTATTTTTCTTATTAGACTGTTGTAAGAATTAAATGAATGAATATATGTAAATATTTTAGGTTAGCAGCACATAGTAAGCATTATGTATGTGTAATTGGTAAAGAAATACACATATACTTATTTCTAGCATCACATTTGAACACAAAGCCACTGGGCAATTTATTCAATAATGGTGTTCATAGTTCTATCTCAGCAACAACAACATCCCCTGAGTTTCTTGACTGATATAGAAGAATTAATAAATGTAAGCCATTAGCATTTTTAGCAGTCTCAGGTAATCTCCTCCCTCCTTCTTTTATTTTCCTGTTATGAGTAAACAACCTTATTTTTAATAGAGTTCATCTCTTAAAGTAATAGTACATGTAATAGTACATCATGAAGATCCATGCAACTTCTTGAATGCATGCAGTTTATACATTTCATACCTAAATTTATATAATTCAGTCAGAGTTATGTTCTGAAATGTTTCTTATTATTTTTCTAATTATATAGAAGTTTCTTTTAGAATTAATTCCTGTAGCTAGGGATTCCTGTAATCAATATTCCTTCTATGACCTATGGCCAGGCGGGACTATTGGATTAGTTCAGTTGCAATCAGGATACTCTTAAACACTTCAGTGGGGATTTCCCCATCATATTTCCTCCTTTAGAAGCTGATTACAAAATGGATATCATTTGATAAAAGTCAAAATATTTGTCTAATTCTCTTGTAGCTCACAGCCCTTCAACCAAACTGCACCTGTACACTATCAAAAGTGGAATCTACTGAGCTATCACTCAAATTCCTCCTTGATTTAAGTTCTTAAGTTTCAGGATCACTTAAGTATTAGGAATAAGAAATCAACACTCTCAGAGCATTGCACAATTCTATAGCTCAAGTGAGTCTAATGGAGAACATAAGTTTTTATACTCTGGGTAGAAGTTACTTTTTGTGCGTCTCCCAAACATGCTAACCACCTGTAGGATTGTATATAGTTCTCAAGTCCCCTCTCTTTTATTTCCCCTAAAGTCTCTAGTAGGGGTTTCTTTATACTGTTTAGTTTTGGTTTTGGTATTTAGGGTTTGCCTAGGAGCCACCATTCAGAATATTTTAAATGTATAAAATAAAATTTAAAAATCATTTTGGAAACCAATTATAGGGAAGTATTACAATTTAAAAATAAATCTAAAACAAATTTGTAAAATAGTAATTCAGGTTCTTTTATATCAACACATTAAATAAAAAGAGCTGATATCATTTTTAAAAATTACTGTAATCCCCAAGTAGTGATGGGTATAAATTATGTTTTGAGATTTCTGCAACAACTAGAATGTAATAGGAAAATATCTGTTATTTCCACGGTTGACAAAGTCACAGCGTTCTAGAGGCAACTGTGATTAGTTCCCCTCATTGAAAAATGAAAGAAATGGGAAGATTCAGTATGAAAATCTGGTTCTATTAAATAATTTGACATCCCTGACTATTCATGGAGTATTGGTTCCAGGACCCCTGTGCCCAGGACACCCAAATACACAAATTATCAAGTTCATTATATAAAATGATGTAGTATTTGGATATAGCTTACAAAATCCTGCCATGTATTTTAAAATACCTCTAGACATAATAGGCATAACATAATATAAATGCAATGTAAATAGTTTTTTCTACTACATCTTTTGTGAAATAAGGGCAAGCAAAAAACCCACATATGTTCTGCAAAGACAGTTTTTTTTTAAATTTCAATTTAGGGCTGGGATTGTGGCTCAGCAGTGGAGCGCTCGCCTACCACGTGGGTGGCCAGGGTTCGATCCTCAGCACCATGTACAAATAAAACGCATTGAATAAAACACATTGTGTACAACTAAAGCAAATAAATAAATAAAAATTTTTTTCAATTTAAAGTTAGTTGAATCCATGAATGCAGAACCCACGGATATGCAGGCCAACTTTACACACACACACACACACACACACACACACACACAATTTATTTGCTTATTTATTTATCACCTGCCATTAACACTGCTTTTGTGAGTCTAAGAAACAGAAATAAATCTGGATTCTAGTTTTATATTCTTTGTGTCTAGAAAATGGTTTCATCCTGAGGCAAGGGCTTTCTTTTCATGACTAAGAGCCTGATGCAGTTGCTTACCAACTGTTAGAAACACTGGAAGGATTCATGGTAGTCTGTTAGTTAGACAGCTGTGATCAATAAATGTGAGTGCTGATCTTCAAAAGCTCACTTCAAAGTTCCTTGGCTAGTTCATGGTTCTTTAGTTGTCTTTTCTTGATAAGTTGTTAAAATGAAAATTTACATCCCTCTTCTTAGAATTTTCAAAAATTATATTTCCAACTTAACATTTGAACATTAACATTTTAACATTTACAGATTGTTATTTTTGTCTAGCTCGTGCCAATGTAGGTTAATAAATCTTATAATTTGCCAAAAGTCTCTAAGTAGATGTCTATAAGAGTCAGAGTTCTGTTTTACTTAAGTTTGTCAAATAAGCAGTGAATGAATTAATTTAGAAGTAGTGCTATTTGACAAAAAATTAAAGCTATTCAAATTTGCATCTGCAACGTGATGTTATTTTGTTATCCTCGTCTGATTTTTTGCTACAGGCAGTTATATCACTGTCATATTCAAAGCTCAAATACAATATTAATATCTCATACCTTTTGTATTTGAGTGAACATGGAATTGGTGACCAAAAACAAAAACAGGATGGGACAGGTAGAAACAAAGCCATAGAAGAGGGCATTAAAATGTAAAAGGCCATTGTGACGACTAAAGAATACTACATTCTGCTGATAGTTTTATTTTTGTCTACCTTTCTATAATTTATCTATTTTTTGGTGCTGGAGATTGAACCCAGGGCCCCACACATGCTAGGCAAGTGCTGTACCACTAAGCAATGACATCAGCCTACTGATAATTTTATCAGCCTACTGAGAATTTTATACTCATGCATTCAGCAACATTAACAAAGAGACTAAAAATATTACTTTCACAGGAATAATGATTATTTTAGAGTTACTCCTTGTCAGTGATAAACATCTTCATTTAAAACAAAATCCAACTTCCTGAAGCTATTTTATTCTTCAATACTATTTTTGTCATTATTAAATTTCCCTCCACTCTAAGATTAAATATAACATAAAGCTCTTTGAAAACTAAAGTATATTATCTATGTTTCTCTTTAAATTTATTGAGCATTTATTAGACATTTCTACAAAATATAAATAAGGTATGGATTAAACATGAGTCTATTGAATTTGTCATGGTAGCCAAATGAAGAGAGATAATGTGTTCTAATCTGCTTTGCATTTTCTGATAATTCTTTTTACCACTCACAAATTTTTATATACTCTAACCTTTTGCTCTTCTATTGGAAAACTCTTGGGTATACAACTAACATAATATGGTAGCTTTTGTTCTTTTCAGATTTAATTTGATTGAGGAGTGATTCACTTGTAAAAATTCACTTTGCTTTAAACTTTAAAATTTATTTTATTTTACTAAAATAGATCTATCTATACCTTTGATGGGTAATTAATCTTATGTAGTCACCATATTTCCATGTTTAAGATTTCTACAGCATTGGCATGCTATATCATTATCATTTGCAGGAAAGAAATTTTGACAGTAAGTTATTTACTTGTATTAGGGCAAATATATTGTTGATACTGGTTGCATTTGAAGGATTCTTTCAAAAGTACTTGGTGTTCCAGATGGTTTTAAATGGAACATTCAGGAGGCAGTAATAACAGAGAGATCACATTCTTTCTGTAATTTATTTTAATGCCATCACACGGGGAATTTAAGGCAGATAAAACTTCTCCATTTACAGAGACCAAATGTGCAGAAATGGATTGTCATAATTCCAGATGAACTGATAATGCATACTCTCGGGCACATTTTTTTTATTGAAAATCTCTCAAAATTTATATTATATACAAAGTAAATATACAATTATATCCTTAAGATTTCTTGCAATGTTTGTTTCCCCTTGATGAATTACAGTGCAATTTTCTGGCCTACTAATTTTACTAAGGAAGCTAATGAGTGGAGCAAAAGTCTAATCAGCTGCCAATCAGAATTCGTTGAAGCACAGTGTGTCAAATAGTGAAGCAATTTTTACAACTCATAAAAGCACTTATGTTCCATGATATGTCATAAACCCTATGATGAAAATCTAACATTGATGAAGCTACCTTATTTCTCAAGTGTTTTCTCCAAGCTACTTTCACATTTAACCAAATCTTTCATTAACATTTAAGTCTGTTAATATAGTACTATTATTTTATTCATTATATTACCCAGCTATTGCAGTATAATTAGCTATGTATAATTGTCACTCACAGAACTCAA
This sequence comes from Tamias sibiricus, assembly GCA_025594165.1. Lineage (NCBI taxonomy): Eukaryota > Metazoa > Chordata > Mammalia > Rodentia > Sciuridae > Tamias > Tamias sibiricus. The sequence goes on from CM046659.1 coordinate 191,733,528, forward strand.
TGAACCCATCATAAAAATTGGAATGGTGGGATTCTTTTCTTCTTTGATAGGAATAAAATGATGCTTCTTTAGGTAATGTTAGAGTAGCCTTTGTTATTTTCTTTTTCTGTTTTTTGTTTTGGTGTTGATGGACCTTTATTTTATTCATTTATTTAAATGTGGTGCTGAGAATCAAACCCAGTGAGTCACACATGCTAGGCCAGTGCTCTATCACTGAGCCACAACTCCAGCCCCTGGGCTTTTTGTGTGTGTGTGTGTGTGTGTGTGTGTGTACTAAATGAGTCCACAGGTTACACTTTTACTCTTCACGTCATTTATGTTGTCATCAAGCCATTGTTCTCAATACCAACAGTTTTATGAGAAGTCATCATATTTTAATAATTAATTTACTTGTCACTTTTCGTTTTAGTACCGGCACCTAGTTGCTTTCCTGTCTGACTTGAAAGCAGTCTTTGGAGGCACTGTGTCATCCACCTTTCCACTAAAGCACAGCCATTATGTGTGTGTCTGCACACTTCTTTGTCTACTTTCATACATAAATGCGTGTGGGTGTCTTGGGTGCTGTTGTTAGTTGAGAGGTGAGGAGTGTTTCCACACATCTCAGTATTTGCTATTGACCTTTTTGATAATCTTTCTCTTAATGCTTTTATCATGCTGGCATAGCACATATGTAATCTTAAAGTAATCAGCATTTTCCCTGTAAAACAAGTTTAAGAGAATCCTATTTCAACTATTCACTCCTACACTTGAGGGTCTTGGCTGTTACTAATTCAGGAGGATTTATTTGGTCTTTTCTTTGCTCTCTGAAAAATATTTTTCTGAAAAGGAACATACTGCCTAATCCTCAGATTTTCTGGAGCTCAAAACTCAAGGATTTAGATTGTTAGTCAGTTTGTTTAATTGTTTGAATTTTTGTTTTAGTAGACAACGCTTTCCTCTTAAGAGGAAGTAGAAATCTGAGGTGAACCTTACTGTGAATGTTTTTGCATACACATGTGAAAACCTTCTCATTAACCTTTAGAGTAGTGTAATGATGAAAAGAGAAAATTTCTAATTTCTTTCCCCCAACACACACTAACCAAGCAAGTATCATTTATAAAATTTGGGAAATTAGTTCAGTACATTCCCCCCTCCCCACTTTTGTTGCTGCATTATGGTTGTACATAATGATGGCATTTGTTGTGACATATTCATATATGCACACAATATAACCATATAATTTGACCAATATCCCTCCCGTCTCCCACCCCTTGGTCTTTCTTCTCTAATGATCTCCTTTGATTTTCATGAGATCTACCCCCACCTTTCTTTTCCTTTTTCCGCTTTAGCTTTCCTGTATGAGAGAAAACAAACAATTCTTGACCTTCTGAGTTTGACTTATTTTGTTCTAGTTCTATCCATTTTCCTGCAAATGCCATAATTTCATTTTTCTTTATGGCTGAATAAAATTTCATTAGTATGTATACCAAATTTTCTTTATCCATTCATTGGTTTATGGATACCTACGCTGTTTCCATAGTTTGGATGTTGAGAATGGTGCTGCTATAAACTTGGATATGCATGTATCACTGTAATAAGATGACTTTAATTCTTCAAGATAAATACCAAAGAGTGGGATAGCTGGATCATATGGTGGTTCAATGACTAGTCTTTTGAGAAAACTTCACACTGATTTCCATAGTGGTTGTACTTATTTTATAGTTCCACCAACAGTGTAGAAGTGTTCCTTTTTCTCCACATCCTCTCCAGCATGTATTATTATTTGTATTCTTGATGACTGCCATTCTGACTAGTGTAAGATGACTGACATCTCAGTATAGTTTTGATTTGCATTTCCCTAATTGTTAATGATGTTGAGCATTTTTTTTCATGAATTTGTTGGCCATTTGTATTTCTTCTTTTGAGAGGTGTCTGTTTAATTTATTTGCTCATTTATTAATTGGGTTATTTAATTTTTTGGTGTAATGCTTTTTGAGCTCTTCATATATTCTAAATATTAATCCTCTGTCAGAAGAAAAGCTAGCAAAGATTTTCTCCCATTCTGTAGGGAGAAAATATGTCTCTTCATATTCTTAATTGTTTCTTTTGTTGTATAGAAGCTTTATATTTTGATGTCGTTCCATTTATTAACTCTTGGCAGTATTTCCTAAGCTTTAGGGAATATATTGTGAAAGTTTTTGCCTGTGCCTAAAAACTGGAGGGTTGATCCTATGTTTTCTTCTTGGATTTACAAAGTTTCTTATTTCAGTGCATTTTGAATGTGAAAGAGTTGTCATGGCTCACACCATCTCAGTCACAGTGTTTGCACCACCATGGTTCTCAGGTCAAGAATCTAGAGAAACAAGGGACTAAGTTTTCACTGGATCTCTCAATTATTCACAAGCCAGCCAGCCTTCCAGACTCTCATTGCCATTTCTTAACACACTTCAGCTAATAGGACATTTCTCTCTCATGAATGATGACAAACATCCTCAATAATGATAAATATTGCTGCCATTTTGGAGTAAATGGCAACTTTCCAGGTGTGGGGACATCATCTCTTATAACTTGCACATCACTGGAGTTTGTTGTTGTTGCTGCTGCTGCTTTCCCCAGAGATTTACAGATTTTAATATTATCTCTGAGTTACTTTTTTTTTTCCTTAGGACAGCAACACATATTTTCCTCACAGAATCAGAAAAACCAAGACTACCTTTTTCTCCAAGAAATACCATTCATCCTATCCAGATTGGGCAAAAAGAACCTCTAGAGGCAGTTCCCAAGTTTTATCTTTGCCTCCACAGTGTCTGATATATAGTGCTTAGTTGGGTGCAATGGCATAGGCCTCTAATTCAGCAATGTGGGAAACTGAGGCAGGAGGATCACAAGTTCAAAGTCAGCCTCAACAACTTAGTAAGGCCCTAAGCAACTTAGTAAAACATTGTCTTAAAATAAAAAAATAATTTAAAAAAAAAAAAGGACTGGGGATGTGGCTCACTGCCCCAGGGTTCAGTTGCCAGTCCTTAAAAAAAAAATGCATGGTGCTTAATACATGTTACTGGATGGTGGGTGACAACTTAGAGTAATAAGAGCTAATACATCTGTGACTTTAGAAATGTATAGAGTGAACCCTGCTATTATGTATAACTATAATGTACTAATAAAAACATTTTAAACATAACAAAAGAAATGGATAGAGTGGTAGTACAGGTCAGAGTTAGACCTGAAAATTCTCAGTAATGTGATGTTCATTTGAAAAAAATGGAACCTACAGATCTGAATGGTTTCTCTATGTAGCATGACTGATTCTGTACAGTAAAGTAATGCACTGCTTGACATAAGTGCAAATATCAATATTTGTGTCACAAATAAGATACATTAGTTCATTTGTAAAACTTACAACATGGTTCATTATAGTACTCTTGCTGAAAATACCCACATGACATTAAAAATCTGGTTTAGGCTTCAATGTAATCTTTCTAAAAGCTATATTTATTATATTAGGCCTAATTCTGTAAAGTTAGATTTGATATAACAAATAAAAATTACACCAGCAAATACCAAGTGTTTAGATAACATAAGTGAACAGCCTAATGTTGACTATTTTGTCTTTTTGCTTAGTTGAACATATATGAGCTCTCACACTCAGAGGATTATTGTTTTGTTTTTTGTGAAAATGGAGTCAGATCTTACATATTACTCTGCAGCTTATTTTATTTACTTCAGAGTATACTATGAATATTCATAGTCCTGATAAAGATCTAATTTATCCTTTTTAGTAGCTGCACACTGTTCTATAGTTTGTACCATATGTATTCAACCAAGAATGTCACTATGAAATAAAGTAATCACCTGTTGTAATTAATCTACCACTCCTGGGGATTTAAACTCCTACCTTTAATCTGAAAAATGGATAAAGAAAAAGATAACAGTCCACAGTTTTCCACAGTGTGTATGCAACAGGCCTGTGAGGAAACCCTGGAAATTAATGTATTTTCTTGGGAGAAGCCAAGATATAGAGGGAGGTTTACAAGATATAGAGGTTCCAAAGTCATCTCCTTTACACTCACCACCCTCCATACCTTTACTTCCCTGCCCAGTTTTGTTAAAGTGTTAGAATCCTTCTTAGGACAAGGCATAGGAATTTGTGTTCCATTATCCAGCATGCCTTTGTTTTTCTGTTATGGACTTATTTAGCTCTGCCATCAAACATGGTCTGTTTGGTACAAGGAGAGAATTTCAGATTGTGAGGCCAAAGTTTATAGAACTGGAGCATAGTCACTGTCCTTGTATATAGATCTGTACTAATATCTAAAAAGTTTTTCCTCATCTATAGTAATGTGTAGATCATAGCAATTTAAATTGCGAGGGATGAGCATCTTCATTGCTTATAGACACTTTCATCTGAATAAAGCCATGACCCCAGCCCTGTGGGAATGAGGAAGCAAGATCCAGCCCCTGAAGACCAGTTTGCTTCAGCTGTAAAGGAGATCGAAGATCTTAATCCAGCGAGCCAAGCTTCAGGGCTGGATGCAGTTCTCTAAGGACATGGAATGCTGACAAAGAACTTGAGTTGTAGCTTGGTCACGGGCTAGCCACATATGTTAGGAGCCAGTATCCAACTACAGTTCTGCATGTACACAGGCCCACAAAAGTTTGCCCTTGGTATGCAGAATGTCAGGTTAGAATACAAAGGCTAATGCCAAGGTCCTCTTTTCGTAGAACTTAATATCTAATACACATCCAGATTTGGTTCTCACTGAATCACAGGTGAGGTAGGGCTGGGCCTACCATTTGAATATCCACAGTTCTTATTTCCAGAACTAAGTGGGACAATCATAGACCGATAACCTTTTCTTAGCAATGTGTCTACAGATCGAAGTCTTAAGTGAAGCACATGCTTTCTTCTCGGAAATGTCAAATTTCTATACATCTAGAATGTAGGTAGGAAAAAGAAAGGGGAATGTTATTATCTCTTTAAAATACCTGGTGATACCACTTTCTTCTGTCATTTCAAGTAGATTTGTTTCAGGTAATTGTGTAATTGAAATATGCAGAAAATTGTTTCTCCATGTTGGTTGCTACTGTATTTAGATTAGTAAGTCTTCCTGCTTGGAAAAGAAAGAGTTGGGTATGTCTGTGACTTACCAAGGAGTCATGTATAAAAATACCTTGTCAAATAAACACACCTGATCTGACCTTTGATTCTTGATTAGTGGCTGTGATTACTGATTTCCTATTGACTTCAGGTCTAGTTCTTGATATCTGGCACTCTTAATCTATTGCCTTATCCTCAGTGTGGAAAAACAACTTTCGTTGTCTAGCTTCCCATTTGAGCTTTAACAAATAATGATGTTGATCAGAATTATGGCATAGATATAATTTTTCTCTTAACCATGGGAAGGTTAGAATTCCACTATCAAAATTAGTGATTATTATTTTTTCTTCCAGGTTCAAAAATCAAAACCAAGTAGTAATGATTTTTTTCTGCCTTTAGCTGACAGCAAATAGCTAAATGTACTCCTACAATCACATAAGCTCAATGGATATTAGCTCCTTTCTTCCTTCTAGACTGTTTCCCCATCAAACGATGAGATTTCTTGAGAGGCAGATATAAAACCATCTCATTAGTCAAAAAAGAAATTGTTGTTAATACCCCTTACACTACAGCTGTACAAAAGTACAGCTTTTAGTATAGTTGCCATAAGCACTTTTGAGTGAAACACTAGAATGAAAGGTGAAGACACATCATTCATATTTGGGGGAAAAATGCTAGGTAAGGCACAAGCATCATTGCCATTTCATACACAGGGTAGAAATAAGGAATCAGTGGAACACACAATACAGAACAAAAAAGAGAAGAGTTTCCACAGACACTTATTAGAATACTAGGCCTATAGAATGAATGCAAGAGGGTTACGTCCAAACCAGGGTTCTTTGATTCGATAAGTTTGGAAATTACTGAACAAGCGTTACTTTTTTTTTATTTTTATAATTTTTAATATGTACAACTCATAGTGCATATATTTAGTATCTTTTTACATACAACTGTTTGTATACAAAGTATATTCGTACAATTCAGGTCTTCAATCATGCATTAAGGAAAATGATATCCGTCTCATTCAACCGCCTTTTTTTTTTCTCCCCCTCCCTCCCCTCTTGCTCCCTCCCTTACCCTCCCTTCCCTTGAACATTCTAGTGTTCCTCTAATCCTCCTATGTATCCCCATCCAACAATACTTTGAAATAGCCTCCTTATATAAGAGAGAACATTTGGTACTCGGATTTTTGAGACTGACTAACTTCACTTAGCATTATGTCTTCCAACTTCATCCATTTACCTGCAAATAAGCGTTACTTTTATTTATTTATTTATTCTTTATTCTAAGTTGTTATAAGTAACAGCAGAATGCATTACATTTTGAACAAGTGTTATTAAATAGGTTTCATTCCTGCACTATCACTCATTAGAGTTTTCTCCAAGAAAAGATTAGCATATGTAGTACTTCCAAACTTATACAATCTGAAGATTCTGTTTAAAACAATTCTGTTGTAGGAGGATATGATGAAATAACTATGAGAAAGGAGTCCAGGAAAGGGGTTCAGCATGACAAGAAAATTTGATTAAAGTCTTTCAGAGAGGAAATTGGTACCTTCATAGAATTGGTAATAACAGGACCTGAATTTCAACACACATAATAGGAGACCAAAGGAAGAGAGGAGGGCAAGGGGACTGGAAGACAGGACTGCGTATCCTGCCTTTCATCGCAGCATATATTTTAAATCCTTGGTGATCCAGATGCTTGACAACTGAGAGTATACCTACTAATAAATGATGGGGGGAGCAGGGAGGGGTTGAAAATATGAGACAAAGATTCGAAATCCTGGATTGATTGACTCCAAACCTCAGTCCTAAACCATATTGCTATACTGAAATAAAGCAAAAAAAAAAAAAAAAAAAAAAAAAAGTAGCATATGCAATTATAGGTCAGGAAGGTCAAGTATGAGACCGCCATATTATGTCAAGTCCAATCCCTGTATTGAGACATGTGCCTGTCAAGATCTTTGTGGCCTCACTTATCTTTTATTACTGCAGCAGCTGTGACTGCCATTTCTGCATGGGCTCCAACTAAGTTCATGCAGATTGAACCCATCATCACCTCACCAGATCCCATTCCTACTCTACTCTGAATTTCTGTGTTGATGCTCTTGATGCTTTCTGGGGCACTCAGGCTGTGTAGTGTCTCAGCTGTTTAGCATTTGTCAGTTTCTTGTTTATTCACAGAGTAATTATGAATTCATAAACACATTCCTATTTTGACAAATCTCACTAGAGTGTCCACGAGGGGCCTGGTTATATGATAAACAACTGCAACTTAAAAGATCCTAAAAACTGCCTGGTCACTGGATAGGTATCAAGGTAATATACCCAGAGAGCCAATCAGGGTAGGTTGCCTCATCAATATTTTTGGAAAATATTATTTTCTCACTTTATATTCATATCATTGTCCTTATTTAATTATTTTACATAAAAGTTCATACAGTTGACTACTGGGGATTCCCATTCAGAAATTTTTTTCCTAGCCTTTTAGGTTAAGAAAATTAACCTGTAAGTAGTGACTTTCAGTGTTCTGACAATAATTTTACATCTTTCACAATTACAGTGAAAAGTAACTTTGCCATAATATTTTATCTCAAATGACAGCAACATGACATTTCTTCATTCAAGCTATATGATAGCTACAGCATTTATAGATACCATGCACATTGTTATTCCTTTCAAATACATCACTTATTCCACTAGAATTCCTTTTTTAAAATCTAATTTCCCTTTCTTTTTTGATATTTGGGGAAACAGTATGAGGTTATTTAACCATTGAATTTAACACCGAGACAGTAATTTAAAATAACTGAAAACTTTGGAAGCTAAGAAACAACCACCACATCAATTTTTCCTATACATGATTCAGGAACCAATGACATTTTAGCAAACACATGAGTTTTATGTGCCTTATGAGGTCCTAGGCTCACTCAGACCCAGGTTGAAAGAATTCTAAAGCTGATGATCTTTTGTGAAAATGACCATAAAATTATCTAAACATATCACCAAGAACAATAACTGTGTTCCATGTGTTTGTCCTTGTGGTCCTCATGGTTGTATATAACATTACATTAATTTCCCATAGTCACAACAGCTATTCATTTTGCCACTGGGAAGAAATGAGGACTTTAGCAATGTCTTTGTCTCACTCTTGGGCTTCCTAACATGTTATAATGTACAAATTGTTCATTTCTTTGTCTGTATTACAGTATAGCAATATGATCAGCACTAAGGAGTAGAATAACCCAGGATTTCCCGTTCTGCCCCATCATTTATTAAGTCATGTATATTCTTGGTGAAGTAGCTCTACATCTCTAAGCCTCAGTTCATTCAATGGGGGTCTTTTAACTTACATCATAAGATTACTGTGAAATTGAAATGATATATGACTCTGGTAGGGTGCTTATTTCTTTATCACAAATTGCTCCTTACTAAGAACACTTCCTACTCCTTGCCTTTTTTCCCTCCCTGGCTGCTGGAGCATGGTTGGTTCATTCCAAGGCAAATTGGAAGTCTTCACATGCAATGCCTCCAAAAGCAATACTTGATTTGGAACACTTTTGAGGCATGTTCTACACATCTGCCAGAGTCCCCCAGCAGGACTGGGTGCAGTTGCTGGCAGAGGTGGCTTACTTGGTAGTGACTCCTTTCTTTTCATTCCTGATCTCATCTCTCCTCCCCTTACTGGTTATCCTTTCAGATAAAGTATTGGACCTAAAATCTTTGTCTTCAGAGAGAACTAAAATTAAGGTATGTGAAAAGTACTTAGTATAGTGTCTGACACATTGTGATTAATAATAATTATTAATTCCCAAAGACTTATTTAATTAGTGTGTTAAAACAACAACAACAACAACAACAAAAAACAAGGAGCTATAATTTTGAAAACCACACTCATGGCTGTCACTTCTACAACCCTTTATTTTTTACCTTTCTCTTATTGTTTCAAAAACAATAAGAAAAGACACCTGGAGGAAAGATAGATTAAAGAGAAATGGATTGGCTATGGGAATCATAAAAATCTGTCTTCATAAACTTGTTTTCTATTTGAACAGTAGAAGTTATATTCAAGAGGAAAATTTGGGCAATGACTTCTCCCACACTAATTTTTCTGCCTTTTAAAACAAAAATACTGGGCTGGGGTTGTGACTCAGGGGTAGAGCACTCGCCTAGCGTGTGCGTGGCCCAGGTTCAATCCTCAGCACCACATAAAAATAAATAAAGGCAGTGTGTACAACTAATAAATAAAAAAATATTTTTTAAAAATACTTACTTTGGTCTGAAAGTTCATCTGAACAATCATAAATGTAGATTAAATGTATGTGAAAGAAAAAATGGCACCAGTTTCTGATAGCATTGTAGAGAAAGAGGAGTTCTCCATTTCATCGCAATAGCTCCATTTCTGCCTTTTTAGTGCACATTGAAACACTGATAGTGTGTTATGATAAATTAATCATAATACCTTTGGAGGCCAAGTGTCTCAGAAAAAAAGCAACAGTAACATCTTAGGCAAAATGGAAAGCATTACAATCACACCTGTAACTCATTAATTTGGACCAAGGGTTAGATTTCACAGAAAGCAATTACTAGGATGGATTGAGTCCTTTCATACACAGTTTTTTTTTTTAATTATAAGACTGTGTTGAATATTTTCTCTGACCACAGTTGCCCTCAGCAATATCCAAAACTGATGGCCCTGAATTACTTCATCATTTCTTTCCTTGGAAACTAAGAAGGGTTAACTATTACAATACTTAAAAATTAGGCTAGAAAAGATGTCTCCATCTATTCATCTCTATATTCTGAAAGAGCATAGCTTTATTGTCAGTGGAATAAAAATGTTAGGATGCACTAACTACCTTTGTAATACAAAGTTATGTATAGGTCAAAAGTGGTTGCTCTGTGTTTGGAGTGTGTGCTTGTATGTGTGTATGTTCATGTATGTATTTTGCTTTTGTTTTTGTTCAGCTGTTAACAGTTATCTGTTTACACACTTTTTAGAGATAAACAACTTCAGGGACAATAAAATGATGTTTGATTAGGTCTGGGTATTTAAATTTATCTGACTATTCTGATGCTATACAAATGCCATATAAATTCCAGTAAAATTACGGCTAAGCTGTAAAAGAAGAGGAATTTTTTAGATTATTTGTGCCTTGAGTTTGTTTTTACATTTCCACACATATTGTAATATTAATTTTTGTTGTTTCTCCTTAATGAAGTGGATTTTCTATGTGTTAACTTTCAGAGGTATATGTAAAAGTGGCTATATCATTGATAGATTAACGTAATGATCAAATAGAAATTAACACCTATGGTTAATCAGTATAACTCTATGGACCTGCTTTCACTCAAAATTGTTAATGCTGTCAAATATTTTATCTCTTTCTATAAAGTGATAGAAACTGTCCTAAATTCCAAAGCTCTGATTTTTTTTTAAACAGTAGTTTGTTACCTGTGGGCTAATTCTAGAAATAAAATTGAGGGAAGAAACTGTAGGGTTTCCTGCCTCATTTTGCAAATGAGGAAATCAAGGTCTAGAATGTTTGTAAGACTCCCCAGAGTCACATAGCTAAGAGGCAATGCTGGAAGACGAACACACTATCCCCACAGCCAATTCATTTCTCTTTAATCCACCTTTTCCATCAGGTGTCTGTGGCATTTTAAAAGGGTATTAGAGGTGTCTTATGTGGTAGGATCATGGAGGTGATGGAATACAAGAGCCACAGGATATTTCAGAGATCTTCTACCATAACTCCACTTGGAGAAAACTAATCCCGGAGAAGTAAGATGGCAAAGAAATTCACAACGCCAACTTGTGATCTCATTATAGCCATTCCAAATTTTAAAAGGGCAGGGATTGAACCTGTACTTTCAAAACACAATTTGTACTGTTTCCTCATCCAAGCTTCAGGGAGAATTCTTGACACCATATAAAGCAGCTGTTCATGTCTGTCTGGCATCAATAGAACAGTCCTAGTTCATTTACACATTTCTTTTTCTCTATGATATAGGTTAGCTGGCTTATTTTTATACCCCTGCTGAAATCAGCAATGTGTGTTGGCTGAACTATAGCTTATGTAGAAACAACTATTCATATTTTATTATAATGCCTTCAGCAGCCCTTTACTGGCATTATGATTAAAATGTGTGTCTCAGGATTGTTGCTGGGGAAATGGCCAGCCAGCAAATTTGGTTTCAGCCCAGGACTGTTCCAATTGATGTGAGAGGTATCATTACCATGGGGGTAATATTATTGTCATCAACTTATTTTCCAGTCCTCCTGGTAGGGAATATTGGAGTTTTCTTTTTGAAAATTGTTGTTTCCACTCTGTTTGAGGGGAGTATTTTCTCTATGTTTTCTTTGTTTCCTAGGCTGCAGATAAGAGTTAAGATGTACAAGAATGCCTTTTTTCTTTCTTTCTTTTTTTTAGTGAACCTCGCTCCCTGTTCACATGGTTGGTGCAGGTGCCCATCACAACATGCGTACACAGGCCCACACTCTGTCACAACAGCGAGAATCTATACTGTTCTTGCCATGTCATTATTTCACACTCACACTTTATATTTTCCAATGTATTAGCATTATGATTTTTAAATTCACATACTAAGAATACATATAATTTTGAATATAATGATTCAAAATCGTTTAAAATATGACCTAATAAGTTATAATGCCTCATTCAATGATTCAAGTTAGCATCAATAGCAATGGTATTATTACTTATTCATTAACTGAAGCCCTTTAATTTTATATTCTGCTCCTGCTGATGGTGGCTTATTAGGTACTTGTTACAGCTACATTAGACAAGTAAATAAAAATCAGATGGAAAACCTCAGCAACAGCTGAAATAAACCAGTAGTCTGTTTGGGCTCTTCAGAGTGAAGTACTGTATGGCTGTTCATGGAGAAATACCAGCCAGAGCTATTACACACTGTGAGAAAAGATTACATATCTCTGGGGTTTTGGCCTTCTAATTACTAGGGGGTTTCTTTGCCAGTGAATAGTGCCACCTGTGTGGTTGGGAGTAATATAAAATAATTAAATCATTATCACAAGGGTAATAGTATATGTCTTTCTGGTTTGGCTGTGATAAGAAAACCTTAAACCAGAAATACATAAAATGTTGTAGAATGATATGAAAAGGCTCTTTGAGAGGATTATTCTTGTTGTTATTTTAAATTTTCCGTCACTAGTATTTAGTTCAAGTACATGATAATTCTAGGGAATTACCAGTATTTATCAGACCACCCAAGGAAGAGCAATGCTCTGCCAATGAGTAAAGCCATTGGCTTGTAACAACTTGCTTCTGACTTCTAAGTCACATTCGTTTAGGTAAACAGATGTCTTCTAGAATGACTGTGGTGTAGCAGACTAAGCTTACTTCTTGCTTGTCTAAGAGTATATAAACATTTTTTTAAGTTTGATAATTGCAAAAGCATATTTACATCAGCTGCATTGCAGTTTAATCTTATTAAAAGTGAATAATTGTATACTTCTTTTTAATGAATAGTTTTACTGCTAAGATGATGCAAGGAAAAAAAAGATGATTAAGGTATGGAAATCTTGGAAGGCTATTCAAAATTAATTAGTTATGTCTAATTATTTACTTTAATTGTAATTTCTCCAACTGGTAATGTTCAGGGTCTGAAATTGTTTTTTTTTTTTCTTCTTCCAAATATAGTCACTTTGGAGGAATCAGGTTAAAACATAGCATGTGAAGTGTTTAAAATTGTCTGTAGACTCATATCTTGATTTCAGGAAAGTCAATTATCTTAATACTTTCTAGAATAAGACAGGAATAGAAGAAGAAGAGAGAAATATTTCTCTATTTTGTTTCTGTTTTCAACAGAGGAACCATATTTTTAAAAACTATAGTTTGAGTCTGTGTCCTACTACTGAATTTATCTCTTATTTGAGGACTAGGGCACAATTTAAATTCAGTGCTATTTGTTTCTCCATTTAACAAGAGAGGACAATATCTTTTGTCTAAATTTTTCTAATATATATTTTAAGAGTATCTTTAAAACAGTGTTTCTCAAATTTTGGCATGATCAGAATCACCTGAAGGGCTTCTCAAAAATCTCCACCGCTGTATCAGTCCTCCAGAGTTTCTGGCTCAGTTGGGCTGGAGTGCATACAATCACCATGTCCCATCGCCCAAGGTTTGCATTTCTAACAAACTTCTATGAGATGCTATTGCTTCTTGTTCCTGGAACCACACTTCAAGAACGAGTGCCTTAAAACAACCAACCCCTGAAATAAGAGAATGCTTATATACCACATATTATGTTAAGTTATCTCTGGGTTAAGGGACATCAGTGATTGTATACTTATATATTTCTCTATTCCACAAGTTATATATAATACATAAATGATCAAAATAAAATAATGATGAACACTTTTAGAAGAACACCTATAGTGAATAACTCATTGCCATCTATATGCTGCCCCACCTGAACATCTTGTGGCAACACAGTAATGCCAGTCCTTCTCATCGACAGGGCAGATATCCTCTCCCATGTTTTCTGAGGTGGCTCTCACTGGGCACCCACCAGACAATTGCTTGGTTCCGATGACAGTGAGTTATGATTGTGCCAGGACTCAGTACAAGGAATACTAACTCCCCAGGAATTAGCAAATCACTTAATTATACTTTTAAAAAAAACCTCCCTATTTTTCTCTCTTCTTCTCTCCTCAGGTGACAACCCCAAAAGATTCTATGTAGACATAAACAAAAGATATTGGGAAAAAGGGTCTTGTGAACATAGACTGGGCACCATGTATGCTCAGAGATTAATAATTCTGCTATCCCTTTGGAAGTATATTTATTTCAGACAAATTTGCCTTACTCATAGTTCCTTAAAATAACATATATTGTAAAATGAAAGGTGTCATCACAATTTCAGAAATTTCTTTTGGTGTTTCTCTTCTAATAATCTTCTCCTAGACACCTTCTCTTTGTATTTTATCTCAGATTTTTACAAGCTAGCTAAATGTAACATCTTTTTAAAATTTTTCAAAAATCTTAGGTTCTTTTATTTATGATTCTTACAGGCATGTGAGGGTAGGGGGCTTGGTTAGAAAGAATAAAGGTTATAACCTGTCCTGTCTGTTGAGACAGTGATTTTAATTACATTTAATTCCCATTCACTCTGTATGTTACTTGATCCACTCATTGCTTTAAAAGCATTTTGATAAATACAGCCATGGCTTAACCCCTTGCCCTTCAACTCTTCTAGAATTGCATCCAGGCTTAAGTGAGTTTGCCACATTTAGATGTCATACTTTGTTACTGATGATAAATATTGAGGTCCCTGGTAGATAGTGGAGCTTGTGTTTTTCTAGAGAAAAGCCCACGTTCCATTAAAAAAAAAAATAATTTGTTGCAAAAGGCTTTTAAGATGTTGGCCTATAGTAACTTGCAAAAACCTCAATATATCCATGTTTTTCACATGCATGTTAATGGTCATTCTCCTTCATGAATGCTTTAAAATATATTGGTAAACATTTTCCTAAATATGCTTCACTTATTTATTAATATAAAAAGGAATCATCAAAATACATGTTTTATCTGACACTATGCTAGGTACACTATGCTAGGTACATAATATCCTACAGTTGAGATTGGAAATACAACTTTAAACACACATTTAAAAAAAATATTTTTCTTCAAAAACTGGGATACAATAGAAAATTTTAATGTTCACATGTTTTATTTAAAAATCTATGAATCTGAGCAACACAAGCAAACTAATAATCTCAATCACTTTGAGGATACATTTCCCTCATTTTCTGTGTTTTAATAATTTGCTTCCAAGTGACATGGAAGTGCCTTCTTTTACTGAACAACATGGCAGGATGGAAGGTTACCAAATCCAGGAGCAAAGAAATTTAAAAATCATACTGTGAGAAAAGAAGCAATTGTGAGCAAAGTTATTTCAATAAGAAATCCTTTTCCATAAATCATTCAATTCCATGGCAGCCTTTTATACACTTATGCAAGATTGGATTTTTGTCCTGAAAGCAAAAAGGGACATTTCTGGGACAAACTGGCACAATTCTAACAGGATGGTAGATTTGTACTAATGTCTATTTCCTGACTTGGCAGGTTGTAAGAAGAGTGCCCTTGCTTTGGGGAAATACAGACTGGAGTATTTGGGGGAGATGGGTCTTCAGATCTGCACCTTGCTCTCAAACCATTCAGAAGAAGACTGTTAATAAGAAAATGAGAATGTGTGACATGTGTTTGTGTGTGTGCCTGTGTGTACAAATGGTCCCCAACTTTTGTTTTGATCTTACCCTGGGCTAGCCATATGTGCTCTGATATTCTTTTGTGATGTAGGGCAGTGGCAGTGAGCTGCAAGTTCCATTCAGCCATGTGATTACAATGGTAAATAACCAGACACTCCACAGTATATTGTGTTTGGCATGGTAGGTATATTAAATGAATTTTCATGAATCATATTTTCAGCTTACAATGAGTTCATCAGGATGTGATCCCATCATAAGTCGAAGAACACTTGAATTTATTTGTGTGTGTATGTATGTATATATATATATACATACACATATATGTATGTATATTATGTATACATATATGTATACACATAATGAAGAATATATATACTATGATGCACATATATGTGGGGACAATTGTGATAAAAATATATTAACAAATGAGAAATATGGATGTAAAAGATATGGGCATAAGGAGTTTTTTGGGTTGGCTGCAAATTTTCTATACATTTGAAATTATTTCAAAATAAATTATGTAAAAAGGTCCTCACTATCATGTGGGGATGAATCATACCTACACATTAATTACTGTAATGTTTTTCAGATTCCTTTACCTTATGTCATGGTATTTAAGTTTGATTATATATGTCACAATATTCAATTTTATAATAAAACAGTTTCTACAAACTCTTGGTAATTTAACTTTCTAAGTAAATAATTTACTTTTGGCTTTCAATAAAGATAACCCTAGAAGAACTGTTTTTTCCCCTACCATTTTGTGTTTTAGGGCAATTAACAGAAAACAGTAATGGCTATCTATTGCTAGCATTGGATTGAATTTTTATTTGCTACAACTCTTCTGGTTTTCTAGTTTTAAATATACATTGTAATTTCAAGATCTAACTAAAGTACTTTAATTCATAAAGCACTGTCTTTTGCTCACTGTGGGGAAACAGATTTTTAATTTCAAAATTCTCCTTGTCCATTCTAAAGGCTTATAACTAGTTGGTGGTTTCACAAAACTCACAATAGATGAAAAAGAACGTTGTATTTCCTCACATGTGCATCAAATACCAGGTTTCTGGCTCATAAATCAGGAAGAGCACAGAAATATACAACTGGAGTCCTTCCTAGTTCCTGTGTAACAGCCAAAATCCTGACATTCAGGCATATTTACAAGACCCATGTTTCTGTAAGTCCTTATGTGCTTTGAGTGGGCTGAAAAGAATGAAATAATTTCACAAGGTACCTTTTTTGGAAGACTGGGTGAGGAGCATGGCATCATTTTTGAAAAAAAAAAAATATTTGCTTGTAATAATAAACAATGCTTTATTTCCTTTTGTTTAAGCATGCAATAGCATTGGAAGTTTACATTGAAACTTGTGTAGACTGTTACCAACACATGTTAGTTCTAAGCACAAAATTTGTATCCCTGCTGTAGAACTGCAATAACTTCAAGATGCATGTGGGACGGACTTGGGACTAACGCCACCGGTTTCCCCTTAGGTTTCCCTCTAAACCAACACTAGTGCATAAGCACTTCTGATAGTAGATAAGACAGTGAAGTTTATGGTGATTATAGTACCCACCATTTAAGAGCTTTGCATTCTTGATCCAATCTAATTTTCAAAAATACCCTTAAAGAATTAATTATGTTTGCATTTAATAGATAAGGAAATTGATGCTCAAAAGATCCAAGCCACTTGGCTAGCATCAGAAATAGTAGTTTTGGATGACAAATTCACCCATTCTGTCTGACTCTGGAAACTTCCTTTTTCACAAAATCTGCCCAAGGTCAGAGAGATAGATGACAAATGGTTACTGACATGGTTAAGAGAAGTTACATGTGGGCAGTGTTCAGATTTAAACTAGATGGCAGATTTGGGTGACTGCAATGGAATGGAAAAACACTTGCAGATCCTCAGATAGAAGGGCAAAGAATTTCCTTAGATGTCTTAACTTTTACATATCAGTAATGCTTCTTTGTTAAAGACTAAATCTTTATGTTTCTATCCACAATTCTTAGTGGTACCTGTCACATGATAGGTGCCTAGGGATTCTTTGTTAAGCAGAGAATAAATGAAGTAATAGAAGAGGAACTTATCAAACAGCACCTAACTGACCTTAGTGATTACAATGAACTGGATGTAGAGTTAAGGGAGAATTACCAGTTAAGTCTTCAAGAGCAGTTTACTTTTTTTTATAACTGCAGTAGGATGAAGAGGGGTGAGGTAGAAAGCTTTACAAAGAACTAGAAAAATTTGAAAAATGCTATGCCTTGACCTAATGAATTACATTTTAAAGCATGTTTAAATATAAGATTATCTTCTTTTTTTTTTTCAATATTTCTAGTTGGTTCTATTTTTTGCTCTCTCCATTTTTTGGCAATGCCTATATCCCACAGATATTATGCCTGCTGATTTTATATCACTTAATTCTCCTGGTTTTTCTTTTAATTGTGTCAAACCATTCTTACCTAATTTGAATCACATTCAAATAATTTTCACTTCTAAATTAGTATATTAGAATTTTTCCCTCAAGCCATCATGCTTAGAAAAATTAACTTACATATATCTAGACTTTGAATTTTCTTTTCTCCCATAGCCATTGGGAGGTGGCTATTAGAATCTCCAGAGCACTTGCATTTCCCCATCAAAAACACTTCTGTTGGGGCTGGGGTTGTGGCTCAGTGGCAAAGCGCTCGCCTCGCACGTGCACGGCCCGGGTTCCATCCTCAGCACCACGTAAATGTAAAAATGCATTGCATTGTGTACAACTAAAGTAAATAAATAAATATTAAAAAAAAAACACTTCTGTTTATATTTTCCCTGTAGTATGAGATTTATTATGTACTCCATGTGAATTTGGAGGCAGTATTTTCTTTTACCTTCTAATAATAATGAACATTTTCTCTTTCCTTTAGTTCTACTATTCATTTGCAACAGAAACTATCAAGATTACCATTAGAAGCCGGGCGGGCGCAGTGGTGCACGCCTGTAATCACAGAACTTTGGGAGGCTGAGGCAGGAGGATCGCGAGTTCAAAGCCAGTCTCAGCAATGGCGAGGCACTTAGCAACTCAGTGAGACCCTGTCTCTAATAAAATACAAAAAAGGGCTGGGGATGTGACCCAGTGGTCGAGTGCCACTGAGTTCAATCCCTGGTACAAAAAAAAAAAAAAAAAAAAAAAAAAAAAAGATTACCATTATATTATTTACTTGAAGGAGGAATGCCCTTTTTAAACATCGTAGAAGAGAAATCTAAGTTTTTCTTTTTCTTTTTTTTTTCCTTAACCTAGAATCCTTTTCTAAAGCGCCAAAATTGAAGCAGGCCATAAACATAGTACATGAGCTATGGTTTTATGGCTCTGCTGAGATCTTAACCTTTCTGTTTGAAACACTGAGAGTTAGGAGCCTAATACCCTTCACTAGGATTGATGAAGCAACGATGGCCCCAAACCGTATGCACAGTAAGTTCTGGTTTCATTGAATTTCTAACAGGATAAAACCCCCCAAATAATAACTTTCTCAGTCGTTTATGAGGTATATAAATTCTATTACCTAGCAAAGAAATACCACTGTATGAAAACAATCCATTTTTTTTTCCTTAACAGATCATATTTTTAAATTAGTTTCAGGAAAACTTTCTCAGCAGTGGTGTTTACAAAGAGGTGGGGACTTACTATATCCCTTGACCTTTGGTAACTGTG
The DNA here is from genome assembly GCA_025594165.1 of Tamias sibiricus. Taxonomy (NCBI): domain Eukaryota; kingdom Metazoa; phylum Chordata; class Mammalia; order Rodentia; family Sciuridae; genus Tamias; species Tamias sibiricus. Next base: position 191,752,555 of record CM046659.1, read on the forward strand.
CAAAGGAGCTTAGTCTAAATTGCCTTTCCCATCCCACCTTTACCTTCTAAAGAGTATTTTTCAACCACATCTTATGTTTCCAGACTTTGCTTAATTTGAAAACTTAGGAACATTTAAATATTTTAAAAGATTTTTATAAAAAAAGACTCCACGAAAGTGACATACCTAAGTCTGTATAATTTATGTGCCTACCAATGGATTTTTTGTCTTTTTTCTTAGTATATCATTCTTGAAGTTTCATGTAATATGTGAGATACTAATTACTAAAGTGTGATGCAGCTGTGTTTTTGTAGTGGGCTCTTTATAAATTGTAGCTGTGAAGGCAGAATTGCTCTTGTTTCACACTGACAGGGATGGTGGATTTAATAGGTTCCCTGGAGCTTTTCATCGCATTATAACTCTTTCTGTGATGGTCAGTTTTGGGTCCACATTATGTGACCTGACTTTCAACTTGTTTGAATGGCTGTCAGGCTGCTGGAATTGAAGGCTACTGGATGGTTCTGTTGTTTTGCTATTGGGAAAAACAAGAATCCTGCCTGAAAACTTCTGACAAAATCCAGAATTGTGTTCTTCATAGCAAAACTGAGTCAGACTGATACCTGGAAGAATCTTTACCTGCTTAAAGTAAAGTACTGTAGCTGGAATGCCTTATCATAATGTAAATCTGTGTTGCTTTGCTCTACAATAACAGCATGTCTATCTCTTGCCATCATTCATTCCCTGAGGTTGAAACTGTTATCACATCAACAGCGCTCCTGTCTCAGTTAGCTTGCATTGCTAGTCAGCACTCCTGCAGAAAGCACAATGTCTCCTAAATGCTCTCTCCAGACCCAGTGTGTGGTATTTAAATTAAGGAAGCTCTGACATGTCTTGCAAGGAACTGAAGTATTGCATCTAGACTTACCAATCCACTGATTAAAATTCTTGCCAAGTGTTACATTATGCACAGCTTCCTTATTTTGGCTGTAAATTTCATTGCATATTTTTTCAGGATGAGAAAGTTTGTACTTTTTATTTCATAAGCCCACATAATAAACACAGCTTTCTTCAAAACCATTTGAGGTGTTGGATGTGTGTGCTGTGTTAAATATAGGGCTCCTTTGTGGAGGAAAGCACACGTGGCTCATTTTAACTTCTCCCACAAGCATTTTAGATGGGGCAAATGGTTCCGCCAGGGAAAAAGAAAATAGACATCTCGATGAGCTGCAGGATTATCCAAACCAGGATTTTATGCTCTGTGTAATCTCTTTCTACAAACTTGAAGAATGAACAAAACTTTCCTTATTTGCACAGAGAAATCTGTATTCTCCCTCCCCTGTGCCACTGGCACTTGTTTGGGCTCTGTATTTTTAATTTTTAATGGGTATGCATGTGAATTGAAAGCTCTGACTAATTCCTTCTATAGCAGAAAACTTTGTGTAGCATCGTTCACTTGCAATTTTGGGGAATAGCCCCCCAGTGTCTTTGAGGAGACAAACAGACTTAGAGGTTTCCCCTGAGGAGGCCATTAAACAAGTGTTTTGGATCTGATGAGTAGGCCTGTATTCGGAATATGGGGAAGCAAACTGAATATGGTGTGTCTTTTACTTCTGGAAGTGTATTTTCCTTGAGCAGCAGCCTTGCAGTAGAAGGGCATCTGTGGGAGTCTGGAGGTGGGGGACTTGACTGACATTCAAGCAGCACAGGCCTGGGACAGGGATATAGGGACCGAATGCACACTGCCAGTTTGATTAGCACTAGGACCCTCTCATAGGTTTCACCCAGAAATTTGCTGCTTTCTTTCCCTAATGAAATAATTCTAAAATTGTTTTTTCTTAAGAAGAAACATTTCAAGCCATTTATTTACAATTATTTAAATGATTATATAGAACTATTTTAAATCAATGCATAGAGATGAAATTTTAGTTGTAAAATTCATGTGTCACTATTTATGACTTTCATAAAATTATAAGTATAATTTCTTTTAAATGCTTAAATTTAATTTGATATACGGTGATTCTTTTGCTCTTTGAGAATATCTTACCAATATATTTGCTTAAAAATTTAGAATTTCTAAGGAAAAAAATCTTATAAGAACCAATATTGGGGGCTGGGGTGGTGGCTCAGCGGTAGAGCGCTCACCTATCATGTGCACGGCCTGGGTTCGATCCTCAGCACCACGTAAAAATGCATTGTGTACAACTAAAAGCAAATAAATATTAAAAAAATATATTGAATTTTTTTAACTAGAAAGAAATATTAAAAGATTCATCAGAACTGGAAACTATTATGATCTCCATTAGATATATATTTCCTATTAAAAAGGAATTAAATTATGAAATACATTAAATAAGTAGCTTTTTGCTAAATAAATAGTCTTTTTAATAAATGAAGTCCAACTTTTCTTCAATTAAAAAAATGTCATAAAGAAAGAATAATTGTATTGCTTGGCAGAAGGATCATACTGTTTCCTGCCTCTACGTGTTTTTTTTCCTCATGTAAAATGATCTCTCAAAACTCCTCTTAAAAATAAATAATAGTTAAAGAAAAGGCTGATGTTTGGATTGGGGCAATAAATGTCATCTCCATGTGTAGACTATAGAGAAAAGGGTTGCTTGTTTATCTCATTTTCAGAATTACAGTCAGTCATTTGTCCCTTTTAAACTGGGAAAGGCAGAAGGAAAGGCAAAAGGTTTAAAAAAACAGATTCTCTTTGGGTGTATCAATATTTTATTAATTTTTCAAATTATAAATTTTCATACACACAGGCTTTTATTAGTTTCCTTTAAACATTCAGGTGAAAGTTCAGAGAGATTTATTTTTTCTCTCCTGAAGATTTTTTAATCTTTCATCATCTCACCTAAAACCACTGGTATTTCCTGAAACCTGTGGGAATATGAGCCATAAAATGACGTATTTACTTCTTTGTAGGAAGAAAATGAGAAGAGATTCTATAACACCATTGAAGTTTTAAAGCTAAATTCCTTAAGGAAAGATTACCTCTCTCCATAGATCTCCTTCTCTGATAAAACAAATGAGGTTGTCTCAGAGGCATCTGTTAATATTGACCTACATCATCCCTGGTTCTGAACTTGGGTCCCCAGCCACTGGGAAGTTTCTGGTAGAAAAGGAAGTATTAAGTTGGTTCATTTCTTATTTCTTTGAAAGAGAAAGGTCTCCCTCCCCCTGCGTTTCTGCTTGACCTGATCTCTATTAAGAAGACTTTCACAGAAACAAGGGCACAATCTGTGCCTTTAACTCTGCGAAGCCACACACTAGAGGCAGGTCTATTATGACTGCTCTGAGCGTGCAGCTATTATTTCTTTTTTTACTTAAGGTCAAAATTTCCATTACTGCTTAGACTCTATTAACACCAGGCTTGAAGATTATGTTGAGGAATTGTTCTTTCAAGGAATGTTGTGTTAGGACCTGCCTTTTCATATTTCTTTGACAAGAGTCTCTGGATGGAAGAATAAGGATGGCTTGAATAGGAATTGAGTTGTGTATTTTTTCCTTCTCAATTAAACTTACCAAGTTAAAAATAAATAAATAAAGGTGTATTGCCAAGCTTTAGATGGACCCTTACAGAGTACCATAGTTATCTTTAATTAATTGCATCCTATCGCACCAGTTTCACCTGCTGATATATCCGTTGCCTGAAAATTCCAGTAATCTGTTGGCAAACTTATTCCTCATTCAGGTGGTTTCCGGAGAAATACCCTCATTCATTTTCCTTGATCCTTTAGTAGCATCTACCACACTCATTAATAATAGAAATATTCTTTCTTGTTGAGAACCAATGAAACCTAAGTAATCTTAACATCACACGCCTGCCCTACTGGTGCATTCTAGGTTTTTCCAGCAGCTGGTCCTTCTTTAGTGATGTGGTCATTGAAGTTCTGGCCTCTCCAATGAACTCTTGGGCTGTTTGTCTACTCTGGTGTTTGTTTTGCAGTTTCTCTCAGCTCAGTATTTCCCCAAAATCAACAATGTTGTAACACCCAAAGAGAAGTTTCTCATTCAGAACTTCAAAGAATATGGCTCAGATAGATTAAAATATACGCCTACTGCACTTAGAAATGACATCAGACTCTAAATAACAGAAATCCAATGTCCATCCCCATCTCAGATAATGATTTACACAAAATGTAAGATTTTTTTTTTTTTTTTTTTTTTTGGTACCAGGGATTGAACTCAGGGGCACTCGACCCCTGGGCCTCATCCCCAGCCCTTTTTTGTATTTTGTTCAGAGACAGGGTCTCACTGAGTTGCTAAGTGCCTAGCCATTGCTGAGGCTGGCTTTGAACTCGCGATCCTCCTTCCTCAGCCTCCCAAAGTGCTGGGATGACAGGCGTGCACCACCGCGCCCGGCAAGATTTTTTTTTTTAAAGGAAAATGTTCTCTCTCATCCAATGAGAAGTATTTCAGGGATAATGTGATGCCTCCACACATGGTATCAGAGATTGAGGCACCCGCCCCAAGCTCTTCTTTCTACCACACCACAGTACAGCCTTCCTGCTCATGCTTACTGGGTGGCTGCTAAGGTCTTTCCACATGTTTTGGTCTTAAGCATGCAGACATGAAGCCCCCCAACCAACACAGGGCTTTATTAGCAGGGAAAGTGAGAATTGATAGTGGATAGGCTCCCAACAATTTATGTCATAAATGATATTTTCTTTGAGCAAAGATTTTTTTTTAAGGATATGTGGAAGGATATGTACAACCTAGATCTTAAGATCGTTGGTTTACTATGCAGTTAGCATGACCTAAACATATCTTTATATTCTGTACAGGATTTTAATTGACTTCTCATCCTCAAATCTAGCACTGTCCATTAATTTATATTTTTCCAAGAAATTTTAGGGACTACTTTAAATATTTCTGAGAAATCTTATTTTTTCCCCTCATTTGGGAATTCAAGTCCATTAAGAGAAGCATAAATCACTGTTTTTTGGGTATCTGCACATTATTTAGGTCTTAGATTTTAGGGGAAAAAGACATCTCCTGTTTTTTAAAGATCAATTCCTGAGCATATGGATCAGATAAAGGAGGCTAGCTCCATGATCCATAGCTGAAAACTGCTCTAGGTTCCTCAGCTAAGAAATGTATAAATGTTTATTCCATTACATTTATCATCTTCTCCTGGGATCAGAGCCCAAATCTACTCTTCAAATTGACCAGTGGGATCAAGAGATTCATAGAAATAATTTTTGAAGTCAGCCCAAGGCAGTCTCAAATAGCTAAACCAAATTCCTCACGTCTGTGAAGTTTCAAGATGTAGATCTCCTTGTCATTGTATTGTATTTTCTCACCAATATTTCTTCTCCTCCCTAAAGGGAACACTGATGCTATTCAGTATCTAACACATAAATCTTTCATGAGGCGATAGGTGACCTGTAAGGGAATCAACTTTTCACCTGATTATTTCAGCTGTATTGTTTTTCTTCCCCCAAGACTTTAGGACAATTATTTAATGTTACTCCCTTGTGTCTTTACTTTAAGGTGGATTATTGCTTTGTATCTTTTCTGATAATGATGATGATGAGGAGGAAAATGCTGATGACCTATATATCTCTGCACCAAACAGCCTTCGAAGTTAGTGGTTTAAAACAGTTATTTGTTTAACTCACCATACTATGAGTTCATCATTGAGCTAAGCAATACTTTTCCACTTAGTTGGGCTCGCTCATGTGTCTGGTCCATTGCCAGGAAGGCTGAGTGCTGGCTGGACTAGGATGGTCCCAGCTGAGGTAGCTTATCTCTCATCCACATGGTCTCTTGTCATTCAGCAGGCTGGCTCAGGTTTGTTTGCATGGGAGTTGAGCATGGCTCCAAGAGGGTAAGCAGAAGCATAAAAGGCCTCCTGAGGCTTAGACACAGAACTGGCACACAGTCATTTCTGCTTTATTCTCTTGGCCAAACAAGTTACAAAATCATCCCAGTTTCAAGAGGTGAGGAAGAAGATTCCATCTCTCGATGGGAGAAATCACATTGCTAAAAGCACAGATACAATAAAAAAAACAATTGCTGTGATTTTTACAAAAGATCCATCACATTAAGATTCTTTGAGCATTTATTCAGGCACTGTAGAAACTGTACAACCGTTATCTAATTCGGTTCTCATAAGAACCCCACACAGTAGGTATTAATATTATACACATTATATAGGTGCAGAAACTGTTAGAAACAGAGACTGGCAGTTTCATTTGAGAGTGCTTTTAATATCCAAGACTCTTAAACTTCAAATTTTTTAATGTACATCTATCTCTACAGATATATTTGAGTATGCACTTATATATATGCATGTATATACTTTGAGTATACAAATGTCACTATGAATTTATTTTTTAATTATATTTTTAGTTAAAATTAAAAATTACAAATATCAATAAACATTTGAATATATTTTTCCCACATAGTAATGTGTCCTTGAGTCTCTTTACTTTGGAGAGCATGCATCAAAGATCTCCTTATGCCCAAGGCAGTTCATGATTACTATATATATCTTTGAGTGAAACAGTGTTTATTCAAAAATCTTACTTGCTCCTGGCATTTAGTTCTAGTTAGTATATTTTTTCAAAGTTGTAGTTGGACACAATACCTTTATTTTATTTATTTTATGTGGTGCTGAGGATCGAACCCAGGACCTCACACGTGCTAGGCGAACACTCTACCACTGAGCCACAACCCCAACCCTTAGTTCCAGTTAATATTGCCTGCTACAAATGCAAACTGTTAAGGGCAGAGACTTGTTAGATATTTGATTAAGACTTGTAAAGGAATATGAGAACAGGATTCTAATTAAATTGAAAGGCATTCTTCTCTTTTTGTAAGAGTCAGGACCCATAGTTTCATGTGTCTACTCAAATCACTGACTAAAAGCCCCAAATGCTCTCCTCTTTCTGGAGTTTTGTCAAGAAAAAAAATCTGGAGGAGTGATTTTCAAAATTCTCAAATAGTGGTGTGCATCTACATTATCTGCAGAGATGATTACAGGCAAATTCTGGTGGTCCAGTGCTGGAGAGAATGAATTTATGTATTTTGGCTTGGGTCTAGGATTCTGCATTTCTATCAGGTTCCCCAAGTGCCTCTTCAGATGCACATCAGAACGTGCACTGACTACACTTAGGGGACACACCTATTTCATACTTCCATTTAACAAGTAAATGACCTCAGCAAGTCACCTCTTCTGATACTTAGTTTCTTCAGCTAAAGATAATAAAGCCCAAGACCATCTTGAAACATTCTTTAGAGAATTAAATATGTGGTAAATTTATCAAAGAACTGTATAAAATATAACAGTTAATATGTAACATGCCTATAGACTTGTTGATCTATGGAAAGATATATTTTCCATCCTTAGGTATTCTATAATCTGTAGATTACTTTTGCTTTCTTCATTTTTATTGGTGTATGAAAATTATACATAATAGTGGAATTTGTTGTTACATATTCATACATGCACTCAAGAAAACAATATAATTTGGTAGATTACTTTTAATTTCAGGGAAAACATGGTTCTGAGCCTTCCTATCTTATTTAATTGGCTCTCAAGGAAGAGACTATCATTTATACTTCTTTGTATATAGGAGCAAATGGAGATTAAGAACATAGACCTTTTAAGTTCAGGAAACATGGACTCTGATCCCGGTTCCTACATGATCTTTTGTTTGTTAAGTAGTAATCCTACTTTTATGATGAATAAAAAGAGAGCAGAGCTAACATGTATTGTATACTTGCTACATGCCAGACCTATTTAAAGTTCTTATCAATTTACTCACAAAGATCCTATGATATTGAATGGAGATCCTATGGGGATCCCCATTTTACAGATAAAAAAATCAAGGCATAGCAATTAAATGGCACTAGGATACAATTCTCTGATATCTGATTTCAAACCATCCACTTTTCACACTGTAATGTTACTTCTTATAAGGCAAAACCTGCAAAGTCACCTGTATACCAGCAGGCACATAATGAATCCTTAAAAGATGTAGCATTGTTATTACTATGGTTATTGTTGAATTTCCTTGTAGTTTCTTGCAAAATGTTTTGTACAAGGTAGTTGTTTAATAAATTTATGTTGATTTGATTTCAAAAGAACCTTGTTGTATCCTCTTGGGCTTCTAAAAGGTATATTTAGTGAGAGAAGTCTGTTATATTTTGAGGCTAATATGATTTGTGTGACTGCTTTTAGATTAAGTTACTGTCTTTTATTTACAAAAGAAGATTAAATGACTATGTGTAAATCTAAGAACTCCAAAATCTCCCTTGTTAAAAACTGTTTAGAAAATTGTCTTTGTAAGACAAGAAAGAGACCTCACAGGGCCAATTTCAAAAATAACTGGATTTCACTATATGGCTTTTTTAGTGTTTCTCAAAGCCCATATTTTTAACTCTGTGTTTGTTTTGTTTTTGTTTTTTATTTGTATTTATTTATTTATTTGTTAGCTCTTGCATTCACTGGTCCACAGTATATGATGAGTTCCTGTTCAATTCTTTTATGACTTGTTTTTTCTCTTCTCTTCTCAGCATTAAATTGTTCATTTGTTTATAAAATGGACAACTTTACTTTATGAATTCCAGAGAGGCAAACTGGAATTCATGGAGTAAAATACATATTAGATTTTTAAAAAATTGAGATGGCTGTATTTCCCATTTCTTTTGTCTTTATTTTTGTGCTTTAAATATCAGAAGAAGACTGTCCTGTAATAAAATTCTCAAACTCTATGACCCAAGGCAATGTTGAAAAAAATGAAAAACAATTCCCCCAAGCACACTTGAAACCTATTTTCTACTTTACCCTCAGACAGTGCAATTCATTATGCTATAGTCTAAGGAAACCTAACTAATAGGCCCTTATTAATAGGATGAAGTCCTCTGAATTTAGCCTTTGCCACATAATTGGAGGATGATGTCTGGGAGTCAAAGCCCTTGCCTCAGTTAACCATCTGCCTGTAGGCACTTAGGCAGTGTTATCAGGATGTTAAATGGCAGACGTGTCAGGTCAGCAGCAAGCCTGGTCTTTAGAAGGTGCTATGGCTAGACTCCCCTTAGCTCTGACGAAGAGCAGCCCTATAAGTGACCTCAGTATTCACTCCAGTGCTAGCTCACCAAGCCACATGTAGCTTCTAGACAGTCTTCAGCCTTTATCTTCTATTAGTCTGGTTTCAATCTCAATTATTTGAATATGTAGGAGAGGTTGGCTTTGGATGTTCACTGAGTCTTCAGATTCTTGCTTGATTAAGGACTTGAGGCAAAACTAGAGGAGTGAGCTTAGATAGATAATGTGTTCATTCCAGTAAGAAAATCTGAATATGTTGCATAAAAGTTTAAAAAATAGCAGTGATCAAACTGAATGAAAATTACCATTTGTCATTTACAACATGAGTGACTATACTAGTCAAGACAAACTGCTGTCAGGAGCATCCCATAATCTCAGAGGCTTTACATGATTGAAGGTTTATCTATCATTTGGTTCAGCTTGGGGTGTGGAGGTGGAGTCATTTAGGGACTAAGGAACTTTCCATCTAGCTGCTGTACCATCTCCTGGGGTACTGGTGTCCTGTACCAGAGCCTCTACATACAGCCCACTGACAATGGCAGGTTGCATGCAAAAGAGTTGTGTGTAGGATTTTTAAGGACTGAATACAGAAGTAGTTATATCATTTTTACTTGCACTCTTTACACAGGACTTAATCTCATGATGCCCTCCTGTCAAATAACTGCAACAACAACACACTAAGGGTGACTGGGAAGCTGCATGCCTAGGAAGACATTAAAGTGGGCTTTTGGTGAACACATTGCAGTCTAGTCACAGCAATCTTCAAAAACTCAATATACAGTTCTACTTACATAGTTGTCTTTTTTCCTATAAGATCTGCTTCTTGAATCAGGTAAGAATCACAGATAGTCCTATTGCTCTCTGGAAAATATGCTGTTGCGAAGTATCTAACATTTTGCTAAGCTTCAGCCTGGCTGTCTTCTTAGCCTGACCCTTAGTGAAACATAAAGAGGTTTTTCTATTGGGCTATATCAGACTGTAGAGAAGAAGTGGATGGGATTCCGGGGATGTAGCTCAGTGGTAGAACACTTGCTTAACATGCATGAAGCTCTGGGTTCAGTCCCCAGCACACACACACACACATACACACACACACACACAAAAAAAAAAAAAAAAAAAAAAAACAAGAGAAGAGGTAGGTGAATTTTCAGATTCTATGTATCCTTTGTCATAGCTTCTTATCACTAGATTATAACACTAGGGTGCATATTCCACTTTACTTTTTGATTTCTGATAGCCTGACCAGTTCCTCAGTGTTGTTAAAAAAAGAAAGAAAGAAAGAAACTAGGGCCTGGGAGTGTAGCTGTGTGTTAGAGCACTTGCCTGTCATGTGTGAGGCACTGCGTTCAATCCTCAGAACCACATAAATAAAATAAAATAAAATAAAATAAAGGTATTGTGTCCATCTACAACTAAAAATTTGAAAGAAAAGAAACTATACTTCCTGTCCTCCCCAATTTAGTTCCACTGTATTAAACAACTAGAGATTCAGTTATTAAGATACTCAGGACATAGGGAGTGGGGTTGTAGCTTAGTGGTTGAGCGCTTGCCTTGCATGCATGAGGCACTGGGTTCAATTCTCAGCACCACACAACAAATAAATAAATAAAACAAAGTGTGGCAAGTGGCTAAGAGAACTCAAACAGAAAACGATAGTTTTATTGGCATAAAGAATCTAAGTGAAATTAGTCAATCTCAAAAATCCAAATACCGAATGTTTTCTCTGATATAAGGAGGCTAGTTCACAGTGTTGTTGGATGGGGGTACATAGGAGGATTGGAGGAACAGTAGAATGGTCAAAGGAAAGGGAGGGGAAGGGAGGGAGAGAGGGGGGGGAAATAGAAAAAAAAATGGTTGAATGAGATGGTATCATTATCCTAAATGCATGATTGAAGATCTGAATGGTACTTATATACTTTGTATACAAACAGTTTTATGTAAAAAGATGCTATATATGTACATTATGAATTGTAATACATACTACTATTATAAATAAAAAAAGAAAAAAATATAATGCTTTAAAAATAAAACAAATATTTTTATAAATAAACTATTTGCCAAGTGTCAAAAAAAAAAATAAAAGAATCAAAGGACTGAGTTCATGTTGTCTTAGTGACTAGGAATTGATAAGGGTACCCCAGAAAGAAGATCCATAGAAAGGGGAGCCCCCTAATCTACAAATAAATACCTCTTTAATCCTTCACTGAGCCTTGAACTATGCATGTGCAGGAAGAGACTCTAGAAAGCCCAGGAATAACTAGAAAGCTGAAAGAACAGAGCAGAAAATTCAGCAACTTCCTGTTTATAGCAAATATATAGAGTTTAGAATTTTAGGTCCCACCCCCACACCTGTCCCGAAGTAAGAAAGACTTTCACTTTGTATTTTCTATTGAAACTCAAGAAGGACAAAGCCTCCATTTTATCTGATAGTAATTTATTTGCCTGCTAGAACAAACTTCAACAATGTGTGGAGGAAGATAATAGAATCTAAATAGTCTACAATATATTATTCACAGTTTACAACATGCCATCAGCAACTACTAGACATACAAATAAACAAGAAAATGTGACCACAGTCAAGTGAAAAATGAGTCAATATAAACAGACCCATAGCTGGCCTGGATATTAGAATTGACAGATATGGACTTTAGAATCACCATGTGAAATCTATTAGAAAATGTACATGACAAGATAAATGTAATTGGTAAGAAGATGGGAAATTTCAGAAGTGATACAAATATGGTAAGAAAAAATATCAAATGGAAATTTCAAGAACTGAAAAATAATCTGAAATTAAGAATAATGTTTGATGGAATTAATGGCAAATTTAACACAGCTCAAATAAAAATACAAGTATTAAAAAATTAGTAAAAGACATGAACAGGGGCGGGAGTTTTAGGTCAGCCGTAGAGTACTTGCCTCACACGTGTAAGGCATTGGGTTCAATTTTCAGCATTGCATATAAATAAGTAAATAAAATAAAGGTCCATCAATAACTAAAAATATATATATATAAAAAAAGACACGAACAGACCCTTTCAAAAAGAAAGAGATGAATGGCTAATAAGCATTTGGCAAGATATTTAACATCATTAGTCATCAAAGAAATGTAAAATGAATGCTCCTTTATAGCTGTCAGAATTGCTAAAATTAAAAAGACTAATAGCAGGGATGGGGTTGTGGCTCAGCGGTAGAGCGCTCGCCTAGTACATGCGCGGCCCGGGTTTGATCCTCAGCACCACGTAAACATAAATGCATTGCATTGTGTACAACTAAAGTAAATAAAAAAATATTAAAAAAAAAAAGACTAATAGCACCAAAGGAATGCCAAAATATGAACTATACGTTGCTGGAGTATGTAAAAATTGTCTAATCACTTTGGAAAACCATATGTCATTTTTAAAATAACTTCATTTTATTTTTTTTTATTTTTTATTTATTTTTTTTATGTGGTGTTGAGGATCGAACCCAGTGCCTCATATGTGCGAGGTGAGCCCTCTACCGCTAAGCCACAGTCCCAGCTTCATATGTCAGTTCTTTGTAAAGGAAAATACATATAGTACCTACCCAGAAATTTCATATTTGTCCAGGCAAATAAAAACATATAGCCACAAAGGATTTGTACAGTATGCAGATGTATTCATAATAACTAAAACCTATAAGTAATCCTATGTCCATTCACAGATGAATAGATAAAGAAATTCTGGTGCTCAATAAGGGAATATTACTCAGCAATAAAAAAAGACACAAAGTCCTCTAATATTTATAACACAGATGAATTTCAAAAATATCCTGAGTGAACGATACCAGAACCTCAATCGGAAGTTTGAAATTGCATAACTACTAAAACACAGAGGTGGTCATCAAAACCAAAACAAAGGCTCCCTGTGGGTGGTGAGATGGGAATTTGGATGGATAGGGCACAGGAGTATCTTTTGGGCTGTTAGAAACATTTTGTATCTTTACTGGCATCACGATTAGTTGATTGTTGCTAAAATACAGAAGAACTGCACACTAAGATCTGTGCCTTTGATTGCATGTATGTTATAAATCATAAAAATAACAAATGGAAATTAAAAATGTAATGTAGTGCTTCACTATTGTCACATGTGGGGATTCAGGTAAGGCTGCCTAGATTCAAAACTGGAGAAAAGAATTATAATGATTGAGGGATGGTTGCTGCATCAGACAAATCTGGGGTTTTCAATCACGTTGCCAATTCTTTGTGAATGTAAGCAAGTTACTAACCTCTTCTCAGTTCTCATAAAATGGAGATGATAAAATTAGAATCTGCCGTATAAAGTTGTCCTTGGTATTTTGCCTGGCACATAGATACATTCAATACACTTAAGCTGTGGTCATTATTATTAAAATAGCTCTTCAGCTAGACTTTCATTACCCTAATACAGTCAGGAATACTGGTATGACCATGAAGATTTTAAGAATTAGATATCTGCAAACTGCATTAGGCTGCAATCTAAATCGGGCAGACAATATTTGACAGTGTATGATTAAGTACACTGGTGAATTCTATTTTAGTTATCCATTTCAGACTAAGTTAGTAATTATCTCTTTGCCAAGAAAAACTGTTCACTTTAAAATGCTTTTCTTGAATATCAAGTGTGTAAAACTTCCCAGTACATATGTAAGTACGTGTTCATGTGTACAGGTGTGTTGATGTAACTTTAAATAAAATTGTGGCTATACTATACATCTTTTTCTGAACCTAGAATTTTCACTTAGAATTCTTTTCACATTTAGGATTCTGTTTGTTCACAAAGTTGACCCATTTTTAAAAAATTTATACATAATAGTCTATGGCACAAATGGACTTTTTTTTTTAAAAAAAACAAACTCCCTATTAAAGAACATCTGAGTAGTTTCAAGTTTTCACAATTATAGAGATGCATGTCTTTTGTGCTTGTGCTAATAATGTCACATATTAAATGTAGAAAAGTATAATTGCTGGTTGAAAGAGTTTGAACAAAAATTTTTGATCTTTGCTTGTATAAGGAAAACTATTTTGAGTATATGTGTGCAAGAATAGTGAAAGAATGAGTATCAGAATGTTGAAGAGTTCTCTGAGTAGTGGAGTAAATGATGATTTTCCTATTTTTGCCCACTCTATTTCTCATTTTTAAAAAAGGAAGAGTTGCTTTAAAATTTCAACAAAATTTCACATTAGGGTATTTATTACAGTCAATCCAGCGCATAATATTGTATTAGATATGCTGAATACCTCCCATGCAGAAAATTACTCAAATTCCATGCAAAACTACATGAAGTACTACCTTTATTGACACCAATTTGTAAGGAAACTGGAGCTTGGAACACATGTGGCTGTTATAGAGTCTGGATTTCAACCTCAGTTCTGTGAAACCCTGCAGTCCAGAGTAATCTTGAGTGAATTCATTTTGGTGAGAGGGTTTTTGCCTTCCATCTCAACTTAACAGATATGTAAATGGTGATGTAGTAAATTGTTTCTCCCAGACACTCATTGAAGGTAAAAGTGCTGCTTCCATGGTTGTCAGAAGCCAAGATGGACATTGGACAAGTTGTACTTTCCCCAGTGACAGTATCTTCAATATCCAGCTTCCTCTCAAAATAATTAAACTAAAGAGCAATGACAACTTCATGGTGTTATATAGGCTGTGGAGAGAAGCGAGTTCTTGAGACCTCTGAAAATCTAGTCTGCTTTCACATTCCAGACTATTATTATTCCCTCTTCCTTGTTTCCCTTGGCTTGCAATCTCATATTTCCCTTCTGTCCATAGGGCCTATTTAGCAATGACTGAATGCCCAAATTCTCAATTTCCTAGTTTATGTGCTATGGATTTTTAGCCCTCCTCCTATTCACCTGCTCCAATTTAGTCACAGAAGTTTCTAATTTCTTTCTTTCTTTTTTTTTTTTTTTTTTTTTTTTTTTTTTTTTTTTTGTGGTACTGGGGATTGAACTCAGGGGCACTCGAACACTGGGCCACATCCCCAGCCCTTTTTTGTATTTTTTTATTAGAGACAGGGTCTCACTGAGTTGCTAAGTGCCTCGCCATTGCTGAGGCTGGCTTTGAACTCGCGATCCTCCTGCCTCAACCTCCCAAAGTGCTGAGATTACAGGCGTGCGCCACCGTGCCCGGCTTAGAAGTTTCTAATTTCGAGTGAAATTCAATTTGCATTTTCAAAAGGCTATAATGGCTGGATGCAAAGGGGCCCAAATGAGAAGCCGCAAACTGATAATACCTGAGGCTAGTGAAGAGTAGAATGCTGCTTAATTAGCAGAGTTAACCACAGTCGCAGCCATTCTGTTTCACTTGGTGCCTCAGGAGTGAGGAGTGGTCTTCTTTGTGTTTATTAAGATGTAATCTATTTTTCCCTAGTGCCCCCAGCCTTATTTTGAATTAGCATCCACTTATTAGAGAAAACATTCGTGCTTTAGTTTTGTGGGATTGGCTTATTTTGCTTAGCATGATATTCTCCAACTTCAGCCATTTACTGGAAAATGCCATAATTTCACTCTTCTTTAAAGCTGAGAAATATTCCATTGAGTATATATACCACGTTTTCTTTATCCATTCATCTATTGAGGGACACCTATGTTGGTTCAATAGTCTAGCTACTGTGAATTGAGCTGCTATAAACAATGATGTGGCTGTGTCACTATAGTATGCTGATAAAATAAAAGATGTAATCTAGCCCGTGTGTTATCTACCAACTAGTTAGGTGTCCTGTAGAAATGCAATCCTGTTTGCATCCTGTTTTTGTGGGGAGAAGTTGAACAGAGGTTTGGTTCTTATTTGGGTAGGTTTGATTTTACCATCTTACTCTTAAGGAGAGTACAAGTGTTTCAGCCTGCTTCCTTTTTTCTTGACTTCTAAAAGTTGTGATATCTTGGAGTCAATACTTAAGAGCTCAGGAGAGACCGTTGTTAGCATTTTTTTTTTCCCAACCATGTTTTCAGTAACATTGAGTTGATAATATGAAATTAGATGTGGCGGGCATATTTATAAGAGTGAAATTGGAAAATACAACATATCAGGTTATCTCCCACCCCCAAGAGAACTTAACGTTTACCAGCACACTGCTTCTATCACTCTTCTAGTTCTGCTCACCATGTAAATCAAACCCACAAAGAGCAAGAGAGGGAACATAGTGTTTTTAATGTTTGTACCATGAATTTTCTTCCATAGGGCTATAGGTTTCCAAGAGGAGAAAAACTGAGTTCCCTCTCTCTACTTATCTCATGTTTTACATTTATTTCCAAAAGATCAAAGGTAGGCTAACTTTCTTCTCTCTCTTCTAGTGGATGGCTGCATTCATAGAGCAGCTGGCCCCTGCTTGCTTGCTGAATGTCGTAACCTGAATGGCTGTGAGACTGGACATGCAAAAATCACATGTGGCTATGACCTGCCTGCAAAATGTAAGTCCAACTATTTTGAATACTTTCTAAAACCAGATGAGAAGTCATACCTTGTCTTATTCCTCAAGTGCATAATGGGAGAAAGAAATGATAGTGGTGGTATTTAATGAAATGTGCTTGTAGTCAAGAGTTTTTGTGTGCTTGTATTTATGGTATTTAACTGTGGGTGATTCTTGTTGTTGTTGTTGTTGTTGTTGTTGTTGTTCGGGTCTTTAACAGAATGTCTCTGAAATAGGGAAATAAAATATGAACAAAATATACATTATAGTATTTAAGTGCCACAAGTGACAGCTTCTGGAAATGATGCCAATTTCTTATTCCTTGTTCAGGCTTCTTGATTGTGGATGTGTTTAGAGCGAAGGAGATCAAAGTGATGTATTGTGTTTTCAGCTGCCATGTAAAGGCTGATTGGCAATTACAGCCACGGCATCTGTCACACTTTGCTTTCAGGAAAAGCCAATGGAATGTGGTTGTCAGTGTGAGAACATATTTTACTCTTTGAATGTGGAATGGTCAAAATTTACATTATATTTGAATTGAGAAAAGCATTGCATTTAATTGACCTTGTTGCTTAGTTAGCCAACTTAGGTGGGGTGGTGTAGAATAAAAATACTAAGAGAGAAAATGATTAAAGGCACGGCTTTTTAAATCACATAATCTTCAGAGCCAAGACAGGGAGTTTCGTTGCACTGTTAAGGTGTGCATTGACCTGGAAATTGAGACACCAGTTTATTGATTATCCTATTCACCCACTTCTTATGATATTGCTCATGTCTGTGAATGCATTTATGAAAATGAGAATCTGGTTGTGTGTTTATGTTTTTACCAGTGGAGAAAATATGATTAAAAAATTATACCACAATTTATAAGATACTATTTGGACTCCATATAGACAGACTGTGTGAGAATGAATTTCCCATGGATATATGTGAATGGAGAGATAGTGTATGTAGTATTTTAAGGGTTGCTTTAAAACTGTGTTTAAACTTGAGGATTTGTACTAAAGAATGATGTATTAAAATGGTATTTTTCTCTATAAATATTATAATACTATGTTCTATGTTGCTCACATTGGATTGCTAGTAAAAATATATCAACTGCATATTGTTTAATTTTTTTATCTTTCATGACTTATCATTTTTAATGTTCTTCTTAACCTTGTGTTGAAAGAGTCAAGTCATGTGACAAATGGCCCCTCACTCCTACAGAATATATATTTATGTCAAATGAAACCCTGTTTACTGAGGTGATCAGAGCATTTCAGCAGTTCTCCCTCTGAGTCAGTTCATGATCTGAGTATTAAGATAATTTTCCTTTCCGGAATTATATAGCCTCATGTTTACAAATGCTCTTTCTCCTTCCTTATGCCATGCTACCTTTGTGATATACCTAAACTATAGTATTCTGAGAACAGGCAGATTGTTGACTGTTTTCAGACTCATGTCTGCCCTTAAACCAAGTAACAAGCTGGGTCTCCAATTGATTCAATTCTTTCTTAGATATTAAAATACAAATCAGAATTCTCCAACTCTGAATTTTCTGAAGATGGATGATAACTCTAGTGTATGGGTTGCAAATGTGATAATTTTTAATGGGCTTGCTGCTATTTTGACATCTCTGAATAAGTTATTCTGCTTCCTTTGCATGTCATTCATCTTATTTCAGAGTTATTGAAGACTTGCACAGTACCAGGCACTGAGGCACAAAGATCAATAACCTAATACCTGTTTTTTAAGCTAAGAGTCATATTTATGAGCTAAGGTGTTTCTTTCATGGGCATCCTGGGACAAATGAGTCTTTGTGGGACAAGGACTCTAACTGTGGGCAGTCCACAGGTCTTGGTACAGAATTCACATGAGCTGAGATAATGAGAGCCTGATACATTCTCAAATCACTACATGCAGTTCACAAGGCATGTTTTGTTTAAAAAAAAATCCAATAGAATAGTTGTTAATAGACTAGCATGGCAGTGCCTCATAAAAATCACAAACATAGACTATTTATGACAACGTCTTGGTACTTCTGTATATTTAAAAAGATTAATGATTGATATTAAAAGCATAATGGAAAGAATATGAAATGAATAATACTTTATACTCATATGCCACTAATAATACCTTACACTCATATGCCACTTTAAAATATTTCCCAGTGCTTTCACAAGCCCTTTTATTTTAAATCATGTTTTATAAACACTGTGTGTTCATTTTCCTTTTTTTTTTTTTTTCTATTCCTGAGAGATGTTTTTCTTTCTCATCCATTTGGTTCATCCATTTCAGAGTCATTAACAATCCACAGATGTGCTTTTGTAGTGAGAGAATGAAAAGGAAGCTCATTACATACTGTTCGGGTCATTTTTCCCCTACATGTTTAATAATTCTACGACAGTTTGACAGTGGAGACTAGTTCCTATCTGTCCTCTGAGACGATGGGTTTGCCATTACAGGGATACTAAAGTCAGTCATCCAGCTACATGTGACGATATCTTCATGTGTCAGCAATTTGTTTGGAAAATGCAATTATCTGGGGTATAGGCAAACTTGGTCATTTTGGAATGGTCTTTGCTTGTTTTACACTTGCTAAATTAGTTTATTCACAAATGATTGTATTTGAATTTATTATATGTGTAGCCTGTGTTCTGAGACTCATCATGATTAATGGAATGATAAGCCCTAAGTACTCAGTTTTTTCTTAGATGCCTGGATATTTTAACTGATTTCTTTCAATGCCAATATATCCAATCATTTTTCCCAAAAGGAATCTTGAGCATCAAGAAGATTGGGTAAGGGGCTGGGGCTATGGCTCAGTGGTAGAGTGCTTGTCTAGCACGTGTAAGGCCCTAGGTTCCATCCTTAGCACCTCATAAATAAAATAAAGGTATTGTGCCCACCTACAATAAAAAATATATATTTAAGAGAAAAAGAAGATTGGGTAATGTTTTATTGACAACAATTGCTAAAATAACGTAGGAAGTGGATGAAAGACTGTTTATGTAACTAATTCTTGGGATCTACAAGATTAGACAATTCCTAGTAAAATTTCTATTTCTATAATTATTTAGAAGCTTGTAGTCATGTGGGATATTTCTTTCTATTCATGCTGTCACCATTCTGTCAGAATAATGATCAGCTTCATGCCAGCAAGTTTTCTCCCTCTTGGTCATAGTGCTAGTGTCAATGTCTAGCATAGTGTCTCCTAAACACGTACTGAAGAATCAAATGAAAGAATTATTTTAGAACCTTTTTACCTGGAAAATGAATTTTTTAAAGCCACTTAGTTCAAATACTTTCCATCCTACAGACTTTTCTGCACAGTTCTGGTAGGGTTAACATACCTAAATCCAGAGTCCCTAGACTTGTCTACAAAGCTCAACTTGCTATGACCTTTTCCTTTCTGACATCATCCCCTTCTATGCTTGCCTTCCTCACCCAGGCTGCTCTGCTATTCTAGATGACTTGGCACTGGCATTCCCTCTGCGTGGAATGTTGTTCTTCAAGATACCTACATGGCTTGCTCCATTAACTCCCTCAAACCCTTGTTCACGTGCAACCTCAGGTGTCACTTTAACCTATTATAATTATTTCTCTGCCTTATTTTTTATTGCTTATTTGTAGCATGTAACCTTCAACTATATTATTATTTTATTATCTATCTCCCTCTACCAGAATAAGGGAGGAGACTTCAAGGGGGCATCTTTTCCCCTTGTTTCTATATCCACATGGTTTATTAAAATGCCTAACATATAACAGAGGCTTCAAAGATATTTATTGAATGAAGAAATGATAAGTAACTAAAACTTTTCAAAATCCTCCATTCCATTTTCCCTTAAACATAGACGTATTAGCCTGATTATCTGTGGGCTTTCATGATTTACTGCCATATCTTGAACTACTTTGTATGATATGAATTGCTCACACTGGTGTCTCTGTGCATGGTATCTGTATTTGAGGCTATCTTTGATCCTTTCCACCTATCTCCCAGACTTAGCTCAGATATCACCACTGCTGTGGTACAAGTCTTCTCATCATTTAAGCTAAAAGTGACTTCCTTTCTTCTTCAAACTCCAGAATGCTGCATGCTAACACACAGAGAATATTTTTCACCTGCTACTTTTTATGTACAAACTTTCTGCCTTTCTAATACAATCCCTTGTATAGGATTGGTGCTAGAGAATTAAATATCAAATAAATTGTTAAAAGTGGCAAACTGGCTGATAATTGGTAGGTAGACTGTAAAAGAAAAGTTATGCTAATATTCCTAAGAAATAATGAAATTGGTGTCAACTATCTCTCCACAAACTTTTTCCATCATATTTTGACATATATCCAATTCTAGAGTCTCCTGTGAAATTTACTCTTAACAGAACTTCTCCCAAGGAAAGAATAAAAATATCATATCTCTTTTATTGGATGATTTTCAGCATAGCTCACACATCTTTGCCATTTCATTGGAATGCTCTACTTTCAGGCTTGAGGGCTGAATAATCATCAAAGGTAAGTGGGAAAATATTGAATCTGTGTATATAAACTGGTAGAATCTGTTTCTTTTATGCCATTTAATATTGCAAAGGCATCCAAAGGTAATATTAGCATCCAAATCAAGTGTTTTTTTTTTTTTTTTTATTAGTCATTTGAAGGGAAACTCTAGGGTGAGAGACTATAGCATAACGTTTGAATGAATAGTATGAATCAGATTCCTTATTCTATTCCCAAGTGCAATAATAATCAGATGATAGTAGCTTAAAAAGGTACTGTTGATAATAATTAGTACTTCTCTTGTGCCCTTTATCAAGAAATCATGGCACTTTGAAACACTAGCTCATCAGTCCTTTTGAAATTCCTATGAGGAAATGACATGACAAGTAATGATATTTTCTTCTGACACAAGGAGAAAAGAAATTCAGATACAGAGAGGCTAAATCTGTTGTTCTCAATAACAAACTAAATCCATATTAGAGGCATGGAAGTGACCTTGAACTAGGAAGACAGTGATGGTATTGGCTAGGCCTGCTACCTATTTTTCTAAATAAAGTTTAATTAGGACGCATCCATACCCCTTTGCTTACTATTGTCTATTATTGCTTTCTTTTTTAAAAAAAATGCATTTTCTTTGTTTTAAATATATATTTTTTAGTTGTAGTTGGACACAATTTTATCTTATTTATTTTTATGTGGTGCTGAGGATCGAGCCCAGTGCCTCAACACTTGTGAAGCAAGCACTCTACCCCTGTGCTACAACTCCAGCCCCTGTGATTGCGTTCATGTGATCCAGTTGAGTAGTTGCTGCAGGGATTATATGGCCACATTCATTTACTATCTGGACTTTTATCGAAATTTTGCCAATCCCCGGGCCTATAGATAATACTCACTTTTTATAAAGGAGAAAGATGAAATTCAGAGAGGTTAAGTACTTGTTGAATTTTATTAAATGTATGTGATTTACTCAGATCACAGTTGACAAATGGGACTAACATACTACTATCTATTTCTTGCTTCTATGGCCTCCAGAAAACATGAGGATGATCTGAAACCCTTAAATCTTCAAATAATTAGACCACCTAGAAAAAGTGGTAATTTTTCTCAATAGGACCATAACTGGAAAGTGAGTAAGTCAAATCTCTGAAAGGAGAGTTAAGGACAGCAGAGTATTAAGCAATAAGTCTTTATTCCCTGCTTCCTCTAGTGGTAGCTGAAAGGGAGCCTGCTGGTCTGAGGAAATTCAGTTTCTGAAGTAGGTAACCATAAGATGGTTCTGAGTCAGTCCTCTGCAAAGGGTGACGTGATTTCAGCCATCAGGGGCTCTCCCAGCAGGGGTCTGATTGTGACAGCACTGGAGGAGGCATGCTGTTAGGAGTGTGACTCTGCCTGGATCTGATGGAGATCTGAGGGCTCTCATGAGCCCCTTCCATAATTAAATGACTTATATTACCTAAAAAGAAAAATGGGGTTTGAAGACTAGAAAATCATCTTCCTTCCAGAAAGGGAAGATGGGATTGTTTCTCCTAAATCAACTGATTGGTTCATTTTCCTTAAGTGCATTAGGAATTTAGTTGCTGTTTGAATCCATTTTTCCCTAATTACCATTCTGTTCATTTACATTAAGCAGTTTCATACATTTGATCCCTGTAGAGATCCTCAGGATGAATGTGGAAGTAAGAAGGGCAGAGAGATTACAAATAAAACCTAGAACAGCAGATCTCATAATGTAGTCCCTGGAGCAGGAGCAACAGTGGCCTCACCTAGGAATTTGTTACACAGGTGACTTCTCATGCCTCACCCACACTGACTGAATCAGAAACTTTGCGGTTTAACAAGCTTTAGGAGTAACTGATTCAAGCTCCAGTGTAAGGACCATTGCCCTAGAGAGCGCTGGAATCCTGAGTAGCAATCCCTTGCCCTGTACCCTTTTGGTTACATAAGACAGACATCTTGTTGGGTCACAGACTAGGGCTTTCCTTGAAGAGAACTTTAACAGGTTCTTCTTTTCCTTTGTGGTACTGTTGGTTAATGACAACATCTGTAATTGTTTATTGCCTGCCTTCTCAAACAGACTATAATGTTTTTAAGAAGTAGAAATAATATCTGCCTCATTCAATCCTGGGATCCTTAGCATCTGAAATTACCCCACAAGAGTTGGCTCTTGATAGATTTTTACTAGAGAATTAATGAAAGCATTGTGTTTGTCTCCTCCTTTCTTTGGTCATTAGGTGCCACCACAGGCTACCAATCAATAGGACACTCAGGATTGGCTGCCTGATTCTAGAAATCGGCAGATGTTTTCAGCATCTGTTCCTTGCTCAAAGATTCCAGCAGTATAAGAAATCACAGGGCAAAATTTGCCCAACTGTCCATCCACAACATGTGCATCCTTCTTTCTTTCTTTCTTTTTTTAAACTCATTGTGATAACCCCCACAATGGTCTTGTAATAAAACAACTATTCGAATACAAAATAATGTATTTTAAGAATGTCTGTGTATTGAAAGCAACTATTATTTATGTTGTAGCATCACTGGTTGAGTGTAGAATAATGTCTGTGCTTTGTATTATTTGCTGTCTTAGGCATTCAGAGAACACTTCTATACCTTCTTTTTCCTATGTGATCAATAGGAAATAACAGTGTAAATCAATTCTGGGTAATAATGTAAATGGGCTCTTGAAGGCAATTCCCACTGTGAAATAAGTAGTTAGCAGCGACACTAGCATTAACCGCAGTGGGGATAATCAGCCTTTGGATGTGTTTAATCAGAGTTATCAGCTAAGATTAAAAAGAGAGCCACTGTTGTGCAGGGATAATCATTTTCAGGATTTAAAAGATGAATATGCGAAGGTGTTCTCATAAATTAAAGCCGTTAGAATGGCTTTGAGTAATTTTGGACGCTCTGAGGTCAGGAACAAGCAAACAGGAAAGGTTAACCTCAAGGCCACAGTAGTTAACGCACAGAGCAGAATACATTTATTGAAATAAGTAGTGAATGCTGAGTTAAATGAAGATTCCCCCTTTATGCTAAGATGTTCATTGAGCTGCTACTAACATATGACTTTATTAAAAGTGTCCCACACAGGACAACTTGTAAATGTATTATCTCAACAATTAATTCCAAAGAATAAATATTAGATCACTGTATGGCTTGATTACAGGTACTTCCAGTTTTAAAAATTGATGGAACGAAGTTCCACACTATAGATAAAAAGATTAATTCTGTGTCTAGAACATTAAATGACAAGGTAGAAGATTGGTGGAGGTTCTGAATCTGGATTTTCTAGTTGCTTAAGTTCTTCAATTTCTGAACATGTCTTCCCTCATGCATGATTATCTAGGAGTAGCAATACCTGTCCCAGCAGAATTTGTTACGGAATAACAAAATTCCACATTAATGTTAAGTGATTAAGAATAATAAAACTAGTGCTATGACTGATGGAACTGACCGGAATTTTAATGATCACCTAATATGACCTCAATTTTATAGATAAGAAAACTGAAACCCAGAAATTTTACTTAAAATTTCCTAGGGCCATGTGATAAGGGACAGGGTCAAGAGTAGAGCCTGGGCATCTTGCCTCAAAGTGTAGTGACCTTTCTGCTAAAATTTACTGCCTCTTTCAGTCTCTTTGTTTATGTGAACCCTCACATAAGAGTATTGTGAGAATTTAATTATCTATTAAGTAAGATGATGTGCATGGACATACTTTTTTTTTTTTTTTTGGTACTGGGGATTGAACTCAGCGACACTCGACCACTGGGTCACATCCCCAGCCCTTTTTGTATTTTATTAGAGACAGGGTCTCACTGAGTTGCTAAGTGCCTCGCCATTGCTGAAGCTGGCTTTGAACTCGTGATTCTCCTGCCTCAGCCTCCCCAAGTGCTGGGATTACAGGCGTGCGCCACCGTGCCCGGCTCATGGACATACTTTTGAGAAAATAATTTCATAATTCATGTGGCATATTTTAGATGAGTTACATATAAATTATGGCCTTATGTGCTTTACTGGTAATGTTTTGACAGTGACAGTGTCTGAATATATATGGAAGTCACAAATAGGAATTAATAAAAATCCTGTGATATTTTCAAAACTCAGACATGTTCTTGTCTCCTTCCAGTATTTTGACCTCAGAGAAATGGGATAATTCAGAAGTCATTTTGAGAGACTTCAGATGCCAACTTTTATCACTTTTAAAGATATGTCCACATATATTTGATGCCTCTCCACTAGAGAGGTAGAACTAAATTCCCCTTGCCATGAACATGACCTGGACATAATGACTCCCTTCTAGTGAACAGAATGTCCAAGTAATGGAAACTACTGAGATCAGGTTTAAGGACTGTGGCTTCCATCTTGGGTGCCCTCTCTTTCTCACTCTTAACTAATTACTACAATGTGATGGATTAAAACAGCAGAAATTTATTTTCTAAGATTCTGGAGGCCAGAGATCTGTAATCAAGGTGTCAGCATGGCCACACTCCTTCTGAAGGTTCTGGAAAAAAAATCCATCCTGGTGTTTTCCAGCTTCTAGTGGCTCCCAGTGTTTCTTGGCTTATGTCAACACATATTCCTAATCCTAATCAGTGCTTCAATTTTCATATAGTGTCTTCCCTATCTTTCTCTTATTTCTTCTTCTCTGATAGGGCCACTTGTCATTGGATTTAGGATTCACTCTAAGAGGATCTCAAAGTTTTGAGATTCTTAATTTAATTACATCAACAAAGGCTTTCTTTCTTTCTTTTCCCAAATGAGTGCACATTCATGGGTTCTAGTGCTCAGGAAAGTGACGTCTCTTTCTGGAGTCACCATTCAACCCAGAACACACTAGTTGGGTGAAGGAGGCAGACTTAATAGGAAAAGGAGCCATCGTGCTGTGAGGGAGCTTAGGCAGTCTTAGGAGAGGCCCACGTAGTAAGGAACTGAGGCCTGCCTGCAACAGTGTAAGCTTAGAGGTGAATCTTCCAAAGTCAGCCCCAAACTACCTAACTGAGCTTAGAAACACATCCTGCAGCCTCAGTCAAGATTACAGACAGTAGATGAAAAACCCTGAGCTATAGCCATCCAGCTAAGCCCCTCTCAAATCCTGACCTGAAGAAAATGGGAGGTAATAACTGTTACTTGAAATTCTGGGCTCTTTGTTATGCAGCCATAGATAACTTACTCAGTAATTATGGCCAAAATGTTTATAAAGCAGGGTAATAAGCTCATTAGTAGAGTCATTGATATCAGTTAACATTTTCTTAGTGTATGACCTGCCTCGCTGAGGAGCAGGCCTAAAATGGAAGGTGTAAGCAAAATAGAATTTGGGATAACGTTACACTTAATAATCTTAATATCAAGAAATGCATTCATACCCTTTTGCCATACCATTATTATAAGCAGTGTACTAGGTGGAAAACAGTTATGGATGTAATCTCAGAGCATTTGAGAGAAACAAAGAGTCAAAGAGAACCCAAAGCCCTGCTTAGTAAAGAAGCACCTGAAGGTAAACAAGAGAGGCAGAAACATACAACTGGGTATTAACGTGTACCTGCTATTCCTTATGTGTTTTAGTCTTTACACTTGCCTCTCATATGCCTTTTACTGATGGGAATTATTTTCATTTGGTGGAGGATTAATTCAGCTTCTACCTTGTATTAATGCTACAAGCTAAGTGAAGCAGAGGTAACTTTCTATTTACATTTGTAGCAGTGCCCTTCTAAATCTGTTTGCTGTACCAGGTGGTATGTTTCCCATTAGCTCCTTCATTTTTCAGAGCTACCTAAAGTCGGCTCCATTTCTAATGGCATGCTATTTGTGAAATCCCTATAATTTCCTAAGGCCTTCTAAAGCTTTTCTCTTTCCTACCTGTGACATTTTGAGGAAAGATTTATTCCCTCTCTGTGTTTATTCTGCTTAGTGAAAATCATCAAAGACAACCTTAACAGTACTTTTGCAAGTTCTCTTTCAAACTGTGTCTGTATTGCATTTGGAGTCCAGTTATCCATTTGAAGGTCTGTGGAGGGCAAAGGGTGATTGTGGAAATCCCTTCTCTGTACATATCCTCAAGTTTGCTTTCAAGGAACATCATGCCAAACTACTGTCTTTCCTTACTTGGCTGGTTGATCTTTATCCATGACTTTAATGTTAGCCATATATTTGTACAGTGTGCCACTTATATATATGGTCTTCTTTCATGCACACCATTCCCATTTTGCTGAGCTCAGATATTTCCTACTGTATTATAATATGTTTTGCAAATATGAAATTCAAGAACTTTGTTCAGTTTGGGGAGCTATTTGGGAAAGTAGTCTGGAAGAGTTTGAAAGTAGCTGATGCCATGGAGGGCTCTAGGATCCCCTGGGAGATCTATTGGTATGTGTCCTGTAAGCACAGCCAGAAGGAAACTAGCTACTATGCTGGATAGGTTGACAGGACTAGGCCTTCCTCCTGTATATATCCAGGAAACTTCCTACCTTTTTTTTTTTTTTTTTTTTTTAATGAACAGATAACCAAGATACCTTCTAATAATATTCACTGCCTATGTAAGTGGATGATGAGAAAGAATAGTGAAAGATTGAGAAATTCCATATCAGAATGTATTCCTTTGAATAGTCAGGGCTCTGTACATAGACTATCATGTAGTTAGGAGATCATTCCATACAGCTATTCACATAGGATGCAGAATTCAGGAAACTACATGTCAGGTAAGTATTAATATTTCAAACTTTTCCTTAAATTCTTTTTTGTCTGCAATAGCTGTATTTCTCAACATACCAAATTAACTGTTTGTCATAGGCACCAAACCTGTTACTTCAAACACATTAATATCGCACTCCAAGTAACATCCTATTGTGTATGTCTATTTTGAGATAAACCATCACAGTCTTTCCTCCTCCTCCTACTCACATTTCCTCTTATCATTCCATTCAGAAATATGAGATCATTATTTTACAGACTGTAAGATGTTTCTATTGTTCATCATGGTAAATTAGAAACTTTTTATTTACCTGTCCTTAAGGACATACATTTGGGAACAGTGATGCTTTTAGGAAGAATCTCATAATTACAATATTTCAATGCTAGAAAGAAATCTAGAAATGACTCTTAGCAGCAGAGGCCAGATTCTTCCATTAAGAAATAGGCAAGGATTTTTATCTTAAGACTATTTTTTGCATCTCATTGCTTGTTTGGTACATAGTAGGTAAGGTTTAATTGGTTCAACAAGCACTGTTCATTCCCTAATATGTGCCATGTACTTGGCTTATCTTTTGGGAAAAAAATGTTGTTCAAAACAGACAGGAGCTTTACTTCATGGAACTGAGTTGAGCTAAAATTAACCAGGTGACTTTCCCAAGATCACACAGATGCTTGAGTGATAAAACCTTGTTAAGAATCTACATTGTCAGATTCTTAGTCTATGGTTGTTCTTTTCAATGGAGATTTTATTCGGAAGCTCTTATACTAAAAAAAGATCTAGCAGTGTTTAATAGATGTCCTTCCACTTTGGAATGTTCTTTTCATTGATATTTACGCTGTATAAAATGTACTTTGGGACCTAACATTCTGAGCTGAAATTCAGACTCTGGATTTGGGTAAGTTATTTAACTTCTTTTTGCCTCCATTTTTCCATGTGGAAATGGCAATGAGAGTTTCCTTGTCTTCTTATGGATGTTGAGGATGAAATGAGTTAAAGTGTGTGTAGCACTTGGCTCTGCTTGACTCCAGGTGAAAGCTGTATAAGGTTAGTTGTTTTTTCAATAAGCTCACCCTGACACTGTTATCTAAAATGTCACTCATCACTCTACCCTTTTGCCCTGCTTTAGTTGACATCACAGCCTACAGCCATCTGATGATTTTTGTTTTGTTTTGTTTTATGTGTGTGTGGGGGGAGGTGTATTTCATAGTTGTTGTTGAACAGTTGTCTCTTCCACTAGAAGTAATCTTCATGAAAGCAAGTGTTTGTTTACTGTTGTGTCTCCATATCCTAGGGAAGTATTCAAAACCATTTGTGAATGAACAAATGCGTGTGTACAGGAAACTTTAATTATTTATATTATTGCCAGAGTTACTGAAAGAACTCACCTAAAAGTACATGTTTGGGGCTGGGGATATAGCTCAGTTGGTATAGTGCTTGCCTCACATGCATGAAGGCCCTGGGTTCAACCCCAACATCACCACCAAAAAAAAAAAAAAAGTGCATGTTTGATTTTCTACTCTGTTCATTTGGTTCTTCCAGTAACTTCACTAGTAATTACAAATAAGCCAGGAAAATAGCATCAATGTATGGGAAGGTCAAATCCATATTTGACATTTGATATATGTACCAATAATGTTTCAGGCATACTGCACATTTTCCCATCTTTATCCTACTTTTCAAAACTGCAGTTTAAGCAGTAGTGTTGGGCTGAAATAAAGCAGGAAGGAAGGTTTAAGGCACTTTAGTGACTTTGGAAACATGCCCTGACTTTCTTAACCAAAGCCAATGGTCTGATAATGAGGTCCTTTACCATTTAGATAGTCTGTGTTCAAAGATGATTTCCAAGGTCACTTTATTGTTAAACATCATTGAAATACAGTGACAATTTTATGATAATTTTATGAGTGCTTTCTTATTGAAGCTGATAGTCCAGGTAATTACAACTTACATGCTGTATGTGGGAAAATATTGATGCGTGTTTCCTCAGACTTTATGAGAAATAATAAAGCTTTATAATTTGTTCTTTACAAAGAGCATGCTAGGGTCCTCATAGCATCATGAGAAATCTATTATTTTTATGTCAGAGCAAGCTAGGCCATTTCTCCTTTTGTAGACCCACATCCAAACTTAATTGATATTTGGGGGGAGAAAGGAAATAACATGATAGAAGTGAGAGAATATTAATTTGACAGAAATAGAATTTTCTTTTTTTATAAGGAAGACAATTAATTTCACAAACTTGAACTATATTTGTGCAGAATTATTCTTAATCACATAGGCTAACAATATGTATCGCTATAATATATATGAAAACTGATTTCTGTAAGTATTCAGTTTGATCACAGAACTTGAAATCTAGAAGTTGTTATTAATGTCTCCTTATATTGAAAGGGTTGGATGAGTATTCATTGAGAGATGAGCTTCAACTGTGTGTCAGTGTGTGCGTGTGTGTGCAATATATACCAATACAGTATAGTTTAAAAGGAAACTTATTTTTAGATCCTCTGATAATGAAAGAGTCCTGGACATTATATTTTTAAAATTGCATTACATTTCATGATATAAACTGAATTTTATAAAAGAGTTTCAAAATGTAAATGATGGGCCTTTTAAACCATAATTAAAATCTAACATAAAGTGGAACAAAGTTCCTTTTGTGAAGCTGAATGTCACTTAACTAATTATATTTAGACATAGATGAGTAAGCTTGTTCTTTTACCATTAAAACATGAGTGTGAGGGGTGGCAGGCAATAGGCAAAAAATCTTTTCTACTTTGTGGGGAAAAGTGGGATTCATGATATGTGCATTTATTTAATGTCACTCCAGCTGCTTGTACATAATCCAATAGGAGAACTAAGTTGCTTACGGTACTAAAATACATCTTCCCGTGTGGATCTTGGTACTTTTTGATGTATGCTGATTTAGGCTCTGACATAGTCATAATCTACATATCAAACATGTACACTTAACTTTCAGAACAGAAACTGACACTGCTGGGACCACAGAAGTGAGCTGGCTTGCCAAAGCAATCTCTTCTTCTTCCTCTTAGAAAAAAAAGGGCTTATCATTGATAGCCTAAAATCTGCTGTCTTGAACTTTTGGAGCGGACTCTGCAATTAATAAAAATAGATTGTGTAGCCTGGAAAAACTTTGAGACACTCAACTTATCTTCCTTCCATTCCATAAGGTAATGTCTGTGGTCATGCCTACCTCTTAAAAGAGGAACAGAAAATGTGCTAAAACATGATAAATAACAATGTACAAAATAAACGTGGGAATCAATATTCTTGTCTTTACCTTTACAATGAAGAAAACAAAAATCACACAAAAATTTCTTTCTCTATACCACATTCATATTTCTTTCATGCTTATTGTGTTGTCATTAATATGTACATATATTCTGTAGGTACTTTCCTCCGATTTTTTTCTGATAATTCAAATGCATGGTTTACATGATTACTCTCTTTTTCATTCTATCTTGACTGGTCTAAATTGAAGGCTGTTTGTATGTTATTACTCCTAAAAACATGTTGCTGGACTATTGATAACTCTGTCCTTCAAGTGTGCCTCATAGGTGATACCACTTGGCTGAAAACTCCTCTTAGTAATCCAGTAATTAAATCCTTCTAGCTGGGACCCAAGAGAAATCCCTTGTGCTGAATTGCACTGCACAGTAAATGACATTATAATGAGGTTTTAACTTATTAAATGAATGAATAGGAGCTTTGCTGTTGCAATTCATTAGAACTTTGTGCTGTAAAGCAGGACTTGGTGCTGCAGATGAGAGCCCATGCAATCTTCTCTTTCTATGACTAATTATCATATCAGTGTATCAAAGGTAGTTTGGCTAAAAGGAGAAATACTCTTGTAGAGAAAGTCTCAGAGAGTCTAGCTATAGGTGTGTGATGATTTCCGCATGTCATTGAGCTCTCTGTGTGGCAGACACTGTTCTAGATTTCTTCTGCAATATATAGTTCATTTTAATCCTCAGAACAACCCTTTGTGGGAAGTTACTGCTACATTCAAGAAAAATCAAGCACAGAGGTTAAATAACTTTCCTGAGATCACACAGCTTGTAAGGGTAAAGTGAGGATTCAAACTCAGGCAGTTCTTTTCCAGAGCTCTGTACTTGTAGGCAAGATTTTTATCCACTCCTTAGGCATGAACATGAAGATTTGCAAATATATGAATTGATTTCATTGATACCATTTCTCTGTTGGCTTTCTTTCCCTTTTCTGTGAAAGTTGATACTACTTAGAATGGCTTATTTTTTTAACCTAAAAGAACCCCTAGAAAAGTATTTTTGAAAAGCAGCAAATACTCATGCATTAGCCACTAAGAATTTTTTAAATATTAACATTTTTGGTTTTTTTATTTTCATTCTTTTTTATGTGAAAGAACAAGTTGTTTCTCACAATGTTCTATTCCTCAATCCTATTCCTTCCTTTCACTTTCCCCCACTTTTCCCACTTCTAAGAGTAACCACTTCTAAGAGCTGGATATGGTCTTATACCTTCTAGGTCATGTTTCTACCAAAGAAATAGAAATATCCATTAGCCATGCACACTGGTTTTGTGTGCAAAAGACATCATGTATTGTAGACTACACTGTTGCTTGGCCTTCTCACTTGACATATTTTTGAAACTACTCTCTGGTGATCTAACTATAACTCATTCTTAGCTGCTATACTTAATTATGTCTTCTATATGTCATATTTTATTTACTTTTGTATTAATAATTGATTAGGTTGTTTCCCAATACTGTCCTGTTAAGGATTGTTAAAATGAAACATTTTTGGTATAGATTGCCTCACACATGTGTGCCTCCTGGAGTGAGGTCACTGATTGGGAGGGGCTGTGCAATAAAATAGAACAATTAGCATTCAGACTGGGCTTTCTAATTAGCAAACATAGTATGTTCTGTGGCTTTGCAAAATTTTGTGATACCTGACTCATCTTTCTGGGATAAGTAAAATAAGATGGGAAGTGGGATATCAGGACTATTTTTGAGAATTAAATTTTAAAAAAGAGTAACAACATTTACCATGAATTTGAAAGAGTAATAATTAATGATAAATTCTACTGCTAACAGATAATTCAAGTCTGTGCTTTATGAAGTCCCTATGAACAAATGTGTGGTTTTATAAAGAAAACTCTGAGAGAAGAGTTAAGAGACTTGGATTTTTCTTCCCATCTGAGCTCTGTCCTACACTAGCTTTGTTCCATAAAATGATACATTAGTGGCCTCTGGCTTTCATTTTTCTTATCTGAATATAAGGAATTTGTAGTAGTAGCTATTAAGATTCCCTCCAGCACTAGTCCACTAGAGTTCAGACTGGGGTACATTTTCTTTTATGATAATATGCTTCCTAAGCATTGTGCTAAGTGATCCACTGACCTAAGTCTCATTACCCCTCAAGCTGCTGCCCTGCTGCCTCTGAAAATAGTGTCCATTCCTAATTCCAGACATTTGGTTTTGTGGGGGAGATTTGGCTTATTGTTACCTACTCCTCATTCTATAAACACCCCAGTTCTTTTGCTTCTTTGGTGAAATAATTATTAACCAAGTAGCCTTCAGAATTTTCAAGAGGAACCAGGCTCCAGTTACCTGCAGGTGGTAATGGCAACAGCACTATATAAGGTCCCATTCATTCTCCTGTCTCACTTCTCCAATTCTGGCCTTCATTTCCCAAGGTTACCTGAGCTTCCTGTCTCAAAGTCTGCTTTCTGGGGAATCCCAAACATAGAGATGAACCTGATTTAAGTCCTGCCTGTTTCATCTCTAGCTCTTCCAGTCCTGCTCACACTCAAAGCACATGGAGCTGCTCTGGAGGCTTGCAACATTTCTCATTCGAACAAGTAATGCAAGGCTGCATATGACTTTCTCCCTCTCTGCCCTTCCCCCTCTCCCCCCACTTTTTTTTTTTGGAGGGGATTTAAATAGCTAATATTTATTTCTTACAGCCCTGGAAGCTAGGAATCTAATCAGAGCTTGGTAGACATGGCATTCTTTTGAGGGTCTGCATTCTAGATGACCATTTCACTCTTTAACATCATTCTTTCTCTTTTAAACCAATTAAATATACATATATATATATTTAAATACATATTTAAATATATATAAATACACACATACATACACATATATACATACATACACACATCTGTGTATGTATTATATATAGCATATGATTCATATAAGTAATGGCAAAGCAAATTAATATCCATATGTTACACAATAATCCTTTTTATTTTGCGGCATGAGAAGATTAAATATATTTATTTAGCAAAAATCCCAAATACAACATTATTGACTATAGTCCTTATATTGTACATTAGATCCCTAGGTTTGTTCATTCTTCATATCCACTACATTATATTCTTTGACCTATATATCTCCCATTCCTCTGCCTATATTTGTGATTTTACTTTTGTATACCTTCTTCTCCCAAGCATCAACTCTGAAAGCCAGAAACTTTAAAACTTACTTGAATTTTTAATGCCCCTCAGTGACCCTCATGGAAATAATGCAGAATGTGTACATGTAGTAAATAACCACTGAATGGCCAAGAAGAAAAAATTATCACTGAGTGAATAATTTTGTTTTAATAAGTTCATACTGTTCTAGTGGATGCCAGCCATCTCTCTTGTATTTCTTTGCCATTTAATTAATTTCCCATTAGGCTTCTGGTTCTTGATGACCTCCTATAGGCTTGAAGTCAGGTGACAGACTGGGGGTTGGTGATAGGGGTAATATTAAGATATACTCTCATTCTGGTCAAACTCTCAGAACTGTTCAGACAAATTGGCAAAAACAACCAGAATAAAAATGTGTTAAAGTACTATTAGAATTTTCATCTAATGCCTTTAAAACAAAGCTATGGGTATATTTAAAATTAAAGTTATTGTCAGGATCCTATGAAGTTAAAAACAAATATTAATGATCATAAATGTTCTGCCTTGACTATTTTTACCACTTCTCCTCCTATACGCTGAGATTTCCTTCTTCCCTTCCTCAGAATCACCCTGATTGAAATAGCATTTTAAAACTGTGTGAAATAGCATTTTAAAACTATTTTATGTTGGTTTAATATTTCATATGGTTAAAAATTGGTAGTAGAATTCAAGTGAGTGAAACTGACAGCTTATGGTTTGTTTAACTAGTGAATGACTGCCTCTGAATATGAATGCTTTGGCTATAGTATTTACTTTTTTTTTTTTTTTTTTTAATCTCCTGTGGCCTCTCACTTCTAACACTTTTTTTCCCTCTTCAGACAGTGAAACATTTTATTAATCATTTGTTTCAACCTGTTTAATGACTACTGTCCTTGTAAAATATGTTCCAAAAATCTTATTTCCCAGATTTAGTTCTTTTCATACTGTACACAGCCTGGTTGGGCAGATGAAGCCTTTCCTCTTACTCTGCTTGAATCTTCCTGAATTGACTTCATCACTATCCCCAGGTGTCTCCACAGCTCATCACAGTTATCTCTGCTTGTTGGCAGAAAGCAAGCAGCACAGGGCACAATTGCAGAAACTGTCCTCTGTAAATTCAGCCCTCATTCTAATTTTAACTTATTTGGTGCTATTGTGGAAAAGCTTTTTGCCTGAAATATGATGAATAAATAAATAATATCCTGCATATGGAGTTCATAAAATAGGATGAAGAAATCTAGAAGCTAAAATTTTAGATGCAAGGCACCAATTATTTTCTTCCTTTTTCTTCTTTCCTCTCAATCTCCTTTCTCCTTAATGAGCAGGTTGGTGGGGTTGGCAAAGGTGAAAGACTAGGATCCCAGGTATTATAAAATTGTTTATTCCTCTCTGTTTGAAATGTGTGGCATTGATTGCAGAATTGAGCATAGTTACAATCATCTCCTAAGAGTCTGGGATGGCAGCCATAGAGAATGAGCTTCCTGCTCATTGCTGCATCCAGAAAGCTTGTGGAAAAGCATTGATAGTATAGTGTGTGTGTGTGTGTTTGTAATATGTAAAATATATATGAGTATAGGGTATGAGATATAAGGATAGAAGTATCAAGGAGCCAGCCATTTATCCAGGTGACCCACAGTAGCAGGCTCCAACAATTCTAAGTCATGCTGGTTCTAAATATGAACCAATTTTTATAGAATACTTTTTTCACACACACACACACACACACACATATATATATATACATGTATATATATATACATACACACACATATATTAAATTTATTTATTTGCTTTAGTTGTACACAATGCGTTTATTTTTATGTGGTGCTGAGGATCGAACCCAGGCTGCACACGTGCTAGGCGAGTGCTCCACCTCTGAGCCACAACCCCAGCCCCTTTTCACATGAATATTAATGTTAATATTTCCATTGAAGAGCCTCAGTTTTCTTTCTGAAGGTATCAATTAATGCAGGGTCTGTGTTTCTATGAGGTAGAAAAAATTCATACTGTCCTGCCTCCCTAAGAAATAAAATACACCATAGCCTTGATTTTCATTTTTTATTGTAGGTCCAGGGTTGTAAATTTCCTGGGTACCTACTTTGGGAGTATCACATTATAATCTTATAACCAAATCACAAATACATATATAAAATAGAGAAGATCTACCTTATAAGTAATGCCAATAATGTTTGAATTACTAAAACACCTCTTATTTCTAGCAGTTTTCCAGATATATAGAGGCAATATACCTCATGGTTAAGAACTCTAGATTTGGAAACTATGATTTAATCCTGGTCTCTTTTAACCATAGCTGCATGTGCTTAGAAAATTACTGAGCTCTAAATTTGTTTCCTCATCTACAAAACAGATATACAATAGTCACTAACTCAGGATTGTCATAAGAATTAAATGAGATGATGTGTACAACACTTAGTGCCTATCAAGTTAAGTGTTGTGCTATCAGTATTTACTAGTAATAGCATTTCCACCTCCTTTCTATTCATTGTGATGTTTAATCTTTCTGATAGCCTATTATTATATATAGGGGTAGACGGACTTTTCTGTAAAGGGTCAGAGAGTAAGTATGTTCACCTTTGCTATTCTTATGGTTTCTGTTATAGCCACTAGGTAGCATGATACCAGCCACACAATATAACATGAATGGGTGTATCTGTATTCCAATGAAATTTTCCTTACAAATAAAGGTGATAAGCAGGATTTATAATTGGCAGAGTCTATTTGCTATTAATAAGAATGGGGAAGCACATTGGTTGAGAGATAGCTTATGAGCCCAATGTTAATTAGGAATGTATGTTAAGGTAGTATGCATTGTTCTCTAATTTAAGTTCAGGGCTTTTCTTCAGAACCATTTATAATTGTCAGTTCTTTATTATCTAGTTTTCATCTTTGGTGTCTGGGGTATGGACTTATTTGTCTTGTTATTGTAGGCAGTCGATAGGCAGTCTCCCTACACTTTATGTCCAAGTAAGATGTAAGTATGAGGACAATTTTCTGGCTAGCGTGCATTTTGGTCATAAGAAGGAATGGACAAAAGCATGTGCCTGTGTTAACCCTAACCAAGGATTAGAAATGTAGCACCTCAAAGCATTTCTTTATTCTTCTCTCTACAGGCTTAGTAATAATAAGTGTGTGTGTTTTGTGTGTGCGTGCGCATGTACGCGCGTGCACGGGCTTGACCTTTTTTTTTCTTCCCCAAAGTATTCCAGGGCTTTAAATTCTTGTGAAAGCTAATTTGGGAGACATGGATCAAAACTTTGGTATTTTGGTTGTAGAAGACATCTTTACGGAGGGACATAAAGTCTGTGGATGTACAGTATTTTACTCATGTGTCTAGAATAAACACATTCTCACACACATAGAAACGTCCACTCTTTCTCACACACACCCCCACATAGAGTAAAGAAAGTGTTTGGATGTCTAAAAGTGAATACTTAAATGCACTGAATTTTCAGACTTCACTCTCTAGTGGTTGCCTCAGACATCTATATCCAACATACATCCTAATCCATCATACATGTATTTAGATTCTAATTTAATAGGCATGACATCAAATTTCTCACCACAAATTAGAAGCAATAAATGCAGAAGTAGGTATTGCTAGTAAAGAGGGTTCTAGGTATGGAAATATATTTTAGTATGGAAAGTCAAAGGAAAAGAAAATGTTCTGGGTGAGAAAGTCTTTGTGTGGTAAAGTTGTAGAATGTCTAATCAAGTTACAAAAGGGATCACAAAGGGCAAATTTCAAAAGTGTGTGTGTGTAACTAAATTGGTCATATGTATAATTGGCAAAATCAATTAAAGCTATTCAAGGCTTTTTCCTAAGGTTAAAAAAAAAAAAAAGAATGCCTGGCTGCAGTAAGAGATGACAGCTGACCCTTGGACACCAAAGTATCTAAAACACTGGAATAATTATTCCATGTTACCATGTTGAATTAGTTATTAAGAGAAGATTAACTTATCTACCTTAGACTATTTTTTAAAAAAATATTCTCTTTAGTTATACAGATAGTACAATCTATTTTGATATATTTATATAAACATGGAATATATCTTATTCTAATTAGGTTCCCAGTCTTGTGGATATACACAATGTTGAGATTCACTGTGATATATTAATATATGTATATACAGAAGTTATTTCAGATTCATTACACTAATTACTTAAACACAAATACATGTATAATATTTTAGGGTCATATTTTAAATTACAAGTTTTGATCATTAATTTATAACATTGAATTTTCTGAAAAATTCACTTTAACATGCCTTTTTCTGATTTGGATAAATGTGGAGTTTCCACATGTTCATCAATATGTTAGCATCTGATATTCATCTTTTAAATAAGAATATTAATTTTATATTTTCAAACATATTTCCTAATTGATTAGCTATATTTTTATGTCTTCACATAAAACAGAATTATTTCTTTAGTCATTTGAGTGATAACAGATCTAATATGAAAGAAACTTAGTATATGGCAAATCTGGAGATAGCAGCACTCAAAAAAGATAATTCACAACTTGATGAGGCAAACTACCTTGAATACCTCTGAGAATGAGGAAATAGGTGAAGTTTGGCCTTGAGTGTTAAATCAGAGCCTTCTGATATATATTCTTGACAAGAATTGATACCATAATCAATAGGAAGCCAGAACATGTATCTAAGGCAGGTGATAAAGTTCTGTCCATCTGAAGATTGTCCTCCTGTTTTATCTCCTCAGTCTTGGGCTGGTGACAGGCAACAAACATTCAGTAAGATCCTTTAACTGGATTTTCAAAAAGTTCAATGCTTTCAGTCATTTTAAAAAGTAAAAGAGAAGGGAACAGTAAATATTTGATTTATAACTTTATCTTCTATAATGAGGAAAAAAGATAAGCATGGGGATTGTTGGCATATATGTAAAATTCCCCAAATAGTTATTGCTTCAATAAATACTCAAAAAGGAGTAGCTGGAGTTTCAGATTTTTCCATGTTGTTGATTGAGCATGCCTTTGGGGAAACTTTGAAAGTTAAGGTATCTTTTTAACATGATTCAATAGAGTTTAGTTGGAATTTTGAGTTTTGTATCCTCCCTCATTATCATTTTCTGCTCTTTTTGTCCATATGATGCAACTTATAGTTTTATGTTGTTGACTTTCAATTTCATTTCCTTTACCTACTCATTAATTCTTACTGGTCAATGTTTTTAAATTGTTCTGAATAAACAAGTTCAACTGAGCTTTGTCAAGGCTTTTCCTAACTGAAATCCACTTTCCACCTTCACATGTGAGCATACAATCATTTCTAAAAGTGGACTGCATGAGGGTTCACGTTCTCATTGCTGATCTGAGGGGATTGTGTACCTACATCTTCAAAATGGAGAGACTTTCTACCAAGCGTATTAGAGTTAAAACTGAGAGACAGCATGCACTCATTTTCATCTTTTTCTGCATTATATGAAAGCTTAGTGCTAACTTGTAAATACAAGCTGAGACTTGTTGGTACTCTAAGGACTGAGAAAGTTGCTCAGATTTCTCTAGAGTCAGTCATGAGTACCTCCATCCCCACCCCAGATTTTTTTGTTCAGAATAGACAACTGTCTTTGATTTATTAGAGTCTCTTGCTTAAGCATAATTACAGCTCCCAGAGAATCCTTTTGAAGTCATTTTCAGCTTTTTTTCATATTGAAGGTTAAAGAGAAATAAATCATGTCTTCATCTTTGTTCTGCAGTTCTTCAGCAATCATTTTCAACGTTGTTGAAGAAGTTGGAAACACCCAAGTTAATCATTATATCAATATAATATAGATTTGGCAAAAGCAGAGTGTATAAATTATTAGTCATGTTCAAGAAGTTCATTTTTCTTAAAGTACTGAAATGTTATTCATCCTGAAGACTAGGTAGTTGTTTATATACTCCCAAAAGACTTTAAACATAAAATTAACTCCCCATTATCAGCGGGATTCACATTCATTATGTGTTTTTTTTTTTTTTTTTTTCGTTTCCTTTTCAGAATTCACCCGATCTTTCTCTACAAGATCAGAGAACTAAGTGGGTATCATACCTTCAACTCCACCCTCTGGCAGCTCTTTTTCCATTTCTCATAACTCTTCCGACTTTCCCCCTGAAGTATTTCCAACTGACTTACAGAACGGTTGCATTGTTCTTTTGCCCAAATCCCAAGCATTCCCTGGAGAGCTGTTTTCACTTTCTGTAGAGCACTTACAGTTTATCTCTGTAAAAGAACGGTTTTGGGTTTGGCACTTTGTCTATTTATTTTTTGTTCTAATAGGAATTGTGTTGGAGCTAGCTAAGCCACTGTTAGTCGATTCCTTAAGTGCTGCCCAGAACTCTTCTATCTGTATGAAACACTTTCTCATGTCAGAGGTTTAATGAAACTAGAGAACAGAACTCTTTAAAATAATGATGATAATGAAGGACTCAAACAGACTCAGGCTAATTTCACATACATCTTTTCAAGGTCGGGTCAATTTGTGTCAATTTTTAGCTGTTTGTGTGTGTGTGTGTGTGTGTGTGTGTGTGTGTATTTTAATATTTCCCTAGGTTAGAGGTTAGAGTCACATAAATTAGTTAAAAAAAAAAAAAAACTCTTTAGGTTGGAAATACATATTTATTTCATTCCTATAGTTCTATACAGAAGAATTTTTTAAATAAGAAATTTATGGCCTAATGCCAGTAATAAATAAAAATTAGTTTGCATTATGAAAAATGAATAAGGAATATAATAACCAATGTGAACTTTGTGCCAGAATCTTCGTAAGTAGCCACATAGCAGTGCTTGATTATTTTCATGTGACATAAAATAGTATACATCTAAAAAGTGATTGATACTGAGAGTTGGACCTGGTGGTCATTCTTTTTCTGTTTATTATAACTCCTGAAACATTGCAAATGCCCTGCATACCTATAGTTCTTAAGGGAAAAGTCACTGTTGGAACACTTAGAGAAGCTAGTATCAATGAGGCCAATGTCGTTTTTCACTATTTTACCACTCCTCAAGTATCCAAATAAAAGTTACAAATAAACATTACATGATGCCTTCAGACTTAGCACTGACTGGAATAGATTTTAATGAAAAAGGCCAACCTTTCTTGTTTCTTGTCATTCAGAGGCTTTTGTGAGCTTGAATTGCCAGTATCTCCTAATCTCTCCACTATTTTTTTTTAAATGTCTGATCTCACTCAGACTGTTGGAATGAGAATACAATAGGGGGATTAGTTGCTTGGTTCAGAAATGTTTGCTTATCAGACAATAGGAAGGGCATTTGGTAAAAATTCTTACCCTTCCTGTTTACATTCAGTAGTATAACCTGTATATTGAAAAGATTATCATTACTGGTTGTATTTTTTTCAGTTGTAAGTTTTTATTGTTCAATGTTCATCAAAATAGGAATAGAACTAAAGTAGATCCAAAAAGAAAAAAAGATAATAAATTTGAGAAATCAGTGTAGTTCCAAAATGGGATTAAAGGAAGGATTAAAGTGCCTGGGTGTTTGAATTTATGTTTTAGCATGCAGTGAAAATATGTGTGTTTAAGGTGGAGGCAGGAGAGGAGTTGAGAAGAATGTACTCACTTTTTTATACCAATAATATGCAGCTTGCTGGGTGGTTTCTCAGACTTGTATTATATCTTTACATACAGTCTTATGAGTAGGTACAGCTAGAGAAGTAAAACAAACAAACAAACAAACAAACAAAAAAACGGATTAAGAGCTCTTTGAATATGAATAGTTGAGCCAGGATTTGAATATAGGTCTGGTTTTGTGTTTTGTGTTTTTTGTTTTCTGTGCTATAAAACCTTTTCCCTTTGGCAAATCCAGACTTATCACTGAAGATTCATATTTGATATTACTTTGGGAATTTTGTCACCTTATCTATGTTACTCCATGAATTTTGTAACTGATTGAATAGATTACGTCCAGTTTTCCAAAACCCCTTCCTACTGACATGGGTAAAGGTCAAACTTATCTCATTGCAAATTTTAAGCACTGCTTATTCCCTAAGACCTAGTATGTACAAAACATTGTGCAGATGCTGTGATGCTGTAAAGGCAGAAGAAACAC
This sequence comes from Tamias sibiricus, assembly GCA_025594165.1. Taxonomy (NCBI): domain Eukaryota; kingdom Metazoa; phylum Chordata; class Mammalia; order Rodentia; family Sciuridae; genus Tamias; species Tamias sibiricus. The sequence goes on from CM046659.1 coordinate 191,794,689, forward strand.
ACAGTATGTTTCCTGCAAGCAGTCCCTTATGAGCTGAAATAGAACATATACATGTGAAAAACCAAAACACAATTATTCTCAATTAATAATCTGATCTAACAACATGGATTAATTGCCAAATAAACTAGGTCCCCCACATCCATGGCTGTTTCAGTTACCCATAGTCAACTATGGCCTGAATATATTAAATATAAAACTATAAGCATAAAGAATTCTTAAGTTTTAAATAACTTTTATTATAGCATATAATTGTTTAATTTTATTATTAGCTCTGGTTAATCTCTTCCCATGCCTAATTTATAAATTTGTCTTTATCACAATTATGTATGTATAGGGAAAAACACAATATACAAAAAATTCTCTAAACTCTGCAATTTCAGATATTGACCGGGGACCTTGGAATATGTCCCTGTGGATAAGGGAGGAAGACTGGAACACAAAATGTGGTATACGAGAACGCTAATAAATATTGCCAGGATGCAATAAGGCCATGGAGAAGTAAAAAAGACTTATCAATTTATATCAGACTGTGCAAAGACATTAACGTAGGCTGTTATCACAGGGCAACGTAATTGCTGCAGTAATGAAAAATTCCTCCCCTCAAAATTCCCAAAGGTTTCAACCTAGAACAGGATATTCCAGACAAAATTATTATAATCAACCAAGATATGCTAAGCAATATCCCCCCAAGGGTAATAAAATCAAATTCATACCGTGCTCCAGGCCGATGCCCCAGATGCAAAAAAGGTATACATTGGGCCAATCAATGCCATTCTAGATATGATATATATGGAAATGATTTATCAAGGATTTCAAAAAACGGGGCACGGGGCCCAATGCCCCGGGCCCCAGTACGAGGCACTAGAGGAGGAAGGCCCTCAGATTCAAATGATTCCTCGTCACAGTCCCTCCTACCCATTAACTCCCTTATCAGAGGGACAAGAGGAAGTGCAGGATTAGATCTCTGTTCTACTGCCCGGATGGTCCTGACACCTGAAATGGGGGTTCAGCTGATTCCTACGGGAATCAGGGGACCTCTCCCTTCAGGAACTGTGGGACTAATCCTTGGGCGTAGTTCCAAAAGTTTATTAGGCTTTAATGTTATACCAGGGGTTATTGATTCTTATAATGGAGAGATTAAAAATAATGCTAAGTACACACAGGGGCATCATCTCCGTAAATCAAGGAGACAGAATCGCACAGCTGCTCCTCATTCCCAGTCTCCATAATTCTTTTAAAAGCATGCCACAAAATAGAAATAGCAGAGCATTCGGTTCCACTGGTTCAGGACCTATGGCTTTCTGGGTCCAGGACTGTTCACGGAGGCCTATGTGCAAATTAAAAATTCAAGGTATAGAGATGGAGGGGCTGATTGATACAGGAGCTGACTCTTCCATCATAAATCTACAACAATGGCCTAAGCACTGGCCTCTACAGAAAGCCTCAACCAGTTTAAGAGGCTTGGGATACAGTAATACCCCAGCTCAAAGTGCTGTAATCTTAAATTGGCAAGACAATGAAGGCCATACAGGAACATTCAAACCCTATGTTTTAAACAGCTTGCCAGTTACCCTATGGGGAAGAGATATTTTACATCAAATGGGGCTACACCTAGCGACCAAGCCTGCAGGTGTTAAGAATAAAAATCCTACTCATAATAAAAAAGCAAAGGACATTTTTTCTAGGGGCCACTGAGAAAACAATTTTAAAAATACCATGGCTCTCTAATAAGCCAGTTTGGGTCCCTCAGTGGCCCCTATCCAGCATATAATTGTTTAATTTTATTATTAGCTCACTGTTGCCCAATCATTTGTGGCAGATGGATGTCACACATGAGCCAAGTTTTGGAAAATTACGATCTCTCGGACACTCCCACTGGAACCCACACCAACAACATAAACCTGCCTAATTTATAAAATTTGAAGGTATGTCTTTATCTCTTTTATATAGAAGTTGAGACCTGTGTATTTCAGTGGTCTGAGAATTCTTAATAGAAGACTAGAAATTAAGCTAGATGGGAAGGATGGGCAGAAAATGAGGACAGATGAGAGGTTAGTTCAGTCCTGAACAAAAGTGTGTATAAAGAAAGAAAAATAGGAGAGTAGGAGGTAAAAGGTACCTCGAGTGGTTCAAAGGACACTAACAAAAACCACTTTGGACAGAGGGGAGCTTTGCACAGATACTAAGTAGAGAAGTGACCTAAAGTAGATTGGCATCTAGCTGAGGGTAGGGTAGACTGAGCCTTTTGCTTGGAGACATGGCAAATGGACATAAACAGAAAAGGGATAGGCTGAGTTGTGCTTTAAGATTATTATTCAGGCAGGAGAGTGCAGGATAGGATGGATGTCCACAGGTGAAGAGTAAGACAACACATATGTCCATACTGCAGTAAGCAGACTGAGTACACTCCTTAACACCTGCTGCCACTCAGGAGACTGTGTGCATTAGCCCCTATCTCATCTACCCACATCCATTTTTGCCTCCATCTGCTCAGTTCTCCACAGCACAGCCAGAATGATTGCTACAAAACACAAAAGTGGAATTATATTTCCATCACTTGCTGAAAAATTCTCAGCTTGGCCTATAATGATATTCTTATATTGGCCACTAATTCCAATCCCTTAACATGGCCTTCAAAACTTGGCCTCCACTTTCCCCTTTATCTCATCTTCCACCTTGCTGATTTCTTGTTTTACAAGCATGTTGGCTTTTTTTTTTTTTTTTTAATTGTGTCCCAAAAGTTTGGAGATGTAGCTTAGTAATAGAGCTCTAGCATACACAAGGGCCCAGGTTCAATCTCCAGCACTAGCAAAAAATAAAAAATAAAAATAAATATATATATATATATATATATATATGTGTGTGTGTGTGTGTGTGTGTGTGTGTGTGTGTTGTTTGTGTCCTTTTTGGTTCACCATGCTAACTCTCTTTTACAAAGTTTTGGCACATGCTCTTCTTTTTTTTTCTTTCCTGTCATTGTTTTGTCAGCTCCTATTATCCATTAGTTCAACACAATTTATTTCAAAACCTTCACTAGCTCACATCCTCTTATATATGTGGATCAGAGTCCCATGTAGCTCTTTCCTCTGCATCTTTTATTACACTTGCAATTTCTACATTTATCCCACTGGTTAATGTCAGCCCTGACCCCCAGTGACCACAGTCTGTTTTTACTATTTAGTTCCAGAATCTAACATACAATTGACCCACAGTGTACTACTCTCAATTAATATATTGTGAAAATAAAACAAAGGATAGTTAAAATCTAAGATGATATGAAAATTTCTATATTTAAAACCTTTGTTTATTAGAAATGTTAGTCATTTCTGTGTACATTTGAATATATATATATATATATATATATATATATATATACTTTAATTTAAGTGTTACATAATCAGCAAGTGGAATTATATTTCCAAATCTCAGAATGATCATTTTGGTGGTAGGGCTAAAGAGTTCTTCTGGCCTTGTGAGTGAGTGTGCACCTTTTAGTCTGCCTCACATCCTTCCAATGTAGGCAAACATCCTGTTGGTATGTAAAACTTGCATTGAAATGCAGAGAACCTCTGGAGATATATGTTGCTTTCATTCAAATTGTCCCATCTGTGCAGACATAGTCAAGCTTTCTGAGTCCTGGGAGAATCAAAACAGGCCAGGATTACTAATTTTTTTTATAGGTTTTTAAGTGAGGTTTAGGGTTTGTGAGCCAAAGGGAAATATTTTTGTTGTAGTTTTTAAATTAGACATAAACAGAATGAGAAAACAAGAAAATTATATAACTTGGGAGTCCTGTAAAAACAATCCAGCTGCCACTGCATTATTCAGGACCTTTTTGCCTCTGAAAGAAAAATGGTAATTAACCAATCAGGATGAAATGTCAATTTGAGAGGAAGGTAACGTGAAACTTTCCTAAATCATCCAAACACCAAGAAATCTGTTACATCTCATTTCGAACCTGCTTTGTTGCTATGCAAACCTCACTCTCATAACTCAGCTCTCTGAATACTAGATATTCATGCAATTATAATTCTTTCTGAAAGATGGACTTCATAATGATATGAGGGAGTTTTCCTTCAGTCTGCATAGATTTTCGGAGGGAAGAAAACCTCTTAATAAGAACCATGCTCTTTGGGAACTATTTTGCTTTATATACATGTCTCTTCATGATCCAAATGGAAGACATTTTTTTATATGAGGTGACAGTCATCTTGGGACATGTCCCTGTGGTGTTTGCTAAATTAAAGCTCATCTTTTCAGGCTCAGTCTTTATTTTGCTTTTCAATAGTTTTCTGGCAAAATCAAAGACTTTGCTTCCCTACTCTTGCACTATGGAAGAGACTGGTAGGATGATCACAGGGGAGTAAGCAGGCTTCAGTGGTTCTTAAAGAGACTATTTCCATTTCCTTGGCAGAGAGACCCCATACTGTGCCCCAGCCAATTCTTAATTCTTCCATTGGTTGTGAGGGGCAGGCTTTTATGGGGAGAGATTATTTGTTCCTTTAAAATCCACCATGGTTCTTTTCGCTCCCCCCTTTTCCTCATTCTTTTGTGACCTGGAACAATACAATGTTAGTGATTCAGTTTCTGACTTGCAGAGAATCCATCTATGCTTGGAGAAATGTAGTTAAATTTAATACTGCAGCTTGAGGTGAGATAGAAGTGAAGATGTCTTAACACGTGAAGTGGGTAAAAAAAATGTGTAACTGAAACAGTATGATGTTGATGAGGCAGTGTGTGAGGCTGTCAGGAGGCATTATAATACGCTGATGAACGAGATGAGCTTCCTAGGTTTGCTGTATGCAAATGCTCCATTATTTTTGGTGGAAGAAAAGAGCCTGGCATATTAATTGGCTTTGTTTTTAGAGATGCAGGTGAAGCCTTTTCATTTTGCTTTCTGAGAAGAAATTTGTACCATGTCCTTAAACTAGGTTTAATTTTGAGAAATCAGCTGACAAATTTAAGAAAGGAAAACTTCATGTTTTTAAATTTTAAAATAAAAACATTATAACCACTACCTCTAAAAATTCTGATTCCACATAAACTGAACTGTATACAAAGGCTGCAAGTTTTTAACTCTGAATCAATAGTTAATTTTTTGAACCACTGTAAATCTCAAAATATAGAAAATAAACTATTTCTATATATGGAATTTTATAGTTGTTTGCATAATTGACAAGTTTGTTTCCTGGTGCAATCATCAGCAAGTTACACAGGATGTGTCAATCTATCTCTTCTGATCACCATGAATGAGAGAGAGAGAGAGAGAGAGAGAGAGAGAGAGAGAGAGAGTATTGAGAGTGCAACTGGGTGTGGGTGGTAAAAGGAAATATTAACTTTCAAATATCTTTCTCTTAAAACTGAATGTTAGGTCTTAAAGTAAAATTAATCACTTAAAATATTATAAAATCCTATATTTTTTAATCTCTCAGTTATGGGCCAACTGCTATATTAGATACCTTTCATGTGGTTTTTGGTTAACATTTCCAAATAACCTTAAGGTACAGTTATTCATTAACTGAGGAGTGCTTGACCTTATGCAAAGGAAGGATTAACTTTTCATTTCCCTGGAGTCTTAAGATGACCAACAAGAGGATAAGGAAATGGGGATTTGGGGAGGTGGGAAAGGATTGGAGAGAGGTAGTAGAACTGATCCTTGAGTCTTAGGGATATTGGGAGGTGATTTTCAGTTGCTTTCCTGGGTTCTTAGAAATGCAGGGGAGTAAGATGCATTTCAATCTTCTGGAAATGATTATTGACTTAGCCTAAACTAGCAGGAGCCCGGGAAGAAAGAAAAATAATAAAATAGGAAGGAGTAATTGTTCTCCAAGATGGTGCCTTCCAAATAAACAAACAAAAAGAAAAAGTATACATGTGTCTGTAAATATGTACATGTATGTATTGCTCCAACATGAAAACATTAAAGGAAAACAATGTGATTCAAATAACAATGATGAAGCTGTAAGACAGAAACTGTTCAGTTGTGGGTGTCTTATAGCCACCACTTCTATCCTGTGGTACAGAACCCACAGCACTCAAATATAGTCTGTTAACAGAAATCCACACTGGCTGGACTTTTGGAGCTGATGGAGCCAAATATGTGACCTGAGTTTCTCTGGTTCATGGGGTCTGAGTTATTGATCAACAAAGATTATGGTTACCTGAATGGGAAAACTTGTTTAAGAATTTGAATTACCAAGAATCAGAGTAGGCTAAAATATCCTTAATATTCAAATATCTAAGAAATAAATTCTGGAGATGAAATTTATTTAGAAACTTTTCCAAAGAATAATAAAATAAGTTATGCTGGTGGGTGAGAACATGGTTAGACTACAAAGAAAGTTCAGCTCTAACGTTAGGTTTCTTTTATCTAGATTTGTTCTCCTTGCCTTGTTTTCTTTAAATTAAAAAATATACACAGAAAATTATAGCCTCTTATGTAGACTGCTTATACATTTTATACTTTTTAAATGTGTATAGTCATTTCATCTACATATTCCAAAAGAATACTAAATTCTATCCTATTTCTACCCACTCAGAAGTCTCATTTTGGGGATCTCTATTTTCTCTTCCTAGTTCTTCTTGTAGTCTTGATTTAGTTTAAGAATTCCTGAGCTGGGCAGGGTGGAGCATGCCTGTAATCCCAAGCAACCCTGGAGGCTGAGGCAGAAGAATAGCAAGTTCAAGGCCAGCCTGGGCAATTTAGTGAGACCCTGACTCAAAATAAAAAGGGTTGAGGCTGTAGATCAGTGGTAGAGTGTCCTCTGGTTTCAATCCCTGATACCACAATAAATAGTCTGAATTGTTATTTTGTTGGGGAGGTATACCGGGGATTATACCCAGATGTGCTCTACCACTGAGCTACATCCCCAACCCTTTTTTATTTTATTTAGAGACAGGGTCTTGCTAAGATGTCCAGGCTGGCCTCAAACTTGCTATCCTCCTGCCTCAGTCTTCAGAGCTGCTAGGGTTACAGGCATGTGCCATGGTGCCCTGCAAATTCTCACTTAATTTACATAATCCCTGTACCCACTATAGACTCTCAGGAATGAGGAAAAGGAAATATGGAATGGGAGTTTTGCAAACACTGACTGCTTGAAGTCTTTTAAATTTTAGATGCTCATGCTCATTTATTAAAGAACATTAACAACAAACTGGTGTGTCCTAAAATATATTCCTCTTAAAGAAGAAAAAGACTGCTATTAGGCGTCCCAAATTCCTGGGAATGTTGTGTGTCTAAGAAAAAGACAGGATGATCTGAATTGCAGATGGGTATTAGTTGGAAATTGTGTTTTACATTATTTCTAACCTGAAGCCTATGCTGGGTGATTAAAGAATTAATGTTCTAAAGAAAGTGATTCTGTCTCCCTTGTATACACATCATACAGGCAAATCCCTCAGAGCCCAACCTCCAGTTGGGCAAGAAAGGGCCTTAGCAAAAAAATTGGTAGGTAGGAGAGGGTAGGGTGGGGTAGATGTGGGCATCTCTGCTCTGCTCATGGCTATAATTTAACCTTCGTCTTCCTCAAGAAAGAATTCTTAAACAGCTGGCTAACTTTCTTGGGAGGCAGTTGCATATAATATAAAACAGAGCGTATTCTGCTAGGAAAAAAAAAAAAAACTCTATTGTTCATAGTTTTCCTCAAAAATAGTCATCCATATACAAAGAGAATAATTTGATATTTGTAAATCATGGGTCTCAGTAAAAATTCCAGAGTTTATATGTTTTATGCACCTAATCGATCTTTAGAATAAATTATAGGTCTTCTAAACAATTCAATTACTATTTCATAAGCAGATATGCTTAAGTAAAGAAATAGTTTTGTAAAAGGAAGTAGGTAAACTAAAATACCTGTATTTCCTCTCAAGCCCTTGCCATAGTTGGTTTGCAAAAAAAGGTCTCCGATCCATCTAGGCACTAAATGTTCATCATGAGTAATTGGATGTTTGAGTTGATCCAGTTATCATATCACAGTCATTTCCTTCTTTACTTAGCATTTTAGCCTAAAGGCAGCAGATTTATGTTTTTAACTTGATTCATCTCCCAGCTGCCATGCAACTTCTTTTAAACACGTTTACAAATTGCTGGATGCCTCTGTATACACATATAATGAATTAATAAATATTAGATGAAAAATATGTTGAAGTAAATTGAAAGTTAAAATTCAAGGAGATAATTTATATTTAGACCAATCTAGATCTCTTTAAAATAAAAGTAAATCTTTCAGTTCTATAGGGAGTTTCTACTGGGGCAAGTACAATTACTTATGACTTAAAGATGAGAAATAATTGTCTATTTATTGCTTTATTGCCTAGATTACTGCAAAAAACCCATGAGTGATCTCTCTAATGTTTGTATTAAATAGGCCTTCCTGAATTGCCTTACTTCAATAGGTTTCTTCTATATTCAAAATATTTTGATGGCTTTTCACATCCTTAAGAATGAAGTTGAAATTCTCAAGTCTGGCGTTCAAAATTCTCCTAAATTTAGACCAAAATTACCTTCCCAACTTCAAAATCATTATGATACCTAAGGCAATTTCAACCAAGTTTGATTTTTTTTTTCCTATCTCCATGCCTTCCTTTATTTAGCTATCACAACTTGTGACAGACCAGAATTCTTAAACTGGACTCTTCCCTTTACTAGCTATGTAACCTTGGGCAAATAAGGTCTCTGTTTAGGTGTCAGTTCCTAACTATGTGATGTATCAATCATTTACCCAGTATAATGATACCACATAAAGAAACAAAACCACAATTCAGTGACATCAAATGAACACTCATTTTTCATACATCTATGGCTGACTGGACTCAGCTTTAGGTGCCAGGGTCAGTTTAGGACTTCTCCATGAGTCTCTCAACCTTTGGGGGACTAATGAGAAATAAGGATTTATTAAATTTATTTTCTCCTTGGCTTGGTAGAAACACTGCTGTGTAAGTATAATTTGAGCCTTTGATTACACTGAGTTTACTCTGGCCTTAAAAAAAAAAAGTGACATCATTGGGATGGAGAAATAATAGTTGACTTCTAATGGGAAGAAATGGAATGTCATAGGGCCAAAAGCATAGATACAGGGAAGGGATGAAGAATTGGGAACCATAATGGAATTCCCATGGCAGCATGATTGAGGGATTAGTTCAGACAATGTTGGTTAGGTTTCAAACATAGCATGTGGCACAAAGACACTGAACACATTTGACTTTCTATACTTTCTTCATGTCTTCTCTTCTCTTCAGACTTACTTCCCTTAGTATCAAAACTTGTTACGCCTTCCCAAAGTTTACCTTGCTTTCAAGTAAAAAACGAACTATTTCTTCCTCCAATTATTGACTGGAGACTTTTTTTTTTTTTTTTTTTTTTTTTGTATTGGGGATTGAACTCAGGGGTACTTGATCACTGGAACACATCCCCAGCCCTTTTTTGTATTTTTATTTAGAGGCAGGGTCTCACTGAGTTGCTAAGTGCCTCACCATTGCTGAGGCTGGCTTTGAACTCACAATCCTCCTGTCTCAGCCTCCCAAATGTTGGGATTACAGGCGTGTGCCACCACACCCGGCTTGACTGGAGACCTTTATCCCTTTCCTTTTTGTGTTTTATTAATCATAGATTTAAAAACTCTTGTAGCTAGTACTCTGTCACAAACTTCCTGTGTTTTTCCATATAGTAGTCATTCAGTCAGTGTTAGACATAAATTTTATTTTGTGTATTTTGTTTTATCAATTTTTACTTTTTAATTAAAATATATATAGCCTATATTTAGTTCTTATATCTTCTTATCAACCCCTCCTTTTTAAAATAAATTCAAGTAGAACTTAGTTGCCTTTTATAGTTCCCAAACCTAGAAAGAAAGCCAATAAAACTCAAAAAGTATACCAAAATCCATATAATAACAAGCTTGCAAATTAACTGGAAATGAAATTGTGCATTGTATGAATATAATATTTTATCTAAACTCTCATTTTCCTGAGAGAAAAGGTGACAGAAATAGCTTCACTACATAAATGATAAATCATTTCATGACAGGTATGTGAGATGGCCATTCAAAATTACACACAGGAAACATTATGCTTCCTCACCTTTGTCATTCCCCCTAGTGTTCCTGCCAGTCAGACCATAGGGCTCATGATCCACCTGTATCTGAGTCACAGCAGTTTGCTGATGCCAGGTCTTTACACTACTTTCTGAGTAGCATTTTCTATATAACTACCTCTTTGAGTGGTAATATCTGATTTTATCTTCTGCAGAGCAGAGATAGGCAACACTTATATCAGGTTAAATTACGTTAATGAGAACCTGAGATCATAAGAAATGACTGACTCTCAGCTTCTATTAATCTGATTTTGGTCTTTGACAGTGGCCACCAGAGTGAGTTGATGGGAACACTACATTGTATGGCCACCTTTTTTGTTTGTTTGGTTTTTGAATACTGGGGATTGAACACAGGGGCACTTGACCACTGAGCCACATCCCCAGCCCTATTTTGTATTTTATTTAGAGACAGGGTCTCACTGAGTTGCTTAGCGCCTCACTGTTGCTGATGCTGGCTTTGGAATTGCAATCCTTCTGCCTCAGACTCCCAAGCCTCTGGGATTACAGGCTTGCACCACCCCGCCTGGCCTTGTATGGCCACATATTTAGGTTAGAACGGAAACCCCAAATACTGCCTTTTAATTCTCAGGTTTACAAGATTTTTAAAGTGACTTAAACTTTACAACAGCCTATTGCCACTGACATTGAAGCATACACACACATAAATAATTATTTCAATGCCATTTTCTTTATGTTGTGACTGTGTGGAAAGATAAAAAGAATGTTGAACTTGGAATCCAAGGCTCTGGATTCAAATCCCAGTGCTGGCACTCATTAGCTGAGCCTCAATTTCTTCATCAGGTGCACAATTTAGATTTAAGTTCTTTATTATGCATTCTTTTTGATTTTTTAAAAAAATCTTCAGCTCTATTCATTAGAAATGAGACTAGGAAAATACTAAGTTTAAATCATTTTAGTCACTGCTTTAGAATCTTGTAGGAAAGCTAAAATTCCTTTATTATGATTTGAAAATATGTATATCTCATTTTCAAAATTCGATATTTCTTTATTCCTTTATTCTTTGACGTGGTTATAAGTTCCTTAGAAACCTTTGCTAAAACTTGTCATCTATCACACTAGATTCTCAATGTAAAACATCCCAAAATAATTTTACAAGACTTTGCATTAAATGCCTATTGTCTCCTATGTAATTTTAGCTGAGTTTCCTTACATGAATTTGATAGTTTTATGATTATTTCTATTTTGATGCCATGCAGCTTTTCACAAAATTATGTTTATTCATATCCCTTGACCTGTGGGTTGTTGCGATTCTGATTCTGAATTACATACGTATGTGTTAAATGCAGTTTCAACCTCATAAAAGAAACATTACATGACTGTCTTCTTGCTTTCCATGTGAAATGAATTATGTTCTGTTGTAAACTGGAGTCTTTGTTTTCTCTATGAGAAATGGTTTGAAATTTGTATCCTGTTGTTTAAATTGTTGTATATTTCTTACTAAGCTTGTATATAGGATGAGAACTAAAGTAGTTTTGCTTTTCTTTCTTCTTGGTGTACCCACAAAGCATAAAAATCAAGATGTATTTCTTAACAACTACAAACATTTTTATAGGTTTCAGGGTAATTGAAACATGCTGAGTCTTAAAGATACCATATTAAAATGTATGTACCAAGTTCTTGTACTTGGTTATATATTGTTTAAAATTCATATTCCATTAGCACCCAGATGAAGAGGAAGTTTGATGTAGTGGTTAAAATTATGAGCTCTGAGCCAGGTGTGGTGGCAGATGGCTATAATTCCAATGGCTCGGGAGGCTAAGGCAGGAGGCTTGTGAGTTCAAGCCAGCCTCAGGAAAAGCAACGTGCTAAGCAACTCAGTGAGACTCTGTCTCCAAATAAAATATAAAACAGGGCTGGGTATGTGGCTCAATAGTCGAGTACTTCTGAGTTCAATCCCTGGTACTAAAAAAAAAAAAAAAAATTATGAGCTCTGGGGTCAGATTGATTCAATCTGATCTGATTATTGATCTCTTCCTTTATTGTCATGAACAAATGACACAACTGCTGTAAGGCTGGGTCATCACCTTTAAATTGGGGACAATAATAGTTCCCCTCATTAATTTTACTCAACACAATTTATTAAAGATAAAACACATTTTAGTTTATATTCTAGATATGAGGTATGCTTCATAAGACAAAATTCCTCTTCTACTGAGAGGGAGATAAAACATATAAATAGGCACGAAAAGCAGTGGCAACTACTGTGATAAAATAGCACTGATCACTATCTTAGGATAAATAGTTTATAAAGTCCTTTCTGAAGAGGAAATTTTTAAGCTGAGATTTGAATTAGAAGAAGGTAACCATATAAAGATCTCATAGAAGGATATACTAGGAAGGGAAACAGATGTACTAACAGCTGTGAGGCAGAAATGTATTTAAGAAACAGGTTAAAAAAAAAAAGAGAGGGGCAGTCTGACTTGAGCAATATGATTAATGAGAAAACCATATATATTAGAGAAGGATAGTGTCCTATAAACCAGGAAGGAGATTTTGGATTATATTCCAAGTATGATTGGAAAACACTGAAAGTTTTAGAGGGAGAAAAACCTGGTATGATTAATGTTTTTTAAAAATGTGACTTGGGATCTTCTGTAGTGAGTGGAATATGCATGGAAGACCTGGTAGGTGACTGCTATAGCCCACATGAAAGGTGGTGCTAGCTTAAATAAGGGGTGCTAGTTCTAGAGGTGGAGACAAATGGGCAATTTCAGAATGTTTTATGAGACAGTCAATACTACTTGCTAATATATTGGGTATGGGGAGTGAAAAGATGGGAGGAAGCAAGAATGAATTTTAGGATTTAGGCTTGAATAATTGTTAAGTGTTGACATTTCCTGCATTGGGCAGTAGGGAGGAGCAGCACATTTTGGAAGGGACATCCAGAGTTCTTTTTTGACCTTGTTAACTCTACATGAGCATATTTAAATAACACTTAAAAATGTGAATCTGAAGTTAGGAGACTAGTCATGATTGAAGATAAAAATATTAGAATCATTACATAAACACTTGGAATGGATGAGATCACCTTGACAGAGATGGAGATGGAAAAGAGGTGTCCTAGGATGATCCCCAAGTACACCAACATTTAGAATCAGACAGAAGGGAGATCAGTCAGTGAAGGATCCTGATAAGGCCTGGGCACTAAGGTAGGAGGAAAACCAGAATTTGAAGCCCTCAGGATGCTTGTACATCTATAGCTTATCTATAAATGTTAGTATTTTATTTGGGTTTCCTCAGAACACTGAGATGCATAGATTGAGAGGAGATTTCAGGAACTGCTGATAAGGAAGAGGAAAAATGAGTTAATAATGGAAGGGGAAGACACCAATGAATGATGTGTTATGAAGCAGGAAACTATTACAGAAAATTGGAGCTCAGGCCTGCTTATGACCTCTGGGAAACAGCATTGAACACGCCTGAGTTGTCCCAAACAAGAAGGGAGAACACTGGTTTATTTATCCTCCAAGCCCCATTTGTCATTGGCTGAGGGCTGTCCCCTGCAACATTAACTCATTGGCACATTGGCCCTTTTCAGTATGTGTTGAAGTGAAAGCCCTCAGGAGTTGCAGGTGCAAGTAGCATCTAGAGCAACTGCTGAGCAGATCTGATATTAGCTGTTACTATTATGTTCTTTACTTGATTGGCCCTGGTCATTTTACCTTCTTTCATGAGAATAGTATAGTAACAAAGATGTCCCAGCTGAAAAGTTGAGTTATTAAAATAAGATTTCTTAATAAATGTTCAAATCAAAATACGGTCCAAACTAGTTGAAACATTTTAACCAATAACTGAATAATTTTCTTTATATCATTGATCAAAAGTACCAGTGTGTTTTAAGCCATGTTCTTCAAGTGCCAAAGACTCCATTAAGTATGCAGATAAACACGCATGACCTTGGGGTTTGATATTTTGAAATACTAGAGTAAGAATAGCTATAATACAGTACCTTGAAATTCAGTGTTTTTCACCTGTTGAGATCAAAGGTTGCACTTGATGATTTTCAAGGCACCTTGTACACAAGAAATCACTTGATCCTAACTCCTGAGAGGTTACTGAGTGAAGTGATTAGTGTCACAGGTGAAACTGAATTGCCTTTAAACTGCTTATCTGAGCAAGTGGCAATACTGAGACCAAGACTTGGATTTATTAACATCTGATCTGATTTCCTCTTCTCTTTGCCAGAATGGAAATGATAAAATGCTTGTTTAAGGCTTACAATATTCCAGGCACTGCCCTAAGCACTTTACAAAATTGGCTAATTTATCCTTAAAACAGCACTATGCTTTAAGTAGTACAGTTAGCCTTTTTTATCTGTGGGTTCTACATATGTGGATTCAACCAACCATGTATCAAAAATACTTACAAAATGCCTCTGTGACTCCACATCATGTACAACCAGAAGAATGAGAAGTTATACCCATTTATGTGTGATGCATCAAAATGCATTCTGCTATCATTATAATAGAACAAATTGTAAAAATGCCTCTGCACTGAACATGCACAGACTTTTTTCTGTATTATTCCCTAAATATGTAAGAACTATTTATAGAGCATTAACTTTATATTAGGTATTATAACTAATCTAGAGATGGTTTAGAATACATAGGAGGGTATGTTCTTCACAAGGCTATATGCAAATAGTACATTGTTTTATACAAAGGAATTGATGATCCATGAAGTCTGGTATATTCAGGGGTCCTGGAACAAATTCCCCTCAGATACTAAGGATGGCTATATTGTTGTCTCTGTTTTACCCACTGAGGCACTGAGGATACCCCATTCCAGTTCACCTCTCATAAGTGCCAAAGCAGGGATTCAAACTTCAGCATTCTGCCTCAGTCAATTCTCCCCAAATCACTTTTAGAAAGATTATGTGGCAGTAATAGCCTGTGATCACATCACTTGCTATATGAATTGTTTAGAGAAATCACACAAATGATTTGTACTTTTTTCATAAGCCCACTTATAAAATCACTTTACCAGAGGCCAAACAACAACAGCCAATCTTACCAACAGTCTTATTTATAATTGAAAAACTTTGGTCTCTTGTATGATTTGAAGTGACTATTTTTTGTACATTCTAACATGCAATTCATTAACAGTGTGATTTTGCCCTTTTGTGAATTTGTAAGCCTCATTTTTAGGTTTAAAACATTCAGAGCTATTTCTAGAAGTTCCCTCTAATTCCTTCCCCATATGGAAGAACTTTTCAGTCCCAGTTAGCTGTAAGATATTATGATTACTACTCCCATGCTACTTCATATTGGTGACTATTTTAAATCCCATTGGAGGGGATTTATAGGCCCTTGTGCAATACTTTCAGAGCCCATGAATTACAAAACCAGGAGGTGCTTAACTTATTGGATCCCCAATTCTATTTCCATTTATATTTATGTTAAACTAGAACCATGGGAGAAATTACAACCTAGTAGTTCTTCTTTTATTTAAAATATCAAACTCCTATGTCCCAAAAGTTTGTACCATATTTTGTATGCCTGTGTGTTTAGGTTTTGTTTCAAACAGAAAGTAAATTAAATATTCTGATAATCTAGCATTACTTATGGTACATTACTGTAATTCTAATCACTTGCAAACGTAGCAATTTATATTTTCCACAGTGTTAATTTATAAGTGAATAGAACTGTAAGCAAATGAATTCAACCAAAAACCTTATAATTTAAACATACTTTTTGGGAAAGTACATTAAAATAAAGTAGCTTAAGTGCTTCCTATTTAAATTATATTTTTTTTCATATTCATTCTGAGATATGTAACCTCCTGAAGAACATACCCTCTTATGTGTTCAAGGCTTTCAAGTAGTTGAAATCTTCAGTAAGATTCCATTAGAAAAGCTTACAGAATATGATAAATAATTACACTATTAATGTCCATGTCAGATACAGCCAGAGATGAGATCTAGATAGTTTTGAAATAATTTCAAGGTTGACTGTAAGTTCTGTCAAGATTTCGACCAATATAGTTATTTCAGTTTTATAAAGTTATATTTATTTTTTAAAATTAAGTGTTTTATTCATGATTTTGAAGTGCCACCCAGAAGAGTAGGAAAATAAGGATAAACATGAGAAATAAATTGGATTATTGGAAGTTTCTGTCACTCCAAGTTATTACACGTGTTGTATATGCAACATAAAATAGTTAAGTGTACAATTAATCTCTGCCATTAATTTTCATTCAAGACACAATAAAAGAAACATGGTAAATTGATAAATCTTTTTGCAGCTTTTTATAAGTCACTATGAGTTAGATTTTAACTCAGTCATTTGACTATAACTGCCATTTAGATGAATTTCTGATTATTTTTGTCTCTTAGGACTTCCCAGTGAAAACAGAATAATGTTTTAATTGGGATTAGTGCCAAGTAATATGTAAATACCACAGATCATTATAAATCAAAATAAATATATGTCCTAGTAGTAGCCTTTCCATATAGGCATGCTACAGTATATAGTTCAAACCAAGAACTTCCATTTCTGATGTGATTGGCTAAGTATTTGGAAAATATTTATATTACTAAAAGCACTTTAAATACTCCACCAAGTATCTTTAATAACAATTAAAATATATGATTGAACCAGTTTGAAAAAAAAAAAGAGTACCTTTAAGTTCAAAGGACCGAGTCAGAGAAGGAATCTGGATGTGTCAGGGGACATTGATCTCCCATAACATGGGCAATTCTTGTCCTCTAGTGGGGTACAGAACCAAGGCCCAGGGCCCATGCAAGGTGAAGAAGAGTATTTGTCACCACCTGCTAATGGATTGACAGAACACATATATACTACTTATTATCAAAATGATTAAACAGAATCAAGTGATTAAAAAGAATCAAATAGAAGATTAGCAATTTAAATAATAAATTTAAACTACATAGGTTGAACTAGTAAACTGTTGATCTAAAGAATCACAACATTAAAAGGCAAATTAGATGGAAAATCCAGGAGCCAGATTAAGAGACATGGAGAGTATGGTGAGCAGGTCCATGTCTAAATGGAATTCTGAAAAGAAAAAAATAGAGGAAAAAGAGGAGACTGACATTTAAAACCATATTAGTTGAGAATTTTTCAGAATTGATGAAAGTCGTAAATCCTTAGATTCAGAAACACTACTCAATTCCAAACAGAAAAAGGAAGGATGAAATCCACAACTAGACCCATTGAACCCCAATCTCTACAACTCTGAATATAAGAATAAAATTCTGAAAAAAATCCAAAGAGAAAGGATGGCTTAATTACACAAACAACAAACATTAGACTGACAGATTCTCTCACAGCATCAATAAATGACAGAAAGCTTTAGAATAAACTCTTTAGAGTGCTATGAATAATTGCTGTCAAACTAGACTTACAAACCTAGTGAAACTACCTTTCAACATTGAGATAAAGACACTTTTAAGAAAAATAAACCTGGAAAAAAAAATTCTTACCAGCATAGTATGAATGAAGGAAATTCTGGATAATGCACTTAAAGGGAGGGAAAAAAACAGTCTTGGAAGTTTGAAGAATAAGAATAGTGAGGGAAAAATACTAAATATGTAGTATATCTAGTAAAAAATTGACTGTACAATATTTAGCATTATAGATGATGATAATAGTCGCATCTACTTATAGATAAAAGAAATGTTGGGAAAAAGTTGCATGTAAGCTGAGGAGAGGGTAGAAAAAATGTTTTTAAAAAATATTTCTATTCAGGAAAAAGATATGGATTATCTTTAAATATTAAGTCTGCATGTTTTAGTTTCTAGAGTAAAAATTAAAAGAATAGAAATTAACTTCATACTATTCAAGCCAGCTAGTTACACATACACAAACATGTTAATTGTGCATCAAAAGTATTGTCTTCTCTTAATTCCAAAAGCTATTCTTTGCCTTGCAAAATTTACTTGAATCCAACAAGAAAAATGCAAAAATGGTCAATGATCGGGTCTAATCATCAAAGAATTCATGAATTTAACAAAACAAATATGAATTTGAAAGTGGCACTTTTAAAGAGATGATCTTTTGTCAGCCCACCTGGGAGGAACATGGCTGTACTGTGTTCACGTGAGATCTCTGGAGTCCCCATGTTCTTTTCAGGGGACCCATGAAGACAAAACTTATTTTCATTAAATTAATAAGGAATTATATTTAGTCTAATTTTCTCATAAATGCATGGTGTTTTCCAGAGGCTTCATAAACATTATATCTTAACATTGAATGTGGAGACAGATATGAGAATCCAGCTGTCTTCTAAATAGAAATTAAAGATATTTGTTAAAATTTGACCAATGCCCTTTTTTCATTAGAGTTTTTGTTTATTGAAAAGACATTTTTCATAAACCATATTCCATTTATATTAACCTATCATGAGTTATTTTTAAATGAGTTGCATATCTTTCAAAATTCTAAATTTATTTCTAATATGGAATGTATAGATAAAATACGCAGAAAAAAATTTCTAACATGTTTAATAATGTTTAAGAATATAAGAGGCTTTCTGAGAACAGTAAATCTAAGAATCAGTGTTTTCAAATCACACATTTATGGCCAAGATTATTGATGGGCAGAGAGTTCTTAGGCATTTTGGATGGAACTGTGGCATTGAGTCATATTGCATTTTTTTGAGTTGCAAAATCTTTTGGGGAAAATGAAGTGCGTGTGCATTTGTGGATAGGCAATGCTAGAACTTGGGAAGCTTCTGAGTGTTATGTATTATTTGTAATCTTCCCTGGGCTTTGCTGTGGTATAATAGAACCCCAAATGTTCTCGCAACTCCAACCTTGAATTGTTGTTTTAGGATAAACAGCAATAAATATAAGGGGTTCACTGGGAAGATAGATATTTTAAATTTATGAAGGGGGGAAATCCACAGTGTCCCTAAGGCTGTGTAAGTCAGAGTAACACAAGTAGTCTTATGCAAAGTTGACCCTATTGTGAAATATAAACCTTTGCTTTGGATTTGTACTAGAAATTAAAGTGGCATTATAAAGGAAAGTCAGTATTTTAGCCTGTATCTCAGGAGGAATTTGTACTTCTAATTGATTTGCTTTGTTACTTCACTTTGACTGAGTTCTGGAAAGGTCTCTCCCTGCCCCAAAATTGAGTGACCTCCTCACATTCTTCTGCCTTCTGGTTCATTCACTTTTGCTTCCCCTTCAGTCCTTGATTAAATCTCTTGGCCCCCAGGAGTTCTTATTCCATATACAGCAAGTCACGCACTTTGTCCTCTTAAGGAATGAATTAATAAGCTTAACTCCGTCTTTGAAGAAGAGTTTGGAATGCTTTTTTTGGAGGAAATTAATATTCAATTACCAAGGCTGTCATTTCACCAAATACAAGAATAAAAGACAGAGCATAACCACACTTGAGAATAATTGAAATTGAATTTCGGTTTGTATTATACCATAATGACTCAAGCTTTGAGGGGCAATTTTTATGTCTACATTCTTATAAAAGTGAGCACATTTTTTTTTTCCTTGCTGCATATTTATAACAAGACTGTTCAATACACTGTTTTGAAAGAACATGGACTGAGTGGTTCTTCTTGCACTGAACTTTGAGGTTTTTAGACATATTCTATTTGCTTAACAAATGTGTTGTGCTTATCTTTCCTTGGCATTAAATGAATCTTTCAAATGACAATAAGGAAAACATTTCTCCAAATTGCATCATTTACATTTCGTAATATCTTATGATACTTTAGTGGGACTAGCAGGTAGATACATAAGAGATGGTTTAGGCCATATCCCTCGGGCAGCTCTTATCCTGCATGGGTTTTTCATCACCCAATATTCAGGACAATCTGTGTTGCTTAATAGTACAATGAGAATATTTTATAGTAAATAATAATTTAAGTGTCAGAGAAAAACAGAAGGGTGAGGAGAATAAGAAAATGATAATGTAACAGTAGATGGAGAAGAATAATAGCATAGCATGGAGGGTAAAGAGAATCATACCAAAGATGTTAAGTTTACACACAAATGACTCTTGAGATAGTTAAAATCTTACTGGTATCTGCCTTTTATATTTGTTTTACTGAAAACTTGGAATAAGCACTTGAGAGAGGTAATTAAGTGTTTGGCATGGATTTTCTCATTTATCATGACAACTCTATGAAATTTACTTTTTTAATATGAGGAAACATGTACAGAATGTTTGTGACTTGCATACGTCACAAAATAAGGGTGAATAAGAATGCTGGGAGTTCACTTATTGTGTTGTCAATCTATACATTTGTTGTCCATTTTACTTCGTGTTCTGATAATAGTTGCTAGAGATGTTTTTGAGCTATTTGCAAACTACTTTGATTTTCTCAACATAATTTTTATTTATTTCTGCCCTGTCAAGTGTTACACTTTCATCTTTTGAACAGAGATTGAAATTGAGGGATAAGCATGATTGCTTTTTGGAATTTTAAGAGAGTAAACAGTTTTCTGAAAGCTGTTTCTCTTTGTCATCAATACTTAGAACAGTCCTTGGCACATGTAGATATTTAATGAATTTTAATGAATGCATGCATACATACATACAATATAGAAATGAATGAATTTACCTCCTATATCTTTGAGTCTACTACTATTTCTGCAAATTCTAAAGGTAATTTAACCTATGCAATCCCTCTCCAAATAATTTTAAACACCCCAAATGAAAAGAGAAATAATGATCTAAAAGCTTATGAATAATCTTACTACAGAGAATGCAGTTGGAAAATGAAAGGGAGAATCCTAATATTTCATTAGAAATGTGAAAGAGGGTAAAAATAGATAATTTCTTATAAGTATAAATAGTGATGTGAATCTTTTAACATAATTTTAACTGAGTATTAAAAATATGTAAATGGGATCAGTTGGAGATACCATCCTCTTACCTACAAAATTTGTAAAACATTTAAATCATAGTATTCAATATGATATAAAGGAATGATAAAGTTGATAATCTAGTGAGATATGCAGTATCACTCAATCGTGGTTGTTGGAGCTCTAAATTGGCATGACATTTGAAACATTTTTGCAGTATGAATCATTAGTCTCAACAGTATTCTTACCTTTGACCTCATGCTTTTACTCTAGGTATGAGAAATTATAGTATAAAAATTATAGAACTCTAAGCATAAGAAATTATAGTACAAAAATACAATGGTATATTTAATTATAAGTAAAAGAATGAGAGATATTTGTAAGAACAGTTATAGAAATAACTAAGAAATAAGATAGAAACAACTAAGCAGAAAAAAAAACAAAATTTAGCATATATTGTATGTACCCTTTATGGGAGAAAAAAGGTGTTAAAATAATTATGTGTCAATATTTACTTAAATAATCATAGGTTAAATCTAAAAGAGTCTATATATTAATAACAATGTTACCTATAGGGTAAATGAGGTGGGAAATTAATAAATAAGACAGTGATGACAGCAATATTTTTATCATCTTTATTTATATAGAAACAAGTTGTAAGGAAAATGTACTATCTACTCAAAAATAAATAGTAGAAACTGGGCTAGGCACGGTAGCACACACCTATAATCCCAACAGCTTGGGAGGCTGAGGCAGGATTGTGAGTTCAAAGCTAGCCTCAGCAAAAGCAAGGTGCTAAGCAATTAAGTGAGACCCTGTCTCTAAATAAAATACCAAATTAGTGCTGGGGATGTGGCTCAATGGTGGAGTGCCCCTGAGTTCAATCTCCAGTACCTACCCCCCCACCAAAAGAAACTAAGAAAAAGTGGAATGTGTAGAAATGCATATGTTTAGGCTGAAGGAAGTAAAGATATATACATGCTTTTGTTTGTGATATATTTGTTTTAATAGTATTTAGGCTTAAAAGATAATTAAGGACATATAGAAATATTTATTGGCAGATACATACATTATACATTGCTTACACTGAGTAAATATTGGAAGCATCCCAAATACTGTGCTACAACCACATGGTGAAATACTATTGGCAGTTTGAATGACAATGGGGATATATTAATATTACATTATTAATAGAGGGTGGGGGCAAGAGAAGCAAGTAAGATAATGTGTACAGTAGGCTTCTATATTCATAAAATAAAAAAAAATTAGAAGTCATGGCCATAAACTTATATAGGCATATACAGAACACACTAAAAGGATATTCTCCAGTTGGTAATGCTCTCCCAAAACAGCAGGATGATGGGTCAGTTTTACATTATCTCTATTGTCTAAAGTTCTTTTAACATATACATTTATTATATACTTTAACATATACATTTATTGAAGCCTTTGAGTAGGCCATGTCCTATATTAAGAATTTTGAGCACAGTCTGTTAAACTTTTAAAAACCACACAAAGTAAGTCTTATGACCCATTTTACAGATGGGAACTGAGATTCAGAAAGATTGAGTCTTTTACCTAGCATCATACTGCACAAAACTGATGTTAGATGCAAAACTCAACTCTAGGTCTTTTTCTATCCAGTGCTTATTTCTCATCAGTCTGCTAAGTCATTCAAGAAAACACTGCTTGCATTTGGAAAACATCCTTCCCACTAGTTTTCTTTATAAGTGGCGAATCTTTGCCTTGGTTATCAGAAGTTCTGTTTTTGTAGATGTGCTAATAATGCTCAAGCATTCACTGATAGTAATTTAAATTAAACTATCTTGCATATATGAATTATTTCATTTTTTTTACAGTAGATAAAATATGTTAATTTGTGTAAATGGTCTTCTGGGTGCAGATGCTGACACTGAAAGCAGACTTCTCTTAAAAGCCGCTTGTCTTTCATTTGGGGTTTCTTTTATATGCATAGTTTATTTTTCTAATGCTGTCTCAATATAGGAATAATTTTAAGGAGGCATTTGTGGCTAAATGAAAGAAAAAAAGCAGTTCTGACAGCTTTGGTAAATATTAATGAGCTCGTAGAAAATCTTGTTACTGAAGTGCAGCACTCTTTTGAGATTTTTCTGCCATCTTGGCCCTTTGTGGGCCCTGCTCCTTTGTTGAGGATTAGCATACTGGGCTGTGTGTGCTATTGTGAGTCCTTTTTCAGCTCCTTTGTGCACTCTGACAGAAGGCTCACCTTGGTCCATTATCAGGAGAGTCTAGGCCTCTTAATAATGTAATTTCAACAAGAAAAAAGCAAATCATTCAAAAATAATTAATTTGACTTATTCATGTCAAAGCTTCACCACAAAATGGACAGTGTTCATTTTTGGTCATGTATATATTGTTATCATTAACAAAATGAAATCCAGCTTTTATTAATTTTAAAGTGAGAAATATTCAGAATTTGAGTAAGTTGTCAATATTCACATATATAGTATGTGTAATATTGTAGCACATGTACAATTTGTAGTACTATATTTATTTTAGATCATGTATCATGTTCACCCATCCAAACATTTTTAAATATTACTTTTACTTAAGAGATGGTAATGTTTTTAATTATGTTAACAACTAAGAAGATAATATTGATGTTATTACCTCATGGTTATCCTCTAAAATGTTTCCGTATAAATTATGAATTTATCTTTTGCTAGTTTTATTTTACTCCTGACAGTTCACATATAAAAAGAAAAAGGGCAATTGCTTAATGAAAAAAATATGAGTTATAAAATTACCTGTAATAAGTTTTGAAAAATACATATGCCATTCCTATTTTTAATACTTAGTCTAAGAATTACACTTGTAAAGGAGTTGTTCAACATGGCAACACTTTCTTATCAAGAATGCATTATATGAGTCTAGTTACAAGAGGTCATAAATTTAGTTTTAAGAAATGGGCTCACTGAATTTTTAAAAATCAGGAAAAATAAAGCAGTTGTTTGAAAAAAATGTTGTTAGAAAAGAAATGTCCTAAGTGCTTTCAAGAGTTATTACTACTCTCTCACATGTTTCTTTCTGTACTTTCACAAAGGCACAGTGTACCATGCATTTTTAGCATCCTGAAGAGAAAAAATGAATTTAAGAATATAACAAGAAGGGTATGATGGCATGTGTCTGTGGTCCCAGCTACTTGGGAGGCTGAAGTGGGAAGACCCTGGGCAACATATCAGGACTCCAAAAACCAAACAACAGAATAAACAGAAGTTTTTGACAAGATTATTGAAACATGTACATAGAAATGTCATTTATTCACTGTAGTCTCTACTCCAAAACCTTATTTAAATTTTGTACATGGTGAACAAGAGAAGGATATATTTAAACCCATAAATAAAGAATGTAGGTCCTTTTGCACAACAGTTTTTGGAAGAATTTTTATCAGAGCCAATTTTGAATTAAAGTTGTTGCTAGGTAATTTCCACTTGTTTATATACAGAGTGTGGATCACATGAGAAACCACTTCAAGTAGTTTGAGAAATAAGGAAGCAATTGTTGAAAATGATCTCCCGAGAAACAGAGCTGACTGCTGAGAAAATTGTTAATGGTTTCAAAAACTTCAGAAATTTAGAGTCATGGTCACCTGTGGTCATTTCCTGAAGGTACTTGTGTTAGTCAGCTTTCTGCCTCTTCAACAAAATACTTGATACATTAAAACTTAAGAAGAGAAAAGTTTTATTTTTACTCATAATTTTGGGTTACTATCTTTAATCAATGGGCCCCATTATTTTGGGCCTGTGGCAAGGTAGCCCATCATGGCGGAAACACATAGCAGAGCAAAACTGCTTACCTCACAGCCAAAATGCAAAAAACAAGGGAGGAAGAGACTAGAACCATACAATCCCCTTCAATTGCATGCTCCCAAGGACCTAAAGACTTCCCTGCCAGATCCTGAAGTTTCTACCACCTTCTAGTAATGTTACCCTGGGTACCACTCCTTTACCACATGGGCCTTTGGGCAGCATTTAAGATCCAAACTGTAGCAATAGTTAGAAAGCAGATATTTAATGGAAGTCTAGAATGCAGAGTGTCAGATTTAGCTTTGATTATTAACCATTTTTAGACAGACACATGCCAGGAGATATAACATAAGGTGTGTTCTATTCAATTCAGATGCATTATTAACATTTTGTAAAATATTTTTTTAGATGTTGATGGACCTTCATTTTATTCATTCATTTGTATGTGGTGCTGAGAATCGAACCCAGGGCCTCATACATACTAGGCAAGTGCTCTTACCATTGAGCCACAAC
This sequence comes from Tamias sibiricus, assembly GCA_025594165.1. Lineage (NCBI taxonomy): Eukaryota > Metazoa > Chordata > Mammalia > Rodentia > Sciuridae > Tamias > Tamias sibiricus. The sequence continues at coordinate 191,819,890 of CM046659.1, forward strand.
TCCAGCCCCTTATTAACATTTTTAAGGGTTAAAAGTCCTTGAATCTATACCAAAGTTTATATATATTGTTTTCAAATATTAAATTTCCTACTCCTGTATACTAATTCTAAACAAAATACTAAAAAAAAAAAAAAAAAGAAAAAGAAAAAATGTCCTAAAAAAAACAAAGCTGTACCTTAAAGTTCTAAAGTAATAAATGTATTTTAAAGGCTTGATTTATATTAGGAAAGCAATCACAAGACTCAGAAGGCTTTAAAAAAAAAAAAGTTTTTTGTTTTTTTTTTTTTTAACATAGCTGATTTCTCTAGTGCAGTTCCATATCATTTGGCATTTAGAAATTTTATTTAAATATAGCTTTCTAATAGCACATCATGGCAATAAGAATAATGGTCTTTCCAATATGCCCATTCCTTAATCTCTGGAACCTGTGATTATTACATGGTCAAAGAAATTATACAGATGTGATTCATGGGGAGATTATCCTTGATTGTTTGGAAGGGCCAAGATCAAAGGTCCTAAAAGCAAAGAACCTTTCTGTGCTATGCTCAAAGGGAGATATGACGATGGAAGAAAAGTCCACAGAGTGTCAGTGTTGCTGGCTCTGAAATCAAAGAATGGAGACCAGAGGTTTAAAGTGTATGAGTGGGCTCTAGAAGCTAGAATAGACAAGAAAATGGATTCTTCCTTTGAGCCCCAGCAAACACTTTGCTTTTAGCTCAGTGAGATTTGTGTTGGACTTCTGACCTATGGGACTCTGCAATAATGTGTGTTAGTTTGTTTCAGTAACAATAGAAAATTAATACACAGTGTACTATAATTTCTCCACATAGCCACACCCCAATACCAAGAACCTGTGAATGCTGCCTTTTATTGCAGAAGAAACTTCATAGATGTGATGGCATTAAGGATCTTGCAATGGGATATTCCTGGATTATCTGTGTGGAACTGGATATAGGCAAGACAGTCCTTTATAAGAGATACAGGTGGTATTGGTCAGAGAAGTGGGAGAGGTAGTGATGGGACCAGAGATTGAAGTGATGTACTTGGAAGAAGAAATACATGTAACCACTAGAAGCTGAAGAAGGCAAAGAAACAGATTCTTTGGGGCCTCCAGAAGGAATCAAACCTGCCAAATACCTCAAGTTTGGACCAATGAAACAGATTTTGGACATCAACCTTCAGAACCATGAGAATAAATTTGTGTAGTGTTTAAGTGACTAACTGAAAATTTGTTACAAGCAGCCATAATAATCTGATACAGACATATTTAAAATATAAAGTAAAGCATGTATATGCAATGTGCTATGTAGACATGGGTGGATTTTTGTTTTTTGAAGAAATGTTAGTAAAATCATAGAAGCTATGTTTTCAAGTTAAAGTCCATTTAGCTCTTAACTTTTACAAACTGACAGATAAAATCATATGTATTTTGTGCATTTTGGTTTTGAAACATGTATATTCTAAAATGACTAAATCTAGATAATTAACATATATGTATTCCCTCATACAACTATTACTTTTGTGGGTGACAATACTTTACATCCAGCTTCTTAGCATTTTACAAATATTTATTTCTGTATTTAAAAAAATTAACATGTGTAGGTTGCTATAAAATGAACATCATAAATCACATCTATTTTCAGACACTGAATAGGCCCATCCTCTACTGTCTTTGTATTTGACCATGTCATTTGCTTTTGCCAGTGGGACAATATAAAAAGTGGCTCAGATAAAATTTTTAAAGTATGTTTGTTTGGACTTGACCTTCCTTGTGGCCGAGATATTAATTTCACAATCTGAAGAAGCATGGATTACCCTCATAAAGGACAAGATATCTTGCAGAGAGGCCCTGGGAAAGGCCCCTCCAAGGTGAATGATGGCATCCCAGATCATCCAGCTCCAACCTACTTGGGCCAACTGGGAGAACCACTTACCAAACACACAAAAATAATGAGAAGTAATAGATTTTTTTCTAAGTCCCTAAGGTTTGGAATGAATTACTCCTTAGCAAAAGATCACCAGTACAATGCATTTACTTTCTCTGACAATAGGATACTTTTTAAAAATGACTGTTCCTCCAGTAATAGTAAGCAGGTAGCACTTTCACAACCTACATTAGATTTCTTTTGAATCATTTGTAGCCTATGATTTTCAGGAGAATGTTCTAAAAATTGAAGCAGTGACTTCCTGAGCATCCTGAAACTAGAAGTACCTTGAGATGTGCTGTTCACCCCATTTTTTTTTAATCCTTATCCTCTGGAACATATCCAGTGAAAATAATTAAGTTGGTGGTATTTCTGTAAAAGCTTTAAACCATTTAAATAACTTCTAAGTGAAAAACAGAATATACTTATTGCTAAATACCATCTGTATTTTTAGAGGCCTATGTGTGTATGGAGAGGTGGGCTTATCTAGGCAACCACCTCACGCATTTAAATGGAGTATTTTGGATAAAAGATTTTCTATAGAGGAAGTTGTATAAGAACCAAGGGTGTCTGAGAACATTTCCCTGCTTTCTAACATGTTTAAGGAAGTGATCATAATGGTTAAAGCTGAGTTGTAGATATAGACTTGCAGCCATCAAGTTCTGGCTACACTCCCTGCTATACTACTTACTTCATTAAACAGGGCCTGTTTCCTCATTTGTATTACAGATGACAATAATTGTACCTCTTCATAGACTTATTGTGAGACTTTCATGAGTTAATGTTCAAAAATTCAGGGGACCTCTTTTGTATATTATCCATCATCTATGACTCACTGTGTGTATCCAGGGTTGGGGACAGAAGGACAATTTTGTACAAAATTTAGGAGACTTATGCTAATTGTTAAAGGTGCTTGATAAATGTCTCTTATTATATGTACCAGACTATTTTACTTCTGTTAGGGTCTGCCTTGTTGTATATATGCTGCTGAATTATGTGGAAGATGTGTTACCTCACTGGGTCTCTTGAGTTAGGTGGTTGAAATCAGAGGCTTACCATAAGGAAACTACTGATCCATTGGCTTCTGATGAAAATGTACTACCAAAAAATTTCCTGAAAAAAATCAGAAATATGGAGCTGTTCCCCCTAGTCTTTCAGAGAGTTATGTCCTAATTTCTATGGATCTGAAGAATCACAGTTTGAAAATGCCTTGGATGATGATCCCTAAGGACTTTTCCAGATTTGGAGTTACAGCATTGTTGCTGCTCCTTTCATATTAGGAAGATATTTATTTATGTTCATGGAACACAGCAAAGTTAGCAGACTCCCTTGGGGATGGAAACAATGACTTTGTCCCCTTCACCACAAACTCAGCTGAAATAACTGTTCAGACTGTCCAGCTGCTTGCTTCCAGCTTTGCTGTAACAGGAGTTTGTCTTTATATCTTGGGAAAGCAACTACTCCATTTGTCTTCTTCTGTGTCCCCTCTTGTTTGCAGAATCATATGCTTTTCTTTCATGGGAGCTGATATATAAGGCTATAAAATGAAAATGGGATTAATAAAACTTGTTATTAAAATAAAATTCTACCATTTTAAAGGTTTACTTTTTCTGTAAAATAGTTTGAACTAAAAGGAAGAGAATAAGTGAATTTTACAATGTCTGAGGGTGAAGAATTTACATTTGTGAACCATGATGTTTGCATTGGGAAAGGGGTATGTGCCTGGCTTTCTCTCTATATGGTCTGTAACATGAAAGAATCTGATAGAAGCTATATTGCCCTTCTATATTTTATTCTGCTACATTAATACTTAGTAATTTGACAGGTAGCTGCAAAATAATGAATCAGATTTCCCTAGTGTTAAAACTAGTTTGAGGCCTTTCGGGAATATTTTGAAACTACTGAGGCATCAATGTACTGCCACCCTTGTCCTGAAAGAGTTAATATGGGTTTGCAAAAGGGTATAATTTAATGGTTAATGATGTCTTTTCATAGGAATTACTTGGCTTTGCAGAGTAGCCTTTCATCTTTCTGCTTTTTGGTTAATTCAATTGAATTTTCATCCAATCTACATTGTTTCATTCTAATTGCAGTCCCTCATCTTACAAATGAGTCTGTTCCAAAACGTCATTTGTGAGTTGGTTATTTGGAACTTAGAAGGTACTTTGCAGTTAGGGGGAAAATTTTTTTAAAAAACTACAGTTGTTGGGTGTGTTCCCAGAAAAACTTGCAGAGGTTGACTTAACCCATTGTGTGCCCAGTGCTAATGCTTCCATTCAGCTGCTCCAACATAAATGTAGGCCTGTCTATAGGGGTAAGGACATTCCTGTTTTCATCCCTCCTACCTAAAGGAAGGTGAAGTGAGAATGTAGCTAGCCATCATCCAGCAGCTATGACTCTAATTGTGTGGGTCTGGAGTTGGGGACAGAAGTACTGAGGGACAAGAGAGTTGTATGATAGGGTTTAAGTATCAAGCTAGAGGCTGAGGAGAATGAAAACTGTGAGTTGTTTTTGAGTGATGAGAATGTGGTGAGAGATTAGGATGAGGAATAGAGAGACAAGTTGAGAACTTTGTGAGTGGGTGAAGACCTAAAACTACATCAAGTTTATAGATGTTTGAAACCTTCACTTCCTCTTTTTAATTTCAAAGTTGGATGTAGGTTCAAGTTCACCTAGGAAGATTTGCTTAGTTTGGCCAAGAATTTAATTTGCTACAAGCCTTCATAAGAAATAACTCAAGTTTTTAGCCATTCATTTTTCTGCCCCTGAGACTCAGGCAGAGATGGGAAGAAGAAAACCAAGGGAGAGTTTGGGAATAAGGGAGTGGCTACGGAAGGTGTGGCAGCGTCCTTAGGTAGCCTTGGTCTGTACCTACTCCCATCTCTTTGGCATAATGGGATATATTTTGAGAAACATGAGAAAGAGTTTGGGAGTTCAGAGGAACAGAAAGACTATTAGTAGAAGGGACGGTAATAGTGGAATCCCCTGTACCTACTAGCATGACATATGCCTGTTCATCAGACAGAACAACTTAGTCATCTTGGATCTGACTTGACCAGGAATGTTCCCAGAAAATTGTCTCAGGAGGAAGGAAAGCAATTGTTTCCTTGGAAGAAGACAGATGACTTTTTAGAAAAAAACATTGTTATCTTAGAAATGAGATTTTGAACCAGGAGTACCACTTACTTGAGATTCTCATGAGTGGGCCCTCAGTGAGTCTGGGTCAAGGTGACCTTTCCTGAATATCTGCCCTATCCAGACTGGGCCAGACTCTGAGATAGAAACTTACTCTCATCCCTCATCATATATTTTACTGTAGCTTTTTACTACTTTTACCACATCTTACAATTTGAAGTACCTAAATAGTTATGGATCTCTTTGTTAAATGGTTGCCTTCTCCAGTAATAAATCTCTACCAAGACAGGACCTATGAATAAACCACTGCATCCAGTACCTAGTACAGCACTTGACACTCAGTAGGCATTTGGTAAATCTGTTACAAGCTACTGATACACAGAAATTATGTGTTATCATATTTCTTTGTAGAGAGGTCACCTTGAATCTATACATTTGACTTTTAAGATCAAGTAGTACACAGGAGATTTAGTAAGTTGTTATTTAACAAATTGACTTCAATATTTTGTTGCTTATAAGAATGGACTCTACAAGTATTTATATTGTATTCTCAAGAAGCTTGTCTAGTTTTATGTTAAAATTGAATCAATTGCTCATGGAGTTCCCAAATTAACTAATGTCATTTTGAATTGAATTAGCTTTAGAAATTCTAATGTCTGAGAGCTGCCCTTAGTTTGATGCATTGCGTGGACCTTGGTTCTTAGACAGGAGGTAGGAATGGCCTTTAGAAATAGTCAGTGTCCCTGTCATGCATGCCCATGACTATACAGAGCAACTGAAAAGCATATACTCATAGCATACTTTTTTTTTTTTTTTTTTTTTTTTTTGGTATCAGGGAATTGAACTCAGGGGCACTCGACCCCTGGGTCACATCCCCAGCCCTTTTTTGTATTTTATTTAGAGACAGGGTCTCACTGAGTTGCTAAGTGCCTCGCCATTGCTGAGGCTGGCTTTGAACTCGTGATCCTCCTGCCTCAGCCTCCCAAAGTGCTGGGATTACAGGCGTGCGCCAACCGCACCCGTCATAGCATACTTTTTAAACAAGTTATTTAGTTGTAGACAGACACAACACCAGTTATTTATTTATTTATTTTTATGTGGTGCTGAGGATTGAACCCAGTGCCTCACACATGCTAGGCAAGTGCTCTACCATTGAGCCAAAATCCCAACCCACTCATAGCATATTTTACTGCTGTTTTTAATTCCTTTGGTTATCTGTCACAGTTTTAAGTACTTAACTACTTGGAGAACTCCTTGTTAAATGGTTGTCTTCCCCACTAATCTCTACCAAGATAGGGACTATGAATGAACTACTACATCTTGTTGCTAGTACAGCACTTGGCATTTAGTAGGGGGTTTGGTAAATATTTGTTACAAGCTAGATACATTCCTAGAAACCAGAAATGTAGGCAGATGATGGGAGAATAAGATCTTTATATTGATTTTTAGCTATCTAATAAGTTAATATTTAGGGTTTTATAGCCTTTAATCAGCAGCTATTTTACCTATCAAATTGCTTCATGATTTCATTTGTTATCTTTCTCTTTTTGTTTTGTCTAAGTATAACTCTTGACATGATAGCACAGGTGCTATTTCACTGTTTTCTCAGGGCCGCTTTTTACCTGGGGAGAAATTGTCCTTTAGCCTATGCCACTTGGAAATTCAAAATTCTGAATATGGTATATATACAAAATGGAATTTTACTCAGCAATAAGAGAGAATAAAATAATGGCATTTGCAGGTAAATGGATGAAGTTGGAGAATATAATGCTAAGTGAAATTAGTCAATCTCAAAAATCCAAGTACCGAATGTTTTCTCTGATATAAGGAGGCTGGTTCACAGAGTTGTTGGAAGGGGGTACATAGGATCAGAGGAACACTAGAATGGTCAACGGAAAGGGAAGGGAGGGAGGGAGTAAGGGGGGTTTGGAAAAAAATTGGTGGTTGAATGAGATGGATATCATTATCCTAAATGCATGATTGAAGATCTGAATGGTACTTATATAGTTTGTATACAAGCAGTTGTATGTAAAAAGATACTATACTTGTGCATGATGAATAAGTAAATAAATAATAAAAAATTAAAAAAAAACATACATAATAATAAAAAAAATGCTACCATTTCTGTAATTCATGTATCATATACAGTGTAGTGAAAATGTTTCCAGCCTCTCCCTCCTTCTTGTATTTGCTATCAGGGCGTGACAAGGTGCTGTCTGTACATTGCCCTCATACTTTCTAAGTGGGGTTGGTTTGATATGAATTATACAGCTAAGATGATCTAACAGACCTAGAAAGTAAAAGAAAAAAAAAAAAAAAGAATGGGAAGGAAAGGAGAGGAGACAAAGGAAGGAAACTAACTTCAGGTGAATATCCTCAAAAACTTAGAAAATTACATTTTAACTATGAACAAGCATAAATATTAACCTTGTATATGGTGATTCTTTGAGCTTCAAAGAAAACCCCACAAATATATGAAAAATTATTAGAGCTCTAAGACAGATTTTCATTTGGTTAAAAATAAGCATCTATAACTAAATATGTAATTTAGAAAACATCAATAAAAACATGAATTATAAATTGGTTCTTGCTGAAATAATAATTTCATTGTAGTAATGTGAGAATATTTCATTTACTATTATATAGATGTGTACAAATAGATTTTAATCATTACTCATGATGAGTAAATATTAATTTTAAATAGAATGGTATCTTAGGATAAATTTTATTATTGAGGCATAAATTTCAATTGAAATACAATTTGAAAAAATAAGAAATTTCTCATCCCACATTAATGCATAGAAGCCTTATTCACAATAGCCAAGAAGTGAAAACAACAACCTAGATGTCCCTTGATGGATAAATGGATAACCATAATGTGTTATATACACAAAATTAAATATTGTTCAGCTTTCAAAAGGAAGGAGATTACTTAACATGCTTCAACATGGGTGAAGCTTGGGGACATTATGCTAAGTTGAGCAAGCCAGTCACAAAAAGACAACTACTATATGATTCTACTTATATAAAGAATCAGAGCGATCACATTCATGAAAACAGAAGAGTGGCAGCTTTCAGGTCGTGGGGAGTGGGGAGAAAGGAGAGTGGTTTGGGTGGACAGTTTCATATTTGCAAGGTAGGAACCTTCTGGAGACCTGTTCAAACAACACAAGTACACATGAGGCTACTAAACTGCACACTTAAAAATGCTTAAGATGGTGACTTATATGTTTTAGTTTTTATCAAAATTTAAGAAAAAAAATTAAATTTTTATAAGAAAATATGAGTATCCTGCTAGTTGAGGAAATTATCCTTTCCTGTTAATTGTATATCTTAAGAGTCTAAGTTTAAAATAAAAACCTATCATATGTTTTCTTATGTAAATCTATTTGGGATTTTAAAAATTTATTTAGAAATAAGCATAAAATTATGAAGAGTTTTCACTTACCTTTTCAAAATTAATGAAACCTGTTGTTTATTTGAATATTGTCATTTTTCATAAAGTATTAATTATAATTATATAAAAATAGATAAACTGTTTATTTTTAAAGTAAGCCATAGAGATAAAAGAAAACCTGCCTCCTACTTTATATCATCTTGCTTTATCTCATACTTACAGTATTAGTAGAGGTTTTTTTCTTTCTTTCTTTTTTTTTCTTTTCTTTATTTGTCTGTTTTTGTGGTGCTGGGGATTGAACCCAGGGCCAAGTACATGACAGCTAGGTACTCTACCATCTGAGCTAAATCCCCAGCCCTTGGTTCTGTTTTACTAAAAGAACTTAACCGCATGCAGTTTTTTAATAAGGTAGAGATTTTTAGTTAAAAGTGGAAAAAAAAAAAAAAAAAAAAAAAAAACATATCCTAGAAGAGAGTCCTGAACATTCCTGTCTTAATCAAGAGAAATCACATTTCGCAGTGCTAAGTAATTTGAGGACTTGAGTACTTACAAATGTGCGTGTGTGTGTGTGTGTGTGTGTGTGTGTGTACACTTTTGTGTTTATGTATTCTCTAAAACATAATGTTTAAATCTACATTTCTACTTCTCAAACTGGAAGCTGTGACTTTATAATAGAAGGCAAGTAGCAAAAATAAATCAGTTTTTAGTCTCTGGCTTCTTGTTAATATAAGATAATAATAATAAAAAGGGAATGGAGAGGCAAGTGGAAATCCACAGTCTATTTTTAATAAAAATGAAATATTTCCATAATGGTTAGCCACCAACAGGAAATTATCAATATTCAATACATGTTTTCTATATTTCTAGTTATCATGTTGTACTTTTTGTGCTCCTGCACTAATTCAACAAATATAAAGATAATATGGTTCCCTTGGCAAACACAATGGCCATTGTGATGATGGACATCTCTAACTTAAGAAATTGTAGTCATTTTGCATAAATGTGTTTAGTTCTTTGAAAACATCTACTCTAATCCATCATATTCTGAACATTTTTTCTTAATTTCGTGGGAGAGAAGACAGAGCAGTATGCTTCTAATTTAGTCTCAGATCTCAGCCTCTGTGATATTAATTGTGGTGAAAGGATTATTAAAATAGTAAATGGATTATGTGCTTGTTGTATCTGTGTCAATTAGTGGTTGCTGTCAGTTTGTAGTTGCTTATATTCAGTTGCTTTCATTTGGGAAACGTAGACAGCAGGATATTGAAAGTCTAGTGGGTGTAGAGTGTTTCTTTTCCTCTGGTATTGGTTACAGCAATGCTTAGGGCTGCAGGTTGAGAAAACAGCATATAACAGCATCAATTGAAGACTTGGGGTCCTAAAATGGTTTCTCTCAGCACATTCTGCTCCATAGAGTAAATATTGTGAAATGTATTTTCTTTGTCTTATTGTGTATTTGAAGTCAACTGTCTTCCATTTAGGATCTACGAAGTCCTACATGAGAGACTTAAGATCAGTTTTTGTTGATTCAAATACCTGACTTGAAGAAATTTACAAGGTTTTATTTTTTGTTTCTTGTAGACAAATGTGTCATGTAAATATTTTTAAGGTCAGTTCCATGACCCTAAAATGGCTAATAATAAGAAAAAGCAATGTCACTTTTGTCCTAAGGGGATCCTGGGCTACTTCTTGTCAGCTCAGAATTGTTCAGCAATTGGAGTACAGAAGTACAGTTTCTACCTTGGTGAGGTGACAACTCTAGGGTTCATCCATATGTGAGATTATCCTTTGAAATTAGGGTACGTGGAGAAACCACAGTAAGGTGTGTTAAAGGAAAAATACCATCATATTTGGAGAGTTCATTTTCTTCTCCTGGCTTTCTCATTGGGCCTTGAGCTATTTCAGATTAGGTTACCTCAGCCATCTTGTCACCCCGCCAGCTTTGAGCCATTTCAGATGAGATCACTTCAACCATGTTCTCACCACTCCCATTTTGGGCTATTTCAGTTGAGGTCACCTTACCACATTCTCATGATTCCTTCTCTGAGGCGTTTTGGATGAGGTCACCCAATGGGCACATTTGGGGTCTCATGTACTATAGAATGCTGTATGTGCTATTTAAATTAGACACAAATACCTATTTATTCATAACTATCTGTCTTCAGTTAGTAGTAACATGACCTGAGGATTGCAGCCCTAGGGCATATATACTGGCTACAAACAATTTTGATTAATAAAAATCTGGTAAATTCAGTGACTATATAGTCTTATCTACTGGGTAACAGTTCTTAGTGGTTGAAGGTATTACCTAGCTTGCTTTCTATAGGGTCAAAAGTCAATACAAGATGTGCTATCTGAACATTATTGCTAAAGTAAATAAATCTAATTCAAACGGTTAATGGTATGAATGGAGTATTTATCCTTTGTACTCTATGTATTTTCTTGGGGGTGAAAAGATAGTTCCAAGAATCTTAAAAGCATGTGGGGTAACATGTGTGAAATTCAGAGGAAATAATCTTCAGTAGGAAGAACTTCAGACAACCTAATTTTCTATATTTGAAATAAAACATTACACATTACAATCAATTTAGCTGGTTTTTGTTTAACCTAGATTACTGTATTTTATAAAAAGTACCTCTTTAGACTTATCAGCATCATGAATCATTAAAGAATGCTTAATTTCATTACTTCATTGTTTTCTAAATGCAGTGTTCTTATCCTTGCTACTTTCTTGTAATCATGTATTGTATTTGTTCAATTTCTTTAGAATGAAATTCTGAATCTTACTAAGACTTTATGGACCTACATGATTTGGCCTTTCCAGTGACCAGAGAGTTATTGTCTGCCTGACTCCATTGCTTACTAAATTCCCACCACTGTAGCTTTCCTCAGTTCCTATAATGCATCCATCTTTTTATTATGGTAGGTTTTTCTTGCTGTTCCCCTTCATTCTCCATCTGGTCCAAACTCTAGCATACCTATTTGTTAGAGTGGCCTTAACTAACTTCTAATATGAAGTCAATATCCCATCATTTTCTTCTCTCAGAGTCTGTTTACCATCTTCATTGCATTTAATTTAGTCTGTGTTTAAAAAAAAAAAGTGTTCAAATCTCCCATTAGTTTATGGGCTTTATTACATTAGGAACCTTTATCTCTCCTGGTTATTAATTATAATCTTAGTACTCCTAACTTGTTTGACACATGCTAGGGCTAGCACAAATATTAAAACAAATACATTTCAACTATAACTTAGAAACTTGTCAAGCCCCTTTATGGTTAGTGACTGATCTATTTCCCCAATCTTGATTGGATGAGGAATTAGTCCACATATTATCAACTTTTTAAAAGCCTTCTAACAAATTCATGAGACCAAAAATACATTGTTTAAATCCTGAATATTGATAATGAATGGTTTTATAAATTCATTACAAAGGTGACAATTTTGGATTAAATATCTGAAAGAAAGGAAATTTCTATTTTATAGTTTGGTTTCCTTTGTCATCCTATCATAATGGAAATAAAGAAGTAACACAAAGATTTAGGGAAATTTAACATATGAATAATATGGCTCAGATTTTAAAAGGAAATCTTGTTCAGTCACAGTACACTAAATTTGTTATATTCATTCTCTATCACAAATTGAAAAACAGCAAAACAGGACTATTAAAATTTGAAATTCAAAGATTATAATACTCTGAAATATTCCTAGGCATATAGAAGAGTAAATTTTGTTTAATTTCAAGAGATTGTTAAGTATGAATTTGGAAAACAATGCCATTTCTTTAGTAGACATCTTATTAAGGAAAATAAATCCAATATATCTCTTTTTGAAAGACTGTATATATTTAATCAATTTCAGATTTAAGAGAAAATAAAGCACAGATAATTTCAATTTTCCAGTTCCCCTTTTTCTGTATGTTTGTTTTTGTTTAAGCAGCTGATCACTTGTGCCACTGGACTTATGTAGCATTAACTGTTATTCACTTCAGTGTTTATAACATTATCTGTTCAAGGATAATTTCAGTACTCACTGCGGAAAATAGAAGTTACCTGCTTGTTCAGTGTCAACTTTATGCCCCAGATTACTTCCCTGAGCCTGATCATTAAAGCATGCAGTGCTATATTTCTCTAGCCATACAAAGTAGCTGCATCCAAGCTTTTGAATTAGATTATGCTCAGTTTATTTAGAATAATGAACTAGGTCTTAATATTTATGAAAATTGACTAAAAGATAATTAGTCCATATATTATAATAGATACTCTAAAGCAGTTTGTGACTGAGCAATTTCATTGGGGTATCTATTTCCCTGGACATCAGTTTTATTGCCTCCTATGGAGATAGTTTTTCCCTCCAACTAGCCTTTAGGGTGCTGTTGTTTACTTGTGTGGAGAGAACTTGAGTCTCAGTAATGTGGATCCCATCATTGGGATTACTCTAATAATATCATTGCAAATGCTAAAGACAGCTTTAAGATTTTAGTATCAGAAATAGTTGTTCTTATCCTTAGATAAGCACCATTACAGTAGTCTTTACTTTTTAAACACTATAAATCATAATATTTTCTCTTTGGGTTGGCTTCTAGAATTCTAAGACCCAAATCTGGGGCCCACTTAAACAGTTCCAGTATCTCATGTAACATATCTGTGTATGAAAATACCTACTTTTGCCATCTTACCTTCCTTCTCCTTTTTCTTGCTCATATTTAATGCATTGTATCTTTCTTAATTATATGCTTTCTGTTGAGCTGACTTGAGTCATTTTTTTCAAATGAGGTAGGTTATTAATTATATTAATTACTGTATAGATTGCTTGTCTGGCTCATTGTAATTTTTCAAGTCATAAGCACAACAGGAGAATTCAGAAAGTATTTTTGATATGCTATTAGGCACATCAAAACTAGACTTGGAAAGGTCTTGCACTCTTAATATGTTTATATATCTTATATTTGAGATAATTTTCTTAAACAATTTCAACTTAATAGGAAACTCCTGGTTTCCTTTTTTAATATTTTTAGTTGTAGATGGACACAATACCTTTATATTTTATTAATCTATTTTTATGTGGTGCTGAGGATCGAACCCAGTGCCTCACATGTGTGAGGCAAGCACTTTGCCACTGAGCCACAATCCCACCTGAAACTCCTTGTTGTAAAGTATAATAAGAGTATTTGATAACTAATGTAGTATAAAAAATTAATGATCTTAGAAATAGCATCCTGAATGTTAGATATTCTATATCATCATTTGCATAACAATATCATGATATATATTATCTTCTTATTCAGATAGTTCCATCATACAAATATTGTGCCACAAAGGTGCATTTATAAATTAGTTGTTTGGAGAATAAAATTTATTTTCATGAGGAATCAAATTTCTAGATGGTGGTTAGGATCTTCAGTTAGCCTTAACAATCTGTTTCTCTCATAGAAGGAATAATATTAACAGTGAGAAATTGCAGAAAATACGATTTTACTTCTTAATATAGAAAAAGAAGAAGACAAGAATTACCTGGTTTCAGTTTTTAAGACTAAAACAAAAAGAATGTAATTAGACAATCAGAATGTAGATACACAGCTTCATATAGACTCCAGAGAGAAATTCTGAATATACTTAAAGGGAGTAGGATTTACTATAGGGTGTAATTTAAATTCATATTGAGCTTCCCCTTTTTTTGTAAATACATCATTAATGGCAGATACTCTTCTATTTACCAACCAGGATTAAATATCCTGTCAACTTAAAACTAGAATAACAGGAAACGGGAAGAGCAAAATGTAGAATAAATGGATTGATATTCCTGAGGTAAATGAATGTGGGCTGAGACAGAGGGCAGTCTGATTCAGGGAAGTATAGGTAAGGAGCAGATTTTCTGAGGTGGCTCAGAATGAGCCATAAAGTACCCAAAGGGTCCATGTACTGCACAGAACTTTTATGAGGGAAAAAAAATGCAGATAAAGGTATATTGGATCATAAAGGTCCCTATAAATACCTTGGGTCTGGTGAGAGCAGGGATGAATCCTCAGGAGATGGCAATTTCTTTTGTCAAGGTGTTGACAAGTTTTTCAATCTTGGACATGCTTATACTTTTGTAATCACTTCAGGAATATCTGGTACTATAACCACAGAGAAATGATTCAAAGTTTTATTTTAAGTGCTGAGCCTGGGGCCAAGTACAGTGAAAAATTAATGTTAGCAATTATTATTTTCAGGCATTTAGTGTAAATGGAAATTCTTCATACTTGTTGCTTATTATTAGTGAACATAATCCTCTTAATCATGAATTAAAATTCAAAAATAAAATACAGTGTGGTGCTCCTTTGTCCTTCTGCCCAAGTTCCATTTAGGATCTAATTCCCTAACATACATCCTCCTCCCGCTAAGTGTCCTTAGGTCTCCCTTCCTATGTATTGTTCTGAGTTCTCTCCTATCCCTCCTGCAGAATGAACACATGTCCTTGAAATGTCTCTGCCTCCTCTTTATGTTTTATACCTTCCTTCTCCTTCTCTTCACCACCCAATACCTGCAAGTTCAAATAGCCACTTATTATTAATGCCTTTTCATTAGTAACTTACAATCTCAATGGTGCAAAATGAGCTGTTTGTTCAACTTAACTGAAACTGCTCTTATTGAAGCAAGTAAAGATCTTTTTTGTGTGTGCGATGTTTTGTAGTCTTTTCTTTGTTCCATTCCTTTGGATTCCTTTGCAACATGGGGTTGTTAGCTGCTCTGTTCCTGAAACTCCTCAGCATTGCTTCTCTGACACTTCCCCACCTCACAACCCTGTTGAAATTTTGCACTTTTAAGCTCCATCTCAGATCTTTTGTTTTCCTTTGGGACTTTGCTGACTTCCCCACTCCCACCCCTACCCCCTCAAGCTGTCCCAAAGACCATTTTGTCTTCACCTCTTTTGGAAAGTGTTGTCGCCTGAAGCGATGGCCGCTTGGAGCAACGAAGCCGCGGGAAGAAGTTTAGAGGCGAACTGGAAACAAACAGGCTTTTTATTCTGATAACTTCTCTCTCTGGCTCTAACAACGACTTTAACATGTACCACACACCACCAAAAAACCCACACACCAAATGGCGCCAACCCGATCAGCAATCTCGGCCCAAGTCTCTCGAGATCCTGGGCCAAGTTTTGTGAGACTACGGAAGGCGGCAATGCCCAAACATCTCTATGGCCCCTAGTCAACCGCAATCTTAGCCATCTCCCCAAACAGGGCTCCTGCAGGAAAGCCTGTTTTCTTTTTGATTTAGAATAGCACTTGAGTGCTATTAATATTTCTGCACTCAATACCAAGAATGGGGTTTGGGAATAGGAAATTGCTTTACATATCTACAAAAAACATTTAGCAAGTAAATCCCCAATAAACATTCACTGCAGCCTGGTTTCTTTTTGGATGCAATTGATTGAAACATTTTCACTGCTGTATATTAGTAACCTCTGAGTCATGATACCCATAATTACCATAAGAATAATGACAAATTCCTCATGTAGTTGCCAGCATCATCCTCAGGCTAGTGGCTCTGCTGCATTTTTGATGAACACTCAAAATTGTGTACATTTATTTCAGTGAATTTACTGCCCCCTCATCCAAAGTACTTCTTACCTAAACTTGTTTTTTTATTCCCATGGACCTTATTATGAGATAGCTGTTTCAGCTCATTGATATGCTAGAGCAAGACTAAGAGTGCTGAACCTGACACTTGTTCTATATTCCTTGGGTTACTCTCCTGGGGTGCTTTTTTTTCTGCCTTTTTGAGGCCACCAACTTAAAATATGGTTTCTACTCGATATAGGTGTAAATGAGCTTATTTTGAAAATATACTAGTTACCCTTGGGTCTCAGGTGCTCATTTGTAGTCCCCATGTACAAACCTAGAGCTTCTTACTTTGCAATTTTCAAACACAGGGGTTGCTATGCATCAAAGTAAATTTTATCAACAATGAGGACAAATCAGCAAATACTTGGGAATTTTCTCACTATTAAATTCCTGCATCCTGGATCACTACTATGTTAACCTAAGTTTTTTTCCCATAGCATAGTGGGTAGATCTATGAGACATCCCTAAATATTCCTTTTGCTGATGAATGTCACCTGAGGTTTGTTCTTTCCCCTTTGAGGATCTCAGCTTGTTCACATTGCTTCCCGATGATGAAGCTGCTCACCTCCTTGCCTGGGACCTTTATTAGCTCTTTAAAGTATTCACAGCCTTCCCCAAGAGAGATTGACAGTTACTTCCATGCCTGCCAGGCCTATGTTACACTTTTAGCACAATCCCCTACTTAGTCTGTCATGTAGCACATTAGGGATTCCTTCCTCTTGAACTTATCTCTTCTCGAGTGTCTATACAAGCTTAGAAGAGACTCACCTAGGAGTGGGGTCATAGTGTCTCTTCACAGAGTGACAGATTCTTTCTTATTCCTCTGTTCCTTTGGAATAGATAAAAGCTAGTAGCACTGACTCAATTTAAGATATATTCCTCCTCCAAAAAAAATAAAAATCACACCAAATCAAAAACAAACACAAAACCCTCCTAGCTTGTTGTCTTTTCTCTTGATCATAGGAGTGGGCTTTCACTCAGTCTCTCAGCACTGGGTGTCCACTGAAGGTCCGTGGAAATGCATTGCTCATGTCAGCATGGAACATGGCCAAATGATAGACAGGTAAACAAAGCACAGTAGGAAACGAAGCATGTAGGAAGTACAATTACAATGCAGAGCAGAAAAATAACAAATCACAGAGGAAGGGGGAAATGAGCTTCCCAGGATGGGGTTAGGACCAGAGAATGATCCTTGAAATGAATGTTAAGGAATGACAAAGTACAGGAAAAGGGATGTGTAGAAGATTTTTGTGTTATTCATGCAACTTTAATATAATTTCAAAATTATTTTGAAATATAAAGCTAATAAAAACTCACCAGGCCAGTGAAAGTGAAGCTTGGAGAAAGGCATTCAAAACATATGTATAAAAAGTATCTCTACCACTCATTTGCTACTGCTAGAGCTTCAGGGTCAAGGGGAAGCAGTGTAGACAAAGCTGGTGTATAAGCAATTAGAACTAGATGGATCCAGATTTCTAAAAATGATAGAGTTTTAACTAAGGGAGTTTCTTGATGGGATTTTCTTCTTAAAAAGCAGAAACTTTGCAGAAAATAGACTGATGGGAAAGAGGTAAAAGTTGGAAAAGCATGTGAATAGACAGTGGTCCAAGTTGGAGGTGATGGAAATCTGTATAAGGTAGCAATGCCAGTGAGTGTAAAAGGATAAGCTCCCAAGACACTTAGAAGATAGGATTAACAGGATTTAGTCACTGAAGGGATTTGAAGATGATGGATTTAGACTTGCCTGGCCAGGTTGGCTCAAGTTCATAGAAAAGGGAGTCTGCGAGATGGTATAAGTCTAAAGGGAAGAAGAAGATAACCACTTCTGTTTTGAGCAGGCTGATTTTGAAATACCTATTAGATATTTGAGAGCAGAAGTCTAGTAGGTGTGTGTGTGTGTGTGTGTGTGTGTGTGTGTGTGTGTGCGCGCGTGCGTTTGTGTCTGTCTTTCTGTCTGTCTGTCAGACTTGGGGAAATATAAAAATACAGTTTGAATATACTGATTTGAAAGGCATTGATATACTCAGAACATTTTACTTGGTACCTTATGAAAAGCCTGGTAAACCTCATATATTCAAATTTTCTTGGGCTAAGAATCTGTGGAATATTCCAGCTGCTTCACCACACATGCATACACCTCAAATCTCTTCTCTTCCCTAATCTGTCTCCAGGAGGCTAATGGGTTTAGGCTGCATTGCCTGCTCTCTTGCCTTTTGATTTATGGTGAGACATTGGCAAGAGATGAGAGAAGATGATATAGCAGGAGTAGAGAAAGTTTGAAGTATTTATTTCCTCTTGTTCCTGGTTTTTAGGAGAGGCTGTATTCCTATAGGATTACAGCTCCTGTCCAGAGTCCTTTCCTTCATGGAGTAAATACTCACAAACCTCTAGTAACTTTCTTCCCTTGTGCCTGTAGTCCCAACTGGGAACTACTTCCTGCTCTTGGTGCCTTGAAATATCTTTCTGATTATCTGAAACTTACCCATACATACATTCAAAGGAGTCCTTTAATTATAGTCTCTTTGTGTTCTGAGATAGACTGTTTCTTGCAGAGTTCAAACACATGGTCTGTGTGTCTTTTTCTTGATTCCCTCCTGTACACTTAGTAGAGGAAATACTCTGACAAGCCCAGGGACTGACTGACACATACTACAGAGTATGGCTTTTGGATTACCCCACTTTGATGATTGGCAAGTCCTTCAATGAATCCACATTTGCTCTCATCTATTCCTAAAACAGTTTCTCAAATATTGGTGGCAAGAAGTTGTTACTATACATCCTAGGTGAAACTGTACTTGGCAAGTATTGTCCCAAATTCCTAGACTTATCTTCAATATAGCTGAGCTTATAGTGTGAGGGAAATGTTAGCATTCAAAATCTGTGCAACCATATATAAATAATGTCCAGTACCATAGGGAGGCTGAATGTTCTACTGATATCTTCAGTCTAACCTGAGCATTCTTGTATCTTAGATATTTTTGGTTTTGCTTTTTATGTTGGTGGAGGGGAAGGGGTCAGGATGTAATATTTGATAGTCACAGAGCCCAGGATTGTCTCAGTCTTGTCCAGCTAACACTATACTTGCTGGCAGAGCTCCCGGGAGAGCTCTGTATAAGCAATGGCAGTGAACTGGATATCAAAGTGCTGCTTTAACGGCTGAGCCAGTGTCTATTGTGCCAGTGAAATCTTCAAGACTTAAGTAGTACTTCCTGCACTCTTCAAATTTGAAAATACAGTAGTCACTCTTATCCATGGTTTTGCTTTCCATGTTTTCAGTTACCCAGCATCAACAGAAAGAGGTTAGTAAAGTATCTTGAAATATTCTGAAAGAGACAACATTTACATATCTTTTATTCCAGTATATCATTATAGTTGTTTTATTATTAATCTCTTATTGTGCCTAATTTATAAAGCAAAATTTCATACATATAGAAAAGAAAAAAAAAAACATAGTATGACTGAAAATCCCTATTCTGAAAATCAAAAATCCAGAATGTTCCAAAATCCTAAACATTTTGAAGGCCAAAATGACACTCAAATTTTCAGTTTAGAGCATTTCAGGTAAGGAATGTTCAACTAATGAAGTCTAGGCAAATATTCCAAAATCTGAAACACTCCAAAATCTGACAAACCTCTGGTTCCAAGCATTTTGTATAAGGATGCTTAACCTTTATATATGCAGGGTCCAGTGCTATCCATGGTTGCAGGCATCCTTGGAGTGTCTTAGAACATACCCCCCCCCACAGATAAAGGGGACTACTGTACAGAACATGTAAATAAATCATTATAAAATGATTTAATTTATACCTCATACTCTAACCAATCAGATTAACAACACCATTCTCTAGTTCTATTATTTCTGTCCTTTCCCTTATTGCCACACCACATCCACTTCCCTGTCTCCCTCTCCTCTGCCTCTCTGTCTGTCTGTCTGTCTCTTTCTGTGTGTGTGTGTGTGTGTGTGTGTGTGTGTGTCTGTCTGTCTGTCATATAAAAGTTGACAGAAATGGTTCTGGTATTATGAGAGGGCTAAAAGCTCCCTTCCCCTATATTCTTGTCAGTCTTCATCCTACTGTATTTTAACTATTGACACATCTCATGCATACTTTTTTCTTTGTGTTGAAAGGTGAAGCATTAAATAACTTGGGGGACACTGACCTTGCATGACTATGTTAATACCATGTTGCCAATCTTATAGGTAGTCAAGTTAGTAATTCATTAGAAAGTTGGCAGATAGGATTATTTGTGATGGCAAAATGGGGTCTTTCATTTCTTTCTCTTCCAGGAGAATCAGAGAATAAAATATTAGAGTTGTTTCTAAATAGTCTTAGAAATCTGCATACAACTAAAACCTTTAAAGATAAGTCAATATATGAAATGATTTTTTTTTTCTGGATGAAGTTAGTTGAAAGTCTTGAGTACACATGAGAATACCCATGGCTTTTTTCCCATAGTCACTATTGTGTGTGGGCTCCTGGAACCCTGAATCCTTCAAAGTCCACTTTGAAAACCTTCAATCTACTGTTCCATGGAAGTTAAATGACCCAGATAGTTCGAGAGCCCCATGGATCAAAAGAACTACCCCTCAGTCCAGAGTACTTTGCCTTCTTTGACACTACCTCATCAACTCTACAACATGAAATCCAGAATCACATAGCCGACACCTTCTTCAGCACTGCCTCTATACTTCTGGTTTACTATAAAGCTGATTATCTAAGAAAAAAAGATGTGTGTGTAATGAAGCACGCAATGATTATTGGTTTTTTTTTTTTCTTTTTTTCTCATGGATAGTCAGCCAATTCTGAACAAAGAGGGCTGACTTACTTTAAGCCACTGAGTAACTGACCATCACCAAGGTTGTACTTCCCTCATTTAGAATATCACCCTCAATTTATTTATTCTGTCATGGTACTTATATCAGTCATTATATCTGCTCATACAGTTTTGGCTATTATTGACTGAAAAAGGAATCCATTTGATAGTCCTGGGAGTATTGATAAAATGAACAGTTGGTAGTAAAAGGCAGTTTTATGGCAGCTCTAGAAAGAAAAAGCGGGTAAAGTCCACAAAACAATTTAAAGATTGGTAAAAGTCTTTTAACATGTGAAGGATATAAACCTCACAGCAACCTGGGAGGACTAACCAATAATTTTGTGAAAAATAGCTGAAAAAATTATTGCTAAGGCATATCTGATATCTGAAGGTCAGTACATATATATATATATATATATATATATATATATAGCGAGAGAGAAAAATGATTTTTTATCTTTCATGTTAAGAATACCTATTCAAAAATGTATTATAAAACAACCTCATGCATCATATATTAAATTAGTTCTGCCATTTAAAGGAACTTGTTCTTCAAGCTAAGGTGTATGTTAATTTATCAATTCAGCTAAGTATCTAGTAATTAATGCCAAGGAAAGAAAGATCTTTTACTTCCTTTTGTGTTGTCATATATTCAAAACAATTTTCAGATCTATTACAAGTGTGGACTTAATTCTTATAACAGCAATTTAACTAGACTATATAAATGATACTTAAATGTTTCCTACTAAGTGATCAGACTGGCCACTGACTGTTAACAAATATAATAGGCATGGTCAAGAATTATTTATAATCAGACTGAGCTTAAGAAGATTGATTTTAGTGTTTTTATTTTTTAAGGAAATAAATAGATGTTACCAATTGTGGTAAGTCAAAGGTGATGACAGGTTGAGAGAAATCTCAGAAATTCAAGCAAGGAAGTGAAGTCTTAATTTGAAGTCTTGGCAGATGAGAGATACTGGGTGTCAGTTTGCCTGAAGACAATACATATTTTTAAAAAGTGTGTTTGACCTCTTAGTCTATCATTTCTTACTCTGCTGATCAGAATTCATTCAATCTTACTGAACCTCAGTTTCCTCTTTAGTTAAGTGGGCATAATGGTACCTACCTGACTTACCTCCTGGGTTTCTGTGCATACCAAGTGGGATAGTGTGTGTGAACATTTCCTATGCTAGGAACTGATATTAGTTTGATTTTCCTGTCTTTAGTTGGACCATATGGAATCCAAAGATCTAACCAGATGTAAACATTTTCTTTTTAAAGAGGTATTTAATTGCATGCCTTATTGGGTAAAAAAAAAAAAACCATCAACATCAGAAAATTCCAGTAACAGTAACTTTTTAACTAACATCCCCCAAAATTACCCTGAATTTATTTCTCAAAAAAGAGAAAGTGATGGAACCTGTTTCTTTTGGGTTTTGAAACTCAGACATAGAAGAAGGGGATGTTTGTGTTTGAGGCTAAGAGAAAAAATTAGGACAGTTCTTAATCTGTTATAAACAGTGAGGCTTTAGACCTTATTTTAAAAATAACCTTCTTCTAGAATATGAATTGGTACCTTTGAGATCTAACCATTGATGGCTTACTGAAAGAGATATATTTTCCCCACAGGACGCTTCCATCTCAATGTGGTTAGAAAAGCGAAGATCTAACCCCAGAGTAGTCATCTTTTGTGTAACATAAATATTAAATGGAATTGGTTGGTTGCAGATCCAGGGTTTTCTTTGAGTTACTTAGTACAAAGAGGTAGTTTCTGTAGAATGTTTTATGGTAGTGCATCTTATTTCCTTATCCAGCTGTGATGTGGAATCTCTTTCTTCTGCCTTGGCAGGAAGAAAAATTTACACTCCACTTATTTACTTTTGGCAAAGCAGTTCTTATTTTTACACCTATTTGAAAGTGTAAAAACATTTTTCTGTTGTTGGGGGGAATGAATTATTCATACAATTTTCTTGCTTTTAACCAGAACAATGATGCATCACTCTTTAAATATGTCAGCTTTCAGTTTTAACTCTTATAGTTCCTGTCCCTTTTCTGTGTCTGATCACAACATTCATTGAATTAAGTGGTTCTGAGCTCTACTTGACTTCTTAGCTGTAATTTTTTTTCCTTACCATTTTTGAGCAACCTTACATGTACATCTAGTTTGAGGTTATTTTCTAGAAGCCTATAGAGATTGATTAGAAGCATCCAGGAAATAGCACAAGGTAAAGCATTTTTGGAGGACAGCTGTGCCATGTGTCAAAAAAGCCTAAAATTATTTATTTTTAGCGACTTATCTCAAGCATGTGCAAAATTTTTAGCTACAAGAAACAATCAGAACTGCTATAATAGAGAAAACCCAGAAACTAATTAATTGCCCAATATATGGGTTAATTTCAGGAATTTAAAATGAGGTTGTAAAAGTTATATTTATTGACATGAAACTAACTTCATAGAATTCTAAATCAGATTATAAACAGTAAGAATATAAGATCAGATTGGGGCACTAAAGTATACATATATGTATTATTTATTTAAATTGTTGAAATGCATAGAAAATGGCAAAAAAAAAAAAAGGACACAAACACTATGGCTGGGTAGTAGAAATGCAGGTACTATATATTTTTTCTTTCTTCCAATTAATTTTCTATTTAGTATTTTGAATTAGTGTTAATTGTAATTAAGAAAAAATTATTTAGAATGATATATACCTCTTCAAATAGGGGACAGCATGAAAGGGAGGTAGTGGAAATTTAATATGGGTGGTTTATCATAATGTTAGGATTTCTCTTTTCAGCTTTGTAAAAAGGGGGAAAAACAAAAACTTCAAAATGCAAGTGTAGAAACTGTAGTTGTTCTGCATGTGTTTATACAAAGGTTCAAATAGCTATGGATCGAGACTTCAGTGTTACATTTTTCCTACATTTTCACTCTGATTTTTCTATTTGCTTGTCACACCAATATAGGTGATGTTTGCAATTAGAACATTTTATTATTGTTCTGTGTTCATAATATAATAGTTAAATGCATTGAACACTATATTCCAGATATTTTCTAAATATTTCACATATGCTTATTCACATAATTCTTACAATACCCTGTAAGGTACATACCATGTTTTCTCTGTTTTACAGATTAAAAGCAAATAAACACTTACAGTAACAAAAACAAACTGAAGCCCAGGGAAAGTATGTGTTGGTTGGAAGTTATAAAACTTGAGTCACATTTGGGATATGAATAAAGCAGGTTGACTCCAGAGCAGTACAAATATGTGTCACATATGCTACACTAAATTTTAATAACAACAATGTTATGATGTATAATTTTGTATGTCAACTTGATTAGATGACAAGGTACTCAGATATTTGGCTGGACATTAATTCTAGATTTGTTTGTGTTTCTGATGGTATTAGCATTTGGATCAGTAGGCTAAGTAAAGCAGATTGCTTTCTTTGGGGGGTAGGCATCATCATCCTATTTATTAAGAATCATAACAGAACAAAAATATGGTGGAAGAGAAAATTTACTCTCTTGTCTGACTATTTGAGCTGAACATCAGTCTTTTCCTGCCCTAGACGGGGACTATACTTAAAATACTCAGCACTCCAGTTCTCAAAACCATATCACAAACTTCCCTGGGTCTCCAGTTTGTAAATGGCAAGTCATGGAACTTCTCAACATCCATAATCATGTGAGTCTATTTCTATTTGTTTTATTTCTCTGGAGAACCCTGACTAATAAAATTTGGTTAATCAAAATGCCCATTTATAATGAATGGAAACTTCAAACACCATACCAGCTATTACCCATGGAAGAATAAAATAGGTAATGTTTCTTAAATAGAAGAACAAAAATCCCCAAAGGGTTTCATTTTCACAAATTACTTGTAAAGAGCTTTAGAAATTTAAATTTATAATTTCTTCTCTGTTAAAATATATACGACACATTTTATGTGAATTCACAATATACCATATCTTGAAATAAGCCTTCTTTTTATTACCAATTTGTTTTCTTTGGAATATTTATATATTCAGCTGTGTGTGTGTTTGTATAATACATACATATCAATATATATTTGAAAATATTTTATTTATGTAGCATAAGTAATTGCTTTTACTTTCCTTTATGTAACCCGTAAAATAAGTAGAACCTGCAAACTCCTTCTGTTTTCAAAGGTTCAATTCATTATCACCTTATATCTTCTTTCAGGAATGACAGTTATCAAAAACATCTCAGGGCTTTTGTTGCTTAATATCAAAGTTCAAACAGTAGGAAGAGAAATTTATGCTTACAAGAATCTCATTGTGCATGACAAATTTAAAACTACCTGATATCTTAAATAGAGTAAACAAATGTTTTTACACTTTAATGTTTAGACTCTCCTCACAATTGTCACACCAATTTCTTTTCATAGGGTTAAAAATGTACTCTTTCCTTCTTATCATTTTCTATTTCTATTCCTTTTATCTTGGACTCCTTCCTTTACCTTTCTTCCTCTTCTTTTCATATATCCTCTTTATTTTTCTCCCTATGTTTTAGCTACCAAAATTTCTAAGTCAATAGTAGATCAAGTTTCTCTTAATAGAAAAAAGAAAATGAATATCAAATAGATCTACTAATCAGATGTTTTTGTATAATAAGTTATCCCCAAATCCAGTGGCTGGAAACAAAAAAACATTTACTGTCTCACAGTTTTAATTTTTCATACCCTTTGATCAACATCTTCCCATTTCTTCCACTTCCCAGCCTCTGGTAACCCTTAGATTTGCACTTTGCTTTCAAGTGAGGTCCTACATTTATCTTTCTATGTCTTTCTTATTTCCCTTATAATGATGTTCTTCAGGTTAATATCCATGCTACCATTAATGGCAGGATTTTTTCTTTTGTTATGGCTGAATAATATTCCATTATACTGATGAACAAACGTGTACGTGTGCCCATGTGCCCCCACACATATATAAACACATTTTTCCCATTTATCCATTAGGGTACACTTAGGTTGTTTCTATATCTTGTCTATTATGAATAATGCTGCAGTGAACATAGGGGACAGGTATCTCTTCAAGACACTGCTTTTATTCTTTTCTGTTAAAACACACATGCAGAAGTGTGATTGTTGGATTATAGATATTTCTAATTTTATATTTCTGAAGACCCTCCATACTATTTACGAAAAAAACAGTCCTAATTTATATTTCCACCAATAGTATGCAAGTCTACTCATTTTTTCTAAATTTTGATTAATATTTGTTTTCTACATTTTGATTAATATTTGTTGCCTTTCATCTTTTTGATAATAGCCATCTTAACAGATGTGAGGTGATCTCATTGTGTTTTTAGTTTGCATTTCTCTTTTGACTAGTGATGTTGAAAACTCTTTCCCCTGTGGAGCATTTGTTTATCTTCTTTGGAAAAATGTCTGTTCAGAACCTTTCCCCATTTTTTTGATTGGGTTATTTGCTCATTAGCTTTGAGATGTGTGTTCTTCGTATAGCTTAGAAATTAATCCTTTTAGGGCTGGGGTTGTGGCTCAGCGGTAGAGCACTCCCCTAGCACATGCATGGCCTAGGTTCCATCCTCAGCACCACATAAAAATAAAGGCATTGTGTACAACTAAAACAAATAAATAAATATTTTAAAAAAAGAAATTAATCCTTTTAGTTTGAGAATCTTTTTCAGTTTTATGTAGTCACACTTGTTTATTTTTACATTTGTTGCCTGTGCTTTTAATGTGTGATACAAAATATCATCTATAAATTGCTTTTGGTATTAATATTTTATCACTTTTCTTCCAATTATTTATCTATTTACTTATTTACTTATTTATTTATTTATTCTATAATTTCTTTCATCAATATTTTATAGTTTTCAGTTAAATTTTTTTCTAAATTTTAAAATTCATCTCAGTTTCTCTGGATCAGGAGTTCAGGAGGGGCTTAACTGGGTGGCTCTCTTACTTGCAATCGCTCATAGGTTGTAGTCAAGATGTCAATAGGAGCTGAAGGTATCTTAAAAACTGATTCATTTCCAACTTGCTGTTGGCAGGACTCCGGTTTCATACCTCATGAACCTCTCTATATGTTGTATAGGCAGTTAGAAGTTAGGAGACTGGTCTGCAATAAAGTTTTGATTCAAGCCAAAATAACTCCTTTGTCATATTATGTGTCAAGTTAATGTGGTTTTCAAGACCAACTCACCACAACTATTACTAATGTAATAGTTGGCTTATGTGCATTCAATCTGAAATTAAAAATGGTTCCTATATTAATTTTCTAGGGATTCCATAATAAAGTTTCGCAAACTGGGTGATTCAAAGAATAGAAAATCATTTTCTCAGTCATATAATGTGCACAGTGATGAGGTAGAAGGATGCTTATGTGTTATAGCTACACTTACTTTTTTGTACCAAACACTTCAATATCTTTTCTTAGTATGTATCAATGAGAAATAACCAATAAGGAACCATATTTAATTCCTTTTTCAAATGAATCTCTTTGAGATTCATAGAATTTTTATAGGCCATATGTGTTATGTACACAACATAAATATACTTGATCACTGGTGTTTTTTCCCAAAGTTAGTTTTGTTTATTGTAAGTTCATATTATCTTAGAAAAAATGCACCTTAAAGACCTTGGGAATAGATTATCAATGCAAGGTTAAAAGAAACAGAGCAGGTTGAAGTATTTGTTCTTATGTGCATCTACCTTTTAGAAACATAAACTTAGAACATCAACAATCTTAGGTCATACTTGCAAATTTTTTTTTTTTTTTTTTTAAACAGTGTTCTGTATAACCTTTTAGAAATTTGCCAACAGGGTGACAATCCTCCTTAACAGTCTGCTCTTCTACTAGAAGTGTTAGAGCTTAGAATATCTGCTTTTTAATTGCCATATTCAAGGTCTAATTATTTTTTCTGTGTTGGGCAAGAGAACTAATGAGGAAGCAAAATCATTAAGCACCAGTGAGTGAGGGAACAGAGTCTTCTTGAATTCTGCTGTGAATTAGCTGTAGCTAATTTCTTATTGAATTTCTCCTATTTTGAGAGATCATATAAAATATAAAGGAAGACTACACAACTCTTGTAAGCTTTAGAGAGAAAGAAAGACAATGGATTAAAAGGCCATTATTACTTCTAGACTTACAGGCTGTTAAGAGTTTATTAACCTCAAAGTGTCAAATTGTTCAGTAAATAAGTAAGATAGTATGCAAGTCAAGTTACACATAGGACAAAAGTTGTTTTTTTGAATAAGTGGCCTTGAAACTCAGTGCTGGACAGATTTCATAGTCTTTTAACCCTCAGAATTTAAATATGCATGTCTTTGAAACCTGTATTGCTACTTTGCATATTATTTATTATATTGCTTTTCAGTTATTTTTTTTTTCTGTAAGTCTGAGCTATTTTAGAAAAACACTACTGTGACCAAATTTTTCTAAAAAGCAGGATATGCTACTCTATTAGAAAGTTAAGAAACCACAAATATTTGATTCTATGAGAGTGTGTGTACCTATGTGTATACATGGTGTTTCATTATAGCATGCTATATAAGTTGTATGTGCATGTATTTACTCATGAAAAAGTACACTACATGGTAAAGATTGAACTAAGTGCTTTTCACATTATCTAGTATATATTTGTAATAAATCTCTGATGAAGGTACTTCCCACATTTATTAGATTGAAAATGGGCTTACTGTGTAGTTTAACGGGAATTCAAAGCTAGGTCTATTTATCTCTAAAGATTATTAATATAAGTGTATAACAACTGTATTCTTTATTGCCATTACAAAAACTAAAACTCTACTAATTTGCTTGTGTTTATAACAAATAATTTTATATGGTTCCATAATGAAAAAACAAATTTAGGGTGTTGGGGATCTAACCCAGTTGTAGAGTGTTTTGTTACCATGTGTGAAGCCCTGGGTTCAATACACAACACACACAAAGAAAAAGAAAAACATTTTTCACTTCTTTGGGAACTCTGAAAACATCTGTCTTCATATGAACCTTTGAAGATTCTAAGAGCAAGCAGGAGATTGGGTTACTTCTATGATCACAGTGATAATTCCACAGGCAAATCTTACTCCCAATGGGTCCCTGGAGTTCAGCCAGTTTGGCAGCCTTGATGTTGGTTTCAGTGGAACTTAACCACAGTTGTGAAAGAGGAGAGCCAGATATTGCCACAGCTTCTCAACAGTATGCATTTTCCAGATTAACTAAAGAACAGGCTGAAGGAACATGAACCCAGAGGAGAAATGAACCTCAGAGGGACAAATCATTGTCATCTCAAACACTGTGGGGAGGGCACTTCCTGGAACCACTGGAGGGGGGTCAGATAGCCCATAGCCTGGACTCCAGAGGATCACAGGTGACCAGTGAAAGTAATGATCCATATCTTGGGTTATAATTTGAGATGAGTAATTTAATATATTTGAGCCTCAGTTTCTATATCTGCAAAACAAATTTTAGTTTTCCCCATAAGTTGTGTTATTTTTTCCTTTATGAGGAAAAATGAGATAATGTTAATGAAAGGAACAGTGACTAGCCTATAATAGAAGTAATAATAATAATTATTATAATGCCCTTTGTAGCCATATATGGCAGAGATATTGGCCAGGTGGTCCTCAAACATATTGTGTCAATTTAGTCACTGTATTTCCTGCTTGAACTTGTGATCATACTGACTTGATGAACTTAGATAACATTTGGATATTTAGTCTTGCTTTTGCCAAGATACTTCTGGAGATAATCATAGACTTTTAACTTCTTTGACTATTTTACAATCGTTCTACTGAGTATCATACACATATATGGGAATATGCATATGTCAAACATAAAACTTGATGAAATTTTACCAATTGAACATTTTTGTAGCCAGCAGTCAGTTGAGAAAGTTGAGATATATTTCCTCCAGTTACTTCCCCAAGGAAGTATATTCTGGCCTAACAGATCAGCTTTGCTTGTGTTTGAAATTTAAATGGAGCCATATAGTTTGTACATGTTTGAGTCAACATTGTGTCTCTCAGATTCATTCATGTTTTCAAATGGCAGTATGTTGTTCTTTTTTTATTGCTATCTAATGTTATAAAATGAGAATATAGTACTGTTTATTCATTTTCCTATAGATGGAACAGTTGAGTGGTTTCTAGTTTTTAGGGATTCTATAAATATTCTTGTGCATGCCTTTTAGTGTAAAAATGGATGCATTCTTGCTGAATATCTACCTACATTTCATATTATTAGGTCAAAGTATGCTTATATTTATAATTTTCTCAAAAGTATTCACACTAGCAGGATACTGGGTTATTTTGAACGATTATTGCCTATTAAAAATTATTCTCCCTTCATTGTGATGATTTTCAAAACATCTTACTGAGCAGAATGCATTTATATGAAGATACAATCCTTGTGGGCACTAGACCTCATAAAAATGTCTGCAAGCAGGGCATGCCCTGTGATATGTGTGAAAGGCTGGAGAGCTATCAGACCATGCACTTCTGCTTCTGTTTCATGACTTGATATATTTTGATGGCAGTTCTTAACAGCTGTGGATTTATTTTTCTAATGTTTTCATGGAAACTGAAACGAGTTTAAAAGCAGCCTGATTCATATAGACCACACAAGTAAGAAGAGGCATATTAGATAACACAAATATGGGTTAGAGTGGCGCCAGAGAACAAAGAAGGAAAAACTAACTTATAAGATAACTAGGGACCCAGGCATGAAATTTAGTAATATGCTATTTAAACATAAAAGGCTAAGAAAAATTTGTTTGAAATTGTAGAAGTGCCTGACAGCTAGTATAAGGAATGTGTGAGCTTTCATACTGACATCCTCCTATACCAAGAGCAGTTTCAACTTATCAGGTGGTCTCCAATTTTAGCAAAGAAAATGGGTTATATATATGAGATCTTGTGTTAATTCAAACCATTCACAAACCTCTATTTTAGAAAAAGTCATGCTAAATCTGCAAAGCAGCAGCAACAAATTTTCAATAATGGGTTATGCATCTAGTGAGCTTGAGGTTTAGTCTACTTCCTTTACCACTTTATCCTGAACCCATCCAGTTGTGTATTTTCACCATTAGGTTTCCCACAGATTGGTCCTGGAAATACTAAGTAACTTGTCCATGTTCCCAAGTTTACAAATGACAGAACCATTTTCCAGTCTAGGTTTATCGGACTCTATACTGCCTCATATTACCAGAGAGGCATAAAAAGGAAGTAGTATGATTTGACAGTCAACAGCAGGCAAACTATTTAAAAAAAAAATATCCCTGACAGATGTTACAAATGCTCTTTAAATCTCTGTCATTCCACTGTCTTTGGTAGGTGTGGCTGACTAACACTCACCTCCCTCACCTTCTGCTGCCTTAGAAAGGCAAGCCAAACCTAGATAATCATTGTCTTTAATGTCCTCCCACCTCCATGACAGAATGTCTCTGTTCCCATTTTGTTTTAATTTTCTAACTCCTTCCCCTCACATCTAGCAGTCTTTTCTGTAAAACAGATCTTGAAATTGTCTTGAGGACAACCCAGGCAGCCTAGATCAAAAGTGAATGTAGGAGGCTCTCATGAATTTACAGCAGTTTGGGGGAATGATTTTGGTGTAATCAAGTATCCCTATGCCCAGTTGGAATCACATCAGAACTGTCAAATTATCTTGCTTCTTCAAGGTATAATTAAAGTGAGTTGGGGGTGTGCTTCTTTGGCTTCCTCACTTAGCTTTATTATGAACCTTTGGCTTAAGGTAGGTAAGAACTGGTAATCCAGGTAAGGAAAGTGTTTCAATTCCTGTTAATTGTAGAATTGGTACTTGAAGTATAGAGTTGGACAGAATTTTCATGATCACACAGTTCAAGCACCCCATTTAATGATCAAAGCTCAAAATTTCAACTCCAAAATGTCAACTTAGAAGTGAGTGTTTGAATGGAAACCTCGCAATTCACAAGGCAGTCTTTTTAAACAATGCTTAAAAATCTTAAAATCTCACATATGAATAAAATTAATATCTGATGAAACAGGCTTCATTACAGCACCAACCCAAAGTGCTGGATTCAGCATTGGATTGGGCAAGATTATGAGTGGGAGAAAAAAATTGTCAGATTTGTTCTATTGAAAGTCATTTTTAGATGTCTTCATTCTAGGCTCAGATTGTACATAAAGCAATCTGCTGCTCACTGTATGTCTGTGGCAATTTATTTTTCTTTTTGAATCAGAATTGTGGTCATCTAACTTGCATTTTTTTTTTTTTTTGAGGTACTGGGGATTGAACTCGGGGCACTCAACCACTGGGCCAAGTCCCCAGCCCATTTTTGTATTTTATTAGAGACAGGGTCTCACTGAGTTGCTAAGTGCCTCGCCATTGCTGAGGCTGGCTTTGAACTCGCGATCCTCCTGCCTCAGCCTCCCAAAGTGCTGGGATTGCAGTCGTGCGCCACCGCGCCCGGCTTCTAACTTGCATTTTTAATACTAGTTTATACTATCTTTACATGTAAAAATTCAGTTTTCTTCTTCCTTTATAAACACATTATAACTTTCACCTTTCAAAATATAATTTGCAGTGATGCTATTGACTTTTATGTGATTACATACACACATACCAACATGACATTTGCATTTCCTCTGATTGCTACTGAGAGGCTGTAAAGGAATCTGAATTTTTGCTATCATCTGTAGGTCCTCCTCCAGCCCATGTTCACAGCAGGCCGGCAACAAAGGCAGGAGTCAGCAGATCACAACAGCCCTTCTGCTGTGTTATTTAAAATGGAATTTAACTGGGACCTTTACATTGTAGCATATATCATTGCCCAGTTTTCTTATTATAGCTATATACCAGTAAGCAGTATGGTAAAGACGAAATTCTATTTGTTGAATTCTCAACATAGTACTTAATAGGCCAACAAATAGTGGGTTTCAAAATAACTTGTTAATCTTTGTATTCTCTGTGTTATATTACTTTATCTTACTTTATCTCATCTAAGAACTTTTAAAACTTCAAACTATCTTAGCTAGTAGTCAATATTGATTATATCATGTTCTGCATTTACTTGCATTGCTTATATTTCAACAAATATAATGAAGAATATGGCTGTGGTGCTGTGGGCAAGGCTCTCTGTTAAGCAGTTAGATTATCTCAACTAGTCTTCACCTTGACCTTCTGACATGGGTACCATTGTCCCCCATTTACAAATTAAGAAACTGAAGCTCAGAGAAGTCTAGTCCTTATCACAGTGTTACACATAAAGATGTGCTCAAATTAGAGTTCATGATCAAAACTACCTGACATTAAAGTGCTCTTCCTAGTGAGAGGACATTATCCTGCCTTTGAAATAGATGGCTGTTTTTTTTTTTTTTTTATTCCATATTCACATGGTAATTTTATCCACAGGGGGAAAAAAAAGAAATTAAAGATACCATGATTCACAATGTAAGTTCCAGTGAATTCATAACGATGAAACCAAATTATGAATACACAGAGCAGCATGAGAGGAGATTAGTCAAAATCCATTCAGTTGCTAACAACTGGCCATTTAAAAAAAAATCTAGTACCTTTATTAAAACACATTTTCAAGACATCTGAATTTTATAGATTCAAATACAAAATGTTTTAAAAATGACTTTTAATGGAAGTTTTTTTTTAAAAAAATTCTATAGGTATTTCTGTTCATTTAGTCAAATAATCCAAGGGCACCACTGGAAAAATCCAGAACTTTACTGTGCAGTGGAATGCATCTCTGGTCTGCTTTTGTTCTCAGTTCTTATGATGTTGTTTTCTCTTATGTTTTAATCTACTTCATCCTCCCTTTGGTTACTTTTCACCTTTATAGTGTGCTGAGAACCCTTATTACTCAACATTGAAAAAAATTCACATGTGGAGTGATTGGAATTCTTAGTTGGAAAGTGGAACTTCAGTGTTTGGGCGCACCAGAGAAGTTTTACAATTTTGAAATACTAATTTATTTAGTTATACCTTGCCTTGTTCACTACACATGAATGCATGTTATAAAATGATGGTAAATATGTCTAACAATTAAAAAAAATCAGAAGTAGGAATGTATAAATAAGAACCAATATGGAGGATTCTTGGCAGCCAAACACAAAGGCAAATTTAGTCTTGTGTAAGAGTCCTGAAAAGTTATCTCATAGGGAGGTTTATACAACATTTAAATTTTTTTTTTCCTAAGCCCAACTCTGTGTTGCAGTGCACTAAAAGATCTTAATTCTTGTATTACTTTCAAGAAAATCATAATTGTCAATAACAGTTACACAATTATTATCTTTAAAATAATGTGAGCCAGTCATGGTGGCACACACCTGTAATCTCAGTGGCTCAGAAGTCTGAGGCAGGAGGAGTGTGAGTTCAAAGCCAGTCTCAGCAACTTAGTGAGGTCCTAAGTGACTCAGTGAGCCCCTGTCTCTAAGTAATAAAAGGGCTTGGGATGTGGCTCAGTGGGGAAGTGCCACTGCGTTCAATCCCTGGCACAAAAATAATACTGTGAATCAAAGAATGAAATAGAGAAACTTGCTCCTTCATGATCTCCTCAGAAAACAAGGCCTAGACATATATGGCTAGGCAACTCAAATTAGTGCACTCTGTATTATCTGAGTTCATGTTAGAAATATAACACTTCCAACTTAGTTGTTCAGTTTCTTAACTAAGATATTGTACTGAAGTTTCCCCAAATGCTCTCAGTGAACAAAATATCACATATCATTGTAGTAGAAGCCTACATCAAATAACTAGTTAGTGCAGAAGTATAAAAAGACCAGCATCTTCACTCCAGTTTGTAACAGCTCTAGATGGTGTCCTAGTTTCAGAAGTCTCCATGGGTGCGGGGAGGACTTGTGATGACCTCACAACCCAACTTGTCTCTGCCCAGTCCTGCTTCCTTCACTTCCACCACAGTTGTTGACTTTGAGATGTTGACTCCCTAAGAAATGTCCTGTGCTGCAGTCCTCATCCCCAGAAAACCAACATGCCACAACACAAGTCACTTCGTGCAAGCCACTAAGAATTCTGTTTGAAAGACAGGGTTCAGCAGTGTACACTATATAGGGAGCCTAAAGGGCAAATGAGTCCTTCCAGTTCTGAACGTTTTCTATCTGAGAAGCCTGGGAGATTGCTGAGAGCTGGGTAACCAAGTAAGGTGTCTCAAGAGAAGTTTCTAAATGTTTCCTTCATCCAAGCAAAGTGCACATCTTAAATGTTAAACAACTCAACAGTACTGTGTTGAATATGTGTTTGTAACAGTGTCTAACAAGTCCAGGGGTTCTTATTCTTAAGTTGTTCTCTTCCTGAATTCTCTAGTCATCTTTATGAAAACCACAGAAACACAGGAAGGCAGTTGTGTCTGCTACGGAGCTCATTTCAGTTGCTGCCTTTTTCTCAGGATTAATATGTGGCTTTTCACTTTAAGAAATAAATGTGCACTCATGTGTCTAAATAATGCTTTTGACCTAAATATTGTTCACAAACATCTCTTATTCTGTTACAGGTGATACTTTACCATCTCTACTCCAAAACTTATTCTCCTCATCATAACTTAATTTTCTCTACTTATACTGATGTAGTTTTAAAGGAAAAGCCTTGGTGATTCAGGGTGACAACTGTACTCTAATGAGGTTCTGTCATCATCATGTAATTTCATACATGTATTGATTGCAACACTAAATTGTCAGCACCTATACTAATTGTCTTCAGCTGGGTTTCCCCAGAAGCAGGCCCTGAGATCTGAAGGGTTTAAAGGTGAAACCCTTAGGTTAGGGAGCTGTCCTGTGGTAGAAGAGCAGGGAAATGAGAGAGAAGAAAAGGCAAAGGTGTATTATCAAGCAACTTACTACTGTGGGTATCTAGAACGTAATTGAACTAGTCAACTCTAGTAGCACACATAAAATATGTACTTCACTCTTAAACCACCTAAGGGCAAGGAAAGTGGGCTCTGTATACACACTCCTGGTTGGACATCTCTAAGGACTGGTCTCGCTGGACACTAATTCCTTAGCAATCTGGTCTCCCATGTGCTTGAGCAAAGCAGGCTCTGGAAGTCAGAGAAAGCAGACTAAATGGGTGAATAAATAAAATTCAGGTGCTGACAGTGAGGACTGTGGGCACTGAAGTGCTCAAGGCAAGGGGATGTGGGTGAGGTCCTGGAATATCAGCCACATGGGCTAATTAAGAAAGAAACAGTTGTTGACCTCACATTATATAGACAGAATTTTTTCCCTTCTACATGAAAACAATCATCAATTTTTGCTAAAAGTTGCTTTACCTTTCATTCATACACACACACACACACACACACACACAAAACACACATTTGTCTTTTCATCTCCTATGCTTGCTTTCTTGCCTCTCAAAACACCTCAGGAGCTTTTACCTTTTGCCTCTTAGCATTTGTTTAGGTTGGACATCGGTCTCTTTGCTGGGATGTGTTTCTAGTTCTATATACTTATTGGAGTCCCTCTCCAAAGTTCTCCTTCTCCAAGATGCCTCATAATCATTTTCCTGTGGTCTGGGGCATTGAATTTTAACCTCATTTTAGCAATTCTCATAGTCTGCTTTTAATTAAAGTTGTATTAGTAGATATCTTTTTTTTCTCACTAGATTGTGAACTCTTGAAAAGAAGGTGGTGATATGCATTTGCTAGGGCACCCAATGTGGTGTTTCACATAAGACTAGGCATTTGATAAATGCTTGTTGAATTAAATTGAATAATTAAAATCCAAAGTAGGTTGGAAAAGGATGCTGTTTTGAGGGGGCCACTGGATTCAGTTACCTGAATAGGGAAAACATACACTCAATTTTTCTAACAGCTTGCACTCAAGCTGTCATTAAAATTAAAGTCCTTTATTATACGCCTTCATTGTTGCTGAAATAATACTCTGTGCCTTGGAGCAGTAGATGTAACAACCTCCCTTAGTTATAATTTTGTGACATCAGGCATCAAGCAGTTGGGAAATTGCAAGCGCTGGTAATATAACTTTACATATAGTATATCATTACAAATGAGAAAACAGGGCCTGGGGGCAGGGATGCACTGTAATACACTTTTCTGAGAAGAAAGAAATTTCAGTTGAATGACAGTAAATTTTTGCAAAAAGCATTTTTAAGTTTTCTTTTTAAAGACGTTGCCCATTTAGTTACCCTTTAATAATTTCAGTTAAATTCAGCATGGCAACAAGCTAAAATAAAGCAAATTCTCCATTTCTCTCTCTCTCTCTCCCTCTCTCTCTCTCTCTCTCTCTTTCTCTAACACAAAGCAAAACATGATTTGGAGAGACCATTTTATGGGCTAATCCAGACACTTCTCTAGGAGCTAAGGGGTCTGACTGGACAAATCATTCTGTTTTACTTGACACATTCACAATTTTCTCCCCACCAATTCCTATGTTTGAACATTTCTGTAATTTAGTGTAAATGATCAGGGAAAACCACCTTTAATTGGGATGAGAACAAGGAATGTACCCAGTGTGTTTAAATAAGTTCCAGTGAAGTCGTATTCTAGAAGAGGAGAGTAGCAATCCCCCTCCTGGGACTTGGAATCAAGACAGAGGACTGAGTGGACTTGCTTGCAGTCTACTTAAAGTTGACTCGTCTCTTACATGCCCACACCCCTCTGATGGCCCCCTCAAATGATGATAAACACACTGTGCCAGTAGGTTACTGTGAGGTACCCAAATTCCTGTGACTTAAATGGGCCATTGTTTTAATTATTGTTGTGCTTTCTGTTATTATTATTTTTTTAAATCTCATCCAAGAAGGAGGCAGAACAGGAGTGCTATTGGAGATCTAGGATAATTAGGGACCTGGGCTGTTTTTATTATCTATGTTTGTATCTGTTTCCCTCTTCAGTATTGTTTTATAGTCATAGATGACTTGCTGGAACTACATTAGTCACCTCTGTTGTCCAGGCAGGAAGAAGAAGCATGGAGGGAAAAACAGTGAAGATCAAAAATAATGTTGCCTCAGTTTATCAGCATCCTTTGAAGAGCTTCTTGGAAACCCCACTTGATTACTTTCTCTTATATTTCAGTAGACATTTCTATAAAAAAAATGAGAGTAGAAAATATACTTTAATACCTGGGCTTAGGATTTGTCTCCCTTAAGAAAGAGGAGAAGAGGGTGCTGGGATTGTGGCTCAGAGGTGGAGCGCTCGCCTAGCACATGTGGGCCATGGTTAGATCCTCAGCACCACGTAAAAGTAAAGGCATTATGTACAACTAAAGCAAATGAAAAATAGTTAAAAAAAAAAGAGGAGAAGAATAGATAAAACACAAAGACATATTCAATATTGCTTTTGTTAGATGCTCACATAGATTGGGCAGTAAAAGGTAGTGACAGTATACTTTAAATATCTATAAAGTCTCTGTGAATTTCCAGTTTTCTTGATACAATTTGATTCACTAAGAGGAAGGAGGAGATGCCAATAGAAATAAGCCTGACATTTCCTAATGTGCTGAAAAATAATTTTGAGATGGTTTACATATCTTAGTATCTGGAATAATAAGACTGGATATATGTACCATAGCACAAACCCTTTATTAACATGACTTGCCTATTAACATCCCTAAAGATTTCTTTCCTGAGGGAGTGGTTGTCCTGAAAGGAAGCAAGTGTCTCTTTGTTCATTGTCAGCTTTCAAAAGAAGTTGAGTTGAATCCACTTTTAAACTCTTAGGAGTTCACTATTAGAAGAAGAGAAAGGAGATTTGAATTGTCTTTGATAGGAATGGAGACCAGGAAGCCCAATTTTGTGCTCATATTGACAAAAATTAAAGTAGATCCTAATATTGGCTCACCAGTAGCCACCACCTTTGCTAAACAGGAATGCTCACAAGTTTTTGTTATGATGATCACCTACTCCTTCAGAAGTACAAGTCTATAATTTTCCATTTTACTTTTATGTAAGAGTTCTGGGATCTCATTTTTCTGGTTCTGCTCTCTGCCCTTTTAAACCTCCAAGTGTGTGTGTGTGTGTGTGTGTGTGTGTGTGTGTATTTTAGAAAGAGGTAGGGGGAAATGTAGCAACCAAGACAGGAGAGGAGAATTTATGTGACCGTAGAGCCCTCAGCCATGGCTTGGAAGTCAACATGAACAGAGGCAATTTCTAAGGAGATAAATATTGCAGGTTTGCTTACAGGGCTCATTTGGCTCCAATATCTTCTCTAGCCATAAACTACACACATTTTATTAATCACAACTACCAAGTATTTATTTCTCACATTTGATCTGGCATACCTAAAATGGTCTACAATGGCATAGACTATTTGACTCAATATTAATGTTTTTTAAAGAGATAGTTCTTAAATTATAATAATCAGTTTGCAGCATCTTTAGCAGTATTTTTTCAAATACCTTTTGCATTTTAAATGATTATTTTTGAAAGTTCTTGTCATTGAACATATACTAAAGAGTGAAAAAATGTAAGTGTTCATACCAAATTCTGACTTATTCTTAAAGGTCCATACAACATCTATCATTTTTAAAGAGCATGTAGACTTTTTCTCCTCTTGTGGAAAGTTCGAAGTTGACAGTGAGTTCACCTGAAGAGATGTAATATGAAGCCAAAGCAAAGGTAAGCTGACAGGACTAGCAAGATAAGGTTTACCAAGGAGTCTGGACCCCTATCATCCGTTCCATGATCTCACCTGAAACAAAATCCTTGCTCTACTTTATCTTCCTACATATCCAAGAGATTTAAGTAGTAACTGATGCTGTCTGTAGACTTAACACCACACCCCATTTTCCTTTCTATGCCAGAGAGACCATGTTCCCCTTTTGAGACAACCTTTACTGAACACTTCCTGTTCTTGCCCAGAACATGGCTTATGGGGACAAGAGAGGCACAACAGTACTCCACACAATGCTTGGGGAGGATTTGGGTTGGGTCCTCTTCAGATAGTGCTTTCTTTAAAAAACTATTAAAGAAATTCTGGTACAGAGGATGTAGCTCAGTTGGAAAACACTTGGATAGCATGCAGGAGGATATGGATTCAATTTCCAGGACTGTTAAAGCGGGGTGGGGGTGGGGGAACAAACAAGAAAAGAGACACTGCAGAGCCTATTCTATGGCATTCTGGGACCCATGGCCACATGAATGGAGATATTTGATAGGGAGTAATACTGCCAATTTCTAAGATGTCTTTATTATATTTTGACTTTTCCATTCTATAAAATATAGAAGAGCTTCTCATTAAATGTAGTATAGCTTATTCTGACAGTCAGGTCTAAGAATCAAAAAAGTATGTCTGTTCTAAATACTGAAATGCCATGCAGCCTATAAAAATATAAGCCAAATAAGCCAAGTAGTCCAAACTTGTTTTAATGTGAAAAGATACTCAAGTAGATATTAAGCACCAAAGAAACGATTGGGTTGCATTATATTTTACAATATTAGGTAGATAGATGAATTGATGACCAGACATTAGAGTGACTTGCTGTGACTCCTGGGGAATAGCAGAATTTTTAAGAACTTTTAATAGTGGATTTCTTTCTTAAAAAGGACTGTTAGGAAAGAGGTGATGCTGGTTATCCACTTTAAGTAATTTTTGATTTTTTTAATTAAAATAATTTATCGGAATGGTGATATGTTGAGCCATTTTTATTTTCTTCTTCATACTTTCCTATATTTAAGAAAAAATCTCAAATCAGTGTTACTGTCAAAGGTATCTTTGCTGTGTTTTCTTCTTTTTATTAAAGATTCTATTTTAAAATTCATATAAACTGTTTTGATGCATTCATTAAAAAGTGAGCCCTGTATCGAAAGTTATATGGCATTAAGATCTCATATATAGATCTCATATATAACAAGAAAGAAAAAGAAAAATTAAATGCAATTAAATTTTGCTATGTGTATATGATATGCCTAAACTAAATTGTAATAAAAGTATCCCTGGTATTTATTAGTTAGATATGAGGGTTCTGAGGGATAAAAGAGAAATAAATAAGATTATTTCTTAGCCTCTCCTTGAATCCAGGACAGCTCCCCCAAAGACTCTAGTCCTCTAAAAAAATTCACTTTTATCCTGTGGATTAACCAAGCACTGCAAATTCTGATGCAAATTGATAAACCATTCAGCTACATTTGCATTAGGAATATAACTGTATTTGCCTTCCTGACATTGCATAAATATGATGATAAGAAATCCAAATTAAAGTGCTCAAAATTGAATGGGAAAAATGTGATTTTGAAACGAGAAAGAAAATCCATATAAAATGAAATTTAGATTGCATTTTTATTAAAATAGAAATATTAAAATGATTACTAAGGATTCTGAAATGGGCTTTTATCCGTTTATATTTAAACATTCCTAAATGATATACCTAGTATATAAGTAATCAAACCAAAATTTCCCTCTTTATTTTAATTGTCAACATTTTCCCCCTCTTTTACATATACACTTGTTATTTAAAAATAAAAAACACACATAAAATTTTACTTGGTTTTATGGATGGCAAATATGCCACAGCTGTTCCTTGTTAACAAATACCAGGTGATAGTTGGTTCATAAAAAGTAAATATTTTTCAGCCCCATGGGATTTTATTGCTTTAGGCCAAAGGCCATTCCAAGACTCAGGACAAAGTACATTTTCTGTTTTCTGAGTAGGTATATGTTGGAAGGAGCTGATGAGAAGGATTATGTCATATTTTGGAGGTAAGCTAATATAAGATTATA
Organism: Tamias sibiricus; assembly: GCA_025594165.1. Taxonomy (NCBI): domain Eukaryota; kingdom Metazoa; phylum Chordata; class Mammalia; order Rodentia; family Sciuridae; genus Tamias; species Tamias sibiricus. The sequence goes on from CM046659.1 coordinate 191,861,439, forward strand.
ACCAAACTGGTGTGATGAGCCATATTTGAAGTGGTTCTGGGTACACCATTTCACACAGTAGGACTACTGAAATGACCTTCACCAAGGCAAAGACATGTTGGGTTGTAGTACTTAAGGGATTAGTTAAATTTCTGTGAAGAGTGTAGACCAGACCTCATTGTCATGGTCAGTGTTTTATGTGCTTACATATTTACAACTTTTGCATCACTTTACCTTGCTCACACAATTAAAAGTAGACCCCCAGAGATGAAACAATAAAGCAGCCACTTTTAACTAATGCTCCATATTGTTTTGCAGAGATGACTGAATTTCAGAATGAATTTGTAAATGGAGATTAGATCATAGACACTCATAGTAACATTCCTTCTTCCATGCTCCAGTTGAGAATTGTCCCTGGATGTTAAGTCTCTTCTGTGCTTTTCCTTATTTGACTTCCAGGTTACACCTCTGTGCAAGCCTCGGGGAGTGCCAGAGAGAGGCAAGGAAAAAGATGTAAGTGCTTGAGGCAGGGAAATTGACAGCAACCTGGAAGTGTTCTTAACTGCAGATTTACTCAATTGATCCAAAGGGCTATGAAAAGGACTCCAACAGTGTGTGCTCCAGACTGTCTGCCCTTTTAGGTAAAGCTCTATAACTCTTGAGACACGATGTGGCAATATGCAATTAAACTTTGCCATATGTATGTGATATGCCTAAATTATTAATAAAGGTATCACACATATTACATATATAGCAACACACATAGGCATATATGTGTATATATATTGTTATATATGTGTTGCTGTATATATACATACATGTAGTATATATGCACACATATATATCGCTATATACTTACTCTGTGCATACACAGTTTGCCCCAAATATGATAAAAACAAGTTAATTCTACATTGTACAATAATTTAGGCCATCTAAATAAAAAAGCAAAGGAATTTATGTTTAAATACAGTACATTGAATCACGCACCCAAATATTTGGGCTTGAATTTTGACCCTCAATGTATACTGCAGGACTGATGTGTATCACATCTGTGCTCTGAGAATCCCTATGTCTATAGTGTGCTTCATGGTTTGGGAGGTACTTTCATGAACACAACATTTTTTGGATCTTTACAAAAGATCTGAGGTTTATGGAGGAATTATTATTCCAATTTTCCAGTTGAGAAAACTAAGACTCAGGATGGAATAGGGGGATTAAAAACACAGCTATTAGTATCAGGAGACCTGGTTGCTGCCTCTAGTTTTACCTGTGGTCTTATCAGGGTATGTATGTTTTTCTCTGAGTCTCAGTTTATTCATGTGAAACATGAGGGAATGTACAAGATGACTGTAAAATATTTGAGTTATGAAATGCTCAGCTATGACATGAATCAAAAATTCTTGAATCTCTTTATTACTTCCACCATCTCTTCAGGTTCCACAGGACCCTCTTTAGCATCTATAAATTCACTACATACTGAATAAATTCATATACATAATTAAAAACTAAACTTTGCATGCTATAATAAAACCTTTCAAAAAGCACATAAATGATGTATAAATGACTGCATTTATATTTGTTTATATTTTGTTTGTACATATAGCATAAATGTATATAAATTATATGTAGTAAATATTGGTAAATATTTCAAGTTAGAGTATTCTCTAGTTGTGAAATCTTAATGATAATTAATTGATAGTACACTGTTAATATTAAATTTGTAAAATCTTTTGATATCTCTTATAAAAATTCTGTATCTTCCAACACTAAAAACATTTCTTATCTTACATTTATGCAATGTTTAGAATTTTGATTTTGTAACTCTTAAGGGTATCTTTTTAAATGAAAAATGCACTGTAAATCTTACATCATATCATATATTATACTTTGAGATTTAATTTAAGAAATTATTCATTATGGAATGGCAGTCAGCGTTGCTACATGCAATTCACTAGAATATTGGATTAATACAATCATTCTGTGTTAACAGTGCAGATAAAACAATTAAATTAGCTCTGAATTGGTCTGTATTAGTTGTGGACACACACGCACCTTATTAATACAAAACACTTCATTTTTTCTCTACATTCTTTTCTCTCCTACTGGATTATAGTAAACCTATCCCCATACTTCATTGTCAGTGCTAGGTTTGAAGATTTAATTGCATTCATTATTTTGGACTGAATACTGGTTAGAAATAGTCTTCAAAGATTAAACTGTTTATCTGGGTATGAAAAAATCTTTTGGTGATTTGCCAAAATTCTCTTGTTCACAAGAGAAAGCTTTTCTGTCAAAAGAAAGAAACACATTAACAGATTTTCTCAACTGATATCACAGCTCTAGAGTCATTAGGGCAAAACACCTTCACCTCCAAATACTTTGATTACCCAGTGTGTAATGAAGACCTGGGCTGTCATCTTGAACTCTGATAATCCTATCCTCTGAGTAGGAATAGCAACCTGGATTTATAGCCATATTGGAAATTCTGTTTACCAAGTTGATTCCATTTGCTTTTCCACCTTGCTGGTGTCTTAGTCAGCAAATAGGTCTCTTCTTTATTAAAATGGCACAATCACTGAATTGTAGTCACAAAATTGTACTACCTTTGAAACAGAAATGTTAACCAGTTTTATTTACAGGTGCCCACATCACAAAACTACCAAAGAAAATTTATTTTAGTTTTGAAAAAAAATGTTTATTTAGTCATTCACACAGCAAACATTTATTGATCACCTATTTGCATACTGTTCTATCTTACTACAGTAATATAGAATCTAATAGAGAATCTAATGCTGAGTAAGGGTCTTGTAGAGTCCTGAACACCTGGGTTGAGATTTTTACTTAGTTATTTATTAATTTTATGACTTTAGGTTTTTATCTTCTATTCTGTCTTCTCTTTACATGTATGTATATATGTGTATGTTTGTGTAAAGTGGAAATTATAGCTATTGTGTTAGGTTATAGTATGAATTAGAAATTAAACATACCTTATACAGTTCTCAGTAAAAGCACAGCGGCAGAATAAATAATGGTTCTCAGCAGTGTGGTGTATTAATAAGACCCAGCCTGCATCCTCAAAGGAGTTTACATTTTGGTAGTATAATACATGAGATGCCTAATGTGAAAAATCTCCAAATTACTCATAAAATATACTTTATTTTGTCCCCTACAACATATTTTCTGGTTCATTTCTCCTTTTAGTCCTATGTAGGCCACATTCTGTGTCTCTGTTGTGTCAGCCAAGGTCCATTCAGGAAATGGGAATCCTTAGTAGTTGCTTCAGTTGAAAAAAGCTAATATAGGAATTGATTATACATCTGTTGGACAGCTATAAAGGCAAAAAGAGAACTGCACAGTAACTGTAATCCTAAGGATAGGGGAACAGTTGAGGAGGTTAGGCTTATCAATCCCCAGGATAACAAAGAAAAGACTTAACAAAATTTAGGCTTAGATTTCCATTCAGCTGATGCAGAAAAGTCACAGGCTGCAGCAGGGTCTCTCTATAGATCTGTCCTCTTCACGCTGGTTCCCTCAGGGCTACTGTGGAACTTATACTGGGAGTGCCACAAATATGAACTAGCAGTTGAGGCCAACTGTGCTGCTGGGCTGAAAGGTATGGCTGGGGCTAACTGAAAGAAATATGAGCAGAGAAGGAAGGTGACGGTTTTCCTCCCCTCCTCTTGCTGCCTCTTTTCCTCTGGTGCCCATGTTGGCAGAACCTATCCAGAAGCCAGCTATAAAGTATCTAGCTTCAAAGTCCCAGCTCAGACATCACAGAGCAGGGGACTAGAACAATGGGGAGGGGCCTGGGAGAGAATGGCTTACAAACTGGCCTACACCTGGATAAACAGCAACTTCATGCCTTGATTTGTGAGATGAAAATCTACTCCCTCCCCCAAAGACTTGGGAACTCACCGACTCCTTTGGCTTACTTGAATATGTTCACTTTTGAGAAGAACCAAATCCACATGAATGTTTAAAGTAAATATTTGTGGATCTATATTCAGAATTTTGGATTTAAATTTCCTTTGTAAATAGTTATAGCTTTTCTTACTTATTAAAATAATCTTTGAAGACTGCATGCTCAATAGAAAAGGAAGTTATTTTGTTATTCCTTCAAATTTTTTTTAAAAAAAATCTTTATACAATTCTGTTGGTAACAATAGGGAACATACCTGAATCTGGGAAATCTTTTTTATTTACTCCAATGGCTTGTTAAATTTGATTAGATATATGTCCATTAGTATTAGAAAATTTATTATGAGGTTAAAAATTTATTAAATGCTGAAAGTTACTGAAGAAGTATTAAAAAGAATATATCCACTGCTTTGTTTGGTTTCAACTGAAATTACTAGAAAGTGACATCACCTCTATAGGAAGATGCAGAAGCTAAGTATTGGTAAAATATGTACATATTTTGTATTTGTTACATTTTAGAATTTCTTCTAATGTTTATAAAGGACTGTTTATAGCATTTCTAAATTCAACAAATTTAACAAGTATTTACTAGTATCTCATAAGTGCCATGAACTGAGGAATGAGTAAATAGAACCTGCAAAGTCCAGGCATGCAGGGAGAGGAGAAGAAAGGTGACAAGCAAATAAACCCAGAAACAATGTGAAAAGTTATCAAGGCAAAAAAATCTGGGTTATTTTTGAGAGTGTTTGTGTCATCAGATAAGTCTTTGAGATGCTATTTGGGGTGAGATGTGAGGGGTGAAGAGGGAGTGGTGGCTTTGTGAAAGGCATTGTAAACTGAGGAACTGGCAGGTGGTAAGTAGGAAATAACTTGTCTCTTTCAAGGTAGCACCTTAGAAGATACTGTAGCTAATCCACAGAGAGAAGAGGATGAGTTTGAAGGGGTAGTTGGTGCCAGACCATGAAGGACCTAGAGGGCACAATAAACAGTTGGGCTTTTATTGCAACAAAAATGGAAATGAGGATATTTCAAATATGGGAGTCAGTAGGCTGACTTACAGTTTTAAAAAAACATTCTGGTAACTGCAGAGATTGGATTCTAAGAGGTTAAAACTGAAACAAAGAGAACACTAGAAGAAGAAAGCCAGGATCTAGGCAAGATATGATGATGGTTTGAGGTGCACTTTGGAAGTGAACCTTGAAAAACTAGCTAATGACGTGGATGGGGAAAGGAGAGTGGAGAGAGGAACCATTATGCTGCCTGTGGTTTAGATTAAGCAGCTAAATGGACATTGATATTATTGTGGATATGGTGGAAATAATAAAAAGGAATACTCAGCAGGGAAAGAAGAAAAGTGAATCCCATTTTAGACCGTAGGAAGTTTCAGACATCTTTAAGATATTCAAGTATAGATATCAAAGAGGCAATTGAGCATCGAAATTTGAAAATAACAGCAGAAATAAAGGCCAGTGATAAAAATTAGTGGTTTATTTTTGTCCATGTTTTGTAAAATCATCCTGTGGAATATAAAGCTGTGTGTTAGGAAGTATTCACTTGGGGGAGATAATATATAGAGAGAACATCCAGCATTTCAAAGACTGGGGGAGTAGGAAGAGCAACTAAATGCAGCTGAGAAGTGGGAAGAAAAGCAGGAGTTGAATCTTATGAGGGCCAAGGAAGGGGTGTGTGGAATGAATAAATGAGCAAACTATATCTTGTAGGAGCCAAGTGAGCTTGCAGAGAAGTCCAAGTAGATCAAGAGACAGAAGTGTCCATTGGATTTGACCACATGGAGGTTTACATTGACCTTGACATGAACAATTTCATGTCATGGGTAGTTTTATAAGCCTATATATATTCAGGTTTTTATGAGCCTCAGGTGGTTGATAGGAAGGAATAATAATCGCCACAATTTTTGTCAAGTCTGAGGAAGAACTGTCTGCTGACTTATCACATTTTCAGTTAGAGGATAATATTTGATGTAAGTGGCTCTGAAAGGTTTTCTGCCTCCTCTGTGATTGGAATCCATAACTGAAAATTGATCCAGCATGGTAACAAGAATGCTATCCTCCTGTTTAATCTTTTTCTCTGTTGGGCACTCACTGAAAATGATAGCGAAGAATCGTTTCAGTGCAATCGGGCTGGGGAAACTAGTAGTAACCAGTGTAGGAAAAGCAAGCACTATTTCATCTGAATAACCGGATTCTTTCTAGAATGTTAGAGTAATGTTCTTTATATGAGCAATTTCCTTTTTATTCAATGTCAATATAAATTACTAGAACTAAAAAGTGAAATAAGTTTACTTATTCAGGGATACTCTACAGAGGAAAATCTAATGTCTGTGGATGTTATTCAATTACTTTTTTATTGGAGGGCAAGCTTAATTTGCTATTTTAGTTGATAAGAAGATAACATTTCCTTTTTTCTTAACTATGCTATATTTTTTTAAATGACAAAGGCATTGCTATCCTGTTACACACTGTGAATGCTGAAATTTATGAGTGCAGAAATTTGTTCTCCATATTCTTACAATACATAGTTCTGCTTTGCCATGTGGAGCTATGCAATATACACATGCCATTAATATATATTTTTATGTAAAAGTTATAATGAACTTGTAACCATTTATTTACTGTAAATTTTAGTTATAATTTTTCAAAGGGGCATCTGTGTTAGCTTTCTACTGCTATGACAAAATACCTGAGATAAACATCTTAAAGGGAAGAAAGATTTATTTATATACAGTTTCAGAGGTTTCAGTCCATATTTGCTTGGCCCCATCACGTTGGTGATGCTGAACATCATGGTGGCAGGAGCATATGGTGAAGGAGGCTGCTCATCTCATGGCAGTTAGGAAGTGAAAAGAGAGAGGAAGGGACTGGATGTCCAATATCCTATTCAAGAACATGCTCCCAGTGATCTAACTTCCTTCAACTGGGTCCCACCTCCCCAAAGTACACGGGCTTATGACCAAGCCTTTAGCATATGGACCATGGTGATCATTTAAGGTCCAAACCATAACTACCTCCTAATGTTACTTGTCCCCCAAATCCAGGCTGGTACCTTACAAATTTATCTCAACATAGGCTACAGTTTTCTCTCTCTTAGCTATCTCAGATCTGAAATGTCTGAAACAAACTCATGATTTTTCTCTACATGCTTATTCCTCTTCCATTGTTCCTTATCACAGTGAATGGCATCCTCATGGATATCAAACTTTGATCTTGAATTCCTCACTTTTCCTTCTACCATGGTCAGCCCATTACCATGATCTGTCCATTTTTCCTTTTGCATCTCCTTTTGTCCATATTGTCTTGTCAGCTTCCATGCCCAAAATACCATTCACACTCACCTACACGATTATAATACCATTCTAAATGGCCTCCATGTATTTATTTCAAACCATTCTTCAGATCACAGGCAGTATGCTGATTTCAAAATCCAAATGTGAGCATATCATTCCTGTTTATTACCTTTCTGTGACCTGCTAGCGTCATTGGAATAATGACCAAAATGCTTAAGAATCTTGCTTATGATGCTCTGCAGTTTTCTCCTGCCTCAGTTTATAGCATTCTGCCCCTCCACCCCCTTTCATTCATTATCGTCTTTTTCCTTTCCTTTTTTTTTTTCTTTTTTTTTTTTTTGGCCACATCAAGTCCCTTCAACCTCAGAGCTTCCTACTCAAATGGCACTTCCTCATGAAACCATCCCCCAAACCCAGGTTTTCTCCATCTTTTCTTCAGAGCACTTACAGCTATAGATTTTTACTCATATGCTATGGTAAGTGCTGTGAAATATGTTGATTAATATCCCTTTCTAAGTGTAGAATATAAATTTCATAGGGAAGTGAATTGTACCTGCTTCTATTTGCCATATATTCTCAGCACTTACTACCAGTAGCATAAGATTACTCAGTAGGCATTTGTTGAATGAATGAATGAATGAATGATCTGGAGAGGTCTATATAAAAATTATAAGGCTGATTCAGTGCATCATTCTACAAGCCTGAAAAAATCAACTTAAAGTTCATATCCTTCTGAGTTAATAGAACCATCCTTGTATGTAAAGATCAGTACATTTCAAGATTAAAGTTGATTTCCTATTAACTTACTATGTGTAGATTGGCATGTCATTAATAATGTCAGACTATGGAGCTCTATGGAAAAGTAATTTTTTTATATGTTATACAACATTTATTGTTACTGTTTGTAATTGTAATAGTAGCTTGAAAACCCCACTCAAACTTTATTTTACTTACTTGAATTTAGTAGAAATATATATTTGGAAATAGTGGTTTAGATACAGATTTGTAGTAAACATTAAACACACTGGCATGAATCTGTTTTTTCCCCTATGTTAAGTTCAATTTTTCTATAATTTCTCAAATTTATCTCAATAATTTTGAAGTACAATTCTACTTTGGAAAGATCATTGTTTTTCTATTTATAACTGAAGTCTCTGCTAAAAAAGAATATTCATTTTTATCACCTGGATGTTTGACGGTTATATAATTGATCATAGGGAAACTTCATTGCCTTATTGCTAGATTTTTATAAGTCAAATCATGAGAATTGAGTTGGTTTATTAGTAACTACTATTCATATTTCATTGGTACTTAATACATTATGGTCACATATAAATATTAGTCATGCTAATCCAAGTGCAATTTATAATTTTGAAAGTAAACTGATTTTGGTTTCTTTCTGATAAATCCAATCATATCTTTCAAGAATTGTTTGCCTCAATTTGATGCATGCTTCACAGCAGCATAAATGAGAAAAGGTGTCTATAATCTTCTGTAATGACACACATAAGTATTCTGTTTTTACTCCATTAAATTTTTGTGACATTAATCAAATATTTCTGATAAAAGCTGTCATCTTCATATTTTTATTACTCAGTTATGATAAAATGTATACTGGGATAGATTTTCTACTCTAAAATTTAACAGTATCGAAATATTTGACATATATGTTGAATACGTATTAAGATATAACAGTTAATTTAATGATATATACTGATATCTTTCATGTTCTTTATTTTTCAGAAATTTATCTAAAGGAAGTTGGTAAAGAGGCCTTTCTAAAATTAGAAATCATAATGATATAATAACTTAATACTGTTTTATCCTGTAAAGATATCTCACTTGTATAAATATACTTCTGATGAGATTTTGATTTTGAAGAAATTAAGTCATTTATCTCTTGTATCCCAAATCAACTTATGAGGCTCTTCCTTATTAACATTTTAATTTGGGAAATCCCCACACAATCCTAATATTAAAAAGAAGTGACAGTAATTTTGATTGTCACTATGACCCTCTTAAACAATAGCTACAGCATATGAATTGGGTAGTTTATGAAAATTATAATGTGTTTTCTTTTAGGAAATCACTTAAATTCATGTTATAAAGTTTTTTTTCACTCAACTTTAACCTTGACACAGAAGATGCTGAGTGCTGCATTGACAAGGAAAATGTCCCTTTGTTGTGCCAGAGGGCAAGATCTTTGAATAAAGGCAAAAAATAGTCATGGCAGCACCTGTAGTGTGTTTAAGTTAAAATAAGAACGTAAAGGTCTTAGTGTACTTCCTTAGAAGGTGCTCTGAGGAGTCAGTAGCTATGTTCCCCCCACAGCTTCTGGGACAGACTGGCTATTACATTAAGTATATTAGGTAACAGTATGGAGCACAAGGACTCTTTTCAGTATAATGGCAGAGGCTTCACTCCCTGGGTTAAAATCTTACTTGGGGCCCTGTTTGTTGATATATTTGCAACAAAAAGCCATTAACTTGCAGGGTCAAGGGGTTAATGGAAGAAATATTCTTGTCTTCCTATTATCTTGTAACATTTTTCTGGGACCTGAAGAAAGATAACACTTTTCTCCCCCAATTTCTCTTGGCAGTTTTAAAAATGGTGATTTCACATTTCCTTGACTAAATAAAAGATTAAATGCCAATATGGAAAGCTTTAGATTTGTACTTAGTCAAGCTGACAGTTCAGACAGGCATTCTATCATGACCACCTTTGCTGCGGTCACTGACTGGCATCCAAGACAAAATAGGAAGAAGGTGCCTTAATGGTTTCTTGATTCCCATGTCTTAGGTTTTTCTTTCCTGTTTCATTTTAGGTAAATTAGTCAACTGTCTTGTGAAAGAAGGCAAGAAAATTTCATAAAACATTTAAAGTAAATCAAAATTACATCTACTAATGCAAAAGAAACTGTCTAAAAAAATTTACTCAAATTGGTGCTCCCCAAATTACAGATACCTTAGAGTATATAGAGCGGTAAAACACGTTGTTCTAAAGAAATTTTTATTAAAATTATATTGATGATTTTAATGGATTAATAGATGGAATTTGCCTAGATTTTACAGGTGGAAATAATTGCCTGACAAACTTTATTTCTGTCATTTTTCTTTGAAAACAATATATTGAATAACCCAACTGTTCAAATATAATCTATCTGATTAAATTAGGCTATGCATTGCAATTTAGGAATCATTGGAATATTTTCTTGTATAAAAAGATTCCATGGGAAATTTTGCCTGGATATGCAACCAGTTAGGGGATTCTCCCAATTAATTAAAACAAGTCCTTTCAGGATGTAATAAGAGTTTTTCTGAGTACTTTAGGAAACTTGTCTCTCTTTCCTCTCTGAAGGACAGAATATCTTTATATATTTCATTTGGAGGTTAGTCATACCGTAGGAATATTTACCACTTCAGAGTTGTCTTGAATTGAAATAATCCCAGGTTATTTAATTGGAGTTCTCTGCTAACAAATGCAGGTTGTGCTGGTTTGATTTGACACAGCTTGGATGGTGGATTTGACTGATTTTACTAATTAAATCTGCCACAAAAGTCAATGCACGTGGATACAAATGGTTACAGTCCTCCATTGTTTCACTGATAATTTATCTTGACAACACACATGTGACTTTTCTCTTTATTCAGTGTTTATATAAAGGGAATTTTTTAACACATAGTTTTTAAATTCTTCTGAAATTCTAACCCTAAAATGGTAGAAGGCAGGAGGATGCGATTACAACTCTGTTTAAAATAATTTTTAAAATGATGAATGAGGAAGTTGGTGGAAAACTTTTCCGTAATTGGATTTTTTTTTTTTCCAAGAATGAGTTGAGATGAATCTTTGTAATAGGTTCTTTGGTATTGTAGAGCTATGATGAGCCACCTTTCCTATGTCCACCAACACTGAGAACATGCCACTTCACACAGACTGGTGCTTTTCTCCACTTTTTCTACTTTTTCTTTGTAAAATGCCCCAAGGATTTGGGTTCTTTAGTTCTATGTACCTTTATGCTGAGCCAATTTGTCCATCTAACAACTATAGCGGTCAAAGTACAGATTTTGTGTATTCATTTGTACAGACTTTGTATATTCATGAGCTAGTTAAAATTTTCAGAGTTAATGTTTTGCTCCAAAGATGTTTTAAGACCTCTTTTGGTAATGTTTATTTTGCACATTCTCACACCAGGAGTTCTTCATATGGAATTAACTAAAATTAAAATATATGCTGACCATTTTCTAATGCCTATTTCTAAAATACCTCCCATTAGAAAAAAAACAAACATATTTATGGTTGTGGCAGGGGTGTGGTTTCCACAGATGCTTACCAATAATGCAGTCGTCTGTGCAGGCCACTACTGTATAATGGCTATTGTTTTGGCCTCATCTGTGATAATGTAATAGGTCTTGGCGATCTGTAAAAGCCACTCTACTGATGTATGAAAAAGGAAAGCAAAAGTCAGAAACTGAAATTGAGACACTCGATTATCACCGAACATTCTTGTGCTTTCTTTTTACAGTTCCCAACCCTATTTGTTGAATTGTTTACCCTTGGATTTTCCAAAAGATGAAATCTTAGCAACTTCTAAGTTCTGCCCACCAAGACTACAGTGGGTCAATATCCATGTCCTTGAGACTTAACACAATTACAATCTAGAGATATGCAGAATAGAGAAGGATTAATTATATACGTCTCTCTGAACTATGGTGCATAGAAGTGGTTGACAAGGGAATGTCAGCCTGCCATTAGCCATGATGTCATACACTTCAAACTGAATGGCTTTAGTACAGAAGCCTGAGATGTATGTCCCCAGTTCCCTTTTAGTACACAATGATATTAGCACTTGTTCTTCCTACACAAACTGTTTCTAACCATAGAAGATGGTAATCTTGTTCACAAGTGGGAGAGTCCTGATGTAAAAATTTGAGTGAAAAGATTTAGATATAGTTTCCTCACATTTCTGGACATCTTTACAGTAACAAAGTGTCCCATTTATAGTTAAACACTTACATTAAGGAAGACTTAAAGATCTGGGGCATCTTATTGCCATTGTAAAAATATTCCCTCCTATTATATAACTTCAGAAGTTCAGAAGAAAACAAAAGTCATTAAAAGCATCACTCTCCCTAGCAGATGCCATTAATAGATAAGCTTGTACCTTTAGCCACATATACCTATTATGTCTTTTAATTTGGACTCAAATCTATTACATAGTCTAAGTGTTAATAGAAATATAAATTACAACAGTATTTTTAAAATAAAAGTATGTAACAAATACACACCTTTTGCAAAGTAAATAATGACAACATAATAATTGTTCCATCTGATAGTCTTGTAAATTTGTATTACAAATGAATATTTCTGTGCATTTCTGTATGTCTGTCCCTCCATCTCTGCTTCCATATCTGTTTCCTCTTCTGTCTCTTTCTCAAACATACACACACACACACACACACACACACACACGCACGCACGCACGCACACACAAACCTAGTGATATCAAAAGAAATAACTGTTTTTACAGTTTGTTAGTATTTGCTGAAGGTTTTTTAGTTAGAATTTTTCACTTTTAAGGATATTAGAGTTGATTCTGCTGCTTGTGTTGTATTTAATTGAATTTTATTAGTCATCTTTCACCAGCTGCTTAATGTCAATGGAACTTTCATCCTTAGACCTGAGTTAAAAATTTCTTTTACATACGATCAGTGTGGTTTAGGACTCACTAGTTCCTACTACAGTGATGCTTCCCATCACCCATATACAATTTCATTTAAGACAAAATAGCAGCTCCAGCAGAAAACAAGTGTAGTCTTCTCCCCTGTAAGTTGTAATTGAGGTTATGGCACAGCATATTGCCTGTGGCAGAATCTATTACCAAGAAATGGAGACCATGATTTGAAGCTGGCTGCAGTGTAAGCAAAATGAATTAATTATTAGCAGCACAGAATTGAAGGAAAATACAGGGTTTCTGAAAGTGAAATATATTGGCATTTTTAAAAAGATGGAACAGCAAGGAACTTACAGATGAATCACCAGTCTTTCCCACTCTCCTTGCCCCTTGGAATTTTTATATGCTTAGGTTAAGATGATTATTCATAAATTAAGTCACACTTAACTCAGAATTTATGGAAATATTTTACTGTGTATTTTATCATCCTCTAATTTGATATTTATATAGTTTAATGTCTAACTCTTACTTTCACTTGGGAAGGTAAATGGTTGAAGGATTGAAATAAATTAGATTCGATATTAATAGAGTTACATTTTTCTGTTCAAGTATGGCTCAGCAAAGGCAAAAATTGGACTTTTTTGAGTCTGTGAACATTAATTCATATCATAAGTTGTGAACTTCAGAGTGAATTCGTTTTTGTCACCAGTATGAGCAAAGAGGAAAACCACCTCTGTCATGGTCACTCATGGCTGTGGCCATGTTAATCCTTTTTTTACACCTTTATTTTATTTGTTTATTTTTATGTGGCGCTGGGGATCAAACTCAGTTCCTCACACATGCTAGGCAAGCACTCTGAGTCACAACCCTAGCCCATGTTAATCTTTCCTAAGATTTTTCCTAGTGTTTTTTCTAAAGGGTGTTGCAAATGAGATAAGAGAGAGAGAGAGAGTGTGTGTGTGTGTGTGTGTGTGTGTGTGTTGGTATAAGTGTTGATAACAAGTAATGAGGATGTAAATTCTGGTACCTCAACAATGAGTTCCTACACTGAAAAACCCAGTTCTTAAGCTGTTTGTGGATCTCTATCAGATCTTTAGATGAGCTTCAATGGGTCACGAATCCCTTGAAATTTTGTGAGCATGTAGATATGCCTTTTCAGGGGAGATTGTCTTAATTTCTATCATATCTCAAAAGGAAATATGAAGTATCCCTTAAGAAAATCCTACTTCCTGTAGTGTAATGGTTGCCCAACATTTTGGTTCCTTAATATTTCTTTAAAGAAAAAATACTTTTCTACCTGCTTTCTGGTAGTCCCGGCTAGTACTTTAAAATCCAGTTCCATTAATCTTTTTTTTTTAAATATTTATATTTTTTAGTTGTAGGTGGACACAATACCTTTATTTTATTTATTAATTTTTATGTGGTACTTAAGATTGAACCCAGGGCCTCGCACATGCTAAGTGAGTGCTCAACCACTGAGTCACAACCCTAGCCCACATTAATGTTTTGATTAGAAACAACTCCTCTTAGATTCTAGTAGTGACTTCACTATATGTTAACATTTTCCATTTTTCATATTTTCCTTTTTTGACCCCTATAAATCTTAAATTTAAGACTAAAAGCTGTATGGATTACCAATGAGGTACCATATTCAAAGTAGTCTTTCTGTTCATATTAAACATTGGACACTTGAATGATCATACATCATATTTGCTAAAAGCTATGTGTATATTATCCAAATCCTCTTTAAGAAAGTAGTGAAGCTCAATAGTAACATAAAACAGCATGGTATTGGCACCAAAATAAACTTGTAGACCAATGGTACAGAATAGAGGACGCAGAGACTAACACATATAATTACAGTTATTTTATATTAGACAAAGGCTCCAAAAATGTACATTGGATAAAAGGTAGACTCTTCAACAAATGGTGCTGGGAAAACTGGAAATCCATATGCAAAAAAATGAAATTAATCCCCTATCTCTCACCATGCACAAAACTCAACTCAAAGTGGATCAAGGACCTAGGAATTACACCAGAGACACTATGCCTATTAGAAGAAAAAGTAGGCCCTAATTTCCGACATGTCGGATTAGGCCCCTACTTCCTTAATAAGACTCCTATAGCACAAGAATTAATATTAAGAATCAATAAATGGGATAGATTCAAACTAAAAAGCTTCTTCTCAGCAAAAGAAACCATCAGTGAGGTGAATAGAGTAGTGAGGTGAATAGAGTAGTGAGGTGAATAGAGAGCCTACTAAATTGGAACAAATTTTTACCATATGCATGTCAGATAGAACACTAATCTCTAGAATATATAAAGAACTCAAAAATCTTAACAATAAAAAACCAAATAACCCAATCAATAAATGGGCCAAGGAACTGAATAGACACTTCTCAGAAGAAGATATACAATCAATCAACAAATACATGAAAAAATGTTCAATATCTCTGGCAATTAGAGAAATGCAAGTCAAAACCACTCTAAGATTTCATTTCATTCCAGTCAGAATGACAGCTATTAAGAACACAAACAATAATAAATGTTGGAGAGTATGTGGGGAAAAAGGCACACTAACACATTGCTTGTGGGACTGCAAAATGGTGCAGTCAATCTGAAAAGCAGTATGGAGATTCCTTGGAAAACTGGGAATGGAACCACCTTATGACCCAGCTATCCCACTCCTTGGTCTATACTCAAAGGACTTAAAAACAGCATACTACAGGGACATAGCCACATCAATGTTTATAGCAGCACAATTCACAATGGCTAAACTGTGGAACCAACCTAGATGTCCTTCAATAGATGAATGGATAAAGAAAATGTGGTATATATACACAATAGAATATTACTCAGAATAAAATAATGGCATTTGCAGGTAAATGGATGAGGTTGGAAACCTAAGTAAAGGTAGCCAGTCCCCAAAATCCAAATGCTGAATGTTTTCTCTGATATAAGGAGGCTGATTCACAGTGGGGTTGTGATGGGGAGCATAAGAGGATTAGAGGAACACTAGAAAGGCCAATGGGGAGGAAGGGGAAGAGAGAGGACAAAAGGGTAAATAAAGAAAAAAAAATGGTAGAACGAGATGGATAACATTACCCTAAGTGCATGTATGAAGACACGAATGGTGTGAATATACTTTGTATATAACCAGAGATTTGTAAAAATGTGCTCTATATGTGTAGTATGAATTGTAATGTAGTCTGCTGTCATATATAACAACTTAGAATAAAAGAAAAGAAAATAAATAAAATTAATTAAGATTTGTTTTACAGCCCAGGAAAAAAAAAATTAGTGAAGCTCAGAAAGGTTAAATAATTTGCCAGATATGACACAGTTAAGAGGTAACAGAACCAGGATTCAATCTAGGCCTCTGATTTTAGAGTCCATAAGCTTGAGGACTTGCTATAATGCCACCCATTGTGGATGAACAAGGCCCATCGGTTTTCAAATTTTGAGTATTACACATCTAAGAAGAGTAATCTTCTAAACGTTTCCTTTTCTTTTTAAATTTTTTTTTAATTTTTCTTGGAATTTATACTGCAATGGCTTAACTAGGAGAACAAAACAAAACAGTATTCCTAGCAAGTTATTGCTACCCAGTTCACAAAGGTAAGATGTTTTAAGATTGTCTCCTTGTTCAGGTTTTCACGAATGCTCAGATCCTGGGACTAACACTTTCTCTCTGTGTGATCTTAGAGACATCATCTGATATCTCATGCTTCAGTTCCCTTTTGTCTAGAGTAGGGTCATTGTAAGAATTCAATGAGCTAATGTAAGTAAAACATTAGAAATAGTGCATAGTACATAATATGGACTCAGTAAAAGGTTGCTATTATTATTAGGTATAAATCAAATGGGAAGTCTTATTTCCTGTGAGCATCTAGCATGCCTTTGGGTAGAAATGGCCATAAAAATGACAGTGATTTACTTACAATGATACTCTGTGTCTGAAGCTACCCTTTTCTCCAGGACTCAACAGAATACCTCTGACACCAGATGTATGGGAGTTTCTCTCCAGACATTAAGCAATCATTTTGCTAGCTGACATCACCTGGGTGTCCAATAGTTCAATTTGATTCTGACATTGTATACCTGTAGTTAGATCTCACAGGGTAAGGGCTCAGTCCCACAGAATGCCCTCTCTGCCCCACTTCAGATGTCAGTCACAAGCTCCAGACTGTGATCTGTGCCTCTGATCAACTGACTCTAAACTGAGGTTCCCTCGACTCCCTGAGGTTTGATTAATTTGCTAAAATGGCTCACAGAACTCAGAAACACATTTACCCATTAATTACAAAGGATGAAAAGAAACAGTCAGAAGGGCAATAATGTTTACAGGGGTATGAAACTTCTACAGTGTCTGTATATACTACACTCCAGAAACCTCTGTGTTCATCAATCTGGAAGTTCATCAGCATCCTGTCCTTTTTTTTTTTCAAGCTTTTATGGAGGCTTTATTATGCAGATATAATTGATTGCATCATTGGTGACTGGTGATCAATTCAACTTTCAGTCCTTCTCACCTCCCAACAGTTGAGGGGTGAGGCTGAAGGT
This sequence comes from Tamias sibiricus, assembly GCA_025594165.1. Classification (NCBI taxonomy): domain Eukaryota; kingdom Metazoa; phylum Chordata; class Mammalia; order Rodentia; family Sciuridae; genus Tamias; species Tamias sibiricus. Next base: position 191,878,874 of record CM046659.1, read on the forward strand.
CCCTGTCTTCTCATCATGCCTTAATCTTCTTGTGACCAGTTCCCATTCTGAAGCTATCTAGTGGCTTTAGTCACCAGTTATAATACTAGCAAACAAAAGATATTCCAGAGATTCCGGAGGGTTTTAGGAGCTGTGTGCCAGGAAACATTTGAAGACCAAATATATTTCTTATTGTAAGTCACAATATCACAAGCCTCCAAACTCTGCAACCTTGTAGCAACTCTTTCCATAGATGACCTTCATTTAAGTAGTCCAGGCAGAATCCACACATTGCAAAATCCACACACTGTATGCTGAGGCTAAGAGGGGAAGCTTCCTGAATCCTGTATTTCTCTAAAAAATGAGTCACATTTTTAAAAATGTAAGCTATAATTTTTATTCCCTGCAAAGGTGTAATTTGCTGGTGTAAATTGTGTCTAGGTCAAGTTTCTGCATGATGGCTTATTTCAAGTTATATAATTGAGTATGCATTTTAAAGGGAATCAGCAATGAGGCTTTGGAGAGAAAAAAATCTTTTGAAATCATAAGTAGATGCTTTACGATTTAGGATTTTGCATGTCTCCTTTTACATTTAGGTTTTCACATCTCTAGATATGTTTCCAAATAGATAGCTAAGTTTCCAAATGACACTCTTGTGTTTATAAATTTAATATTTACCATAATAGAAATATCACAATATTCATTCCTTGAAATCATTTATGTATGTGTTCATGTGTGTGCACATGTTAATCTTTCAACATCTGAATTCCTCCTATAGAAGTGTAAGTATAAAATTAGTATGTCATTTTGAGAGATGCTGATCAGTTTTTCATTTTGTAGGTAAATACTAGTTGAGTTGCTCTTTGAATAAGTTTCCCTTTGTTTAATTTAGCATTCAATCATAAGTTCATAATACCTGTAAAAAACTCTAACATCACAGCATTTGTTGATCATTCACTATGTGCTAAACATACTGTTGAATCTTCATTTAACTCTTAAAATTAACAACCTAAAGTGCCAAATTTTTAAGATACTGAATACAGGTTGGGAATTGTTCTTTAAAAGTTAGTATTTTCATATTCTATTTGAATCTTATATCTAAATGTTGCACTTAAAGTAGGTCATTTAGCTGTTGATTTTGCTCCCAAATAACTTGGGCCATCTTAGTACAATTGGATGTTCCTGAACATCACATTTTTTTTTTCTGCTTCCAACTGCAGAACCCACATTGAAAAGCATTGAGTGGAGAATGGAATGAACAATAAATTAAGTCTCAGTTTCTTATCACTTTTAGAACTTTGACAATGTACAAAAAGTTAAGATGCTAGGTTTCGGGGTGGTGAAAAGAGAGGTTATCAAAAGGGAAAAAAAAAAATAGATGAAGGTTTTAAGATGCAGAAGAAAGAGGATTGTTTACTGGCTTAAATTCCCAGAGATGGAACACAGAGAAAACTGTAGTCCCTGTCCCACTTTATTTTCTCTGTTTTCCAAATATCTGCAGATCTTTTTCAATTTCATAAACAAATTTTTAAACAAAAATGTTGTTTAAAAAGTCAATAATTAATAGAAAGTTAGGCATGAATTAGAGTCAGATAGCCAACATAAAGCAAGGTTCCAAATCCATAAGAGTATCAGAATGAAAATTGTTAAATTATAGAACTCTTAAAGCTTATTTATTTTTAGTCTATAAAGATTGCTTTATATCTCTATTTTTTATCTTAAAAATACATATAAATGCATCACATTTCTTCAACTTCTAATAGAATAGAGCCAGTTTCATATTTATACATGTGTATTATATAAACTGTATTTTTAAAGATAAATGTAAATACTCCTTTTTTCACCTAATATTAATGTAGAAATGAAAAATTATTAAGGATTCAGCAAGGGGAGGGTTTGAAGTGCTTTTCATTATTGACTATGTTCAGGCAAAATAGTTGGACAAATTGGGTAATAGAGCTAAATTATATTATATGGGGTGCTGGCCCTAAAGCTATCATTCTGTTATATCTTCTGATGAAACAATTACATTTTAGTTATGTAAACTGATAAAAAATAAATAAATGTAGTATGAAAAGTGAAAGACATAGCACTAGTTATATAGAATAAAAAGAAATCTCACTTAAATAAATTTTTTTCTGAAACATTCAAAGCGTGTATACTAACATTTTTTAAGAACATGCCTAACTGAATTCTTGCCACTAAGCAATATGATTTCCAAAATGTTATTCATAGACAACTTGGCTGTTCATAAATCTCTAAATTTTAAACTGCTGAGTTACAGTTTTTCCTTTCATCCTCTTGTTTTGAAGTCTTGATGTGGGAGTGCTAATTAATGTTAGGATTCTTAACTGATATACTTGTTGCTAAGCAAATAGAACTGTCAGAGCATTTTATTTTGAAACTGCACTCTTTTTTGAGTGATATCACATTTGAAATTATGCTTGAAGAAACATTCGTGGCAGGGTGCCAGTGCTCTCATTAAGAACATATTGCCCATGACCAATTCATCAGTTTGTTTATTTCCACAATGCTTATTACTCCTGTGACTCAGACATACATGTCTAATGTTAAAAATTACATGTGAAGGATGTGTTCATTAAGTTGACTTATCAATATGAGAATATATAATTGAGAAAATTATAAAACATGCAAGTTAATGAAAATTTTCCTTAGAACTCTTAAGTTTTGACTGTGAAGCAGAAGATCTTGCTGATTCCCTTGGGCTGTCTTAGCTAGACTATGTATTAACTTCTGTATTCTTCAAATACCTTTTCTTTTCTTTTCTTTTGCTTTAGTTTGGCAAAATTAAGCAATCTCTGTGTCCAGAACGCCTTTGTGAGTAGTTTATTCAGGAGGTTCAGAAAATACTGATAGGAGAGTCAGAAATGTGACAGGAAAGGGAAAGCAACTGGAGAATCCTTGGAAATGGTTTAAAAAAAAAACTTGTTTTCAAGATAGATATCCCACCCAAAGGGTGAGGGAGGTAGGGTATTTTTATATCAAGTCCCATGTCAGGGGCGGAGTGGCACAAGGTTTAAAAAAGATGTGATTTTCCTGGCACTTAAAGCTTACCATTGCAAAAGGGCAGAGTAATCTTCCAGGCTTCAGAGAAAGGCTCTGAGGCAATGAGAAAGCTAATAGTTGGATGTCAGTTGGAACACACTGAAGCAGTAACAGCTGGGAGCTCTAGGTGGCCCACCCAAAACATCTGCCACACCTTCTGTGTGCTTATATCCACCCAATGAGTTGTTTTTATTCTGTCTCCATCTATGGGAGATGGAAGGATCACTTCTCAATTGTATGTTTATTTTTTTTTACTTGTTTACACATGTTTATTGATCTCTCCAGAAAGGAGCCACTATCTGGAATGGAGACAGACACCAAGGAAGAATATGACACATCATCATCATTGAGGCGCTTACAGGGTAATGGGCAGAGGTGAGGGGCTATGGGAAGTCCTTGCAGTACGCAGAAGGTTGAATCATTTACTCCATCCATGGGAAAGTACAGAATCCTACTACCTTTCTTTCTTTCTTTTTTTTTTTTTTTTTTTTTGTACCAGGGATTGAACTTAGAGGCACTCGACCACTGGGCCACATCCCCAGCCCATTTTTTGTATCTTATTAGAGACAGGGTCTCACTGAGTTGCTAAGTGCATCGCCATTGCCGAGGCTGGCTTTGAACTCGCAATCCTCCCGCCTCGGCCTCCCAAGTGCTGGGATTACAGGTGTGCGCCACCATGCCCAGCTTCTAGTACCTTTCTTAATGATTCTGGCCCTTTGTCTTGCATTGAGTGCCTCTGTCTTGGCCCCCTGGTATCTGTATATTCACCTGTTGAAGATGCGTATGTGTAGAAAAGGAGGAGTTAGCAATACTTTATTCTTCTATTCTAGGTATTTTAGTAACTCTGACCTCTGGCTGGAATACTCAGATGATTTATTTTTTAAGGTTCTGATATGAGAGGGTTCCAGATCCACTTAGAGGAGAAGGTAAGGACTCTGCTTGCCAAAATTCTAGCATAACCTAAAGAGTACCTAAAAGAGTACCATGCACATAGAAGATGGCCAGCACACCTTTTTTGAAGGAGTCCATATTAACAAAGTTGTAGTATACATATAATATTTAAGGATGTGTACTTATTAATCCAGAGCAAATTATCCAAAATAGTTCTGCTATTTAGACTATTTTCATTACTTTTCCTTGGATTTCTTCAGAGGTGATAGAGGTGACTGCAATTTTACTGAATGCCTGTTATGTGTCACCGAACATACCTTATCTCTAAAGCCTAATAACTCTTCTGCAAGGCATATTTTCATCTTCATTTTATATTAATAAAACAAGTTCAGAGAGGTTAATTAACTTGTCTAAAAAAAAAAAAATCACAAAACTAGGTTAGTCAAGATTTAACCTGGGTATCTCAAGTTCTGAGATGTGACTGCAAAATGATAATGGACAATGTATAATGTGAGGAAGTCCAAGTAGTTCAATGAATATTATCTAGTAAGTCCATTACAGACCAGCCAGACAGGTGCTGTGCATACCACCATGAACAAGAGAGTCAATTCCCCTGCCTTCTTAGTTTTCAGTCTAGTAGGGAAGGAAGCGGAATCAAGGCATACCAGGTGATGGTTGTTATGATAGGAAATTCAGGTGCTAATTAAGACCAAAGCCAGGGGACTTCATTTATTTCAGGTATCAGGAAAGCCTTTTTGAGGAAAAGTTTTAAACTACAAATTAAAAATGACTAGGCAGAAGGTGGGGCAGGGGGAGAGGAGAGGAGTGTTCCAGGCACAGGGAAGAGCATATCTGAAAACCAAGTGGCCCCATTCCAGCATTGAAAGGACAATATGGCTAGGACACTGAATTCACAGGGGACAGCAGAGATGGCAGAAGCTGGGGAGATGGAGGCCAGATGAGTCATGCTATGGGAATCTTGACGTCATTTCTACTGTGGAGGGCACAGGAAGCCCATGAAGGAGGTGACATAGTCTGCATTTTATAAAAACCCCTCTGACTGGGGTGTGGTAGACATATTATAGATGAATAAGCTCAGGAGCCAAAAAGCTGCATCAGCAATTCTGATGATGATCATTGCAGCATGTTGGTGAGAGTAGAAAGAAGTGGATTACTTTGAAGTGTACTTAGGAGGGAAGTTCACAATGTAGGAGGGAAAGAGCAATAGCATTGCTTGTGTTTTAGGTTTGGATAGTGGGACAAGTGTTAGGAGAAATGACTTCTGAAATCATTTAAGAAGTCTGCCCATCTGAAATCTAACTTCTATCTGCTGGTCAAAGATCTGGAGGAACCTATCTTCTAATTCTGATAGGAGACGCTGATGCAGATAACTGTCTTAGGATCTTAAGGTGATGGGATCAGGAATAATTTTTTTCTCCCATTTTTTCAAATTTCTTTGCTCTTTTTTTTTAATATAATGAGAAAGGATCTTTTTATTTTTTTTTTTTTATTCACTGTTCTATTTGTAATACTAGAATGCATTACAGTTCATAATACACACATAGAGCCTCTTTTCACATAACACTATTTGTATACAAAGTATAGTCATACTATTCAAGTCTTCAATCATGCATTTAGGATAATGATATCCATCTTATTATACCACCCCCTTTTTTTCCAACCCCCCATACACCCCTAGCTCTCTCCCTTCTCCTCCCTCCCCTTTGACTACTCTAGTGCTCCTCTAATCTTCCTAAGTACCCCGACACCCAACACCACTGTGACTCTGACTCCTTATATCAGAGAAAACATTTGGTACTTGGATTTTAGAGACTGACTAACTTCACTTAGCATTATGTCCTCCAACTTCATCCATTTACCTGTGAATGCCATTATTTTATTTTATTTTATTGCTGAGTAAAATTCCATTGTGCATATATACCACATTTTCTTAATCCACTCATCTACTGAGGGACATCTAGGTTGGTTCCACAACCTAGCTATTGTGAATTGTGCAGCTACAAACATTGAGATAGCTGTGTCACTGTAATATGATGCTTTTAAGTCCTTTGGGAATAGACCCAGGAGTGGGATGGCTGGGTCATAGGGTGGTTCCATTCCCAGTTTTCCAAGAAATCTCCATACTGCTTTCCATAATGGTTGCACCATTTTGCAGTCCCACCAGCAATGTATGAGCGTGCCTTTTCCCCCACATCCTCTCCAACATTTATTGTTGTTTGTGTTCTTAATAGCTGCCATTCTGACTGGTGTGAAATGATATCTTAGGGTAGTTTTGATTTGCATCTCTCTAATTGCCAGTGATGTTGAGCATTTTTTCATGTGTTTGTTGATTGATTTTAGATCTTCTTCTGAGAAGCATCTGTTCATTTCTTTGGCCCATTTATTTATTGGGATATTTGTTTTTTTTTGGTGTTGAGTTTTTTGAGTTCTTTATACATTCTAGAAATTAGTGCTCTGTCTGATGTGCATGTATTAAATATTTGTTCCCAGTTAGTTGGTTCTCTATTCACCTCACTGATTGTTTCTTTCACTGAGAAGAAGCTTTTTAGTTTGAATCTATCCCATTCATTAATTCTTGATACTAATTCTTACACTACAGGATTCTTATTAAGGAACTTGGGGCCTAATCCGACATGTTGGAAATTGGAGCTTACTTTTTCTTCTATTAGGCGTATTGTGTCTGGTCTAATTCCTAGGTCCTTGATCCACTTTGAATTGAATTTTGTGCATGGTGAGAGATAAGGGTTTAATTTCATTTTGTTGCATATGGATTTCCAGCTTTCCCAGCACCGTTTGTTGAAGAGGCTGTCCTTTCTCCACTGTACATTTTTGGCGCCTTTGTCCAATATAAGATAGCTGAAATTATATGTATTAGTCTCTGTGTCCTCAATTCTGTACCATTGGTCTACCCTTCTGTTTTGGTGCCAATACCATGCTGTTTTTGTTACTATTGCTCTATAGTATAATTTAAAATCTGGTATGGTGATGCCACCTGCTTTACTTTTCTTGCTAAGGATTGCTTTAGCTATTCTGGGTCTCTTATTTTTCCAGATGAATTTCATGACTGCTTTATCTATTTCTTCGAGGAATGTCATTGGAATTTTGATTGGAATTGCATTAAATCTGTATAATGCTTTCGGTAGTATGGACATTTTGACAATATTTATTCTGCCTATCTAAGAACAAGGAAGGTCTTTCCATCTTCTGAGGTCTTCTATAATTTCTTTCTTTAGTGTTCTATAATTTTTTTTAAAGAGGTCTTTCACTTCTTTCGTTAAGTTGATTCCTAGATATTTTATTTTTTTTGATGCTATTGTAAATGGGGTAGTTTTCATCATTTCCCTTTCAGAGGATTTGTCACTGATGTACAAAAATGCCTTTGACTTATGGGTATTGATTTTGTATCCTGCCACTTTGCCAAATTCATTTACTAGTTGTAAAAGTTTTCTGGTAGAATTTTTTGGGTCTTCTAGGTAGATTATCATGTCATCAGCAAATAGTGCTAATTTGAGCTCTTCTTTTCCTATGTGGCTCCCTTTAATTTCTTTCATCTGTCTAATTGTTCTGGCCAGAGTTTCCAGTACTACGTTAAATAGCAGTGGTGAAAGGGGGCACCCCTGTCTTGTTCCAGTTTTTAGAGGGAATGCTTTCAATTTTTCTCCATTTAAGATAATGTTAGCCTGGGGCTTTGCATAAATAGCTTTTATGATGTTGAGATATGTTCCTGTTATTCCTAGTTTTTCTAGTGTTTTGAACATAAAGGGGTGTTGTATTTTGTAGAATGCTTTCTCTGCATCTATTGAGAAGATCATATGGTTTTTATCTTTGAGTCTATTGATGTGATGTATTATGTTAATTGATTTCCGTATGTTGAACCAACCTTGCATCCCTGGGATACACCCCACTTGATCATGGTGCACTATCTTTTTGATATGTTCTTGTATTCGATTTGCCAGGATTTTGTTGAGAATTTTTGCATCTATGTTCATTAAAGATATTGGCCTGAAGTTTTCCTTTTTGGCTGTGTCTTTGCCTGGCTTTGGAATCAGTGTAATATTGGCCTCATAGAAAGAGTCTGGGATAGCTCCCTCTTTTTCTATTTCTTGAAATAAGTTGAAGAGCAATGGTATTAGTTCTTCTTTGAAGGTCTTGTAGAACTCGGCTATAAAGCCACCAGGCCCTGGGCTTTTTCTAGCTGGTAGTTTTTTGATGGCGTCTTCTATTTCCTCACTTGAAATTGATCTATTTAAATTGTGTATATCCTCCAGATCCAGTTTGGGCAATTCGTACGACTCTAGGAATCTGTCAATGTCTTCAATATTTTCTATTTTATTAGAGTACAAGTTTTCAAAGTAATTTCTAATTATCTTCTGTATATCTGAGGTGTTTGTTGTGATATTCCCTTTTTCATCACAAATGTTAGTGATTTGAGTTTTTTCTCTTCTTCTTTTCGTTAGCATCACTAAGGGTCTGTCAATTTTATTTATTTTTTCAAAGACCCAACTTTTAGTTTTGTCAATTCTTTGAATTGTTTCTTTAGCCTCAATTTCATTAATTTCAGCTCTGATTTTAATTATTTCCTGTCTTCTACTGCTCTTGGTGTTGGTCTGTTCTTCTTTTTCTAGTGCTTTGAGGTGCGATGTGAAGTCATTTATTTGTTGTTGTTTTTTTCCTTTTGAGGAATGAACTCAGTGCAATGAATTTTCCTCTTAATATTGCCTTCATAGTGTCCCAGAGATTTCTATACGATGTATCTGTGTTCTCATTTACCTCTCGGAAATTTTTAATCTCCTCCTTGATGTCTTCTTCAACCCCTTGTTCATTCAGTAAGATGTTGTTTAGCTTCCAGTTGTTGGAGTAAGTTTTTTTATTTCTTGTTTTATCATTGATTTCCAATTTCATCCCATTATGGTCTGATAGAATGCAGGGAATTATCTCTGCTTTTTTATATTTGCTGAGGGTTGACTTGTGGCAGAATATATGGTCTATTTTGGAGAAGGAGCCATGTGCTGCTGAGAAGAAAGTGTATTCACTTACTGAGGGATGAAATATTCTATATATGTCCGTTAGGTTTAAGTTATTAATTGTTTTAATGAGGCCTAAAGTTTCTTTATTTAGCTTTTGTTTGGATGATCTATCCAGTGGTGATAGAAGTGTGTTGAAGTCCCCTAGAATAACTGTGTTGTGATCTATTTTATTCTTGAACTTGAGAAGGGTTTGTTTGATGAATGTAGGTGCTCCATTATTTGGGGCATATAGATTTATAATCGTTATATCTTGTTGATGAATAGTTCCCTTTATCAGTAAGAAATATCCATCTTTGTCCCTTTTGATTAGCTTTGTCTTGAAGTCTACCTTATTTGATATGAGAATGGAAACCCTTGCTTGCTTCCTTGGCCCATGTGAGTGGTAAGATTTTTCCCAGCCTTTCACCTTCAGTCTATTGATGTCTTTTTCTATGAGGTGGGTTTCTTGGAGACAGCATATTGTTGGGTTGTTTCTTTTAATCCAGTCTGATAATCTTTGTCTTTTGAATGGTGAATTTAGGCCATTAACATTCAAGGTTATTATTGAGATGTGATTTGTATTCCCATCCATTTTTATTTGTTTATGGTATTTACCTTGATTTGGTTTCTCCTCTGGTTGGTAATTCCTTTAGTTTAATATCTCCCTTTGTTGATTTTCATTGCTATTTTTCTTTTCTTCTCCATGGAATATTTTGCCCAGGATGTTCAGAAGTACTGGCTTTCAAGTTGCGAACTCTCTTAACTTGTGTTTTGTCATGGAAGGTTTTTATTTCATCTTCGAATCTAAAGCTTAATTTTGCTGGGTATAGGATTCTCGGTTGCCTTTGTTTTTTTTTTTTTTTTTTTTTTTTTTTTTTTTGTTTTCCTTTCAGGGCTTTAAATATGTTATTCCATGATCTTTTAGCTTTAAGGTCTGGATTGAAAAATCTGAACATAGTCTAATTGGTTTCCCCCTATATGTAATCTGCTTCCTTTCTCTTGTGGCTTTTAATATTCTCTCCTTGTTCAGTATATTAGGCATTTTCATTATAATGTGCCTTGGTGTGGATCTGTTTTGATTTTGTACGTTTGGTGTTCGGTAAGCCTCTTGGACTTGGTTTTCCCATTCATTCCTCAAGTTTGGAAAATGTTTTGCTATTATTTCATTGAATAAATTATTCATTCCTTTGGCTTGGAATTCTGCTCCTTCTTCTACTCCAATCACTCTTAAATTTGGTCTTTTTATGTTGTCCCAAATTTCTTGGATGTTTTGTTCTTGATTTTTGACCATTTTTACTGTGTTCTCTGCATTTTTTTCCAGTTTGTATATTTTTTGTCTTCATTATCTAAGGTCCTTTCTTCCAGGTGGTCTAATCTATTGGTGATGTTTTCAATAGAGCATTTAATTTGGTTTATTGCTTCTTTCATTTCCAGAATTTCTGTTTGGTTTCTCTTTAGAACCTCTATCTCTCTATTGAAGTAGTCCTTTGCTTCTTGTATTTGTTTATGAAGTTCTTTGTCAAAGTGATCTTTTACTACCTGTATTTGCTCTCTCACCTCCTTCTTGAATTTGTCCTTGAGCTCCATAATCATTTGGATTATGTATTTCCTTAGTTCCTGTTCTGTCATTAGATCTACTGTGCTTGCCAAGGAATCTGCTAAGGAGGTATGTTGATTTGTTTGGGACATTTTCTTCCCTTGTTTTTTTCATATTGCTTATGTGTCTTTTCTTTTAGCACTGTGGAACCTTGACTGTTTTTGTTTTTACCTTAAGGCCTAATGATGCTACTGTTGTAGGATTCTATCAGCTCCCCTTATATATACTTTACATCTTAAAATCAGACATTTTATATTCAGTTAATCACAGTTTGTTCACAATTTACAGAGTTAGAGAATTTAGATATTGCCTCCAATATATTCTGAGTGATTATAATGGGGTTTATAGTTTCAGATATTGGGTACAAAGGTGATATGCTTAGGAGGAAGGAGGGAAGGATATTGCTTTCCCCCCCTTTGGGAGTGTAATACTGAAAATCTATGGAAGTAGTTTAATAGCAGAAGGGGGAGGAAAGGAATTGGAGTGTACAGTTAAGTGTGAAGACTGATGTGTATTTCAGCTAGGCTTATGTAAACATTGAGAGAAATTAGAAAATGGCTGGGTAGTAAGAATTAATGAAAGAGAGAAGACAGAGTGAGTCAAAAAAGAGAGAGGAGACTACATAAAACACCCATTTGATGTACTATTCAGTTGCCCCAGTTTTAAGATTCCAAGTTCTTGTACAGAACTTGTTTTTTTCTCTGTTGATAAATAGGAAAGATGAGGAAATAAGGAATGAGAGGCAAGAGGGAATGAAAATGGGAAAGAGAAAAAAAGAAAGAAAAAAAAGAAAGAAAAAAACACAATATGACAATGACATTAAAAAAAAAAACACGAAGTCGAATTCACAAGTCTCAATTAGACAGCTTATTCTCCTCCTCTCTCAGTTTGTTAAATTAGCTGTTTGGCAGATCTGCTCTGGCTGATGTGGAGAATTTGTGGGCGGGGTCAAGACTGCATACCTGGTTAGAGAGGAGTGATGCTGGAGATGGGTCTTTGTGTGGAGTCTACTTCCGTGCTCTTCCTCAATTGAAGGGTCACAGAGGGTCCTCACACTGGACTTGCGTTCCCCCGCTGTCTGTTGAAGGTCCTCCCAGTCTAGGGTTCCTCCTTGCCTGTTCGCTGGTCTCCGCGCCAATTTCTCTGGGGCTTTACTGCTGAGGGTCGCATCTGGCCAAATGTGGATTTGAACTGGCGTTGTTGTCCCGAGGTCTCCAGTGGTCTCCCAGCACTAATTCCGCTGGCTGTTTTCGCTGGCTTCACACTGGAGTGCCACGAGTGTGGCTGGGGTTGCAGTCATGGTGCGGGCTTTGGCTTTGTTCTGTACCGCTTCTGCTCCACCAGGGTGGTATAGCAGAAGCCATGTGGCTCTAGCCACTGCAGACAGCGTGTGTGTGTTTGTCTCTCTCTCCCTGGGTCATGGTATTCAAACCATCCAGGAGATGGGTATTTTCAGCCTATATATATATATGATGAAGGGCAGTTTATCTGCTTTGTTGGATTCTTTCCACGGAGCTGCCCTGAAGTGCGGCTTCCTCTAATCCACCATCTTGGATCAACCAAGGATCTTTTTATAAAGATACAACCACTGTTGTATCTTCAACTCAACTTACAAGGTCAGGAAAGTTGGGCCTAAGTTACAACCATTTAAATTAAAGAAAAATTCATCACCAGGGTAATAACATGGACTTTTCTAGAATACCTTTACTTCTCTTCTAAGTAATATGAATCCAGGCATAGTGGGTTTTGGTGTTTATTTTAATCTTGTATTGTCATTAACCAGTTTGTTACATCAGTCACCCTTGAGTATACTGTGAAATGGATTTCTGTTGCATTCTTTTTTTCTTCTCCTTTTAAGGATTTAGGGTATTATGCCTGAGTGAATTGATTCATAGGGATTTTACTTTTTCATTGTGTGCTGCTGTGTTTTTTGTTCTCCATCTGGTTAAGCTGCGTACCTCTCTGTATAGTATTTGCACAGTGTTCACATGATGCTTGGGTACTTAGGTGTCAGTTTTTCATTATGCCTGGATGACGTGAGGTGCATGGAAAGCCTCTGGAACTGTAAACTCTAATTTCCCAATCATGAACAGTTAGGAAACCAGACTTCTGCATTTTCATTAACACAGGGCCCTATATGCCAGCTCAGCTTACTACCTGCTAAGCCTCCTAGGTCTGTTAGAAAATGTGAATTGGCAGTTTTCCAGTCTTGCTAAGACTCATAAATAAATGCCTTTCATATGAAATGTTTTGGTTTTGGCATATTGACACTGGAATACATTATTCTTTTAGCAGTTGTACAAATTAAAATAAAATGATGACTCCATTTTTTCAATGTAATAAAAAGAGCATAATTGGGTTAATATCTTAATCTGGCAGTCAGAAATTAGACAATATAGCCAAGTCACACAATTTCACTAGAGGAAACATACATGTTTCCTTTCACTTGTGTAGGTAGGTCATCAAGAGAACATCAGTAACTAGGGGGAAGATTGGTCAGAAGATTTGGAGTTACCTGAAGAACTTGCAAAAAGTCCTGATATCTGAGTCCCAGATAGGCTGATTTAATTGACCTTAAGTGCAGTCTGGGCACCTGGAGTTTTTAAAGCTCCCAGGTGATTCCAGTGTGCAGCCAAGGTTGAGAGCCAGTGTTCCCACCACATTTGTCTTGCTGCTGACTATCCAAATTCTCCCTTTTGTTTTGTATAAGGCTTATTCACTGCTCAGGGTGGGAAAATAATGAAGCTCTTAAAGATTAAGAAGATTGAGAAGAGGAAGATTCAGATGGCTCTACTTTATATTTGGGGTGATGATATAGAATTTAGGGAGAATTCTCAAGACCACTGTAAGCTGCTATGTAGGTGAAGGAGTTTGTCCAAGAGCCCCTCTGGCAATTCCTAGCTTTCCTGGCACACTGAACTGGGGAGTAAAGTCTACTGGATACTTACATGGCCAGAGACCTTGGTCTAGTAAAGATTGTGTCATTGTGTGGTGTTTTGGGATTGGCCTTTTACAAGAGTATTTTATTTTATATTTTTAAATGGCTGTTTAATATTTAGGATTCAAATGTTTGTTCATCAATCAATAAAGCACGTGTTTGGCATCTCATATTTAAATATAATGGCAAGAACAAGATTATCAAAATACAACCTGAGGTATGAGTACCATAGAGCTTTTTTTTTTTTTTTTTTTTTTTTTTTTGGTACTGGGGACTGAATCCAAGGATGCTTAACCACTAAGCCACATCCTCAGCCCTTTTATTTTAGATACAGGGTCTCCCTTAGTTGATTAAGGCCTCACTGAGTTGCTGAAGCTGGCTTTGAACTCAGGATTCTTCTGTCTCGGGTTCTTGAGCCACTGGAATTACAAGTATACACCACTGCACCTAGCCCCATAGAGCTTTTAGAAGCCCATTTTCTATCATCTTTGATTAAAAGAGTTATTGTTGCTTTAAAATCTTATGGACTTAGGGTGGGAATGACAAATCCCCTATCCTTTGATTTTAAAGATTGCACAAACATTTTAAGCTTTGGTGAAAAATGCTAACATTCTAGCTATTGAATACCTATAGATAACATTCACTTAAGATTGGCTACCATTTCAAAAAAAAAAAAAAAAAAAAAAAACTAAAACTTAACTCAGAGGGTATCCTCAAATTTTAAGAAAATATCTCTAATTAAAAACATATACTGGAGGGAGTAGGAAAATTTACTCACTCAAATATAATTTCAGAGTCATATTTACATTTTGTATTCATTTAAAATAAATTTTAGAGTATTGGAATCTTTTTTCACATGATAGATACCATTTACATGGTATTCTCCCAAATAGTAAACTCTGTCATTCACAATAAGACTTCACTCATTCTCTTAGCTATAGTTTTTGGCAACTCATTTCTGAGCTTGTTACACTGTCAGAAGTTGTGTCTTGGCATTACGTGGCCTGGAGATGTCAAAGTCTTCTCTGAATTGATATTTACAACAATCATTAGGAAAACAATTAAAGATTGGCTATTTTCTAGTAGCTGAAATTTTGATTTAACTGAGCCTTCTGAATATTTTGTTGAAAAATATAATCACTCAACCAGGAAACAGTTTCAGTCATTGAACTTGAGATTTCAGTATAAAATTCTTTTTAATCATTGAAAAAAACTAATAACCTTGAGCTGGGGTTGTGGCTTAGAGGTAGAGTGCTTGCCTAGCATGGGTGAGGCACTGGGTTCAATTCTCAGCACGACATAAAAATAAAATAAAGGTGTGTGGTCACCTACAACTAAAAAATAAATATTCAAAAAAAAGTAATAACATTGCTGTAATTTTCCTGAGAAAAATTTAAAAATGTGCTATGATGGTGCTTTTGATGATTATTATCATTCATCTGTGCAGAAACACCATTGTTTCCATCTCCTGATCCAGAGCTATGTTATTTCCAAGTTGTAGTTTAGTATATATAGAATGTGTGTATTTCAATAATTTTTAAAAATGTGTTACTATTTTTTTTAAATAAATTTACTCAGTTTATAATCTGAAATGTGTACTTTAGTCTTCTTTAGCTGGACTTTCTCAAAGTGTACTTCCATAGCACAGCCAAACCAAAATGCTACATTGGTAAATGGTTTCTCTGTGCCTTACCCTGTTTCTGTGTTTACTAATATGTAGTTCATCTTTGAAAATGCAAAACATTATAATAAAAAGGTATGAACTTTTGCTGGATTGTATGTTGTTTGTATTAATTTTACAGCAGCAAATATCTCCCTATTTATGTTTTGTTGGTTTTCAGAAATGTTTTGTTTTCTATTTGGATTTGTTTTAAACTTAAGACTAAAATCAAATGGTATTCTTTCTCTCTTTCTGACTCTCACTCTCTTTCCCCTTTCCTCTCCACTCTCCATGCATAGTAATATTTATGTTACCTGTATTTGTTAGGATTCAGTTTATCTGCAAATAACAGAAATTCTAAAATAATACTGGCTTTAAACAGGTAGAAGTTAATGTTTTTATTTTCATGTAAAATAGATTCAGACATAGGAAGTCTAGAGCTTTTAGAGTGGATCAACTGTTGTTCAGGTCCTTGGTCTGTATCCTTAGAACATGACTTGGTGAAAAATGCTAACATTTTTCACCAAGATTGCTGTTGGCTCACCTCATGATCCAAGATTGCTGTTGGATCATAGGGATAAAGAAGCTACAAGAGGGAAGTGAAAAACCAATAGGGTTGTCCTCTCCTTTATAATTCCATACGTCACTTCTGCTAAGATTTGATTGGTTAGAATTAATTCACAGGGCCATGCCTGGTTAAAATGAAGGCTAGAAATTCCAGAATTGTAGTTCAATGTAATGCTGCTCCTGAATTTGTTTGTGTCTTGTCTTGTTTACTAAGGAAAGAGAGGAGAAAAAGTACCACTTCACTGTTTCCAGATCGTGTTACTTTAAGACATGCTTGAATTAAAAGTACTCAAGTACTGATAATTCAAAAATTCTTGTTGATGGAGTTATATGAGTAAAGTGACTTAGAAACTTGATGTATTGACAATTTGGAGGATTTCACTGAGAAAGGTGAGCCATATAAAAGGAAATACCAGGACTGAACACTTACACAAAATTTTTTTAATAATTATGTAAAAGTGTTTAAAATTTATATCATAATCACTGGTCTGGCCATTTCATTTATTCAGAACATCTAGAAGAATCAGTGCCATAGCATCAGTCAGTCTTCAAAGATAATCAAAAATTCATTGACAGTTATAGATTTTTGGAGTCCTCAGAAAATGCATGGGTACTGACAGTATTGAACACTGTTGCTTCCTTAAACACTGCAGGATTCTTGGGAGTCAGTTGGGAGTTGATAACCAGTAGCAGATGATTGAAAAGGTGATAAGGACTTCTGGTTATCTATTTTTACTAAATCACCTCAAAATATAGTGGCCTTAAATAGCAACAATTATTTACTCACAATTCTGTGGTTTGTGTAAGACTCAATGGGGATGGCTTATCTCTGCTCCACATATCTGACTAAAGTGGGGGGCTGAGGGATGCACTTCCATGATGGTCTCATGCACATGTTTGGCAGGTCAGTGTTGCTGTCACTGGTAATCCTAGTTGTTCTCAGGCAGGTTCTGCACATGGCTAGGTTGTGCTTCTCACGGAATGGCAGCTGAGTTTAAAAAGGAATCATCTTAAAGATGAGCATTCCAAGAAGATGGGGAGTTCCAATGTGCATGTACTTTTTAAGCTTCTCTTAACTTCTCATTGACCAAATCTAGTTGTGTGGCAAAGGCCAGAGTCCAAGTAGGAGAGGTTACCCATGGATATTAAAAAAAAAAAAAAAAAAGAAGAAGAAGAAGAAAGAAAAAAGAAAAAGTTTCTTTGGGGACTACCAAAGCAACTACTTGACACACAGTTCTAAGAAGGAAAAATATAGATGCTATAATTGAGCCACCGCCATGTGCCAGTCACTATCTTTAATCACAAAATTGCCTTGCAAAGAAGGTATGATTTGTTCCACTTTCCAGATAAGGAAAATGAAGTTCAAAAGGTTTTAAATAACCTGCAGGATGTCATGTATCTCCTAAGTGATGAAGCCCTATACTATATTTCAACCCAGCTCTGACTGACTTCAAACTCTTTCTACCTCGAATGGCCCCTGCTTGCTGCCTTTTAACCAGTTGGTGCATTTTAACTGCTGCAGGCCCATCTGTTCAGTATGCTTTTACGTTAAAGCACAATCAAAGCCTTGCCACCTGATATGTTTTGTTTTGAACTGAGAACAAGAGAGAGATTCCTGGACACTCGGATTAACCAAGTACAGCTCCCTTGCCACAGAGAAGCCTAGCGGTAAGAACCATTAAAAGAAGCACTGACAGTGGAGCAGAACAAGGAAACTGTTCCTTTGTGCTCTGCCCTATTATGGAACTCTTCTCAGTGAAACTGACCAGTGATAACAACATTTCAAGTCTTTTCTAGAAAGTTCTCCCCTCTTGGTACTTTTTTTCTAGAATAAAAGCTCATAACAGTGGCATTTTAAATATGCTAATTTTTAATGCTTTCTAATTGGTATGTTCCAAATATCACAGCTTTTGCTGGTACACCCTTGTCAAAATAGGCCTGGGTCTCCCACATGGCCATGAAATTCCATTCTTTATGTTTTAAGCAGCATTAAGATTGTTCTTTTCCTTTGCTGCTTGGCAGATTAGAGTTCCTCTTTAAAATGCAAGAAGTTAGTTATTTATCAAAGCATTTGATTAATTAGCTAGACCTGTCAGGCCAAACAGAAATAGTCAAGTCTTTTAAATCTCTTAATATGAGCCAATTTTCACAATAACCTGTTTCATTCATGGACTTTGTGTTTTAAATTCTTGCTCATTAGTGACCTGGTATTTGGGCTTGTCTGAAAGGAGAGCATCCGTTGTATTAAACAGGACTCATTATGGATTATAGGTTTTCAAATGGGGATGCCTATGCACAAAAGACTGCCCTTCCATTTTCCTGTGAATCGCTAATTGGACCTTCGCCTTGTTTTTACAAGCAATAGCTAAGCTTCAATAAGGAGACAGGCTTTTATAATGTCACAGTTTGGGTTGTACTGAGGAGCTGGTGACCTATCATTATCAATACAGACGTGAAACTAAAGTAAAGTATGTGTTTGGTTTTGCTGGAGACAATAAAAGTAATGACTGCTTTTAAAATCAGTAAAACACTGAACTTGATGGAAGGAGAAATTCATTGAATATATCACCCTGCAATAGCTCAATTCACTGAGTGATAAAATACAACCACCATAAACTCAGAAATAAACACCAGATAGTTAAAAAAGAAATGAAACACAAGCTTAAACCCACAGTACCCCTGAATTGGCTTCCAGAGAAATAGATTTTGTATATTCCCAAAGAAACACGTACTACTATATCTCCAAGGTTTTAGCATCATTGTAGTATATCATGCTAATGTCCTTAATGGAATATTTTTTATTTGCCTTGGTTAAGCAATTTTCTATTTTGGTGTATATTTTCAATTTGTTTTAAAATGCTATTTGTATTACTTGCAGTGATTCTTCTCCTCTCTTTTTTATTTTCTTTTCTTACAGAATTTACTGTTTATTTCTAAATTACTCCAGACCCTAATAGTCTATTTTGCTTTTGGCAGAATTCGTATATCTATTGAATTGCATCCTGTTTTGTTGAATTTCTTTCAATGAATGTCTCTCCAATGGCTTCTTTCCATGGCAAAACATTAAACTACTTCTTTAGGGCCTTCGGGTTGAATTTGTAACATGTACCCAAAATCAACCCTCATAATAAACTAAGCATCCTAATTAATTCACTGTACCCTCCAGTTTAAATATTTATGGCTGTGACTAGTTGAAATGCTGATACACAAGTTCCTAGTTGTCTTAAAAGAAATGATTTTCTTAGTATTATCAACTTTAAGAATTCATATTTTATACATTTGAGGTTAGCAAATTCAGCAGACAACCTAAATGTGACATCATGTTAATGGAATCCTAGAAGCTTCTGATGTTAAGATGAGCAAATTAAGGAGTCAACACTGCTTATTTTGGCACATTAGGATAAAATAGTATGAGAGCTTGGACTTAACAAAAATCAATTCAGCACGCAGAGTGCACATCCATCAGGGCTTTGTTATGATGTCAGGGGGAGCAGCAACCCTGTTCTATTTTATGAAGAATGCTACATTAGCATCCTCACATCCTTGGATGGCAGTGACACTTGCTGTTATGGAACTACTTCAAGGCAGCCCCAGGACCCCTGGAGACTACTCCAACTACATTAAAAAATTAAGTTGGCATCAAATGACTTATTGAACTTTTTATTGATATCCTTGGGATTTGGTTGTCAATCTACGCAGTAGTTAGTCTCTTTACAGAGCAACTGCATTAAGTAGGAAGTTGTAACAATTACATTGATGATTTGAGCACATTACATTTCTCTAGCCAGTTCCCACAAATAATAACAGTAGTAATAAATGCAGCTTGAGTAAAATTATGTTCCAGGCATGACATGGATTCATTCTTTTTTTTTCTTTATAATAGTAGTATGTATTACAATTCATAATGCACATATATAGCATCTTTTTACATACAACTGTTTGTATACAAAGTATATAAGTACCATTCAGATCTTCAATCATGCATTTAGTATAATGATAATGGATTCATTCTTTACCAAATATCTGGTTTTATTTCACAAGAACATCTAGGTTAATGTTCCCTCTTCTGAGACTGTAAGCTCTACTTTTGATCACTTGGTACAATATCACATACCAAAGTCCATGTTTTTGACTACTATGATATGAAAGAAACTTAAATTCTTTTGGATGATAGATTCCAAAGATTACATTTTACAGATAATGTAACTAAATTCTCGTGTTTTATGAGCAAATATTATTCTTGCCAGAAGAAAAAATTGATGGAACATGCATCTTGCTGTGTTTTCTCTTTAAAACTAACTGCCTTCATTATTTAAATGATGGTAGAGGTACACAAATTTAAAGCCCTTTGTACCGTAACTAAGTAGTTATCATGTCCTGTTGACTGTAGCTTCTGTAGGTGGAGGTGTGACATCAAAACTAGCACAGATTTCATTTTCCTTCTTTAAAATATTATACACAGAAGATTTGTTCTTACCATAGATCCTAAGCAACCTTAGCATATGTTTTTTTTCTTACACTATTGAATCAAGAACTTTTACCTTTTTACTTTAAAAGGCACTTTATAGCTTCTCTTTATCATATCCAAGTTGTCAGTATCACTACTCTTGGGGCCATTATTAAGTAAAATGAGGGTTTCTTAAACAGAAACTGATACTAGGACAGTCCATCTGATAACCAAGACAGCCACTAAGTGACCAATAGGCCAGTAATGTTCATAGCTTGGATGCACTAGGCAAGGGTATGATTTGCATCTCAAGTGAGACACAACAGGAGGAGGTGAAATTCTATCACACTACTCAGAACAGTGTGCAATTTAAAATATATGGATTGGTTATTTCTATAATTTTCCATTTAAGTTTTTGGAGTATAATTGACTAGAACTGAGGAAATCAAAACCATGAATAAGGAAGAGACTACTGTATGTGTTAGTACCATAATCTATTTTCTTTGCTTCTTTTAATATTATAAAGTTAATGTATTCTCAATGCTGAAGTTCAGGAAAATTAGAAAGGCATAGTGAGAAAAATAAGTATGACACATAATATCACCAATTAAAAATAACTTCTGCTAATATTTAATGTCCTTTCAAAATTTTTCATATTTTCCAGTGTATTTATATAAATTTTTCCAAAGTATGTATATACATTTTTTTCTGTGAGTTTTATGTGTGTTATTTCAAAACTTCCATGTCAATAATTTTGTGCCAGTCTACTCTAATGATATGCCATAATTTATCCAGTTAAAAACCTGTTATTGGAATTTGATTCTGTGCTATTGTGACTATAATAATGTTTCATTGACCATTGCTGTATACACAACTTCTATAAAAGGAGGCAAAGCATTATGCATGTTTAGGTAGTACTTAGACATGTTATCAAAAATACCTCCAGAATTACACCTGTATATGAAGATGCCTGACTTTCCCTCTACTTTGTGGATTAACTGGGACAGCATAATCATTCATTTTTTCATCCAGTTATTAAAACCCATCTGAGTGCTTACTATACATTAGGTACTGGGCAAGGTCCAAGATACAGAAGTGATGGGAGACAGATGGCCTTGCTATTTAAAATGTAATACATGGAGATAAAGCTAAAATAAATAATTGTATAAATGCCTTTCAAGTGGAATTTGCCTTGTGAAGGAAACATTCAGTCATTGAACCCTATCTAGCATGGAGGGTCAGGAGAGGCCTCCCTGAAAAAAATGATGCTTGACATTTGAAAAGGGTATTTGTTTAATACATGTGGTATTACTCTATAATAACAACCATTGAGTATTACATCCCTACAAGGTGATGCTATGTATGCTTGAGCACCTTCTATGTCAAGTTATTTTATTGCTGGACAATCAAAAATGGACTAATCTCCTTTCTATTCCCTTACCTCTTTTTTTTTTAATTTTTTTATTATTTATTTACTTATTCATCATGCACATAATACAAAGTATATAAGTACTCCTTTCTATTCCCTTACCTCTTATGATTGACCATTCTAGTGTTCCTCTGATCCCATGTACCCCCTTCCAACAACTCTGTGAACCAGCCTCCTTATATCAGAGAAAACATTCGGTACTTGGATTTTGAGATTGACTAATTTCACTTAGCATTATATTCTCCAACTTCATCCATTTACCTGCAAATGCCATTATTTTATTCTCTCTTATTGCTGAGTAAAAAATTCCATTTTGTATATATACCATATTTTCTTTATCCACTCATCTACTGAGGGGCATCTAGGTTGGTTCCATAACCTAGCTATTGTGAATTGTGCTGCTATAAACATTGAAGTGGCTGTGTCACTGTGTAATATGCTGTTTTTAAGTCTTTTGGGAATAGACCCAGGAGTGGGATGGCTGGGTCATAGGGTGGGTTCCATTCCCATTTTCCCAAGAAATCTCCATACTGCTTTCCATAACGGTTGCACCATTTTGCAGTCCCCACCAGCAATGTATTGAGTGTGCCTTTTTCCCCACATCCTCTCCAACATTCCCATTCATTAATTCTTGGTAATAGTTCTTGTGCTACAGGATTCTTATTAAGGAACTTGGGGCCTAATCCGACATGTTGGAAATTGGAGCTTACTTTTTCTTCTATTAGGTGTATTGTCTCTGGTCTAATTCCTAGGGTCCTTGATCCACTTTGAATTGAATTTTGTGCATGGTGAGAGACAAGGTTTAATTTCATTTTGTTGCATATGGATTTCCAGTTTTCCCAGCACCATTTATTGAAGAGGCTATCCTTTCTCCACTGTACATTTTTGGCACCTTTGTCTAATATAAGATAGCTGAAATTATATGTATTAGTCTCTGTGTCCTCAATTCTGTACCATTGGTCCACCAGTCTGTTTTGGTGCCAATACCATGCTGTTTTTGTTACTATTGCTCTATAGTATAATTTAAAGTCCGGTATGGTGATGCCCCCTGCTTCACTTTTTCTTGCTCAGGATTGCTTTGGCTATTCTGGGTCTCTTATTTCTCCAGATGAATTTCATGACTGCTTTTTCTATTTCTTTGAAGAATGACATTGGGATTTTGATTGGAATTGCATTAAATCTGTATATATGTTTTTGGTAGTATGGACATTTTGACAATATTGATTCTACCTATCCAAGAGCAAGGTAGGTCTTTCCATCTTCTGAGTTCTTCTATTGATTTCTTTCTTTAGTGTTCTATAATTTTCCTTATAGAGCTCTTTCACCTCTTTCGTTAAGTTGATTCCCAGGTATTTTATTTTTTTTGATGCTATTGTAAATGGGGTAGTTTTCATCATTTCCCTTTCAGAGGCTTTGTCACTGATGTACAAAAATGCTTTGACTTATGGGTATTGATTTTGTATCCTGCTACTTTGCCAAATTCATTTACTAGTTGTAAAAGTTTTCTGGTAGAGTTTTTTGGGTCTTCTAGGTAGATTATCATGTCATCAGCAAATAGTGCTAATTTGAGCTCTTCTTTTCCTATCTTGATCCCTTTAATTTCTTTCGTCTGTCTAATTGCTCTTGCCAGAGTTTCCAGTACTATGTTAAATAGCAGTGGTGAGAGGGGGAATCCCTGTCTTGTTCCAGTTTTTAGAGGGAATGCTTTCAATTTTTCTCCATTTAAGATAATGTTAGCTCTGGGCCTTGCATAAATAGCTTTTATAATGTTGAGATATGTCCCTGAATTCCTAGTTTTTTCCAGTGTTTTGAACATAAAGGGGTGCTGTATTTTGTCAAATGCTTTTTCTGCATCTATTGAGATAATCATATGATTTTTATCTTTAAGTCTATTGATGTGATGTATTATGTTTATTGATTTCCGAATGTTGAACCAGCCTTGCAATCCCTGGAATAAACCCACTTGATCGTGGTGCACTATCTTTTTGATATGTTTTTGTATCCGATTTGCCAGAATTTTGTTGAGGATTTTTTGCATCTATGTTCATTAAAGATATTGGCCTAAAGTTTTCTTTTTGGATGTGTCTTTGCCTGGCTTTGGAATTAATGTAATATTGGCCTCATAGAAAGAGTCTGGAAGAGCTCCCTCTTTTCTATTTCTTGAAATAGTTGAAGAGCATTGGTATTAGTTCTTTTTTGAAAGTCTTGTAGAACTCTGCTGTAAACCCATCAGGTCCTGGACTTTTCCTTGTTGGTAGCTTTTTGATGACATCTTCTATTTCTTTGCTTGTAATCGATCTGTTTTAAATTGTGTATTGCTGCAATTACTATAATTAACATGTGATGTCCAGAATCATTTTGTAAAGGAAAGAAAGGGTGTCTGTATTCAAAAGAGTTGGACATCTTCCAGATAGGATTGCATCTTACAGACAAGATATTCCCAGGTAGTTGGTGCTATTTGTTTTTCTATCTGGAGCCAGGTAAAGTTCCAATTGCAGGCATCTAAAGTTTATCTTTAATGGACATAGGCAAGACTGAGGGGACATTGGAGCAGCCACATTCAGAATGTGAACAGTAATGTCTCTATAGTCTGACTTCTCTTTGGTCATATTTTACCTATCACTGCAATCTATCTACACATGCCTAAATCACTAGAGAGGAATGGACATATATGGTCTCTGAGTCAAATTTGTAACCAATATTGTTTCCTCAATTAATTGAATTTGTCTCTGCTGAATCAATTGTTTTCTTTAATCTTGACATTCGTTTTCTGTAGACAAAATACAGTTGATGTTTGTTGAACATTTCATAAGCTATCCCTTATTATAGAAAATCCTACAACTATTTTCCAGAAGGAAGTTTAATTGTTGGATTAACAATTCATCATTCATAGACTGATACAGAATATTTCATGATGTGGTAAAAGTTTCATGTTGAATTAATCAAATACATCTGTATATGAGTCCCAAAGAACTGTAGATATTTGGTTTCTTTGTAAAAATAAAAAGTGGCCTATAAACATTGTTGATACAAATATCACTATTTAAGATGCAATGGGTTTCTAGTTTTCTCTTTTCTCTGTGAAATGTATGCATCGTTGACCAGGATTCAGTGAAACCTCTCATTAGGGCACTACGGTTCATTAGGGCTTAAAGAGGCATCACTGAAATTTGAATTGGCCATGCTGTGATCACTGGGTATCTCTAAGTGGTAACAGAGCAACATTATGTTGTATGCTTTACTTCTGCAATGGTTTTTAGAGCCTTTTTTTCCCCCCTTAAAACATTAACGGCTTAGCTTGTGTTATATAAAACATTGGCAAACTTCTTAGAGATAGCATTTTTCTGGTTATGAATGGATATTTAAAAAATAAGATTCTTATAAAAAAATTCAAATACCAAATTTGAATATGATATGGATTATATTTCACTTACTAGGAAGAGTTTGCTAGTGTAATATTTCTCTTCACTTTCTCAAACTGGATAAAAAATCTGCATGTGCACAAAGTACTAGAAAAATCAATAATCTAGATTTTTGATTTATTGAATGCCCAAATGCAGGCTGAGGAAAACCATATTCTAAATGCAACCCTTTCATTAAGAGTGATGGAAACAATGTGAAGTGACTCATAGGCAGAGAATTACCAGGCAGATGCCCATCACAGCCAGATCCACAAGGGAAAGACTTGTTTAACATACCTGATAAGATAATTTATACCTAGATACTTGAGAAATAAAAATTTATCACAATTGGACCAGCCAAAGCTATTTTATAGGAATAGGCCTCAAAGATCAGCTTGCCTATGTTTGGCTAGCTATAAAGATGCCCTCATAAGTAATACATTTATCCTATAAAATATTTCTTTAAAAATAAATTAAACTGTATTTAGTCCAAATAATATTTTTTTTTCTATACACATACTGTTAAATATCAGTGTTGCTTATTTTATCTGCACGTTTTGCTCCAGTTGGTAGTTGCGAGCATACCTCCCTGAGGTTGTCTGCATCCCACTACACTGAAAGCCTGACTGCTCACCGAGGTTTCCCCCACTTTTGTGTTGTCCTTGAGAGAAACTGGCAACTGTACTAACCTCACCACCTACCATGAGGCCTAATATATGTTATGTGTCCAATAAATCTATGTTGGTTAAGCTAATTACTCTGGATTTCTATCCTCTGGCAAGGTAGCTGACACAAGTATATCCACATTGCATTTTGTGAGTGAGCGAATAGATGTATGCATGGGTAGGTGAATTTGCCATTTGTTTGAGAATATTTCCAGTGTTATTGGCATGACTGCTTAGAGGCATAATCACAGACTTATATGAAAGAAGATTAATGGAAAAATTCTTTTCAGATATCCTTTTGGAATAGCAATATAAAATTTGCTTTTTGTTAGTCTCCAACCTCCTACTTAATCCTCCCCTACCCTGGATGAAGAGAGAACAATTTCTAATACTTTGCTAATGTTGTTCTGTCAAGTTGTTGTGAGCTTGTCATATTATATTTGTTGTTATTCTTGAATTAAGTATTGTATGGTACTCTGGAACACATGTAAGGTTCATATTTGATTGTTTCATTCTTGGAGTTGTATCCTGACTGTTGGTTCACATCAAGACCATTGTTGCAAACAAAAGAATAAGAAGTAGGACAGAGGTATATCCTACCTTTCACATCCCTGACTTTATTCCTGTACTGCATGGTATTCACTGAGTAGGTCTGGCTAAAGAGGAACAGAACAATAACAGAAGCCAAGCACACAGGTCAAAATATTGTATCTTGAGACTAAGAATGAGAGGGGTGGGAAGGAGGGAGATATAAAGGAAGGGAGAATTACAAGTGCCCTAAGGTATGAAACTCCAGAGAATTATTGGAATGGGAGTTTGAGGAAACCTGGATCTATATCTTCTCTTCTGATGCAGCCCCCCTCACTGCTGCTTCCAAGAAAGACCCTCAGGAAAGACCCACATTTGTTTTCAAGGCTTTTGGGCTTTAAATTTTACTTATGTTTGTTGCAATACGGTCAGGATGCATCCCCAAGAGATGGTGAATACATATAGTTTAATTATTATAATTGCTTGTCTTACTCCTATTTGCATTGCAATTCATCCTGGTAGTCTTCTAACTAAAATAGTATAAAAAATGTTGAGATGCTACCTTTCTTAGTTTAGGTTCCCCATAGAGCAGAGTCTGAGACAAATAGTTTTTTTTGCTATTGTTGCTTGTTTTGTTTTTTTTTTTTTTTTTTTTTTTCAGGTGATCCCTGGAAAGTAAAAGTGAAGAACCAGGGAGTGAGCTAGGGAATGGGGTCCAACCCAATAAAGGATATATTGTTAAGTGGGTTACATTGTGGGCAACTGAGGTGCCATCTTGCTGGGGACCTCTGGAGAACCATGGAGAAAACTGTCTCCCATGTGTCCCACTAAATAGCAGTGTCCAATAGAATGTTCAGTATTTATAATTTATTAAATTATCGCAAATTTAATTTGTGATAATCTGAGTGGAAATACTCAGGTATGGCTAATGACTGCGGGATTGGACATACAGCTCTAAAAGATCAGAGGTTCAGGCATTTATCCTTAACTCCTATCTCCCGTGTCAAGGCCTAGAGGATTGAGGGGTGCAAGGGGCTAAGATAGATGCTGCTTCCCTGAGGAAGAAAAGATGAGAAAAACAAAGCTCTTGAGAATGGGACCAGGTTTGGGGTAGGGAAAGTTTCCCCTGTGGACACAGAGGGAATCAAAGGCAGACTGAAGGAATACACACGAGGCACTGAAATGCCTCTGATAGGTGGCCGTACAAGGCATTGAAAAAGTGAAAATTTGGTACATTTGTGAAATTCACATCATGAGAAATTTCATTTATGTAATAATTATGAAATTCTAAGTTAACTTAATGCTTTGAAACTTCTAATATTTTCTCATTTAGTCATTTTGATTTTAAGTTAGGCACTAGGATAAACCAGTTGCCTCTTTACTGAGTAGTATTTTATTGTTTTTAATTATTATATTTAGAAATGTAAATAGAAAATGCTATCTGATTACATTTTTATTTTCATTGAAGAAGTGTATTTAAGTTAGTTTTAACAATAATAAAGATTATTTCAAGTAATTTGTTACTAATGAATGTCATATCTTTGTACATAGAGTAACTAAATAAAAATAGTATAATGAAAAAAATGTGGCAACTCTGGAAATTCAAACTATGAAAACTGATGAGGCTCTAATTATTTTAGTTAGATTTAAACCATTCTATGCCTAAATTTTTAAAAATTAAATTTTCTGAAAAAAAATATCTGTCAAGCTCTAAAAATGTAGGGTTTATACCATGTAGATGAAGCGAAATAGCATGTTAAGGTGTTACTCTGTAGATACTAAGTCACAAAATTTTCTCCTTTTGCATTTATATGAAATGACTGTTTAAAGGTTAGGAATAAAGGCCAAAATTTGCATTTAAATGGAGATATTTTAAGAAGAAATGCCAATTTGTGACCTTTACCCTTGCCGCTAGTGTGGTTGTTTTAGGCTTAAGAATGAAACTTAAGATAAAATACTAGAATGGAAGTAACTTGATAGAAAATGTTTAGCTTGACCAACTTTCTGGGATAGTGCTTTATACTCCATAGAGAAGGTGCACTGTGCACTGTTTTGAATCACTTCAGTGATGTCTGATAGTACAGAGTGCGAACATGATGCTGAGTTGTATAAATCAGGGGTCCCATCACCTCAGACTTAGTGCAAGTAAAGAGGTAAAATTGGAAGGGACCAGTTTGTGGTATGATCATGATCACAGGTTAAGTTTCTTTATCCCATGTATTGCTATGTGCCTTAAATATTTAAGGAAATAATTCAAAATATGTTTAGGGATATTTTATATGTGCAAAATCGACAGTGGGTGCTACTTTATGTCTGCCCATTAGCAACAGAATCAGTGGTTGAAATAATTTTATTTTACCATCTCAAGTTGTATTAGCTATTGTTAGAGCTCAGTGGAATTACGGTAATAAACATTAGGGAGGCACTGAGTCAACATGTGTTTTAAATTATTCCTTCTGGTGCACTAATTAGTTGGGTGTCTATGGGAATATATATGTATAAGTGTATGTTGGAATGAGTGAATGATAAAGAAATATTGATTGATCATCGTCCTCTTTCCCTACTGTGGCATAATAGAATTATAGGAAACATTGTTTACCTTTGCTGTTGTGTGCCTATAAACCTCTGTGTGACAACAGTTTTATCTAAACTATGTCAATTCTTTGGTATGTTGATTCTTCTGCTGTCACTTTTAAATTATTACTTGGGCTTTGGACACATAGGGAAAAAGTCAACTTTAGAACTCCAGATTATTCTAGTTGGAGAGGTTCAGGAATCTGAGCATGAGCTAAGGAGAACGAACACATGAATATTGTATGAAGCAAGAGTTCTACTCATTAATGAAAGAACCAATGAAATAAGCTGACATCCAGTTGATACTGAGCACAAGATTCTATATCAGGCATACAGTACGTGGAGCCCAAGACCAAGTGAAGTACTCTTTATGGGAAAGTTGATATTTGGTAGGCATCAACTTGGTTCAGTGTTTGGGAAATTAATATTAAAGTTGGAACATTCAATCCTTGATCTACTAGGAAAGAGGATCTAGAAATTCAGACTCTAAAAGTCTGAGTGAAGTGGTCAAGAACAGAGGGAACATAGAAGCATAATTTCATAAAAGTGACTCAGGAGAGCGGCCCGTGGCAGGTATCTGGTCAGCGTATTGGAATCAGCTGTTGCCTGCTCAGATACTGAATCAGAATAATCTCTACTACCACCGCTCTGGGAGAAGGCATTGTGCTATTCTTTTAGAAACTGGATTTTAAAAAGCTAGTGGATCTTCCAATTCCACCTTTTTATTTCCACTTATTTATTCTGTATTCCACTTACTTCTTAGTAGGTACCAGATACTGTGCTAGGCCCCATCACTCATTATCTTGGTAATCATTGGTACTAAGTAGCATTTTCTTGGCTAGACTCTCCTACACACTGCTTTTTCAGGAAAACTTGGGTAAATGTGTTAAGGGAGAGCTGGGCATGGTGGCACACGCCTGTAATTCCAGCACTTGGGAGGCTGAGGCAGGAGGATCACGAGTTCAAAGCCAGCCTCAGCAATGGCGAGGCACTTAGCAACTCAGTGAGACCCTGTCTCTAATAAAATACAAAAAAGGGCTGGGGATATGGCCTAGTGGTTGAGTGCCCCTGAGTTCAATCCCCGGCACCAAAAAAAAAAAAAAAAAAAAAAAAGTGTTTCAAAAAGATAGAAATAGAAAGCTTGAGCTAGCAAAGTATTATGGGTTGGTCTATAAAGTGAAGTACGTGAATGTTTCTTTTCCTTTTTTTTTTTTTTTTTTCCCCCAGCATTAGAAGTTGGTTGAACCCATGGAGGCTTAACCACTGGGCCACATCATCAGCCCTTTTGATTATTTATTTTAATTTTTAATGTTGAGGACAGGGTTGTCTGAAGTTTCTTAGGGCCTTGCTTAGTTGCTGAGGCTGGCCTTTAATTTGTGATCCTCCTGCCTCAGCCTTCCAAGACCTGGGATTATAGCATGTGCCACCACACCCAGCTTCTTTTCATTTCACTCATGAGTCTGTTTCTCTCCTAAGGGCTAAAAAGAAAGTTTATCTTATGTGCACAATATCTAAAAAATTACACATAGACTTAAAATGCACTTTGTATTTCCAAGATTTTTGAACTTCTTCAAAACATAGAGACTTAACATTATAACATTTCTGATTGTCTAACAGGCAGGAAATTGTTAAATTAAAAAAAAAATGTTTGATCACATGTGCTGAGGAGCCCCCAGTGAGGACCATTGTATCTGGGTGTATCCTTGAATACAAACACAACTCAGCATTTTAGTATTAATGTTATTTAAACAATTGAAGTATAAATAGATATGTAACCAGCCTTGATAATTTCTTCTCTCCCAGTAATTGCATTTCTTTATTAAATTCTAGCCTTGAAACTAACTGTACCTTGAAATCTCTTGCCTTCATAATTCCCAAGATCATTTATCTGAAATGATATAATGCAAAGTTACTTGAGAGAAAAGTGACCACATTTAATGGAACTGACCAGCTAACTCAATAAAATAATCATTTTATTCAGTTTTTCCCAGTAACTAATAAAACCACATTTTAGTGTGACAAATTCTCATGTTTTACATAGGAAACAAAACATCAATGGCTTTACCTATATTGTGTCCAAATAGAAAATTTAATTTGATTAGTGTTTTGCACATACTAAAATAATATTTCTATCTGGACGTATACAGGGAACTGTGGAAGTAGAAGACTGGTTAGGATTTTGTTTTTTTTTTTTTGAAATATCCTGTAATAAATATAGAGTAGAATAACCTGCTAAGGGAAAAATTGAAGATGGCAGAGTATAGCTACAAAACAAAATTTAAGGAAACAAATGTAAAGGACAGACTGAAAAAAATGCTAATTCCATAGTTTTGGGACAAAAATAGGTAAAGTAAAAATAGGAAAATTTCCCAAAGCATTTTTTCTTGGTGGTAAGTGTATGCATGTGTACATGTGTGATCTTTTCACCTATCTGCCAGAACCATTCAATTCAGTACCCAGAGAATGTTGTAAATCAGCTTCTATAAAATTAAGATATGCTAGAAACTCATAATTAATTGTGTAAAGTTCTTTTTACAAGGCCAGACAATGGTTCTACATTTTATATTATATTAATAACTGAGAAAACGTCATTTATGAATCTAATAAGGCAGAACATTATTATGTTCATATTGAAAATCTAACTAATCTGAGTGGATTAAAGGTTCCTTGTGGAATATGTTATATTAGTTGACTAATTCTTATCCTCATTATTAATGTTCTGAGGCAACTGTAATACCTACAAGTAAACTTCTATTCAAAATAACTTCATAAACATTTCTTAATCATTACAGAAAGAATATTGTTTGCTGTGTTAATGCAGATTAAATAGCATAAATTTACTTTTATCTCTCATTAAAAGAAAACAAATTTTGAAGAGCAGATTGGTGAATGGCAGAGCTGTCACCCTTGATAAAACTGTTTCACATCTTTGGAGAGCTTAAACATGATACACTGAAGTGCGTTCACTGTCCCTTAAGAGCTTTAAGTGGCTTGTAACATAAAAGAGAGAAACCAGAGTCAAATGACTTCTGTTACAAACCCAGTCATATCCTAGAAAGGTATGGCATGGATTAAACCCCTACTCTTAACGCTTTTCCTCCTCCCTCTCATTCCCCAGAAGTTCAACTGTCCTGTGACATACAACTGAACAGGAGACAGAGAGTCACATTTTTCACAGGGATTTGAAATGTCTTTGTGGTCATGGTCTGGCAGTAATAGAAGCCATATGCTATGGGTCAGAAAGAAAGCTATCTTGAAACAGAAGAACACCATCTCTTGGCCTAATGACCTTGGGAAAGTTCAGTCATTTCAATGCATTTGTCCTTGAAGCAACATTGGGGTGATTTGGGTTACTTTCCCTCCAAGTGACTCTTTTTTAAAAAAAAAAAAAAAAAAATATTTTTTTAGTTGTAGTTGGACACAATACCTTTATTTTATTTTTATTTTTATGGGATGCTGAGTATTGAACTCAGTGCCCCGTATGTGCTAGGAGAACACTCTACCACTGAGCCTCTCCATATGACCCCAGCCCCTCCATGTGACTCTTGAGGGGGAGAACCACAAATAATCCACTGAGGAGATAGTACCAGTGATAAGCAAAGGGCTATGTCAGTAGCAATAAAATTCATTTTCAAGGAACCTGTTAGGTGATTTGTTGTAGATTGATTTTCATTTCCTTTTGTGATTTTGAGTGTCTTTTGGCTTTCTAATACTTTAAAACACAAGTCCGATAGAATGAAAGATCCCGTGAAAGAATTTGATTTAAGCTGAGCACTTTGTGGACATTGGAAAGCCAGCCTTTGTCTTAAATTACATTGCCTTTGGAATGCCATCATGTGAGACAGAGCAACATGATCTCTGTAATGACTATTGACCCATCTCCAGTTGACACATACATGCAAGTTATATGGATTGGGTCATTTAAGGTTTCCCATTTCCCATCCAATGATGTTTATCATGGTCTGATTGAGGGTCAGAATTGGTCTCTAAGTTTTGCTCCAGTCTCTTGCAGTGATCTGTGAATATGCCCTGGAATTAACAGTGACTTGACTTCATTGGTTGTTTAAAATGCAGCTGGTAGATACTCATCAGACAGTCAATATTTTGATATAGCCCATAATTAGAAGAGAACTTTGTTTTTGTTATTAGGAAAGTCTTTTCTTCTGCTAAATTTTTAATGCTAGGTATCAGCATGGACATTCTTAGATTAGGTTTTATCAGAACTTCTCAATATCCTACTAATGAATCTCCAGACTACCACACATCCTTCATTCTGCTTTTTCATATTGAAAGAGGTAATGAAAATGATGGCAATGCTTCTTTCCTTTCTTTAAATGGATACCCATTATTCATCCCTCCACTAGCTTCAATAGAACTTATAGTTTGAGGGAAGTGCAATATAAAATGTCTGTTGGTCTCTTTATTTCAAACTGGACTTTGAAAAAAGATAAGTAAGATTTGAACTTGTCCCCTTTTGTTCTAGGATTTTCCTCTATGTGTATAGTTTGCTTATGTCCAGAGATACTTTGGGAGCACTGTGATCCAGTTCTCTTATCAGCTGGGACTACATTTATTAAAACTTTAAAAAAAAAAAAAAGAAAAGAAAAAGGTTGAGTTAAACCATCGCTAAAGACATTGATATTCTATCATTGGACAGGTTGACAGGTTCTTTCAGAGGAAGGTCATTTGAGGAACTTAAGAAACCTTTTTTCTCTTAACTTCACTTTTTGCTCTTATCTGAGAGCTCATCATGAGATTCTCGTATCATATTTTATCATGATTCTGACAGGTTTCAAGATGAAGAATGGAATGTGGCTTAAGAAGTGCAGGGCTGGTATGATGACACTGCACTTTGAGTGATTTGTCTTCATCAGATGTTCTGTAATGATGTTTCACTTCTTTTACTACATCAAATAACTATTATTTCAATAAATGCATTTGCACATTTTTATTGACACACCATAATTATACATAATAGCAGGATTCATTATGCCACATTTGTACATTCCACATAACATAATTTGATCCATCTCATTCTCCAGTAAATTTTGAATCAAAACCAAGAATAAATCTAAAATTTTTCAAAAACCTTAAGTCATTTTAATGTTAAATTTTCTCCACTACTGTACTCTAAATATTTTCCTTTGACCAATATTAGAAACATTTCCCTTGAAATCTCTGGGCATTTAAGTAATTATGATAGTATTTAGGTATAGTTAAAAGACTGATGTTCTATAGGATAACTTGATCACACTGGTAAAATAATGAAGTAAAGAAATTAAATAGGCCTTCCTTTGAGGCTTCCTCTGACAATTGAATCAGAGTTTTTGATTGAGAAATTCCATTATTAGTGTAGATGGAGTGAATGAACTAATTACTTTGTAATTTGTTCCAATAGGAAATTTTCAGTGATGTTAGGGGCAAGAGGGGGAACTCCCACTATCTTCACTGTTAGGGAAGAGACAAAGAAATAATAGGTCTCTAAATTATTTCCCCTGGCTTTCCACACCTCAGCTTAAACTATTTGGAGATCACCTGAGATTACCATTTGAGTAGATATTTTCAGGGGGGAAAAATGAATAAAGAAAGGCAGCATTTGCCACATATAATGGATTTGAATGACACTCTAATATGGCTTTCTCAGGTGAGGAGATAGAATTGTCTTGATGTTCAATTGAATTTCAGCTTTAACATCCTTCATCAGGGCAGTTATTGCAGTACAATGTTGTAAATGAAAGTTAAAATGACATGATTATAAATAAACTTGAGTTTCATCTTATTACCTGCCATTTATAAGGTGGTGAAACACCATGAAAGAGCCATCTTCCAGATAATAAAGAAATACTCTGTGGTCATGGAATTATTTATGCCAATGATGGTTTTAAGACTTGTTTCTTGGTGGAGTTTTATAGAATAGAGACCATGTCACACCCTCACACTCACCCACACCCCTGTAGAAATTAAGATATTCTATTTAATTTTTTTCCCTAAGTACCTTTCCTGTAATCTCTCCAGAGCAGTAAACTTTAGTCTTGGGTATTTCATGGAATCACTTACATTTAGAGGTAGTTTCTAAAAATTAAGGCTTGTCTTTATTAAAATGTTATTTATAGTGACATTCTTTTCTGCTGTGTTTATGGTACAGTTGGAAAAGTATAAAATGTATGTTATTATGCTTTTTAATGCTTTATTACTAAGGCAGATATAATAGCTTTAAAGAGGACATTGATAGATTTTTTTGAATCAAAGCTGATATTTGTATGCAATTCAAGTAGTAAATGACACCCTACAATTGTTGAGACATTTTTGATGCTCTTTTGCTTTTCACATTGATCTTCTTTTATCTCCAGAAATAGTTTGTTTTTATATTATTTTTTTCACTCAGAAACAGCAAATCATTATCACTTAATATGCCATCTTTACCATACTGAAATCTCTTCAATGAAGCAGTAGAATTGTAGGGGTGGAAATGTGTGATACATTTTATCCTCATCATAAGGATTATAGCTGATGTTCCTATAACAAAAGACAGATTAATGTGAGAAAAGCATGCAAATTTATTAAAAATTATATGTGAGGGCTGGGTTTGTAGTACGGTGGGAAAGAGCTTGCCTAGCACCTCTGAGGCACTGGGTTCGATCCTCAACACACATAAAAAAGATAAACAGTCACTGTATCTACCTACAACTAGATATGTTTTTGTTTTTGTTTTTAATTTATGTGACACAGGAGACTTGAGAGAGGAAGATCCAAAGACCCAGGAAAAACTCTTTTCATACTTTGTTTTAATGAAAAATGAGCAGCTCTATAGAAATGTGATTGGACAAAAGGGAATTACCTAAGCATAATGGACTAAGAGAGGAAATCCAGCAGGGTGTGTTTGTTCTTCTTTATGTCTCTGTGTAGTATTTCTTCTTCTCAGGCATGTGGTATCATATGGTATTTTTCTTTGTGGAATGTGGGTCTTAGGATCTCCTATCAGACAAAGTAGGTCAGGGAATATTCTTATGGACAGCTCCTTGGTGGGAAAAGAGGGAGCAGGAAACAGGAGGGCAGAAAACGTTCAGAGAAAGACCCGAAGTTCTCCCAGTGTCCTTACTTTAAGGTACTTTGCATACCAATGTGTCATACTTTGAGGTATCATTTCTGAGCCTAGAGTCCAGCATTCAGTCAGAACAGGAGACATGTCTGCAGTGAAATTTGAGCTTCATTCCCTGTTTTCACAGGAATGAACACACTCATAGTTTTCCACAGCATTCAAATGCAACAGTATATGTGCTTCTTTGTCTCACTTGTAGTCTCAGTAAAAGTCCTAACCTTTATATCATTTAATGCCATAACTGTCAATGTGGCCTTGTCTCCATCTTCTCCTACACTGGTATTAGCTCCCGTTCTACCATTCTCAACTCTGATTCCCTGGATTAACTTTTCTAAAAAGCCATTCCCTCATCTCATTTCATAACTTCATAAACATTTATTATTTCTTTACTCCTTACTGAATATAAAGTTAAGCTCCTTGCATTATGTTTGGGGCTGGGAGAGAAAGCAATTATCCACCTTAACAGACTCTGAAAGAAATATTAAAACATCTCTATACATTTATTTTCTCATCCTTCTAAATCAGTATATCTGTATATTTTACAATGTACATACTTTACCAATATAGTAGTACATGGCTATAATTGATGAGTAAATATATGGGGGAAATGATAGATTATTGATGTATGCAGACTCTTCCTTGCTTCCTGGTTTCCCCAGAATGGGCAAGGTAGATATTAACTTAACATTATCTAAGTGTGCTATAGGAGTTTAGGTCTGCTTACCATTTCCTTAGCACCAAGGCAATTGGTAATAGGGTCTAGCCTTTGTTTACCTCTTTTATTTCTGACTTTTCTATTGAGAACTTTGGTTACCTTGGCATATTTCAGAGAAATTACCAAGTCCATTTCTTATATTTGGTCTGGACTGGTGTTTGTTTTCCCACCTTTGTTAACTCCTTTGCCCATCTTCCTGTACCTTTTATGTACATTATTTTTTTATTTATAATATTAGTATGTATTACAATTCCTTTTATGTACATTCGTGTCTACACATATTATTTTCCATTCTCTAGTTGTTTCTCTTGTAGTCTTATTTTACAGCATTATATTTTGATGCTCTGAATTGCTAATGAGTCTTTAAGCACCAGGTACTATGATCATTTGCTACTGATTCTATTACCACCATTGCCACCATCACCAAGCTCTTTCAGCCCCCATCAATTCACTTTATCCTATTCTACTATGTCAGACATCCCAGTGCTAATGCTGAAACTATCCTGGCTTTCTACTTCAAGGTGCAGTGATATTGGTTATGAGTTATTCTTGAATTAGGAGCTGAAAATGGTATTGGTGTCACAGTCTGAGGCTTTCAACATTCTATGTTCTTTTCATAGTAAAGTAACTTTTTTTTCCCCCTCCAAACTTGCAGTAGTCTGAGAGGCAAAGGACTGGTTCAAAGGATATCTCCAGAAATTAACTGTCCCTTAACTGCATCCTGCTTCCTGTTCTCCCCACATCCTTCTTATTGCATATTAAACTAAGATACTTTAGGACAAAAATGGTACTTTCTCTCAAAAAGAAATGTATAAACCAACCGTTCCAGGCAAACTGGTCCTATGAATACTATAAAGTTAATCCAAGACAGCCGTTCAAAGAAACAGCAGAGTATCCTTTCTGGAATTTCAGCAGAAAGAGAAGCAGAATGGCATCTTCATTTGAGTCCCCCATGTTCTGGTTCTATATGTTTAATCTATTATTAGAATTATTAGCATTAATCTCTATTCCTCAGACAGAACCTACTTCTTGCCTACATCCATGGCCTAAAATGCTTTTCCAACCACAACCCACCAGTTGAAATCCTATACACCACAAAATACCTTGATCATGCGGCAGTAATGACCATTAAATAGCCTCTGCTAATCACCCCCACCGAAAGTAAATTTCTTTTTCTGTCGTATGATGTCTTGTAGCATTTTTATTATAACATTGTCATATCCTGACTTTGTGGTTATTTTAACATAATTTTTTTTTTTTTTTTTTTTGTGGTACCGGGGATTGAACTCAGGGGCACTCGTCCACTGGGTCACATCCCCAGCCCTTTTTTGTATTTTATTTAGAGACAGGGTTTCGCTGAGTTGCTAAGTGCCTCGCCACTGCTGAGGCTGGCTTTGAACTCGCGATCCTCCTGCCTCAGCCTCCCAAAGTGCTGGGATTACAGGCGTGAGCCACCGCGCCCGGCTTTAACATAATTTTTAAAAATTAGTTTTGTGATATCCAACTTGCTAGTCTATAAGTTATTTGAGGGTGGGTTCTATTTCAAATCCACCTTTGTATATTCCTGACAGCCTAGTTATAATGATATTAGTAGAGTGAAGTTACAATTGTATTTCTAGAAGGGATTATGTAGCTGAATGCTGTGTTTCACAGTGATGTGTTCTTCTGATGGAATTTTTTAACCTAACATTGCTGAGAATTCCTCAGTCAGCAAAGAGACGGTACGTGTATCATTCTGACACCCCTTTGAGGCATATGTTTATTCAGTGTCCACTCTCTTACAAGCAGATATTTAATAAAAAAAAAATCTGTAGCATGATTATATGCTTAGCCAAGAAATTTCTTTTGCAGTTCTAAGGAAAATCTCCAGCAAACCCAATTACTCTCCCAGCAATGCACTTCAAAGGAAAGAAGAATGCATTTCTTGTACAGAATTCCTGGATATGTTTGATCATTAGTCAGGGCAAGTAGTTTGACTTGAGGCTATTTACTCAGCAGGAATAAAAAGTACAGCATTGCTTCAACCAAGAAGAGTGCCCCATACCTTCCCCAAAATAATTTAATTTGATCTGTCAGAGAAGGTACAGAGGTTTGCTATGGAAATGAATCACGATCAGTAGGATTTGGCTGACTTTTAGGCTATTAAAAATGCTTCTTCCCCTAAACAGCATTCTTCAAGAATAATAACAACAGACACTTGGCACCAAGTAACTGACTGAGAACCTGAGAATTTCACAGCAACACTTACCACTGAACCAGTTTTTGGTTTTCCTGAATATAAGCCAAATACACTTCTGCACTTTTTCCTTTTTTTTTTTTTTTTTTAATACACGTAAGCAATCTATGGCTGATATATCTTTCATCTAGGAAACACCACAAATATTTTTATATATTAAAAAATGTGATGTGATTTTATTGGTCTAATTATAAAAATTTTGGAGATAATCAATGGCATTAATGTCAACTAAATTTATATTTCATTATATAAGGTAGGCTTAAATAGACTTCCCCCCAAGAAAGTGTCATCATCTTTCAATATGTAATTTTCTAGCACTTACACTTTTAAATCTAATTTCAGTTATAAAATATGTTACCATTTAACACATTCTCCATCTAAAATAATTTAAAATATTCCATGCTTGATATTATTTTTAATTTTTTAGGGAAATAATAATTTCAACTTATAGAAAAATGGAAAACTGGTG
Source organism: Tamias sibiricus (assembly GCA_025594165.1). Taxonomy (NCBI): domain Eukaryota; kingdom Metazoa; phylum Chordata; class Mammalia; order Rodentia; family Sciuridae; genus Tamias; species Tamias sibiricus. The sequence continues at coordinate 191,918,162 of CM046659.1, forward strand.
CATAACTATGGATGCTTTTGCAATATCTGTTTATAATTTTACCATAAATATTGCTGAAAGATATGACTATTGTTTTTAGACCAAAGACAAAATAAAGCACTAGAGAGTTTTTCAGTTGTTACTGGTTATTTAAAAAAGAGTGAAACTACCTCTGTAACATTAATTTTGAAAAGTTAATTCCCGTATTCTAATGGGAGTGTAATGAGTTTTTCTCATAGTGAACTCTAATGAGTTTATGAACGTGCTGCTGTATTTAGGGTAGAAGCTATGCAAATTGGGCTGATGTTTATGCATGCATTTCATTTGGGAATATATTTAGGGACCATAAGCTTGCTGGAGAATTTATTACAGGAAAGAAAATGTATGAAGAAGTCTCTTTGTCCCAGGAGTGGAATTAAGGTAAAATTAACAAGGAATTGAAGTTATCTTTGATCATGATTTTTTATTCCATTTTTATTCACTTTGAGGACGTGTTGCCTGTTTTTTTTTTTTTTTTTTTTTTTTGATGTTCAGCAGAGCAGTACAATGCAATACACAGAAGCATAATGTTGAATTTTCATAATAATGTTTGTGATGCAAATGAGGCACACTTCAAAAAGTAGGTTGATTAGCATTTCTTGGTAAGATGACAGTCCCCTCTTTAAAAAAAAATTGTTCATTAGTTTTATCGGTGGATTACATATCCAGATTTCAAATTTGAAGTGCATAGTTTTTGCTTATAATTATAATGTGAATTTAAATAGTTTTAGATTGTGCATTTAAAACAATTCTTCTGTCACTGAATTACACTCTGAATTAATGAGCTATTTGCCACCTCAGAGCCCTTTGCTTTGAAATTCAGTCCGGTTTAAAGTGAACTCCAACCATTTCAGGCCAGCAGCTCACAGAAGGTTGCAGGATTAATGAGCTCCAGGGATCCTGTGGCTCTCTTAGAAGTATATATCACTAAATTGTATTCTCAGGGAACATCATTTTTATGCAGAAGAAGATGGGGAGCTAAATGTGGAAAAATGGTATTTAAACAGATGATTTGATAATTGCTGATAAGGAGTGTTCTTTCATCCCACTTGTATGTATGCATGCATACAAGACCAGAGTTTTTACCTTCTCTAACTGAAGTGAAATTTAAGTTGATGGATATTTTAATAAGGTTACTAATGTAATTGAAATAATGCTTTTTTATGACTTGTTATACAACTCTTTGTTTTCATCCACTTAACAGACTACTTAGGGCTTGATAAAGAACTTACACTCTCCAATACACTTTTACATGCATATATTCTTAAATATGGGAGACTATTTATAAAACTATATCTGTCTCCCTAGTTACTTTATAGGAATGACTAGCATTTCTCTCATTTTGGATCTTCTCAGATGTCATATATATATATATATATACAATAGAGACAATTATAGGGGAGAAAAGTGTACTACTAATAATACAATAACATGAAAGAAAATTGTATATTGACTTCTAGATTAGTACTTTCTGGTAAACTGATGATCCCTTATTTAAAAAAAAAAAAAGTGTTTGTTGCACTAGTACATCATATAAGCAGAGCCTCTTTTTAAAGGAAGGCCAAGCCTTTTACTTTTAAGAACTGGGCTACGTGAGGTTGTTCCATCTCACTAGATAGGCTGGGCCAAGGATGGCAAATTTATGGCAGTCATATGGATATTCCTGATGAATAAATTGACATAATTGAATTAAAGATATGTTGATGTCACAGCTCTCAATTTTAGCATGCTGGGGCTGTCTTATAGTAGTGGGGCAAGATATGGGCCTACCACACATTATTTAATGTCCTTGCTCAAGCCATCTCTTGACAGGTAGTCAAAAGCTCTATTACTTGAATTCCTTCTCCCCCAAATCAATCAATCAATCAATCAATGTATCTATCTATCTCTCTATCTCTCTACGGAAAATACCACCTCTCATTTTTCCTCACAGAACCAGCCCTCTATTTCACTAAGATACAGCCTCAGAACTCTTCCCTTGGCAAGTAGCAAGTGTCACATATACAAAAAGAGCAGATCCAGGAAGCCCTACCTATTATTGTCAGGAGTTGGCAAGTGAGTTAAATCTGTCTGCCCACTCTAGCCTGGTCAATCCTTTTTGCCACAGTTAAGCTCTTTGACCATTGGGGTAGATCTGTGAAGTCCCAGCCTTTCTATAGTTTGTAACTGGATGTTAAGATGGAAAAATATGGGCATCTTTCAATTGATGAAATAGTCATCCTCCTCCTGTTTCTTTCCAGTTAATCATCCTGGTCATCTACATTTCTTCCCAACAAATTTATTTGGATCTTATTTCTGACCTTGCCATTGTTTTACCACTAGAATGTAAAAAATTATTTTCCAAAATACATTTGTGTTGTTGAATTAAAGATATGTTGATAGGGGAACTCAAACTTTAACATGCTGGGGCTATCTTGTAGCAGTGGGACAATGTGTGGGCCTATCAGGCATTATTTGATGGCTTTGCTCAAACCTTCTCTTGGCAAGTAGTAAGTGTCACATATACAAAAAGAGCAGATTGCAACAGCTAAAAGCCCCAGGGCTAAGAAAAGCAGGCTCCTGACCCTTATTCAGGAAGTATTTCATCACAGCAAATTTGCATGCAAAGAAATCCATAGAAACTGAATTTTCTCTTACTACTGAAAAGATCTATTACTTTAATCCCTCCTGCCAAAAATCTACCAAGATTGTGAACGTTTCTATGTTAAATGTCCAAAGGTTATCACAATGACTAAATGAATTGTCACTAACGTGGTAAAAAAAAAATGTAGGATTGAGAGTCATAATTGAAAAGTAGAGAACATCTCAGGTCATTTAGGACACTGCAGTTCTGCTTGTAATTTGTTAAGCTGGAAGACAAAAAGCATAAAGATAAGACTGGAAGATGAACATCTTATGCCTTCAGTGCGTGGATGATTTGAAGCTCTATGACAATTCAAAACCCTAGCCTAATTAAGTATAGAACATTCTAAGGAATGTTCATAAAGATATGCAAATGGACTCTGAAATGGAAAAATGCAAATCAGTTGAGGTGGCACAGGGGCCACCTACCCATCTACTCACAGGGAGTATCAGAGCTTTACAAGTTTAACTTAAGGGGAAATGCGAACTTTGTTCAAGTAGAAAAAGAATTAGCATACAGCTGGTATTAAATATTTGAATTTTTCTTGCCACTGTTGTATGAGAAGAACCTTAAGTAGAGTGTTTAATTTGCACCTTGATGCCATTTCAGGAGTTGCTTAGTCCTGTTCCTGATGAAAGAGAGATGTGACAATCCAGGACACCCCAAACTGATGTGTGAATTTTAGAATATTCTTGTCTTTGATGCAGCTGAAGCCTTTAAATAATTCAAAATATTGAAGAGTTTACCACATAACACCAGATTGTGTCATCTTAGTGGGAGTTAGGTCTATAAAAGGTAAAGATGTCTCATTTGTCAGAATGGAAGACAACGGACTGGTAAATTTTAAAATTTGAAGATGCTGACATGTAAGGGACTTCAAAATTGAGAAAAGGGAATAATGTTAAAATCAGTTTTCTTCATTTAAAAAAAAAAAAAAAGAAGTTGTTTTTGAGAGGGCCAAATAGCTGAGCGAGGAAGAGTTTAGGCCTCATTTTGCAATTTCTAGTTTTTCACTATAACAATGACAATTAATGCCCTGAGTAAAGGGCTGTGTCATGACATGCACTGTCTTAGGCTGTTTGAACAAAAGGCCTTGCATTAATTTAAAAATCTGCCAAGGAAAAAAAAATGGTCATATCTTTTGGAATAATGTAAGGATTACAGAGAAGTAAGTTATCATTCAGGGAAATGGTTAAAAAAAGAATGGCTCACTTTAAGTGACTTTTTTGGTTTTAGAATTTCTTGTACATTTTTAAAAAGTTTTATTCTCTCTAGAGAGCCACCTGTACAGGAGTATGGATGCCACATAACAGGTTAACATTCCCCTTGAATTTGTAGCCTCCCAGGAGATGAAATAAGTTCAGTTGTTAATGAACTTTGGTCTCCAGCACCTAACAATTATGATGGACTATAAGGAAAGTTTCAAGAGCATCAGGGGAATTTTGCCAAATTCAATTTAATCTGTCCTTTCCCCATTTACAGTTCAACTTATTAAAGTTGAGATTTCTTGGTGAATGGTTTCCTAGGAGGGACAAAATTATATCTTTGGATAAATTATTCTAGTGTTTGGTTCACCAAACATTTATTCAGAGTTTCACATGTGAAGCATAATGCTGTCTTAGGACTTATAGGGATACTAAGATGTGTGTGAAAGAATGATTGCACTTAATTAAGTTGACATAACGGTCATGAACATAAAGATGTATAGGGTTAAAAGTGAAAATGTGAGCCCAGTGTGGTGGTGTACACCTGGAATCCCAGCAACTCAGGAAACTGGGGCAGGAGGATGGTGAATTTAAGGCCAGTCTGGGCAACTTAGCAAGACCCTGTCTCAAAATAATTTTTTTTAAAAAAAGCACTTCTGGATTAAATTCCAAGTACTACATACACACACACAAAAGTGGCAAGTATCATCATGTAGACATAAATGAAGTAAATAATTGTGTTTTTTATTACAAGGACTTTTTTTGCTGCTTATACTAACCTATTTTCAATTACTACATGTATCCAATTTTATAGACAACAAAACAGTGTCATAACCAATACATTGTCTTTTGGTAAGTAAAGTACTTAATCTCAACCCATTTAATACAGTGCTTGCTTCAATTGCTGGGGGCATGCATCAATATTAAAAGTCATAGTTACTTGGAAGCAAAGTTTGTGCAGAAATTTGATTTCATTGCAGAGCTTTCACAATGCCCTAGGTTAGGAGGCCACCCATGTTCCCATATGGCCCATATTTAATTGTTCTATTCTTTTGAACAAACTCATCCCTATATACTCTGTGTGAAGCCCTACTATCATTCAGTCTACAACATGTTTAAAAGAGATTGTTGTTCTCAAGGAATACAGTCTCTTTGGGAAGCAAGAAACAAAAATGGTGTTTCCTCATGCTCTGATGAATATTGCTGCAGTGGAAGAAGGAATTACAATTGGAAGAGTATCTAGCACAAGCTGGGGGAATCTCAGCAGCTTATGAGGAAAATGGTATTTGGACCGAATCTTGAAAGATGGGTAAAAATTATCCAGGCAGGTGAGGGAAAAAAGAAAAAAAAAAAACAATACAAAACAAAACAAAACAAACAAAAAAAAAAAAAAACTAAGAAAAGCTAGCAATATGACTATCACATCTGTTTAGGTAACTACAAAGTAATGTGAGCTGTGAGGTATGGTTGGTGTGTGGCGGTGGCTTACTTGGTCATAGAAGGACTTACATCTAGCTCTTGGACCTTACTTTGTAGAGAATGGGTAGCTACTATAGTGCTTGACTGTTTTGTTTATGGGAAGGCAGATGATTCTGACTGATATAAATTGTGTGTATCTGTATATAGGGATGGGTTGGGCAGAGAGGTCTGTTTGAAATATAAAGCAACAATCCAGGTTAAAAAAATCATGGCCTGGGGAAGTGTGCTTGGAGAAGACAGGTAAAACTGGCTTTAATTAATGTGACTGAATTCAGGGGTTGAAGAGAGGTGAGTGCTTTGGTGTCTCCTGGCTTCTATCAGGTGATTGGAAGTAATTTAAAGGCACCAAATGGCATTTTCCTGTCTAAATTATGACATTTATAAATGATTTTAAAATAGAGTGGGGCCCATAGGCAGAAGACAGAGCTCCATAGAACAAAAGCAAGAAGGAAAAAAAAAATAAAAGTAATAAAGAGAAATGAAGAGAGCCAGCAATTATTTGCTGTTGTGACCCACATCTTAAGTCACCTATTAGTTTCAGTTTTTCAACAATACTCTTCTCCCCACCCCCACCTTTTTTTTTTTTTTTTATATTACTAAATTTCTTAAGAAATGTGTATGCTGCTTTGGTGGAGTTACCATGACTGGCATAAGAAGTGAGTTCCTAGAAGCACTATGGTGGTGGCCAAGAATTTGCTAATGAATTATTTATTATCTGTATGGAGCAACATAGATAAAATTTGGAGGTATTGGGGGTAGAAGTGGGAAAAATGAGAGGATTTAATGAAATGAGGATATGTGAAAGGGACCATTACACATAACTGGAATTAAATGGACCCGACTTGGAATGTTTTCCAGTTAGATTTGGTGTATTCTGTGCTCTCAGACAGGTGGGCAGTTGGTTCATTTGGCTGGAATCCTGAGATAACAAGGTCAGAGTTAGGGTTTCATGTACTTTTAACCTCTCTCATGACCCCAGGACACTTTTAACTTGGCCATCATTATGACATGTGTCTTTGAGTTTAGGGATGAACCCTTCAGAGATCACAAATGGCTTTCCAGTATACCTGTCTTCACCAGGAGACCACTGTGGTCAGATATGAAGGATTACTATTTACCCAAAAAGTAAAAGTCTGCTCCATCAATAGGAAAGTGAAATTAGCCACAAGGAAAGCAATAATTGGCTTCCACCAATGTCGGTTCTTAAATTTGGTTTATGAAAAATGGGGATCTGAGACCTCTATTCATTGCATAGCATTGTGATCATAAGTTTTCTGGTGACTATTGGTGTACTTAATTGATGACTCAGAATACTGGTGATGATTGAGCTGAACTTAACACATGAATGGTCCTAGGAAGGGTGGTTGGATAGGCTGCTTGCTTTGACTCTGGAGAATTTAATGTTCAGTTTTTGGGCCACACAAAAGGTACAACTATTGTACCTTTTGATGCAATGAAAGCAAAACAGATTATATTTTCCACTACAAAGTTTGTTTCTGAAAAACCTTGAGTTTGTCACCTTAATAGTAAAAATCTATATTTAATTCAGAAAAGCAAAGCAGATTTTGCAACTTATGTAACATTGAGGTGATAAAACTGAAACTTACATAATAGTTTATAAAAAGATTTTTTTAGTTATAATTGTACACAATACCTTTATTTTATTTATTTATTTTATGTGATGCTAGGATCTAACCCAGCTCCTCGCATGTGCTAGGTGAGCACTCTACCTCTGAGCCACAACCCCAGCCCACATAATACTTTTTAAGAAAAAAAAAAAAAACTTAAAAATACAAAATCAGGTATAAAGTAGTAAATTAAATTCAGTTTTTCCTCTAAGGTGATGGAATTTTCAGAAATTATTACCAGTTGAGAAAATATTACCACATAACTCTATTGATAATAACATGTATATTGTTAAAGTTACAGTTAAATGCAAAAAAAGGTTCTTTAGTTTTTTTTTTTTTTTTTTTTTCCACAATAAGCTGCAAATTCTTAGACATTTTAGATTTTCTGGTGCAGGGACTACTTACACTTAAATACTTTTGGAATTGATTATATTCATTAACTAGCTTGTTACCATAACTGTTCCTAATTTTTACTCATTAAAATAAAGTAACATTGTGAACACATTGCTAGGATCCTATTCAAGCCCTAAAAAGGTGCTCTAGGCATGTGAGGAGTCTTAAAACTTAACCTCCATTGTTTCATGCTAAATTTATCTGTGAAATGATGACATCATAATTTTTCACTGAATCTTTCCAACCAAGATTGTATTCTGCTGAATACAATCAACAGTCAATGAAACAGCTAACCTTTTATATAGCTACAATAAGTTATTTGAGGAAGAAGTCAAACTTTTTTAGTGATCCCATTAAGTTTTTCTTTTCTTTTTTATAAGGTATGGCCAATTCTTAACTCTTGGTTTAATTCGCATACAATAGCTTATTATGTTACATATTGTTACTGCTTAGGCAAATGCTAAACCACTGAGCCACAACCCCAGCCCCTTGTTACTGCTATGTTAATATCTTTGTATGTGTTGTCTTAACTTATCCCACATAACAGACTGAATTCTCACATGTAAACATGAACATATATTTAAAGATGTTATTTTTTATGATATGTCTTTTATAGGCCACTAGCTAAATTAGTTGTGGTCATCTAAAGTATTAACTAACCTCAATAGATAACATATAGGTAAATAAATATATAATTTAATCATCTTAAACATTTTTAAATGTTGTTATTTGTAGGTCTTAAAATGAAGCTTGTAATTCAAGAAAGATTTCAGAAGACACATGTAGATCCAATTGTGCTTTACATGGCTTTCTTTTTATTAATCAAGATCCATTTTATTACATTTAGTTTCATTAAAAATGCCTGGGCTTCCCCCTTTTCTATTGCCTCCTACCCCTTTTTTAGACACTAATCCAGAAATCGAATCATGTTGTCTTTGATAAAATTTAATTTGGATTTTTCACTAGTAAATGCTGTCTGGTGACAACTAAGTAGAACTTAATTTTTAAAAATTCACAATAGAGCTTAATTATCTGATTTGACATGGTGAAATTTGGCAAAAAGTCTAGACCTTGTAAGATAACCTTGACTTGGATAAAGGTTTGGCAAAACAGAGGCCAGTGCACAAAAAGGAGAGAAGGGGGGGAAATCCTGTTGCAAAAGCTGTCTATTTAATTTGAATTTTAAATACACAAAACAGGTTTTGTAGAAGCTATATCCACAATAAAAATTGGGTTATTTCTTGTTTAGTTTTTTTTTTTTTTAATTCTATCACAAACATAAAATGGAAGTGTGAATCACTAGGCAATCCACTTAAGTTTAGATTTACAAGCTATTATCCCAAACTTGATTTTTGGATCAATGTTTTTTCAGTTCTTAATGTAGACACCAATAATCTAGGGATTTTATGAAAATACCAATTGTGATTCAGCATATCTGGGGCAGAGCCTGGGATTCTGTATTTTTAAGAAGCTCCCAGGCAGTGCACATGCTATTAGTCTGAGGACCCACCCTGAATAAGGTCCTGGACCTTGAAGTGATGACAGTTGGTTTAGGACAGTGGCCAGCACCACCATCACCATAATTGTGCTGATGATAATCTTTAAATAACACTATCTCTCAACAGTAGAGTGCATTCATAGACTTCCATTACCTTGTTTTCATGTCATACAATGTCACATATCATATCTCAGCTTGATCACCACCCTTTGTAAAGCTACTTACGCAGGAAGAACATTTATTTCAGAGTCTTAGCCCATTTAGTCCAGCATGAACAAAGCATATCCAGGTTTATCTTTCCAGAAAATATTCTCCAAATCTTGTTGCTTTCTCACTCAAGATCCATAAGCCAAGCATCTCCTCTGATCTTTCTGACATTTCCCTCACCAATCCTACGAAGCATTGTTCCTATTCTCTGTCTTTTTGCCACAACAGAGGCCATCTCACTGTTGTACTGCATGCTGGTTTTATTCCTGAATCCAAATCCTGCTCATGTGGTACCCTGACCAAACATCTTCCCATCTATACCTCCTGCCCTCCATGAAGCCTTCCTGAAAACTCCTTTGTCACTCACAGGCTCTGAGTGGCCTGATCACTCATCATGTGACAGCTGAACAGGTAGTCAGAGGTGTTGGAATTGCCTTGATTTATATTGAGAGATGTTCTTTGACTTCCTTGTGCTGCATTTTAAGACACCCTAACATTGGGTGCCCATTAGCTCTCAAAGCATCTTTCTTGTAGACATTGTACTGAGCATCATTGAGTTTCTGAGGTGTGACAGTGGAACACTGCCTTAGCACACAAGCTCAGATGAAGCACCACTAGTTATAAATAGTCTTAATTTATATAACCGTTAATTAAAAGGCACAAAGTTAATAGGTAATTAATGTGTAAAGTGAAAGTTTTGATTTAGAGAAAAGGAGGCAGTTAGACAATTAAAAGAATTTTCACATCAGGTCAATATAATTAATAACTAACAATTAGTACCTCTGTGGAGTTATTTAGTCAATAGTGAAAATGTTTCATATAATAGTCTCACTTGCAAAATATTTGTTAGAAAGAGAGTCACATGATGCATTTTTATTACTCTTACCTCTTACTGAGAGAATTGGCACATGCAGCAAGGTGATAAAAGGGTATATCTAGGAAATGTGGTTAAACCAAAGCAGAGGTCTGAGTAGAATTCTGAACAAAGTTGAGACAGGTGGCAGTGACTTGCTGGGCCCCTGGCCAGCTGAATTTCTTGGGTTGTTGTTGTTTTCCCTAACAGAAAATTCTCAAGACTTCCTGTGTGATTTTGTGGTAGAAAAGAAATGGAAAAAAAAAAAAAAAAAAAAAAAAAAGCAGTTGGGATCCACATTACACATTCAATTATATAGGGAAATGGGTAATCCTTATGATCTAAGAATGTTACAGTGAGGGGGAATTTAAGAGATATGATAATATATACCTTGACATTCAAACAACAGGATTTTATTTTCTCTCTAGAGAATTTGCTGTCAGTATGTTTTACAATGTGATGTGTCTACTTGTGAGTGTGAACTGATTAAGGACAGGAGACATGTTATATTCCTCTAGGCGGAAAGATTGTAGCATAGTCCTCGAGATAACACTAGGTTGAAATCTCAACATTCCACTTAGTAAAAGTGTGGCCTTAGATGTGTTTTTCCTTAGATGTGTTTTTAAAGCTATCCAAACCTCAATTTGCTTATCTGTAAAATGACGATAATAATAGTACCTACCACAAACAGTTGAGAGGATTAGATAGAGTGAAAATTTTTATTTGAAAGCAAAGAGATAGTTATGAAATCAGGTATTAATTTAAAGGAATATTCTGGTAAGGTCAATAATATTAAGTAATTACTAAAAATTATTGCCTCCATATAATACTATTTAAAAGAGCTTTAGAGCCTAACAAGTAGAAAATATTCTATAAATATTATTACAACACTCATGGTTACTGCTATGGATTTAAGAAACAAACAAGGGATGCATCTTTAGAAATGTTTTTATTCATGTAAAGTGCTTAAAACAGTACCTGTGTGTTTGTGTCTCAATAAATGCTAGTTGTTGTTGTTGGAGGTTACTATTATCTTCCTAGTGTTAACCCTCAGCTGACCTCTGGAGGATCCATCACAGCAGATCTTACAAAAGATAAAACCAGTAAATACTTGTTGAATATTTTATCTTTTACTTTTGGAGCAATGTTTAACCTATCTGAAGTGATACTTTTCTGAGAAAATTTTCTTTTCTAAACCACTAGTAATATTATTTCTGCTGTTAAGGTATTTTATGGTGAACAATTTTTCTTCCATTTATAATCCTGCTTGGAAAATGTCAGTTTCTTCTCTTTTTCCAATTATCTCAGTCTCAATTGCCCATTATTTATTATTTAGCTCTCTAAAAATCATTGATGATGGTTTGAGGTTTACACAATAGTCATTCTCAGACCTCAGAACTGAATAGGAGAAAATATAGTAGGATATTAATTCAAGAAAGGGGTCTTTGGGAGTTAATTTTTTTAGCACCTCAATTTATAAATAAGGATATGTGACTTGTTCATTGTCACTTAGCAGGTCAGAGGTCAATCCAGAACAATAGTCCTGGAAGGTAAGTACTCAAATATGTGTTAGATAAATGCTCACAAAACCTATTCATTACTTTCAAATTGTTTTATAAATAATATGGGTAGAGAGTATAGATCTGTGGTGGAATACTTGTCTACCATGCTCAAGGCCCTGTGTTCACTCTCCAACAATGTAAAAAAGGAAAATATAATAAAGGTATGTAAATTTCTTAAATCATAGTAAGAGGAAGACTATGTGTTAGATTTTTGTGCTTTTGGGGGAAAAGGAGTGTTCTAACATGTTGGTTATTTGCCTTTTAAATTGCACAGATCGCTATATCTGAATATGGCCTCAAATAAATTGAAAAGGATATTCTAATTCTTATCAAATACAGGGTCTGTCATAGTGCTTTCAATTTTGAGGGGTGACAAAACAGGAATCTGTGCAAAATAATGTATGTCCAAAATTCTGAGTCTGAATTGGGGCTTTGTTAACATTACCCTTTCTGTCCTTTTAAATTTTTTTTTTTTTTTTTTTGGTTTTTGGTGGTGGCTGGGGGTGGGAGCCATAAATAACACAGTCCATGTGATAATTCTATTCTCAATCCTCTTCCTTTTTTTCAGGAGTGGGTAGAAGTTTTGACAAAAAGTAAGGGCACCATTGATGGTGAGATTTGAGAGTGAGAGCTCTTTCTGAGCCTATGGGCCCAAAGCCAGGCTGCACTTCCCTCCCTGCTGGACTCTGTTCTCTGTGATCTGGGACTCCTCAGGTCTCTGTTTGCCTAATTGTGACTTGTGCTAGTGCCCTCCAGTTCACACTGGCCCCTTTGATCCTTTTCATCAAGTCCTCTCAAAGCAGCAGGACAAAATGGGAAGGTAAGCAATTGCTTCACATAAAAGAGGGCAGCAGAACCCAGGTGGGGGCTCCTGCTGAGATGCTCCCTCACAAGGCTGTGACCACACAGCCTAAGAAAACACTGACTAGTGCCAGCTAATGAAATTTACAGCCTTCTTAACCTGAAAGCCACAGCATCCATTACGCTCCCCCAAATAAATTTAATGTGGCTACTTTTTAATATCTTCTCCTCTGATTTCTCTTGGGGGTGTCTAAGGGCTCTAACCATCTCCTCACTCTGTAAGATTTTTCAAATTATTTATTTATTTGTTTATCTCATACTTGCCGGTTCTCCAGTTCACTATTTATTTTCTCTTTTGAACAAAGGATCTTAATATGAAGCTGATTGTAAATCTAACCTATTCCCAGGAAGGGGGTAGGGTTCAAATAATGAAGTTAATGAAAGGAGTAGTTATAGAAGTATGGCTAATATTGAGGAAACTGAGGCAGATATGGAATCATTCAGACAAGTAACTGGTGGATGCTGTTACTATCCATATAGGGCCTAAAGGAGCGAAGGGGAGACAGTGTTTGTTACTGACTAGTGAGAGCCGAGAACAGGGCACATATCAGAGCTGTTGTTCTCAGTCTTGTCTGCTTATTGGGATTACCAGGGATAATTTATTAAACATATTAACATCTGGGTTCCACCCCTAGAGATTCTGATTTAATTGTTCATTTTTTGTGGCCATCAGAATTTGTGAACACTGACCAAATAATTGCAACGCAGGAGTAAAACACAGTCATAGAAAGAAAGACATGATCACTGAATAAGATACAGTGCTAGAGCTAGGTGCAAACAGGAAAGAATTACCCTGACCCTTTTCTCCTATTCTGACATCCTACTGGTGCCTCCAATCAGAAACGAGATGGCAAGGGGGCTGGAGTCAAGAAGACTGCATGGGCCAGCTTCCTGGAGCCCAGGTGGTAGGGGAAATGGGGGGATAGCCAGCGCAGTTTATGATGAAATCCCACAAATACTTCCTCTGCCTCTTCCCTGCCTCCGTAGAAGTTAGAAGTAAGGACAGAATCCCAACTTTTCTTATTAAGATGGCTCACTCATGCTGTGTTGGTGTTGAGCAGGGCATCCTTCAGGTGGAAAAACCTCTTAAAGAGCTAATACCACCTGGTAATTCTTTACAATGTTCTTCCTGGGCATTAATGGCATTCCTGCTGCTGGAAAGCAGGATCCCGTGGTCCATTAGGACATACATACGCTTCTGTGACCTGAAATGCTGGTGGCAGCCATTAAATGCATTCTATTCCTTATAGAGAGATTTTTGAGACCTGAGAAATGTGTCTACCAGTGCTGACTATTGCCATTTGTCTTGACAGATAACCCAACACTAATGGGCACAGAATTGCAGAAAAGGGCAGAAGTGAGCATCAGAATTGGCACACACACACACACACACACACACACACACACACACACACTTGACTGAGGAATTTGGGGCAATGAGCTGCATATTCCCATGTAAGAGCCAAACTTTGACTTCAAACAACAACACAAATGCTGCTGCGTCATTTTCCCCCTCCTTTCACACAGAAGGTGGACATGAAATACATATGAATTAAATAACACTGAAGTTCCTAATAAGGACAAAGTACTTACTAACCATTCTCTCTAATTCCAAGGGTTTGTTTCACATGAGGTCAGTTAAAGCAGATGCAAACTGCCGATGGGTTCTGTAGCAATTTCTTCCACTGTGAGCCTGACTGTTCACCAAACAGGATTTCTGAAGGGCAGCAACATTTCATAAATGGAACTTTTAGTTTCGTCAGCGAACATATCCGTGGGCTCATTGCACAAGCATTGCTTGTATCTATTGGCACTTTAACATTGTGGATTCCTTGTCTCTTTGGATTTCCTCCCATATCACAAAGACAAAAGGCCAATTATAATGTATCTGTAAAACTCAAGGGGGTGCAGGAGGATATAGATGGGGATAAAAGAACTATTTTTTCAGGTGTTGTAAACATGACTGTTTTGTACAAATTGATTCTCGATGAATAATTTAAAATGTGCATTGCAAATACAATTTGCCTAACCATAACAATACAAAAGCATATTGAACAGGAGGCAAGAAACTAGGACTAAGGATAGATTCCTAGAAAAATATCAATTAGGGAAACAAAAGTTGCCAGGTTGGAAAGAAGGGGGAAAAAAAGACATGCTTGACTTAATGTAAAACATTAATATGCTGTATATTAACATGTATGTAGTATATAACATTCATCAGATACTGTTACTAAGCACTTCATATCTATTTTATACTCACAACAACCTTATCAAATAAAAACTATTATTATATCCATAGTATAGATAGAAAAACAAAGGCTCTAAGAGTTTAAGAAACTTACCCAGAATTATGTAGCTAGAAAGTGATAAAGCCAGGATTTAGAATCCTGGTTAACCTACTTCCAAATTCCAAGCTCTCTTCTCCATTGTTAAACTCAACTGGAACTGGCTTAAAATGAATTTTGCCATATTCTTCCCAGGAATCTTCAATTAATGAGTTCCTAGGTTATTTTTATAGTCAGCAGAATTTGTATCACACTATATTATGCTAAGTTATTTCACAATTTATATGAATTATTTCTTTTTCCATAGACTCCTATTTTCCAAAATATGAATGAGAACGCTGTTTCTATGTGTTGTACAAAAAGAAAAAGATTTGTTTTCAAATGTTTTATATGTACTCAATACCATGTCATTTTTTTTTTTTGCTCACCAAGACATGATTATTAGTATATCAGATGCTATGAGAATGGCTATAGCAAAGAAACTTTTTTGTTCAAAAAATCCTTTTCCCAAATAGCACCCCCATGTGTATCCATCAATGCACCATTTAGGAAAGGCATTTTTAGATTCATGCAAACTTTATATGGATTAATAAATCAGCTTCTTTTTATACTGCAACAGTTAATTTTAAGATTTTAATGTTTTTACTAATTTGAACATATAAGTCAATTTTATCTCCGATCTACTATTAAGTTTTTCTTTCTTTGACAAGATGTTTCAAAGTTCTAGATAACTAATACTGTACAAAAGATTTCTTTTCTCAATAGAGAAATGGTGGGTGTTGAACAGAGACCTGCTGTATAGAATAAAAAGACTTAGCTAACCACTTGTCTGCCAGCCTTTTGAGAATATGTCAGCTAGGGGAATTCAATGCTACTAAAGATATCTGAGTGAACAATTGCTCAATTGCCAATGGATATTTAGACCTACAATCCCAGTTTGCTTTAAAAAATATATATACTACTACTTTAAGAAGGTATCTAGACCTGGGCTACCAGTGTTAATTTAAATCTTGTAATTTCCCTGTGAGAATGTTAAATCATAAGGACCATAGTCCATGTGGGAGTCAATTGATACTTTTGGCTCTTGTTGAATTTCATGGTGACTTCAGTGTCTATACATAATGTAAGAACTTCCAACTTTGACCTTGCTAATATAGATCTAGGCACAAATGACTGATAGCTACATGGTAGTCCTCAGCCTGTTTGATTTGTATTCATTCTTGCCCTTTCCCTTCTATACTTCACCTCTCAAAGGAGTAGACCTCTGTAAGCTGTATTTCCCAGACTTTCATGTCTGATTGCCAACTAGGTTAGGTTAATGGGAGATACTGTCAAGGAGACTCCAAGAACAGGAAGGAGGAGAGGCCAGGGGAGGATTTCTTTCACCCACTCTCTTGACCTTCACAGCATCCCTGCCTCCAGTATGTTATTCCCTACTAGAGAAGCTGGCTAAGACTGCAGCTTCCTGCATATAACCAGGGTGCATGTGCTCTGGTGACATGATCTCTTTTCTGTGTCTTCGCAGTTTCCTGCCTTGGATAATCCCTAGGTCTATTATTCATTTGGCTTTCTGGCTCTCCTATACCCGTGAAACCAATACCCCACATTAAATTCCCCCCACTTAAGTTATTTGTTTGAGATTACCTGGTCCTACTCTGACAAAGTTTTAAACATCAAAAGTTTTCTAGAGTGACTTATTCAATGGAATAACTGTTAACAACCAATTCTGTAAGCTGTTGGCTTTTCAGAATTTATTGTTTCCACAAATGTTTGTAAATCTTGTTGGCTAGTATTCATTATTTTAAAACTTGATTACTGCTACTAATGATGATAAATATACCCTCAAATGTAGTATATGCCAAATTTGGATTTATATGCATGAATCATGGATTATTATTATTATAATAATCATGGATTATTCCATACTTTATTTTAAAGCTCATCTGAAATAAAGTTTCTTTTCCCAACTCTGTTTAATTAAATATTATCTTATGATAAAGCAAGCTCACATCCAACTTGGTTTATATGATATTGCTTTTTTGTAAATCAATAAGTGATTTGTGGCAAGTTCACAAAATTATGTACTTGCAAGATTCCTTTTCTAAGGATATGGAATGCAGCTATATTTTTTCCTTTTAAAGTTCAACCTTTATTAAGGTATGTATAGAGGTCAGGTTCCAGAAATAGCTCTATTATGTCTGGTTCTTCATTCATGCAGTTTGCCTTCTTGGCAAACCATAGGCACAAAATAAATATATATTGAATGAACAAATACAAGAACTTTTAAAAATATTCTCTCATGATCATACAAATTGTGGTATTACATGTTAGCTATTTTTAAGTGATTAAAGTAGTAAAATCTTAAGTTATCCTTCTGGAAGCTGAACTTAGCAGAATGGGTCTTGGTTTAAAATACAGGCAGGAGCCATCAGAGCAAAATTCAGATGTTGACAGTAAAGATTAATGAACCACCTTCCCTTAATTGATAGCATCCAAAGTGCACTCCCTTCAGCCTTTTGTCTGTCAGTTAGCAGAAGATCTAGCAGGGAGACACACTCCATTGCTTGCTGAAATTAAAAACAGGTAATTTAATCTTCTCAGCACTATAGATGATGATTTTTTAAAGTTGCAGTTGAAACAACAGAACAATTTCTGGGTGAGTAGGTCTTCTTTGTGATTCATAATTTAGTAGATGACATGTTCAAATTCATTAAATTGACCTAAGCATAAAAGTTGTCCAAGAGAACAATTAATCTGTGATGCTGCAGATGTATTCTTTCAAGAATAGTATAATTCCCACTATCAGTATATTTTCTCTATTTATTTCAAATAGATTTTAAGCAAAGAGTAAGCTTTTCAGAGTTGGTGGCATACACTTCTATGAAAAAAAAAAAAAATCCAGCTTTTGAATGTGGGTGGGAAGGCGTGCCTGATGTTTATCCAGAGAGTAAGCAATTTTGCACATAGAATGTATGTTGGATAAATACGAATTTGCTTTAGGTTAAGGTGATAATACAACCTTGTCAAAAAGAACAAATCTGAAAAGTAGTTAAATCAAAGCTGTTTTTAAAGAATAAAATTATCATCTTTCAAACCATATCATCTTTGTCTAAGAATAATTTTCCCCCCCTGCCTGTAATTTTAGAGCTCTGTGATGTGGAAGTTGTCAATGTTATGTAATTGAGAGCAATCTAACTTTTGGTATTGTATGCATTCATCAAGGGCCATGTTTAAGTGGCCCCATTTGATGCATTTCTAAAAAGCCTTGTTCCACTCATAAATAAACACTGAGTCCCTGGAACAAATTTATGAATCAAGGCACCATTTTGATAGCTGCTTTTTAAATAGTAGAAATGTGTACATGATGTTATTTTCCTGGAGAGAGAGGAAAAAAAACCTTTCTATTTGTGTTTAATACATATGAGGACACACTCCTTGATGCTGGCAATGTGAATTGGCTGATATACTGATGATTTTCTTTCTGGCCAAGAAACTCAAATATGCACCAGGTGACATACTTTGAAGTGTAAATGTTTCTGTTAAATCTGTTTTTCCTAGTACATTTGGAAAGTGAATTTTAAGCCTATAAAAGAAACTGGATTCTAATAAATGGGGTGCTTAGACACAGGACAGTTGCTATAGGCAATGAGATTTCTATTCTGCTTGGGGGATCTCTATTCAATAGTTTATTGCACACCTTACCTCTTGACCAGCCTTCCTTCTACTGATGGCATGTTGAGTTCTTCTATATATTAATTTCTCTTTACTTCCAGAGGCAGTTACATTTCTAGGAAATTGTAACGTATTCTGGCTGCCTCCAAGTTCTCTTGAATTTGAGGCCATCATTTTCCTTCCTAGCTACATAAAATGGCTTAAGTCTCCACATAATATACTTTGGGAAGTCCGGTATTATACTTAGCTTTTCCGAGTGTCTCAAAAGGCCTTATGTTGTGGTAACAGTTCTCACTCCAAATCCATGCTCACTGGCTCACCTTTATGGCTATTTTCTGCCTTGCCTTGCCCAGTCTACCCTTTAAAACACCTCCTAAGTCCACTCATTTATTCCTTAAGAATAAATGATGGAGAGGGAAATGGAATAAGAGATTTCTTGTTATCATCTAACATAGAACAGAAAGCATGTTAAACCTGAATGTGAAAACTCTGTTCCTAGAAATGCATTAGCCATTCTTTGGCACAAGGACATCATCACTGGCATGAGTTGTTGAAAGTGAGATTTTTATAATACAGATTTTTTTTAGCCTGTGATCCATTGCCTGCCAGTTTTAGAGGGAATATAAGGCAAGGGAAACCAGTTGAATGGCAGTAGTCAAAGATTAGTTGCATGAGAAGAACATTCTATTGGCATTCTTTAGAGTTTGATCAGAGAAACAGAAACTCCTCTAGGTATTTTTTTTTTAATATTTATTTTTTAGTTGTAATTGGGCACAATACCTTTATTTTGTTTATTTATTTTTATGTGGTGCTGAGGGCCATGCACGGGCTAGGAGAGCGCTCTACTGCTGAGCCACAACCCCAGCCCACTCCTCTGGTATTTTAAGCTGGAAGAGATTTCATACCTTCAAAGTAGATGTTTCTAGAACTGTTAGAAGTGCTGGAGGATCAAATCCCAAGGAAAATCACCATTAGCTATTAGAGGCTTTGGAACCCCAGAAAAATTGCTAATAATATCCAAGGTACCTGTGGCACAATGGGGGATGATTTTGCCAAAATCAGGCCAACTACTACAGTGATCATTGGGTTGTGAAAACTTCCGTTTCTTCTTCTGTGCTTTGTGTAAATCTTCTTGTTGATGAAATTTCAAATGGTAAGCAGAATTTAAGGGGATTTGACTGCAGAGGAAGCTGGGAAAATTAGCTATGTGTTAAGGAGGAAAGGAAATAGGTAAAGCCAACAGTGAGAAAATTCCTTTCACATGATGTCTGATAGAAATGCAGGCAAACTTTTTACCATTTCAGCAACCAGAGAGTCATTATCTATACGGGGAACATGTAGCTTTAAGTATTTATTAAACCTCTTAGCTTTTTAATTTCTGCTTCTGTGAAATGGGGATAATAAGTGCATCTCATAGGATTGTTATAAGTATTTTATGATATGACACAAGTGAAATGGTTTAGTGAAATACCTGAAAATGAGCAGAAACTACGTAAGCTAATGTTATCACTAGATTTTAATAAAGAATAACATTAGGAAATAAGTTAATATATCAAACCTGTTCAGCACATGCATGGCACACAATATAAAGTCAATAAATATGTATTATCTTAACTTATTGATCTTTCTTGGTATTATAACTGAATTTATCAAGATGACTTTTAACTCATAAGAACCTCTCAGATATATCTGTAGTCACTTCAGTCCATCACTAGATTTAAAGACTATTTTTGCTAGCTTTGAGGGTCTTTATAAGACTTTATAAATTGCTTTTCATTTGTTTATTGAGGATTAAATATATAATGGAATACTCCAGTTTCAGATTATGAAATTTGAAATGGAATGTGTCAAAAATACAAAAATAGGTAAATAAATTTGTCATGTCTAATAATTGAGGAGCACATATTAAACATTGATTTAATGTTGGTGCTTTAATTGATGAAGGACTTTTAAATTTGTGTGCAATTGAGTCAATTCTGAATTTGTTTAGAAACTTCTGGAATTGAATGCAATTGTTTAGGCCAGATAGCAATATTGCCTTTAATTTACCTATCTCCAACACTGATGAGGAGAATATATTTGTACAAATCTTTGTAAACATACCTGCTTGCATAATTTTGCTAACACCATTCATTAGAGGGTTGCTTTGTGAGATAAAAATGGTAAAGAATAGTCTAGGCATGTTATTTTCAACCTGCCTCACCTTCAAATATGCATAAATATTCATTCCTTTGTTTAAAGAGGGGAAGAAAGTACATTTTAAGGTCAAAGCATTGCTGGACTTTCATGGCATCTGTGCTCAAAGGCAGGGTGTTAGACATTGCATAAGAATACCTGGTGATGCTAGATCTCCTTGAAGATTGCCTAAATAGTATCAAAATTTGATTGCTCAAGTCACATTCATATGGTTTTCTTTTAGATAGGGAGTCTCTGTCCTTTCTGTTATAGGTTGTTTGTCAGATATTTTAAAGTAAAGCTATAAGGACTATTTTTTTTTACAAGAAATAATAAAGGTTAAGTAACGAAACATTACAACACAAAGACAGACTCAGGATTCAGGAGCACAGCATACAAACATGAACTCATCTAGTTTGCCTAAATTCATTGAAACAAAGAAGCTAAGATATTCAAAGTGGTCAAAAGAACTTTTTCCAATTCCACCCAATAATTTATTTGATTAATGCCTTTGTGTGTGGGGTGGGTACTGGAAGTTGAGTCCAGGGGTGCTCTCCCACCAAATTACATCCCCAGTGCTTATTATTATTATTATTAATTTTGAGACAGGATCTCACTAAGTTGTTGGAACTGGCTTTGAACTTATGATCCTCTGATGCTGATCCTTCTGTCTCCCAAGTTGTTGTTACTATATGCATGTGCTACTGCACCTAGCATATATTTATTTTTTTAAGCAGTGATATACCCAGAATAAATTATTGAATAAATTAATAAGTGCATGAATAGTTTCATTCTCTGTGTTCACTAACAAACCATTCTGATTAATGTTTAAATATACAGAAAAAAATGAGTTTTTTATTAATTGAGTTTAATATATGTCATTTGTACACCTAAATTCTAATGAGTATGACCTTTGGGGTAATATAAGGAAAAAATATTCTTGCAAGACAGTATTAATTTGACCCCTCTTTTAGAATGTTCATTCATGTCAACATTAACCAGTTTTGAGATTCAGACATCATGTGTACACATATAGATTTGACATTTGAGATGAATTTTTTTTTCAAATTAAATTATGGAAACAATGACTCAGAGAAGAATGGAGAGGCTATGGGGGCAAAAATACTGTAATAATGTAGCTAGACCTTATTGAGAAGAGATGAGAAATGAGCCTGTTTTCATGGAGCAATGATTCAGTGCTGTTAGAGAATATGATGAGGTTACATTATTCTTTCATCACAAACTGTCAAGTTAATTGTGATATGTACAGAATATAGCTGATTCAGAAGACAATTGGTTATTGTGCTTCTCTATTTTTTTTTTTATTTTTTAAAGCACATTAGTGCACTAAAAAGCATAGAATCCTGGTTCTTGCCATGAAATTTGATGATGAAAAACAAACTGAAAAAAATTTAAATACACCTGGGTTTATAAATGGGCAGAGGTTCTTGAAAGTCATTTTTAAATTCCTTCAAAGCTGCAAAATCTATTTGTTTCCTAAGTTAGTTATTTTTTTCTTCTTTTAATCTCAGTAGGAACCAAACTTGTGAAAAGCAAACCCCTGGCTCCTTTTGGCCTTATGAGAGCAGAACATCCCTTGTACTTTTGCTTTGGATGATAAATATACAAACTGTATTGACTAGTACAAAGCAGGGCAGTGGATTTTTGTGAATTGTTGCAAGCCCAGCTCTGACTTTGACATAGGATCAATTTACTTTGAATGCTGTGAGAGGATCTGAAAAAGAAGCTCTGTACATTAAATAAGTGAGCCTCTTGTTTTCATCACATGAAAAGATGTGTCTGTCTTCAATGTCATTTTTGTGTTGTAGAGTCATAGAAGCCAGGCTGGTGGCTACATTGCTGGCATAGTTTCTGATCACCTGGTATGCAAGACAATTATTTTTATCTTCTGTTGCTCCTGGTGTGTAATTCAGAGAGCATTGTTTGTTTTCCTCATCTTCCATGGAGGCATAGGCACCACAGAGTTAAATTGAGAGTAACCACTGAATGCTTATTTGAATATAAAATCTACGGCCATTTGAAAGGGAAATCTTCAGTGTCCCATGTAATAAATCCCTGTGCAACTTAAGACAAATGAACTGTACTTAATTGCATGTGACATAACTAAAGCACACAGATCTCTCTGAAGAGTGTGAGGATACATTCTCCAAATCCTCTGCTTAGCACTATTCAAAGTTCCAATAGTATATTTAGCTAACCTACAGGTATGTTAAAATCTCCCAGAGCCTCCCTCTAATGCTAATGATGAGAAGCCAAAATTGTAAGAATGCATAATTAAAGATGTTAAAGACAAATGGAAGAGAACTCATGGTACCATTTCCAACTCATGACTTTCAATGCCATGCCCTCTTTTGTCTGAACTTGGCCTCAGAGCACAAACACAACTCCCACCATAACATGAATAAGTTTGGCTGTGCCAGACTGGCCTCCTGTTGCTGGGATTTTCTGCTGTCCAGCATGGGCAGCTGCAAACACAGTCCCCCCATCTCTGCTTGGTTGGTCCTAGAGGACTAGAACTCTGCATGATTCCTCAGGACCTTTGTCACAAGATTGTAATGGAATGCTGTGTGTGAGTTGTAAGAAAATCCAGGTGCAGCACACATTGTTTGTAGCAATTTTTCATCACGAACGAGAGGATGTTGAAATGGAAAGAAAATACTAACTCTTGGTAGGCCCTTTGTCAATAGACACTCCTCCCAACTCTGCCTTCTGGAATTGTAGATCCAAAGATTTTTGGAGGCAGTTAGCCTGGGTGCTTTTATAAATTTCCTTCTTCTCATGAGCTTTACCATACTAGATATCAAGCAGTGTGACTCTAAACCCTGAACTCTGAACTATACCATCTCTGTTGGCTTAACATTTAAGATCTCAAACAGAACAAGCCTTGGTCTCCAGGACTAAGAGACTGAAAGTAAAACCTGGTCAGTCTTGTATCTGACAAAGCGCTTGTCCTCCCTGTGCCTCAGTCTTCGCTTATACAAAAAGAATCTCATTGTTCTTATATCATAGGTTTATTGCTGAGAAATGAATATGGTGATTCATAAATCCTCCTAAGCCTGGAAGGCCACACACAGCCTCTTCAGGACAAGTCAGTGATATTTCTCTCATTGTTCAGACTGGGAACCAGGCAGTGAGAAGATGGATCATATTTTGATTTAGTTTCTGTGCAGACAGGCTTTGAATTTGCCTCAGGTTTGTCCATGCTCTGGAATGACATTAGTAGTACAGTGGCCTGTTTCTTGAGTTTGAGAACTGTGGGACATTTTTCAGGAGTTCTAGCTGACATCTGCTGTCCCCCTTTTTTCTGGAGCCAGGACCCTTTAAACTCTAAGTCAATGAAGGAATCAAAGGAAGCTCCAGGAAATCTGATCCACTTGAAGACTCCATTGCTTTTGTTAATGTGTCTCTTCCTAAATTCTAAAGAATAGACCTACCTTTGTATAATATGTATAATGTGCCTTGCTCTACACACGTCAAGTCATTCAATCCCCATGACAATTCTCAAAGGTATTTACCCTTATTATTTCTGTTTAGAAAGGAAATTATGGCACAGAGCTTGAAACAGCTTCCTCAAAGCCTTATAAATAAGACCCTATGGTTGTGTCAAGATGAGGATTCAAGCTCAGGCAGTCTTGCTTCTGAACCCACAGATTTAGAGATTTTGCCGAGCTGCCAGGTGATATCTTGCTTCTCACTTGTCACTCTCCAGAGCTTAGCCCCGCCACTAAAATGTGCCAGGACTCTGTAAATAGTTGACAGGTGAATACATGAATGAGGGATTCTTCTACAATTATCCCAGTTCCTGTTCTCTCATCCTTCTGCTTTTTATCATCATAGTGTTTAGAATCTTCACTTCTTCATTTTACTATTTATTTTTATCTCTTTGTCTTTATATGTGTCAGCTCCCAACTAGGATATAAAAGATATCTTCATGAAGGGAAGAACCATGCTTTATACCTGTTATATAACTGACACGAGAATAGCTGAATAATTAGTTCATGACATGAAAAACCCCAAAATAACTTTATAAATACATTAGAAACTTGGGTTGTTGAGATTTATAATATTTATTCTCCTTCTAAAGTCATCAATTCTTTTTCCTCCTTCCCATAAAATGCTATCTGATTGAATATTTTAAAGACTAAAAGATAACATGGCAAACTATTTGGAGATAAAACATGAATAAGATCATTCTAAAGAAGCAGAAATGCATAGCATTTGGATTTCTTTCTTTTTGAAAATGAAATTGTTCTTGGAACCATATTCAAATAGGACTTGAATATGTAAACCTATGTAACTTCATCAACCATGATGTTACAGAAGACACCATTTGGGCTTCCTAAATAGACAGTAGTCCACAAAAGTGGTGAGAATGGCCATCTTTTTGTGTTGGGGTTTTGGAAATTCATTTTCCTTTATAAAACAGAGGTCACACCAGATTGAGTCATAGATAATTGTGACAGTACTGCTTCTCTTTCCTTTTAACCACTTACCTATGCATTGACCTAACATGTTTTAAATACCACAAAGAAGTTAGACTATTACATGTTGGAGAGAAAAATGTACAGCCATCTATTTCCTAAAACGACTATAATTACATTTACAAAATGCTAGTAATTAATACCCTGAATATGTAAGTCTAAGTTAGCTTCATGAAAAACCAAGAGACATATCTAACATTTTCTTAAGCTCTAGGGCATATATGTAATTTGAACATTATGTCTACAATAAGGATGTGTTTTCTTCCTTTTCAATGAAGAGGTAATTAGGATTATAATAGAAATAATACTTGGGCTTACAGAACTCTTGGCTGAGGTTTACCAAGGTGGTTTCTGGCTCTGCAGTAAGCTTGTCAGACTGATGTCAGCATTAGAAGTACTGAGTTTTTTTTTTTTTTTTTTTTTAATCTTTTCCCTCTGGACTTCCTTTTTCTCTAATAAAACTATTTTAATCTCATCCACTCCAGCCCTGAATACCAGCACTTAAAATGATCTGTCTATATCCAACTAACTTTAAAAAAAAATTTAGTTCAAGTAAAAGCAAAGAGTTGTTTGCTCTCTTTTCCCACCTGGATGAATCTGTCACATACGTGTACTGGCCCCTGACATGAAACTCTGATATTGATCTGGAGCCTTATTGATCTCCAACTTAATATAGGGACGGTGTCTACCAATAACTTAAGACAGTTCCAGAGGCACTTACTTAATCTTCTTTTGTTCACTTACAAAATGAAAAGATGTCTTTGCTAGAGTAACCACTAAAGGGTTCCAGTATGCCTTACTCCACGCTGAACTTTGGAATCTGATGAAATACATTTTTAATCAAGCTCCTGGTTTTGTTGTATTAATTTGGGATTGGATTTCCTCTAGGAGTTCAAACAAAATGAAAGCATGATCTTTAAGTATTTAATACATTTTTTCCCTCCCTTGTTAATTTGGATCAAAATGCACACCTTCTAAGGTTATCCCAAAGTACCAGTGTACCCCA
Source organism: Tamias sibiricus (assembly GCA_025594165.1). Classification (NCBI taxonomy): domain Eukaryota; kingdom Metazoa; phylum Chordata; class Mammalia; order Rodentia; family Sciuridae; genus Tamias; species Tamias sibiricus. The sequence goes on from CM046659.1 coordinate 191,944,129, forward strand.
TACTACTTTCCTGTGACACACTACTAAGTAAGAATTATTAAGGACCACAACAGTTTAACCCTATGTGGTTCCATAAAGAAAACTCATGCTAATTTATCTACTCATTGTCCTTCTCTCTTATTTCTCTGGTTATCAGTGGTTGCTTAACAAACCATTCTAAAATTATTTGATTTAAACAATAGCAATGACTAATTTGCTCACAAATCTGCAATTTGGATAGGGCTCAGCAATAAAGGCATATCTCTGCTCTATAGAATAGCAGTTGCAGTGGCTCAACTAAGGTGGAGGATCCACTTTCAAGATGTCTCACTAAATCAGCTAGTGACAGGGAACTCAGCTGGTTCTCTTACCCGTGGTTGTTGTTTCCTTGGATCTAAGGTACCAGAACTGCTGGGCGTGGTGGTGTACACTTGCAATTCCAGTGGCTTGGGAGGCTGAGGCAGGAGGATAGCTAGTTGAAGGCCAGCCTTAGCAACTTAACAAGGCTTTAAGCAGTTTAGCAAGACCATGTCTCAAACTAAAACATTAAAAGGGCTAGGAGTATGGCTCAATGCTAAAGTGCTTCTGGATTCCCCAGTACCGGGGGTGGGGGGGGTGGGGTGGGGTGGGAATTAAGGTACCAGAATCATCCACTCACTCTTTCTAGTCTGGTACAGTATTGTTTCTACCATATTTGATTGGCCAAAGAAGTCACAAATGATGCTAAAATTCAAGGGAATGGAAAACAGAAACCTACTTGAAAAAAAAGTGGCACATAATAATTACACATGTTAGTAGGATCCATTGTAATATATTTGTATATGCACATAACATGATTAGGTCATTTTCAATCCCCTACTCTTGTCCTTCCTTCTTTCCTCTCCTTATACCCCTTCTTCTAACCTACATATATTCTTGAGGTCCCCATTTCATGACCCTTGACTTTGAGTCTGGCTTATTTTGCTTAATATGATGATTTGCCTCATGAATTTTAGTAATTTGAGTTTTCTTTCTCCTTCTTTTTGTTAGGGTGGCTAAGGGATTGTCAATTTTATTTATTTTTTCAAAGAACCAGCTTTTTGTTTTGTCAATTTTTTTGAATTGTTTCTTTTGTTTCAATTTCATTGATTTTCACCCAGATTTTAATTATTTCTTGTCTTCTACTACTTTTGGTGTTGATTGTTCTTCTTTTTCTAGGACTTTGGGATGTAATGTCAGGTCATTTATTTTTTGACATTTTCTGCTTTTAATGAATGAACTTAATGAAATGAACTTTCCTCTTAGCACTGCCTTCATAGATTTTGTATCTGAATTCTCATTTACCTCCAAGAATTTTTTTATCTCCTCTCTGATGTCTTCTGTTATCCATGTGTCATTCAATAGTGTATTGTTTAGTTTCCAAGTATTGGAGTAGCTTCTATTTTTTATTTTATCATTGATTTCTAATTTCATTCCATTATGGTCAGATAGAATGCAAAATAGTATCTATGTTTTTGTATTTGCTAAGACTTGTTTTGTGGCATAACATATGGTCTATTTTGGAGAAGGATCCATGTGTTATTGAGAAGAAAGTGTATTTGCTCATTGAGTGGATCATATATTCTATATAGTTCTGTTATGTCTAAATTATTGATTGTATAATTCAGTTCTATAGTTTCTTTGTTTAGTTTTTGTTTGGAAGATCTATCCAGTGGTGAGAGACGTTTATTAAAGTCACCCAGTGTTACTGTGTTGTGGTCTATTTGGTTCAGTTTGGTCCATTATACTACAAATTACACAATTTCATTTTTATTTATAGTTGAATAAAATTCTATATATTTGTCACATTTTCTTCATGTATTCCCCTGTTGATGGATACCTATGCTGGTTCCATATGACATGGCTATCATGAGTTGTGCTGTTACAAATGTAGGTATGCTTGTGCCTCTATAGTATGTTGATCTTAATTTTCCTTAGTAAATACCAAGGAGTGGTATAGCTGGGTGATACGATTCCATTCCTAGTCTTTCAAGCAAACTGTATACTGATTTCCATAGTGGTTATGCTACTTTGTATTCCCAATAACAGTATATAAGAGTTCCTTTTTCTCCACATCCTAGCAAGCATTTATTATTTGTATTCTTGATTATTTCCATTCAAACTTAAAGTGAGATGAAATCTCAGTGTAGCTTTGATTTTTATTTCCCTGATTTCTAAAGACTTTGAGCATTTTCTCATGTATTTGTTGGCCACTTGTATTCCTTCTTTTGAGAAATGCTTATTTATTAATTCATTTGCACATTTCTCATTTGGGTTAGTTTTGTTTTTGTGTTAACTTTTTTGAGTTCTTTATATATCCTGGAGATTAATGGTCTATCTGAGGTGCATGTAGTAAAGATTAGGTTCATTAATGTTTGGGGCATAAATACTACCAGTATATGTTCTTGGTGAATTGTTCCTCTTACTGAGTATGTAGTGATCTTCACAGTATCTTCTGACTAATTTTGGCTTTAGTCTGCTTTTTTGGATATGAGACTAGCTACTCCTGCTTATATTCAGATTCCATTTGCATGAAATATCACTATCCATCCTTTAACTTTTAGCCTGTGGCTGTCTTTGCCTATGAGATATGTTTCTTGCTAGCAACATTTAGTTGGGTCTTGTTTTTTAAATCAGTCTGTGAGTCTGTCTTTTTACTGCAGATTTGACCATTAACATTCAGTGATACTATACAGAGGTATTTATTACGTTCTACAATCTTTATTTATTTCTATATTATTTATTTATTTCTATAGTTGTATATTCTTATTGGCTTATACACTATTAGAATGAATTTTATTATTTCCCAAGCTCTCTTGGTTATCTTCTACTTTTGCCTGTATTCTTTCTTTTGCAATGCTGGCTTAGTAGTCATGAATTTTCTTTAGTTGATGATTATCTTTGAAGATTTTTATTTTCCCTTTGATTCTGAAGGATGACTTTGATTCATATATATATAGCTATTATTAATATTATGTTAATGTTGGTATTATATATTATTTAATATTATATATCAATATTCAATATATCAATGTGTCAATATTATATATGTACGTATATATATATATGTATATATATGTATATATATGTAATCTTGGTTGGCAGTTATTTTTTTCAGGTTTGAAATACATTATTCCAAGCCCTCCAGGACCTTAGGGTTTCTGCTGAGAAATCTTATTTTATCTAATTTGTTTTCCCCTAAATATGACTTGTCTCTCTGTTAGCCTTTAAAATTCTTTCTTTGGAATGGATATTGATTTAGAAATAGAAATTGCAATGCATTATAAATATTAAAAGCTTAACAAATAACCCAACCATTACAAAATCAAGAAAAAAATAGTTGTGCTAATTAACTTTCTGGTACACCTCTCTCACTTTCTGACATGCTTTTATATTATTTTACAAATTTTTTAAAAAAATATTTATTTGTTTATTTTAGTTGTACACGGTGCCTTTATTTTTACGTGGTGCTGAGGATCGAATCCAGGCTGCACAACATGCTAGGCGAGCCTCTACTGCTGAGCCACAACCCCACCCCCCCCCCAAATTGTTTTTTGACTTAACATTTTTGTCATGATTTCTTTATGTGAAATTGACTTTATAATAGTATTCTCAATATAGTGAAAATATTAAATTCTTTCTTTGAGCTGTACTTTCGGCATGTTTATAATATGTTGTGAAGATGTCCTTTTTGACTTTGTTTACTTGCGGTTCTAAATGTCTCCAATGTCTGGATATCCATTTTGTTTGCAAAGTTTGGAAATTTTTCTGTTATGATTTCACTGAATAGGTTTTCAGTGCCATGAGTTTGTATCTCTGTTCCTTCCTCAATGCCTGTAAGCCTATTTATTGGTCTCTTAACATTACCCAGAGTAAACTATGATCAGTAATTCTGATCATAGTTTTTTTTTCTTTTTTTCTTTTTTTTCTTTCTGGACAATCAAGAATGATGCATTGTGTTCAGGCAGTGAGACTTTGTGTTCTTCTTGATCTACTTTTTTGAAGAGACTTTCATTTGATCTTAGTCAAAAGGATCAGAAGCATTTATTAAAGAGACTTTCAACTGAATGTTTTGTTTGATTGAGCCCTTCCTTTCCAAGATTTCTGATTCTTTTTTCAGAATATATATCTCTTTACTGAAATATCCTTTCATATTCAATGTTTTCTTTTTTAGTTCATTCCTTGGATTTTCTTTTAATTCATTAGCCAGTTTTAATTATCAGTTTTTGAATTTATTATCTGCTATTTTGTATATTTTGATTCATTTAATTGGGAGAGGGTATTCACTTTTGGAGGCATCTTGTTGGCTTGCTTCTTTTTGTTTATTTAAGTTCTGTGTTGTTTTCACATCCATTGTGATGGATTCTTCTTCATCTGTTATGTAACAGTCTTTAGAGAGCTGTTTTCTCTATATAATCTTCCCTGATCTGGAGAATATCTTAGTTTCAAGGCATATCCAATCAGCATAATCATGGTGCTTAATTTAATGACCAGTATCACTTTGAGAGGAGAGAGTAACTGTTAGTAACAGTAGTCAGTTAATATTAAACCATATAATAACATTCAGGAAAAAAAAAAAAAACCTACTTACTAATTATCTCTACAACTCAGTTAATCAATAGGGAAAGTGGGTGAGAAATAACACATATAGACTGAAATATTAAGCAAGCATTTATGATTGTACTTAAAACTAATTTGTTTTGGGAGAAATTACAAAACAATGAGAGAAAGAAAGGGTAGAGGGAAGAGAGAAGATGAAATGAGAGATAGAGGGAAGAAGGAGAAGGAAAGGGAATGGAGATGTGAAAGAATGGATGAAGTTGGAGAATATAATGCTAAGTGAAATCAGTCAATATCAAAAATCCAAATATTGAATGTTTCCTCTGATATAAGGAGGCCGGTTCACAGTATTGTTGGGTCGGGGTAATAGGAGGATTAGAGGAACTCTATAATGGTCAAAGGGAAGGGAGGGGAAGGGAGGGAGCAAGGGAGGAAGGGGGGAAAAAAAAGAAAAAGTGGTTGAATAAGATGGATATCATTATTCTAAATGCAGGATTGAAGACTTGAATGCTACGAATATACTTTGTATACAAACTGTCTTGTGTAAAAAGATGCTCTATATGTGTAGTATGAACTATAATTAACCAAAAAAAAAAAAAAAAGAAATAACCCAATTAATTGAAATAAATGTATGAAATTAGAACCCTGAAATAACACATAATGAAGGAAGACAGTAGAAATCACTTTAACATAGAGCAGCTAATGCAACAACAATCAGAACAATTTAATTTTTTTTTTCTTGCTCAAATTTTTTAAATGGAGACATTTCTTTTCAGGGTTTTGATTTTAGAAGCACCCACCTATACGGATATTTGTGCAATGCAATTATTATGCTATTTATTCATTCTCTTCTCTGACCCAAGCCAACCAAAGTTGATAGGGGAGTTTGTATGCTGAACTCTGCCCTCTCCTAGCCTGGCAGTGAGTATTGAAGGAGTGTTGGCTGCTTCAGAGAAGAATTTACCCTCCATATGGCTGTGTTATTGCAACCAGGGATGTGAGGATTCTGGCAGGCACAACTGGGAAGTCTATGGACTGGTCTGGATGGCACCAAGCTCCGTGTTCTTTGTCTGTGTGCTGGGGGGAAGTGTGTTGAAGTGCAGTGGTCATATCAACATATCCTCCATACCCTTCTGGGCATAGGGGATGTGGTGGGAGCTATGGTATCATGCTGTGAGCCTCTGCTTTTCAATAGATCCTGATCTGTCCTTGTTTGAGCCCCATTAGTCTTTCTCCTTATCACAGAGTTCAACCTACAATTTCAAATGAAATTGTCCTTTGCTCTTCTCCACTCTATAGACTTGCAGACAGGAAGTCATGACCTGTGTCACTGCCTCCAAGTATGTGCTACAATCTTACTCCCTTGCCCAGATTAACCCACGGCTTTGGCTCCCACCAAATCCAGTGAAAACCAAAGCACAGGTAGCAGTTGGGTCCTGGACACTCAAAAAGAAAAATATAGCAAGAACAAAATAAATCATAAAATAGAGCAAAATGAAAAACAAGGGAAAACTCAGGGGTTTCTAATTTCCCTCCCAGGAAGTCCAAACAGGGTCTTTTTAAACTGGTGCCGCTTCCCCACATTCACTAACAGCTGGGCAATGCCAAGATTTCCCTGCACGGCCTCACTTTGCAGTATATGAGCAATTTTTATACTCAGACTGTGAACTTGCTGGACAGTGGAATCTGCTTTTCTTAAACTCCCTGGGAGACTTTCTTTCAGCTCATTGAAGGGGATCTTCCCTTACCTCACTGAGCCACCATTCACTTTGTCTGGCTGCAGTCTATTTCTTTTGTTACTTTTTATTCTAAAAACTAATATTTCTGGTTTTCACCTGTTTGCAAATTTTCCAAATTGCCCCTCAGTGCTTTTCTATAGCTTTCCTATCTCAGTGCACTGCCACAGAACTGTGGTTTTGATTCAGTCTCAGCAGCCACCATACAGTAGGTGCCTCTAATCTAGTTTCCCTTCCTCTAAGACCCTACTTCTTATTGGGACTTTCAATGAATTTAGTCATCTTCATGTTACCACCTTCTTGGATTGCTATCCAGTTCCCCAACCCTAGAACTTGGGCTTCACCTATGATGTTTACTTCTCTTATTTGTCCTCCTCTGAAAGACCCAATTCATAAGTACATATTTATTTCATGAAATTTATTATACAATTAGTCATATGTTATTATCACATACAACACAGAATATATATGTGTGTTTAGAGTGATGTGTGTGTGTGTGTGTGTGTGTGTGTGTGTGTTACCAAGTCCTTGGCCTCAGAATCTTTTCACTTCTGTTGAGTGCTGTAACCATTTCTCTAATACACACATTATTCCTCATGACTCCTAACTGGTCTCTCTAAAGCAGTCATGGTGATTTTCTTAAAATCAAAAATATTACTCTCTTGATTAAAATTCCTCAAATGTCCTCCATCATTCTTAGGGTAAAGAGCACATTTGTTTGCATGGCTCACAAGGCCATGAATGATTCAGTCCCCATCTTCTTCTCCTCCAGCTCTACCTTTTTATTTCTTACTAAACCCTTGGATTTCAGATTTCAGTTTTACCAAAATTCGGACGTTCTATGAATGCTTTTGGTTCCTCTTACCTCTGGGATTTTGTGTGGGCATGGCTTTTCCTGTAAAGTGCTGTTTCTTGCCCTCCTTCCTCCTCACTGTCTCCTGTTCCCTTGCTGGAATAGTTCATTCTCATTCTTCAGAATTCAAGTTAGTTTTCAATTCGTCAAGCTTTTTGGAAAGCATTCCATGACACTTGATTCATTCACAAAACATTAATTGAGCACCGATAAGCCAGGCACTGTGATAGGTCCTAGGTATACTGTAGTAAGCAAAATAGACAAAAACAAACAAACAAGCAACAAACAAACAAAAACAAACAAAAAAAAAACCCTCTGTCATGGAATTTAACCCTGTAGGAGCCCTGTTTGGAGAGATGGCTTAAATTGCGGTTGACTATGGGCCATGGAGATTTGGGCATTGTCGCCTTCCGTAGTCTCACGGGACTTGGCCCGGGATCTCGAGTGACTTGGCCGAGATTGCTGATCGGGTCAGCGCCATTTTGGTGGTGTGTGTGGCGCGTGTTAGTCGTTGTTAGAGCCAGAGAGAAAAGTTATCAGAATAAAAAGCTGTTTGTTTCCAGTTTGCCTCTGAACTTCTTCCCGTGGCTTCGTTGCTCCAAGCGGCCATCACTTCAGGCGGCAACATAACCCTATAGGTGGAAAAATAATTTCACAAACAAGAAAACAGGTAAAATATCTATTATGTTTGATAGTGATCAGAGCTAAAAAGAAAGAACTAAAACTAAAGATACAATATAAAATTGAGAGTGAGGATGTTGATGTTTGGGTACAGTATCCAGGGAAGATGTCATCTGAATCAGGCTGAATGAGTAAGGGCTAGCTATGACGCCATCTGGGAGAAGAATATTCCAGACAGAAAAAACAAGGAAGTATAGAGGCCCTGAGATTGTCATGGGATTCTGTGTTCAAGGAAAGCAAAGGTCAGGTGGCTGGAATGAACTAGGAAGAGAAGGGAAGATGAGATGAGAGGGGTGATGGGGTGAAGCCCAGAAAAAGCCTTGTAGGTTATGATAAGGACTTCTAACCTAATAAGGGTGTAGGCCTTGGGAGAGTTTGTGAGAGGAGCAACTTACTCTATTTGTGGTTTAAGAGATCCCGCCCCCTTTACAAATCCTTCCACAATACTCCCTACTCCCAAACATACAATTTTTGCCTGTGCTATAAATTGTTTCTCTGTATGAGAAGAGTGCTTGGCCAACTGGTTAATATTTTATCCCCACCATCCAACCCAGGGTTCAGGAATCAGAAGTTCCTCAGTGAACATGTGTTTGATTACATGGAAATAACAAGTAAATGAAAGCTAGCTCCTGTGCTAATCTTCAGCTCTTTTACTTATTGCTACAGTTTCTTTAGATTGATAATCATAAACCCCAGTTCATAAATTTGGCAAAGAGGTAAGACTAGAAAGTAATGAAGAGAGAACAGGAGATAAAGAAAATTGTTAGGAACAATTATGGCAGCCACCTCTAAGTTAAGAAACCCAGGTTTTCATTTCTGCCTCAAGGTCTCTACTGCAGAATCTGACTGTCCCATCTGTGAGACCTACAGATGTCCATTCACTTCTCTGAAAATAAAGTCACAATTTGACTTTTGCAGGGGAGGAGAAGTTACTCCATAAACATTGTGAGGATAGTAAGGCCAGGACACTACCATACTTACTACAGAAAATTAGTTTCTACTGGAGTTTGTGTGTGTGTGTGTGTGTGTGTGTGTGTGTGTGTACAAAGTCTTCATTACTCTTCATTAGTGTCTAATTTGTATCTAACATTAGGAGTAGAAGGTTCTTTGCCCTCAAATGAATTCATAGTTCATTAAAGCTTGTGTTAGCTTTCTGTTACTATAACAAAAATATATGATAATAAACTTACAAAGAGAAATGGTATATTTTGGCTCACTGCATTAGAGGTTTAAGTCCACAATTGGTTGGATCCATTGTACTGGGCATATAACAAGGCAGCACATCATGGTAGAAGCATATGGCAAAGCAAAATGGCTTATATCAGGAGGTGAAGAAAGAGGAAGAGGCTGGAGTCTCTCAGTCCCCTTTAAGGGCATACAGTGACCTAAGGATCTCCCCCAAGATCCTACCTCTTAAAGGTTCTACCACCCCCAGTAACTTCATCCTGGGGACTAAATCTTTAACACATGAGTTTTTCAGGGTAATTTCAGATCCAAACTGTAGCAAGGCTACAAAACTATAGTACAGTGTAGTGAGTATAAAACAGTGGAGAAACAAGTACCTGTTCCAGGAAGTAAATAGAGCAGAATATATGGGATAGAAAAATGTGCTAATACCAATTATACGGTTATCATTTCTTGAATACCAGCAGGAACAATTGCTCACTGACTAAAATGACATTTTCATGTTTGTTTTGATGGGTAAGATCAGAGAAGGGTACAGTTGGCTACCACTTTGAGAATCACATTTGACTCGTCTCATCATGTCACAAAATATTCAACCTGGGAAAGAACAGAAAAGGTTTTAAAAAAAAAAAAAAGATGCAGCACCTTGTATCATTACCTAGTATTTAGTTTTTTTGGTTTAAACTATGAAGAATATAAGGCATACAAGAGCTTGCATATGGGAAGAACAAAGAGGAAAACCAAGTCTCTGAGCCTGGAACCAGTCAAATGATTGTTTTGTTATATAAATCAAAAAGAATGACAATCTTCTGTATAGGAGTACTATAGAGTTAGTTAGTGGATGGTCTCTTTACTCAAAAGCCCCTGTCTTTGTTGATGTGTTGGTTTATTCTCATTTACTGAGTCTAGACATGCTGCTGTCAGTCCTGGAACCTGAGTATACTGTGAGGGATTCATATTGCTAGCTGAGCTTCTTTGTTCTCTGCATTGCAGAATGATAAAAAGATGCTTGGGAGCCAGCCTAAGCACCATGAGCCACACCTGCCACAGGCATCCTCTGTTTTCTTTTCCTATTGCTCCATCTGAGGCTGGCAGGGCTTGTCTGCACTGCATCCATCTTGCCAGACCCTGAGGAGTGCTGGCATGCTGCTCCAGGTCCAGAAAGGCAAGGAGAGCACTGGATAGATGCATATACTTCTCTAACTCTCCAGTTAGTTCCAGAATGATCATTTGTTTATTAAAATTTTGCCATCTTTACATGTAGACTGACCCAGGCATCAAGTATTAGTGATGTCTCTTGCTATAACTATATGACAAGACAGACATGCAACCAAATTAAATAAAATTAATTTCAAGCCCACATCCTGATTTGGAGAGGCATTTGCACAATTATACGGTGTCAGCACAAGTCACTTTTCCTGAATGGTTTTATTGTTGTGACCCTAATTTGGAAGTCGTCATGCATGTTGTGCATGATAAACTTGAACCATATTTTGCCTTCAAGTTTTAAGAAACTGTAATTTAAAACATCTATATATTTAAAAACGATCAATGAGTAAATGAGAGTGCCCCAGATTAGATGCCTCTTTTAGCAGCATGATGAGCAATTCTTTCCAATATGATAACATTGAAGGATTCTGGGAGTCTTTTTATTAAATAATAATGCTTCCTCATATAGGAATTTGCATGATTTGGTGGAGAAAATCTATTTACCTACTTACTCTATGTTGAACAAAAGACATTACTTCCCTGCTTTCTGTATCATTTCTGCTACACGTGTTTACATGGGCAAACTGTGGTAACCTAACATCATTTTGTACTATGGATATTTTCCATATACAGAATATAAGGAAAACAGTTTCTGTGAAATGTCATGAGTTATACCCCAGGATAAAAGCACAGGCAACCCTCTTCCATCTCATACTGTTATGTTCTTCATCACATTTTGTTTGTTCAGTAAGTATTAATTGTCTACTATAAGCCAATGATATATACATCAGTGTATGAAACAGGAAATTATTTCTTCCCTGATGAAGCTTACATTTTAGCAGAAGTTTGGGGATGGGAGATACATACAATTAACATTTATAATAAATATTTAGATTCTATAGCATATTTGAAACTGAAGCTATGAATAGAGGATAAAGTAGAGCAGATTGAGGAAGTTCATGAGTTCTAGTATTAAATAGGAAGCAGCTGAGTTAGGAAAAACCTCATTGAGGAGGGGAGATGTGAGTGAAGACTTGAAGGAGGTGAAGCTGTGAACCAATGAGATAATCTGGAAGAAAATATTTTTTTTTAGGTGGAGGGATCTAAAAAAGCAAAGCAAGGGCTAAAGCAAGGGCTCTAAGGTGGTAACCTAAGGTAAAGAAGTCCTTGGAGATCATTGTGGATAAAGACAAATGTGCATAGGGAAGATAAACTCAGAAAGAAAAGTAAGCTGTTTAGAATCAAAGAAAGAGGTGTGACCTTATTATTTTGGCCTTTGTAGGCTATTATAAAATATCTGGGTTAATTCGGAGTGAATTGGAAAACCATTGTAGTTGTTTGAGAAAAGGAGTGACATAACTGAATTTAAATTTATAGAAGATTAACCTGCTAGGATTTTAGTCAGAGTTATCTGTTCAGGGAGATAATTCTGCATATGGATTTGTAACCTGCTACAATAGCAGAAATGACAAGACGAGAGCAAGAGAAAATCCCCATTTGTCCAATCACGATTTTATCCCTATCATGCTATCAAACTGCTGCCAGTGATGCACCCATTATCCCCATGCTGCTAAATCTCTGGCCATTCTTAGTCTTCAGCATTCCTCACCTTTCAACAGAATTTTATGTAATGAGCATTCCCTCCTCAAAGCATTTTTTTGCCAACTTACCATCCTCTGTTGATTTTCCATGTATATCATTGGTGCTTTCTTTATAGACTTTTTGTCTGGTTCCTGCATGGCTCTCTGACGGACCTCTTGATGACAGAATACATTAAGACTCAAACCTCTATCCTCTTTTTTCTTTCTTTTTTTTTTTTTTTTTTAATCTTTATCCACTCCCTTGGTGTTTACATCTACCCTCACAACTTTTAAATACCACTTACTTGTTGCCAACAACTCTGAAGTTCAGTTGCCTTCCCATGCCTCTCTCCTAACTTACATACTCTCCAGTTGGATGTCTAATTGTCTTCTCAGACTTGGAATACCCAGATTCAAATGCCTGATCTTCCTCACAAAACCTATTTTTATGGTCATTTCCATTTCCATATAAGCTGGTAGCAATTACATCCTTCTAGACACAGGTCAAAACCCCTGGAGTCGTCCTCAGCTTCTCTGTGTGGGTTCTTCTTTTAAAATACATACAAAATCTGAATTCCTGTTACCATTTCTAAGCTACCTGCAAACTTGATGGAGTCAACCACCTCTCTTTTTTGGATTATTGCAGTAGCCTGTATATTTCCTTGTCATCCTCCTCATTTGCAGATATTTGTTGACAGTAATTTTAATGAATCCCCATGGAAATTTATTTTCAAACTCCTGGAATTCTTTCACTTATTTAATCTGGCCCTAACATTCAAACACATGCATGGATTTTAATTACCATCAGATTTCATTTATGAATAAATCAACTAAGAGAAGAGATAAGAATTTTAGAAAATTATTAAATTATTTGGGGCCATTAAATTGTATTTTTATCCACTGACTATGGAGAAAAAAAGTATTAGTTACTTGTTTTACTACATCTTAATAATTTAAAGTAAGTCATATAATATTCTCAAAGGACCTCCAGGGTTTTCTTTATTTTTTAAGTATGTGTGGTTTTCATAATATAATAAAATCTTTGAAGGAGACAACCAGACTTTATAATGTCTTCCGAATTCAGCCATGTATTACACAGATTATGTTTGCAATAAGTCTTTGTTGGCTTAATTTTCTAAGCACATTCTGGCCCTACTCTCTTACATACAAACGTCATTCCATAAAGGAAAAATAATAAAAGAGAAGAGTGCTAATATTGTTAGAACTTATAGTTTTTAAAGACTATAATTTTATTAGGTAGAAAATATAGACATATTTGAGAAATCCAATAACAAGGTAAAAACAGTATAGGCAACAGTGAAAGGTAGACTCATGATGAGTGGTCAAATGAAATCTGTAGATAATAGGTGTTTAAAGATATCCTTTCAGAAAAACACCAAGGGATTTATTCCTAAAATACTCCCCCATACTCTACCTTCTCCCCTCTGCCATCACCAATAATAAAATGAATATGTTTGTAGAAAAATCAGTTACTATTATATTATGGTTATTTTTTTCTTGCTTACGTAGTATTTTTCACATTTCCAATAGATGCAGAATATTCTACCATGTCACTGTATCATAATTTATTTAGCTACTTCCAAGGATCTAATGTTTAGATTGCTGTTTTCTCTTTTCCATTATGTACCAAACTAGAATGATGAGCCCCATAGCTATGTCTTTGTACATATTCAATAGTTATTTCTTGATATTAAATTTCTCAAGTGGAATTATAAACCAAAGACACTAACATAGAAAATCTTTAAAAATTGTATGTAAGAGCATTTAACAAAATTTAGCATATTAATTATTTTTAATTTTAAAGTTCAGTAGTATTAAATATTCACATCGTTGGGCCCTGTTTTCTAGAATGTTTTTGTTTGTGAAACTGGAATTCTATACCCATTGAACAACCCTCCCCATCCCTGTAACCACAATTCTACATTCTGTTTATATGAGTTTCATTGTTTTAGATAGCTTGTATGAGTGAAATGAGAAAGTGTTTATCTTTTTGTGACTGGTTGTTTCACTTTGTGTAATGACCTCAAGGTTCATCAATGTTATAGCATGTGATAGGATTTTCTTCTTATTTAAGGCTGAGTAACATGTTAATGTATATATGTACCATATATTATTTATCTGTTTATATTTAATATATTTATGTTTATCTGTTTATATTGTTTATCTGTCAGTGAACTTTGGATTGCTTTCTTTTCAATAATGTTGCAGTGAACATGGGAGTGCATATGTGTCTCTTAGATTCTACTTTCAATTCTTCTGAGCATAAATTCTGGGTCATATGGTAATTCTGTTTAATTTTTTTGAGGAACTTCCATACTGTTTTCCATAGTGACTGCACCTTTTTACATACCCGCCAAGAAGGCAAAAGGTTTCCATTTATCCATATTTTCACCAACACTAGTTTTTATTTTTGAATAATACTATCCTAATGAGCCTGATATACATCAAAGTTTTAAAACTCTTATGCTTTCAGGATATTTCCATATGAAATCAATATATTACATTTGCTTTAAATATTATATATTTTGTCTTTGCTTACTTGATAGGTGAAAATAACTTGTGCTTATGTGACTACTAAAAAGACAGATTTTTTTTGGTACATACCTACTGGCCAATTATATTTTCCTTCATGAATTTTAAGTTCATAATCTATATATATTTTTCTGTAGGTTTCATACACCTTTCTTATTGATTTGTAAAAACTATTGATATGTAAAATATCTTTCTCTCATGTTTCTTAAAAACATTCTTCTCAGGTTTTTATACTCATAGATTCAAACCTATGACATTTTTCATTTTTTATTTTTGGTACCAGGGATTGAACCCAGGGCACTTAACCACTGAGACACATCCCCAGCCATTTTTTTATATTTTATTTTGAGATGGGGTCTCACTGAGTTGCTTAGTGCTTCACTAAGTAGCTAAGGCTGGCTTTGAACTAGTTATCCTCCTGCCTCAGCCTCCAGATCTGCTGAAATTACAGGAATGTGCCACCATGCTCAGCTCAAACCCGTGACTATTTTAATTCACATTTACCTCAACTTTTATATGAAGAACTTATTTTGTAATAGTCAATTACATATTCATTACTTTTCTCCTAGTGTTAATATTTTTATCAAATTCTAGTCAGTTGGGAACTAATAAATATTATATTTAATATTGTTCCCCTAAAGTAATTTTAGTTTAATTTAAAAAAAAAAACATTGTAATCTGTTCAAATAGCAAATAACTTTATAGAAAAACAGGAACACCTTACCAAAGATAATTCATATTAACACTTTGCCATATTATATTAATTTCAGATCTTGATAATCTAATGTTATTAAGAAAGTTTCTTTTTACCCATCAAGAAGTCCCTCCCCTAGCTATCTGCTATAAATAGTTGGTGTATGATTTTCCGTTTATTTCTTTTGGCAGTATCAGGGATGGAACCCAGGGCCACAGGCTAGTCAAGTATTCGACCACTGAGCTACCTCCCCGACCATTTTTATTTTATTTTGAGACAGGGTCTTGCTAAGTTGCTCAGGCTGACCTCGAACTTGCAATTCTCCTGCCACAGGTTCCCAAGCAGCGGGTTGTACAGGAATGTGTCAGGACTCCTGGTGTAGTATATAAATTTCTGCACATATTTTTATGCTTGTACTACCTGTGCATGTATTAGTAGACATCCTAAAGTATTTTGGGATGCTTAAATTCCTATAAGTGATAGTCTGTTATATCTTTCTCTAATTTATTTATCTCCCCAGTGTGCTCTTGTGACATGTCCATGCTGACACATATAAAACTATATCATCCTTTATAACTTCTAAATAGTATTATGGCATGTAAATATACACTATGTGTTTATCCATTCTTCTTTTGATTGCTAACATAAGTTGTTCCTCGGATTTTCTTTGTAAAGAATTGTGTTAAGTGAAATTTCATTTCATATGAGTATCCTTTTGCATGTGTGCGGGAACTTTTTTTTTTAGATGGGTTTATGCCTAAATGTGGAATTCCTAGATTGTATGTAATGGACCTTCTTATTTTTTCTTGAATCTATCAAATGGTTCTCACAGTGATTTTGAGAAAATTAACTAATTTCTCTAGTCCTCAGTTACTTTGTTTAGGTAATATGCTAAATAGTAACTCCATTTCCAGTGTGTTGTGAGGATTAAATGTACAAATGCATATAGCGTCGATGAAAGGGCTTGGTAACAAACATGGATAAATGTGGAGGGTGTATAAGTGAAATAAATCAGGTATAGTAAACAAATACTGCATGGTCTCATTTACATGTGGAATCTGAACAAGTTAAATTATAGAAACAGAAAAGAATGGTGGTTGCAAGAGGAGGGGATATTGGAGAAATGGGATGATCTTGGTCAGAGTACAAAGAAAAAGTAGAAAACAAGAGGCAAAAAAAAAGTGCTTGGTAAAAACCACGTACCGAAAATACATTTTGCATAATATACATGTTAGATTTAATGTTCCACATTCTAGAAATTGTAATACACATGAACTGGAGAGCAAAAAAGTTGTTCACTCTAAATGGTTCTTAATTAAAAAAAAAAATGAAATTCAGGTATAATCTGCATATTAGAGGAAGACCAGTATGGATGGATGGCCTGCTCAGACTCCCAAATTTCCCCTTCTTATATAATTTCTTTGCCTTGCCTTGCCTTTCTCTTCTGTGTCCTTGGTGCTTTCACCAGTGAGTGCATCGTCCAATCATCTAATTGTTTTCAATTTGGTATTCATTGCTAGGATTTAAAAAACATACATTCTGCAGATAATTTTGTGCTTACCTTCAATTTATATTATATCAACTTATTTTAAAAGGTTACAAATGTTCAAAAAATAAAAAATAAACAACCAGCACCCAGCAATTGATGATTATATTATCTAAATCCTCTTCTGCTCTAACATTTGTACTGATGGCTGTTGAGCAAGACACTGATAGTCTCAAAGGTTATTTAATGATGTAGTGATTATTTGTTATTTTGTGAGTATGTGACCATTTAACCTCTTGCCATATGACGAGAATCACCCCTTGAAAATAATATTGTTGGGACATAACTCCCTGTTTACCACTATGGACCAGGTTGCATACTCTGAACCAAGGTTATGACAGAAAATGAAAGATAATAAATGGATGTACAAAGCTTTAAAACAAGTTTTTGAGTAGTTGGTAACTTATTGCTAGCAATCTAGAGTGGGAGGTTAGAGGGTAGGCAAGGGTTTAGACAAAATTCAGAAGTTTAGAAACATAAATTTAGCACTATAGATAGTCTATGAACAGAAAATGAGAGAGTGGAATTGAAAGCTCTTGGGGAAATAGAAAAGTCAGGTTTTAGACATGGTGATTGAAAGGGACTGTCCAGTTGTTGAAAAATAGCCAGATGGAAAGAAAAGGTGGTAGAAGATGGATATCATTATCCTAAATGCATGATTGAAGACTTGAATAGTACGAATATACTTTGTATACAAACAGTGTTATGTGAAAGGAGGCTCAATGTGTGTATTATGAATTGTAATGCATTCTATTATTACAAATACGACAACTTTGAATAAAAAAAAGAATAAAGGCATTGTGTACAACTAAAATAAAAAAAAAATAGCCAGATGGAGCTCAGGAAAGTAGGAGTTTGAACTAGATTTAAGCAAATATTTTTTTAAATGTCGGAAAGTACATATAGCACATAGCAGAAGTCTCCTTTTTCTGTTTTTGGTTAGAATTTTTTCCTTAATCTTCATTCCTACAGTTAGGCTTACTGAATTTCAGGTCCTGGATTATTGTTTTCCTGTGTAGTTCCATCTCGGGACTGATAATGCTGGTAGTCTGTGTATCTCTGGAACAGATGATTGGGGATGAAAGAGTATGGGTGGGCAGAAGAGAGGGTGTGCTTTTTAATCCCCAAATTTTCCTGCAAATGATATGTATGCCTAACAAAGGTGAAGGGAAGGAAACTGTAAAGAAATACTGCTTTTGTGGAATAGGGAAAATGTAGAGGAACACAAATAAATGAATGTGTATCAGACCATGCACACTGGATTCTGAAGAACATTTACCTCTGGGGATGAGATACGGGGAAGGCATGGAGAGTATTGCTGCTTTACCATAATCATAAATGTTTTAATAATTAACATTTTAAAAAAGAAATCTGAAGAAAATAGAAAAATGTTACCATCTGTTAAATGTGATCAGTGATGACCTTACTGCTTTATATTCGGCTCCTTTCAATTTGAGATATTTTGAAGTTAAAAATAATAAAATAAGGGTCAGAAAATTTAGGGAAATAATCATGGAAGATAAAGGAGAAGAGTTTTAGAATATTTTAAATATTGTTTAATTCCAAATAAATTTAAACTCAAAGCACACTATTTATAGTTTTCTCTTTCATAAAAGAAATTGAAATGAGTTAAATCATTAACATTTGGAGAGAAGAACATATTTTCTGTGAATCTTTTAAAAGGAGTTATTTGTTTTGAATTATTTGTCTTAAATTAGTTATAGAATTACTTTTTTTAATGAATGTTACAATTCTGAATGTGCTATGTGGAGCAGCAGAGTTACAGCTCTGAAACATTAATGGATTTCTTTCCCTGTTTGTCTGTTTGTTTGTGCCAGATTCATGAACTCAAACCTTTTCTCTTCAACACTCTGATTTTGAGCAACTTATTCTGATGCTCTTATCACCTGAGGCACCAGAGCCTCAGAAGATTTTCCTTATGTGGTTTCGGCCAGATGAATTTCCACAGAAATAGTGACATTGAGCATTGATCCCCTTGAGGAAAGTGATTCTACCAGTTATATGGCATTTGGTGCTTCCTGTAAATTGATGCAAACTTCATTAAAGAAAATGACAGATGGCATATGCCTGCAGGCAAAATGCCAGTCCACATGATGAATCCTACCATATTCTAGTCCAGGATAAACAATGTTTTTAATCACCTTGAAAAAAAAGCTGTCACATTAATTTTTCTGTAGTAACCAGGTAATTATAAACATGGAGCAAATTCCTTGCTAGCTTAAGAAAAATAAAATAAATAAAAGTGGCAATAGGTAGGCATTTCACTTGAGTTTATATCTGGGATGGAGAGAGCCTAATGATATTTTAATGGCCCTGAGTAGACCTGATGAGATCTCCACTTGGACAACATTGCAATAGAGTGACCACAGAGCCTGGGTTCATGTAGTCTTTTTGAGTTGTTTGGAATATTATTTGAGAATTTGCCTGGGGGCATAAAAACTGATTGTGAGGTTTTTCTTAGCTTGACAATACAAGCAGGTCTGTGAGGTAGACACTTGCTGTGGACTAACAGTAGACAGGTTTCAATCACAGATTCATGTTGAATTGCATTCCTTTTGAAGGTGGGTGTTTAATAAAATTGAATTTTAAGGAGTTAATTACAGTCCTATCAAATTCTGAGTTCACTTCATGATTCATTTTTTTAAGGAGTTAAAAAAGTGTCAGTTTTTATACTGTGTTTTTTAAACCAATTTTACATGTAGAACTTGATCATATGTGTGTATATACATATTTATATTTAAGTAGTGCCCAGATAAAATTTTGACAAGGAATAAAAATTATTTTAAGTTTCCTAGAAAAGAGAACTAGATTTTAGTTTAGTATAGGGAACTTACATAGTTAATGTTAGCGATTCATATTAGGCTTCTTTTCAAACAATACAAATTGCCTCTGGCTAATTTAAATGGAAGAATATATTAGACGATAATCACTGACTGGGCAGAAAGGCAGGGGAACCAAGCAGGAATTGGTTCCACATGATTTAGAATGTTTGCTGCTTAACAGAACACCATAAACTGGGTGACTTATAAGCAACAGAAATTTATTTCTCATAGTTATGGAGGGGAGAAGTCCAAGATCAGGGTGCTGACAGATTTGGTGTCAGGTTAGGGCTCTCTTTCTCATATAGGACTTCAACATATAAGTTGGGGGCTGGAGAAAGGATATAACCATAGCACATAACATCACACCATGTCATAGTCTGGTAAGGGAACTCTGCTGGCCCCACCTCCGCTGAGGACTTTTGATTGTGCCAGGATTTCCATGTTGCCAAAGATAATTTCTCAACTGTTCTCCTTTGTACTGTTCCCCAGAGCTTCAAGGTTCTAAGTAGGAACTTTTGATTGGCTAAGTTTAGGCCATGTGCCAGTTCTCTAACTGCCTAATGCACAGGTTTCCTAATGACCTCATTCCCACCAGAGCCCACATGTGAAAGAAAGATTCCTATCAAATAGGAAGTAGTTCCATGTTGAATTTCCTAAGAAAAACACTAGAGAGGAGGTGACAGTGGTATATGACAAAATTCTCCATTAGATCAACTTCTTTCTAGTTTTTTCCTTGTTTTTGATTACCATAAACATATAAAACAAATAATGCCATTGTTAATATCTCCCATCCAAACACTTGGTCATAGGTTTGACTTTCTACCTCGGGATTTTTTTTTTTTTTCTGTAACAAAGGCATAATTATTGTTCTTGAACTGCACATCAATCTCTTTTTCTTACATATTCTTCTGATATTTTTAAGCTTAAGAGAAGGCTCTATCAAACCATATTTTGGAATAAGCATTATATCTCCTGGTTTATTTTGCCATGCTTTTCCAGTAAGTAAAATTTTACTGAGAACTTCTTGATAGTTTTCCAGGGCTGCCATAACAAAGTACCATTAAATGAACGGCTTAAATGACAGAAACTTCTTATCTCACAGTTGTGTTAAGTAGAAGCCAGAGATCAAGGTATTGGGATGGTTCTGTCTGAGGACTTTAAGAAAGAATACATTTCCTATCTGTCCAATAGCTTCTGATGGCTTGCTGGCAATCTTTGGCATTCCTTTGCTTGTAGAAGCTTCAACCTGACCATCTTTATTCCCACGTGGTGCTATCCTTGTGTGTACATCTGTGCCCACATCTCACTTATTTTTTTTTTTTTAATGCACCAGTTATATTGGATTAAGGTCTGTGTTAATGACCTCATTAAACTTGATGAATTCTCCAATGATCATATCTCCAAACAGGGTAACAGTCTGAGGTACTGGAGATTAGAATTCCAACTCAACTTTTTTAGAGGAACACAATTCAACCCATTACTTCTTTTTTTTTTTTTTTTTTTTTTTTGTGGTACCCGGGATTAAACTCAGGGGCACTCGACCACTGGGTCACATCCCCAGCCCTTTTTTTGTATTTTATTAGAGACAGGGTCTCACTGAGTTGCTAAGTGCCTCGCCATTGCTGAGGCTGGCTTTGAACTCGCGATCCTCCTGCCTCAGCCTCCCAAAGTGCTGGGATTACAGGCGTGCGCCACAGTGCCTGGCTTAACCCATTACTTCTTAAAAGACTGATCCTTCAATGTGAGTCATTTGAAATTTTGAGTCTTTTTGGAATTAACCACAACCAAAGAACATAACACTTTAAAACCAAGGAATATGTAACTGAGTGGACTTGGGTTGACTATTAGGATTATATACACAGGTAAATTCCAGGTCTAAAATGGACAAAATGGTTTATTTAAGAAAACATAGGGGATTACTACACACCTTTTTGTAGGTTGAAGAAATGCCCATCTGTTCCTAAAAATATATGTAGTTCTTGTTTAACATTTTTATCATGACAGACAACTGAATTTTGTCATTTTTTTCTGCTTCTGTTTAGATAATATGTGTTTTGTCTTTTATTCTACTAAAAGGATATATTGTACTGATTACGCTTCCTATATTGAACTAGTATTGAATTCTAGAATAGCTCCTACTTACTCATGGTAATAATCATTTGTATAAGCTGCTGGATTTTATTTGCTAGGAAATTGAGATTTTGAAACTGTGTTAACATGAGATATTGGTCTGTAGCTTTCTTTTGATGTCATTTTCAGTTTTAATATTAGGGTAATACTGTTTTCATAGATGGGTGGGGACACATTCCTTCTTATCCTTTGTTGACAGAGTCTATGAAGGACTGATGGGTGATTTTTTTTTTTTTTTCAAATGTGCATTAAAATTCACCAGCAGAAGCCATCTAGACCTAGGCTTTTCTTTTGTGGGAAGTATGTTAGTTATTAATTCAATCCTTTACTTGTTACAGTTCTATTCAGATTTTCGATTTCTTCTTGAGTTGGTTAAATAGTTTGTGTTTTTCTAGAAATTTTTCATTTAATCTTGGTTACCTAATTTGTTGGCATACAGTTGTTCACAGCATTCTTCAAAATCCTTTTTGTTTCTATAAGGTCAACAGTAATGTTCCCTCTTCTTGATTTTAGTAATTTGGGCCCTCTTCTTTCTTCATGAGAAGAAACAACCCAACTTTTGGTTTTGTTGATTTTCTATTCTATTACATTTTTAATTTATTTCTGTGTAAATATTTATTTCCCTTATTGTTCTTGTTTTGGATTTAGCTCTATTTTATTTTATTTTTTTAGTTTCTTCAGATCTTCTTTTTGCATGTTCTCTGAGGTACTAGAAAATTTAGGCCAACTCTAGATTCTTTTGGTAAAGCATTAATTTTTACTAAATACTAGTGTAGTAATCATCAGACCAATTTAATAGAGAATACTGATTTGAATGAGTAATTTAGATCTTCTGCAGGAAAACATTTTACTGTATCAGTAGACATGGGCAAAAGGACATCTATAAAAATAGAATTTAGTTTCCAGATATATTCATCATATTTTAAATATTCTTCCAAAGGCTCTGATGGAAGAGTATTATTTTATGTAAGATGTTTTAATTTTGATTGCAGTAGATACCTTGCAATAAATGTTTCTTCAGTCTAAAAAATACTTAAGATACTACTTTGTGTTCGATATATTGAAGTTTTTTTAATGATTCTTTACAAATTAAAATCTCTAAATGGATATCTATGATCCTTTAATTCGAAGTGGTTATTTTCACATTCCTACAAATTGGTAAAATGAATCATGGCATTATTGTTCTTTTATTTAAATATTCTGATTTTTTTTTTAAATGAAAACAGAGCTAAAATAAAACCCTTCCAAATAGTATTTTTAAAGCAGATAGTACTCTAAGTCATTGGAGTTAAGGTTAACAACAATTCAGTGTAAAACTCTGGAGCAAGCCTTAGAATATATTCTGTTATGGTTTATTTATAATTCTATAAGGATTTTTTAAAATGTGCTGTAGTCTAATTATTAGACATTAATCTAAATGGATGAGTGTGTATCACAAGAATTTATAGATTATAATATGTGACACATTTAAAATAACCTTAACATTTTAGAAACAATTACTAACTCCCCCAAATCAATATCATGATTAGTTTAAAATACTTAAAATAAGTACATCACAAACAAAATCAGAATCTACATCAAACTGTCTAGTACAATTTTTCACTTTTCCTGTGATAAGGGAATAGTTACATCAAAATTTTTGGGTTATTTGGGGGCTATAGATTTGTATATCTGTCAGTTTGATTACCTTGCATCACTTGACCATAGGTGATG
This sequence comes from Tamias sibiricus, assembly GCA_025594165.1. Taxonomy (NCBI): domain Eukaryota; kingdom Metazoa; phylum Chordata; class Mammalia; order Rodentia; family Sciuridae; genus Tamias; species Tamias sibiricus. Next base: position 191,967,409 of record CM046659.1, read on the forward strand.
GTAGAAAACGTGCTTTAGATGATCTTACTGGAAAATGCAGTCCTAAAGTATATGTCAAAAAATTTTATTCAAAAATTGCTATAAAATTTAAACAATGAAACTTACTATAAATAGTCTAGTAGTAGATATGCTCCTGAGCAGATGATTTTAAAACCAACTGCTATAAATGGAATAACCAAGATTTATATATACTGAAAACTTTATATTTAATGGAAATCTTGGAAGGCTTTTTATAAAAAGAAATACGCTTTTGTAAAGGCAAAATATCCTCCAACTTAATAATTTTAAGAATAGCATTTTTTTTGAGGGGGAGTGGAATTACTGGGAAGTAAAATTGGACAAATGATATTGTTATATTGTGTGCATGTACAAATATGGAACAAGTCCCATCACTATGTACAACTATAATGCACCAATAAAAAATGTGGAGAAAAAAAATGTCAAGAGAATTTCTCTCCCTCACCCTGCCACCAAAAAAAAGGTGTTGTTTTTTTTTTTTTTTTCAGATCAAATTTTCCTAAAGCAGCCACAACTGTTTACTTTTTAGTTTTACTTTTTGAGATTCATGGTTTTGAACTAAGTTTTTAAGTAAAGAGGAACCATTTTTTAAAAACCTTTAACATATTCTAAGAAATGTCTTAAGCCAAAGTTGGCAGGAAGCAAATAGGTCAGTCACTTTGTTCCTTGAGCAAAAGAGAGAACATTTCAAAGTGAAACAAGGATTGACATCAGATAAAACATGTTCTGTGTTCTTTTCTAACATTCTGCCTGTGGTATTCTTTGAGAAAACTAGCATTTGCCCTCCCCATACCACAAGGGTGGAAACATGACCTTTTTCAGAAAGCTTAAAGTGAAATTAGTACTGTAAGTCAGTCTGAGGAGAAGTGAGAGTCAGTTTGTGGTCAGGATAGCTAAAGGCCCAATGTCTAAGAAAAGCAGAGAGGCAGGGTAGCTAGGACATGCTAAGAAAGAATGGAAAACTTGGGACCTCACAGCTTGAGGCCATAGTAGCAACTCTGAGGGGAATATGTGCTCCAAAACCTGTTAAAAAACAAAGTTGAACCTTGAAAGGAAAAGGTGGGAAGGACTCAAGGAATACCATGAAGCCAGCATGAAGGGAAACAGAACACAGTATGTAAACTGGAGTTCAAAGACTGAAGAGGAGAGAGACATGAAAGATAAATGCAGAAGGGAGAAAATAATAGAGAAGCAATGAAACAGGAAAAGTTTATAGACATCACTTTTGTTTGCCTTCCTGTCAACAAAACCCATATAGTAAAAGAAGTAGAATGTGAGTAAAGGGGAGGACTGGAAGTTTTCCTTTTCTGTTTGTTTGAATAGGACAGCAATTGACCACAGATGAACCTGTCAAGGACCAGGAACAGGGCTGATATGACATACTAACCTTGGCTACACAATTCATATCAACTCCTAATGAGAATTGACTGGTGGTCACATAGAATTAATTATTCCTGGAATTAATTTAAATATGAATGTGAATTTGTTTATAGTTGCATAATTTGGTTACTGTTTCTAAACCCTATTTTTAAATAGCATTTAGATAATATTAGGGGAAAATTGATAAATGTGGGAATATTTAGTATATTGAGAGGTTTCTATATGTCTTAGGGTAGTATTAGTTGCTATAAGAGATAATCTCCAAGTTTTATCAGCTTAACACAATACAGTTTACTAATAGTTGATGCAAGAGTATTTAGGGCAGACAGGAATACAGACTGATGGAGAATGTCCCACTATTAATATGTGATTTTAGTGATTACTGTGGGCATTGATAAACATTTGAACAAAGGGGTGAAAGCATAAAGGGATGTATGAAAAGTCTTATGATTTTCTCTCACATTTTCTTGTTTAGGACTTAACTACAGGGCTACAATAAACTAAAACAAACAAACAAACAAAAACTGGGGAGTGTAGTCTACCCCAGTGCTTAGATAGGAGGGGGATAGAGATTTGGATGAATAACAAGAAATTTCTGGTATAGAAAATCACTGGACTCAAGTAAGGAACTTCCGTACCCTGTCTACCTCTACCAAGCCCCTCTATATCTTGTATTCTGAATAGAATCCTAAATGGGTTACGATATTGGTTCTTGGTAGTATTCAGAAAATATTTTGTAGGCAGTGCAATAATGGAATGATATCAGTAGTCAAATTTTATGAAGGCATAGATTTCCTCTAAATTTTACTGGTATCCTAATCTCTGTGGTTTATGTGACATATACATTTACATATAGGAAACATCAATGTGTATTCAATCATATAATTGTATTATTCACTTATTTTATCCATATGAAATGACTTGTGAGAGAACTAAAGATGCAACATTTCTTTGACAAGTTACTGTGCCTGGTTAAAATATTATGTTCCAAATACAATTAAAATATACATTTTTGTTTATTTGTTTCTATGTATTTGTAAATCTGTGTGTGTGTGTGTGTGTGTGTGTGTGTGTGTGTGTGTGTGTAATCTGTGTGCCAATATAAATTGATACAGAAATTTCTGTGTTAGTGTTAAGCTACAACAGTGAAGCTAAACAAAATTTTATTGCTGTATCATGGACTTTAGCATCCTCAGCTTTCTAATGTTTATATTGTCATTTAGTAGCTAGAGGACCCTAAAGAAAGTTACTCAGTCTCGTTCAGTTAATTTTTGTGTAGGATAGGAGTAATAATATCTATTCATCAACCCAGATTGTTATAAATAATGAAATTATATATGTAAAGCTTCACACAGGACCTGGCACATGATAAGTACCCAATCATATATATTATGTGTATTACATGTATAGTAGAAAGCTTGATTCAAACTCTAGGGCTCCTATAACATGCAAACAAATGAATGCAGATAGACACAAAAATTAAAAAAAAAAAAGTGGTCTGTTGAAATTTTATACCTTCATATACTTATTTATTCATTCCTTTAGTAAACATTGCTAGACCATTAATACGTACAATCTTTGAGCTCTGATGTGCACAAACATTACTGAGGTAGCTTCATTGTTATTAAAGGGTTTGCTCCCTCATTATGAGAACTCAATCATAATATGAAGTGACATTTGTGTAGGAGAAATACCAAAGAATGATATATGGTTTTAAAATAAGAAAAAATGGTTTTTGGGAAAGGAGCTTTTGAAGAAAATGTTTTGGGTATTTAAGATCCCCTGAGTCTTAAACTGGCTCTTACAACTAGAATTTCAAGAAATGGATAGAAGAAAGAGGCATTTAACTTAGAAAGAATAGCATAAGCAGCAATGCAAGGAAAAGCACAGAATATTTTCAGGCAAAATTGAGAAATAAGCAAAGAAAAATAGTATGGGTCAAATTGGAAAGCCATGGCATTTAATCATACTAAAGAGTTTCACTTTATCCTGTAAACAAGGAGTGAGAAAAGATAAGGTAAGAAATACAGGTGTGAACGTAAAAGGATTTTGAGCATAGAATGACCCTATGACCTTCAATGTTTCCCTTGACCTTTTCCACCATCTATTTTTCTCCCCTAGATAGCAAATGGATGGGACAAATACTCCTTCCTATGCTGACACTCCAGGACCCTCCTCTGCATCCCCTAGAGTTGTGGTTGTTTGGCACAAACAACATGTTCTCTGTGTTGGATCCTCTTCAGTGCTATCTACATAAGCCTCACCCCAAACTGTTGTCGTATCCTTCAGACTCTGGGTTGGCTTGCCTAATGGCCTTCCTTCTCTCTTCAGTGATGGGCACATGAGCAATATCTCATTCATTCACAGAGATGTCCTTCTGTCCATATCTTCACCTCCTGATCTCATTTCCATGGTGTGGGCCTGGGAAGCTAACTCGCTCTTGAACTTTTCCCATCTTCTTTTTTCTCCAAATTTTCTTTTAACTTGGTATATACACATTACAAAAAAAATGGAAAATAAATATTATGAAACAAAAACAAATAAGCAGTGATTAACTGGGGAAATGTGATGGCTTTATAAAAAAGCATTGTCACCATATACAATGTATAATGTGGAGGAAAATATCCCCCCCCTTTTATTTCCTTTTAGAGTTGTTGAAGGGCAAAAATCACACTGGTGACAACCGTGCAACCAAGAGATTTATTCACCAGCCTTTATGGCTGGTCAGAGGTCGAAGAGGTGCTGGGAGAGAGGGGAGTGTGCAAGCTCTGGTGGGAGAGAAGAGTCAGGGAGAGGGAAGTGTGCGAGCTCTAAATGGAAGGTGGGTGCCTGGTTGTGCCAGCTGTGGTCTCTGGAGCTGTCAGCTAAGGCAGCTGCCTTCGGGCTGGAGGCTGGAGCTCTCGGCTGGGGCACCTGCAGTCAGGCTAGAGGCAGTGGGTCTAAGGCTGGTGCAGTGGCTGCCTACTCTCAGCAGGGATGAGCTGTTGTGTGTGAGCTCCAAACGGACAGGAGCTTAAATAGGGATTTCTCGTGGGGGGGTGTACCAGAATGACCTTAACGCTATTGGCTCTTTGCCCATGCAACAGGGCAAACTTTAAGCCCATTGGCTCCTGTGGGAGAAAATGAAACAAGTTTGCTTCTCAGGACATGGAAATTTCCATGGGGGTGGTGGCCCATCGGCCCAAGCCCATCTATCAGTTGTAAGGATAGTTTACATCTGCAAATCAGTGGTAGCAATAACCTGGTTTTTAGGTAACACATACTGGTAGCTTGTTTCTCTTTGGTGAACAGGGTTTAGCAAATGTATAACATATAAATATCTAATAAGCAAAAATATTATCCAATAATGCTTTTTATGAAACCAACCTCATGATTCAGGCTCATTTATAAGAGCGACCTATTTCCTTGTCTCCAAGTATACTTGAAAAGTATTCTCAGAACTTAAAAGTACTTCATTGCTCTCAAATATTCATTAAACCTCTCAACCCCTCTTTCTCTTGTGACTGCAGTGCTTGTTAACTAATTCAGTGAACCTTTTTAGGGTTCTGTAGAAAAGAAATAGATATAATTCTGGATCCTGCCACTGAGAAATTTATGGGCAGGGAGACTGGCATATAAATACAGAATTGTATGCAGTGTGGTAAGTGCTGAAATAGCTCAATTCATATAGTTCAGGAGGGAGTATTCAGTCTGCTTAAGATGCTCCAAGAGGATTCACTGAAAAGGAAACTCACAAACCGGGTCTTGAAAGTTACATCAGAGCTTACTAAGTCAAAAATGGAATAAGAATAGCCCAGTACCAAGGAATAGAATGTGCAAGGACAAGGAGGGAAGACAGGTGATGGTGCAAAATTAAATGTGGCTTAAAAATGGATGTGAGGTGATGGCTAGTGAGAGACGAAACAGGACAGATTGGCAGGGACAAGATGAGAAAGGACTTTGTCCAACCAAGGAATTTGGATTTCCACTGATGATTCCAAGTAGTTTATTGCCTGTCTGCTCATTTTTACTCTTTATTCATTGTTTGGGGGTGCACTTTCCTCTTTAGGCATTTGCAAAAAGAAAATCAAGTCCTTCTCCCAAGAAAAACATGCACACAAACAAATCCATGAATTTGGAACCCAAGTTACAAAGAGCTAAAGGTCACTGGCAAACATTGACAGCTATTGAATAGAAAAGTGAAATGATCAAATGTGTATCTTCAAAGTGAACCCTTGCAAGAATGCAGAGAATGTATTATAAGGGATGGGACTCATGTTAGGGAAAATGGAGATATATTAATTTTCAGTCAACAGATCAAGGTCTGTAATAAGGTGGCAGCAAATATTTGTTTTTAATCACTTTCTTGTTTTGTGTGTGTCAGTCTGTCTGTTAAGAAGATACCACTACAGAAGGCAAGTGTGTGAATGGTGGTGCCATTTACTAAAGTATTGATTTCAAATGTAAGTGCAGCTTCAAGAGTAAAGATGAGGAATTCAGAGGGCATGATGAGTTTGAAGTGCCTGTAGGTTATATCTCTGCAGGTGCAGGTCAGCAGGTAAAAAGAGATATCAGAGTTGAGGATATTTTTTAAAAAGTATTCTGGGACATTATATTGAGGCAGTAGATTCAATACAGTGAGAAGAGATCTCATCACCAAAAGTGCATGAACTGATAAGGGTTTGAAGTAGCAGACTGGAAGTTTGGGATTTCTTTCCTATCTCAGGGATTTAAGCCTAAATTCTCTTGTTAAGTACTGCTCCCTGTTGGAACCAGGTATCTGAATGCTTAAGCCTGAAAGAAGAGTTTCTTCCTAACACAAGCTTCCTAGGGCTTTGAATCTGGTTAAGTAAAAGAATGAAGAAGATGGTAAATTTTAAGGAACAGTTTGATGGATGTTATTAGAGCACAAACTTGACATTCATAAAGGTAAAAGGACTATATTCTGTTTCAAGATACCTGAGGTTTGGTAAATTATTACCCAGATGAGAAACAAGTTCACACTTGTTACTTACCTTTCTGATACTAAATTTCTCCAACTGTAAAATGGGAGTAGATATACCTACTTCAAAGGGGCAAGCAGAAGGAATTAAAATAATCTCACCTGTAATATTCCCCCTAGAGGAGTTGAGTAGGTAGTTAAATCTACTTCTATAAGTTTTTTTTTTTTTAAGAAACTTTCCAGTTCTAATTAGTCAATTACCTTTTCTGATTGTTAAACCTGCCATTGCTTTTACCTATATGAAAAAATAGAAAATTTGAAAATCTTTCTTTTAGGACTATGTTTTGTATTTAGCTATTTTTTTTTTTTTTTTTTCTTCTTCACTGACATGTGGCTAAGGGGTGAAATTAAGATTGCATTGTGGCCACTTTAAAATGTTTATTTTCACTGATAATTAAAAAGTAATTACATATTCTTTGACTAACTGCCTATTCTACTGCCTAGTAAGTACAGTGACAGCTCAAATGTAGATTCTTGGGGATGCATTACTTTCTTGAGAATCTCTGGAATTCTAGCCAGATAATGCTAACGAAAATCACTCAGCCTCATCAAAGTTGCACTGATCTCTTTTCTGTACTTCAGATATTAAATTAAACTCTCTTTGGAGCACCTTCAAGTTGGATGGGGAGACCTCAGAGGTCACTTAATGTAACTACTTCATTTTATAGGCCACAAACTATTCATTTTAAGTTTGATGTACTCAAGAACTGACGATCATATTTCCCCCTCGATTCTGTATATTATACTTGAAAGAATCTCAGCTATGCACTTCCCACTTACATATTAATACAGAGCCCAGATAGCAGGGAGAATTGGCAACTTGAAGTGGAGAAGGAAGATTGGAGAGCAGAATTACAATGTGTTCAATGGTACTGCAATCCCTCAAGGGAGCTGTAATTAATGTGCACAAGGAAAACACTGCACGGAAACTAATTTAAAGAACATACTGAAACAATTTTCTCCTGGATTTCCAAAATAAATAAAGAAAAAAGAAATCACTGTCAAGCTTTGTGGAAGCATAAAGAATTCCACAGCAGAAAGGAAATTTATTGAGAGACCAAGTAGGGGCTGGTAATAATACCTGGTTAGAATGTAAAGCCTCTTTTAAACTTAGACTTCCTCCACCATTTGTTGGAGCTCCGTGGCCTCTGATCTATTCATTAAGCATTTCACATGCGTGTCACCTTAATTATGGGTCAGAATTTGGTTACAGCCCACTGACTGCTCTTTCTTTGTGTCTGGTAACTTAGTTCTTTACACCAGTTGCTATCCCACTCGCCTTTCCTTTTTTTCCCTCCTGCTTATCCTTTTTTATCTTAAGCTTGTTAGGTGACTCCTGAGTATAGAATGCCTTGTAATTGCATGTCACTTGATGCGAATGCTCTGAATTCCCCAGAGCAAAGTCTTTCCAACTTTTTGTCTGCAACCCATAAGAATTTAATTTTGTATCCAATCCAATACATACATACATAGGTGATTGAAAAAATTAAAGTTTCATGGAAGAAAACTGTGTGTAATATGCTTTGATACCTTCTCTTCAACTCTATTTCATTTATACGGGGAGGAAAATAAAGCAGACCAAGACTCTGAAGAGGACCATTTGATCCTCAGTTTCGATCACAATGAGTATGCTTTATAAGGTCCTTAGACCTTTTTCAAAAAAATCATTGCAGTCAGTCCTGAACCCTAACCACCACCTACTGAATTAGAGTCCACTCTGGTACCCTGTAGGAATTCATAGTTTGACCATTCCCCCTGTAAGGTTTAAAAGTTAAAAAAACATCCCTGGGGCTGAGGGTTTAGCTAGCAATAGTTAAGAATTTGCCTAGCATGTGAAAGGCCCTAGATTCCATCCCCAGCATGGGAAGGAAAAAACAAACAAAACAAAACACCCATAGCTTACCACCTTAACATAATCTCCTCACAGAAAGGTATCTTCTTTGCCAGCTGATTTTTAATTTTGTGTATGTGACTATCCGTAGCTAGATAAGATCTCTGAATGCTGAATCTTCATGCCATCTTGCTGATTGAGAATTACACATTAGTTCAAATGGTGCCAGAAACCTTGGGCATCTCATCATATCTTCTTATGTGCCAAGTGGTATTCTAAGTGCATAATATGGATTAAACCTCACAGTAGTGCTTTCTTTCTGCCATTAGCCCATTTTACAGAGGAGAAAACTGTGGCCTCTAAAAGTTAAATAAACTTGTTCAAAATTACATAATAAGCAAATGCCAGAACCGGAATTCAGATCTCAGCAACTGACTCTAAAGCCATAATCTTGTCTGACACTTTCTCTAATATTTCATTTAGCATGAAATGGCAGGTAATGAATTAACTATATTTATCACTGAGTCTTAGGTGATTTTCCTAACCAAAAATGTGCTATTGGAAGATAAGTTAATTGGTCATTTGGTTCCATGACTTACTAAATACTCCATCCTTGTTTTGGGGATCTGATAATTACTTTTTCTCCATTTGTTCCTCAGTCTTTAGGGAGCATCTTTCTACTATTGTTATCTTTGGCTTTGACTCATTGTCTCCTGTTAGACTACCATCATCACTTCTATCACCTCAGTAACCAATTATCTATAATTTTCAAACCTACAATGTAATTCAAATACTTTAAATATAGCAAATGCAATACTCAGTGATTATTTTATCATATAGCAAATGCTCTTACAGATTATTAAATTCATTATATCTAAATATTCAAATGATTCTGACAATACAAAGGGATAATTTAAAGTATATTTTTAGAATTAAATGGCCTCCAAAAGTCACTACTTAGAACTTTGCTAAGTTTCCTGTAGGGACATGCCAGGAACTTTGTAGCATTTTACCCAAATGTATGCCAAAACAAGAGAAGAAAAATTGAGAAGAATTAAATTCTGAAAAATAACTTTAAAAAATATGTCCTTGAAGCTAAGTTGTGACTTTTGGACAAGCAATGAAAAAGAAGGATGAATGGATTTCTGGTCAGAGGGATCAACCTATGTGAAGACCAAAACGGCTTGAAAGATCCTATTGTCTTCCAGAGTTAGACCAGGAAAAATCCACTGAGTTGACATGAGAAGTTAACAACAGGCTTATAAACTCAGATTTGCTCTCCTCCCAATACTATGTGCAGCTGCCTTTTGAAGAGACTTAGGATTTCAGAATGGGGGCTCTATCCATAGATCCAGGTAAAGAAATTTGCCCTAAACAGACTCCAGCTTCTCAGGTGATTTGGGCCTGCTTTTGCCTCATACATACAAAGTATCTAGAAATGCTCACCAGGGAGGAAACCTAAATCCTCCCTTTCTTCACTTAGGAAATAAAGATAAAAGTAAGTGTTGTGATAGCTGTGAGAGTAAAGCTGGTGTGTGTGTGTGTGTGTGTGTGTGTGTGTGTGTGTGAACGTACACATAGGATAGAATGAACTCTTTTTCTGGCGAGAGACTAAGAAAATTAGATGGAATGCTGTATTTTTTCCCCTATTTTGTTTTACCTGCTATATTCTGTCGTGGTCCTTGAAACAACAGGCTTTTAGTTACGATGGTTATTCTAATTCATAAAGAATGGCACTTATATTTGGACAGTACTTCATATCTTGCAACCTAACATTATCCCTATTTATTTTATTTTTTTTCTGAACATATAAAAAAAAGTCCATATGAAGATATCACTCTGTGCTTCCCTATCTGACTCACCCCTACCTCTATCAGACATAGTATTTCTTCATAATCATTTGGAATGTTAACAATGTAACCCAATCATATGTACCCTAATAAGGTATTTTGTAGTTTATGTCATAGACCGTCTTGGAAAGTAATCAACCAGTAACCAAGAAAGAACCAAAGAAGCTTGTTCTCTGACTTCTTTGGGCTACAGTTCCAGGCAGGTCTAAGTGGTGGTGCTAGAATTCCTTTTTGTTTGGCTGCAAATGCCTAATACTATAAGCAATTTGCAACTTTCTTCATATAAAAGATGTTTGTGAAAGAAAATTCCCCACGCCCAGCCCTTCTGGGTATCTTTGCTTCAGCTCCAAAGCACTCACTCTTTGTAACCAAAGTATGGAGAGCTGTTGTATTTTCAGTTCCCTTACTCAGTGGAAGCATGCAGGGAATTTGCTGTTAGAACTGATCTCAGTTGGAGTGTTTCATTCCTGACACAGACGTAAGGAGAGCATCATGAAGGGACATATTATTCAAGGTTGTTCTGTTAGGCAGTGGGGAGGCAAACCGCTCACAGTCTGTGTCAAAGAGAGTTTCCCCGTGAGTCCTTAGTGTGTGGTGCTAACATGTTTTAAATTTATTGAGACCAATCTTTCCAAAATTCTAAAACATAGAACTCCAGACTTTGGTAGCCAAAGAAACTGACCTTGCTGTGAACAAGTTGGACAAAGGTCTATAGAAGAAATTTGAGGATAAGGGAAATTAGCAGTGTACCAAGAACATTGTCTTGACAAAATATTCTCCCACCGTGTGAATTTCCTAAGAAATCAGAAAAGAGCAATTGGAGACCTATCCACACATTTCTATATTAGAAGAGTTTCAGACTGCCTAAATGTTTGACAGCTCTAGACATTTCATTTTTATAACAATTTACAAAAAGGACATCTACCTCTCTAAATCTATATGATATTTGTTTTATTATTAAAAAATAAACTTTCTCTTCAAGTGTTGCTGGCATAAGCTTTCAGATTCATCCATGCTATGGAGCAGTCTGTCAGATTTGTCCAAACATTAATTCTCCTAATGCATTCCATATTTCATGTAATATTGGCTGCTTTTGCAAATTCTGAAGAAAAAAGGAAAGAGTATTTTTTTTCTTAAATTTCATTTATGAATACATGTGATAGAGATATGTAAGGATGTTATTATGCTTTCAGGAGACCAAATCTAAAATCAGTAGATATGACTGATTTTAAAAAAGAAATTCTATTTTATGTAATGTGGGAAATAAGGCACACATGATAGGATTAAAACTAAAATGTTGTGTTCTTTGAATCTCTTTCTATGCTAGCTGTAAAAACCATGAAGAGCTGAGGCTATGTGTCATGGCAGAAAGTCTTCGGCATGCAAACATGCACGTGTTTATGTGCGTTTTGTAAATTTAGCTCTACAAAAGTGTAACAATAAAGGAGAATTTAATTTAGCCATGGTCTTTATGAGTTTTGGGTAAGGTGCACGTGTGGAAATATGAGACATGTCAATGAAATTAACACAGACTGTAGTGGTATTTCTGGTATTTTCAAAAGACTGCCACCAAACGAAGCACACTGTGTCAAAATAAAAACCCCAAGTAAGAGAAATGAGGGAAGAAGTTCAAGGAACAGAAACTATTTGGGGCAGATGATTTGAATGTCTTCCAAAACCTTCGAGAAGCATTAAGCTCAAACTCAGCCCTTTATCTTTGACAAATACCACACGGTGTATCTGCTTGTTATTTTGTGGTCCTGTTGCTCCTGTCAGCTTGTTAAATGGAACTCTGGCTTCAGTCGGGAGATGATAATGTGGTAATCTCTGTGCTCTGCTTGCCTCGGCATCCAGAGGAGCGGCTGTGCCCGACAGTGTGAGGCCGCCCAGTGCCAAGGGTAACCGCTGGCAGCTGGGCTGATGGAAAACAGTCTGCACCAACAGATTGAAAATGTTCTTTTCAGATCTTTAGATTGGAACTTGAGCTTTACTTTTAAAAGTTTTATGTCCTCAGCACGGTTCACAAAATAAATTACTAACCCAATTGCTTTGGGAGCTTCCAAGCCGTGACATTAAGGTGGCTGAGAGTCATCATTCTTGATGAAATGCGAAGGAGCAGCCTAAGAACTGTTGTCCATCAGAGTCGGGTTGGGCAACCCCCCACCCCACCCCCGTGTTACAATCTGCAGACCTATGGCAAATAGATCTCACTTATATAAGCATTTATTTTCAGAAGGGTAATAAAAGCTATGCATTCTTAAATTCAGACTTCTTTCAAATTAATCAGAGGGAAAAGAATACCTTTTTAGTGCAATTGTTTTTTCTCACAGAGACATATTTGGGGTGGAAATACAAGACACACTTTCTTTCCTCGGTTGAAGTTCCTCATCCTGCAGTGCCCACTTTATCCTCTCAGCATAAAGTGAAGATAAGCAACCAAAGGCAGCATCATAAAATGCAAGGCTGTTATTCCCGAATGAGTCAGAGTTCTTGTCTGCTTTCCAGTTGGGGAGCGGAACAGAGCAGTTACACTCTACATTTATAGCACCCCTAGAATACTGTGTCCTGATAAAGCTAAAGGCATTTTATGCCCCCAAAGCTCAGATATTCTATAGGACCTCTGGGAGGGTCTGAAGTTGGAATTGAGTGACATGAACCTTGGCAAAAATTTGGGATTAATTACTATCAATGTGACTTAGACTAAATAGTTAGACTTGTATTTCTCTGTTTTATTCATTTTTAAAACAGCACCATCATATATACCTCATGGGGCCATTGGGAACATATAAGATAACTGGAGGGGTGAAGTTTACTCATGTTTTTAGCTTTGAAATGGATTTAAAAATGAAATAGGTAGATGGATATGTGAGTGGATAAATGATAGATGTGTCATAGAGCAAATATAGTGACATGTTAGCCAGCAATTATAAATAGAGATGGTGGGTATATGAGTATTTATTTGTCTTATAATTCTTTCAACTTGCAAATTTTTCCCTTATATTTATTTATTTGTTTAATGGTTGGGGATGAAATCCAGGGCCTTGTGCACATTCTACACCCTCAGCACCTTCTTTCAACTTTTCTGTGTGCTTGAAAACATCTTAATCAGGAAGGAGAGGTTTAAAAGGACAAGTCTTTTCAATCTAAATGTAATGCCTTTTGTATCTCACTACCTCTAGTTAGATTCCAAACTGAAGGCACAAAATCTGCTAAACCTTAAGGGATGCTTGAAAAGTGTCTTTTTCTCAGACCACTGTGAGCCCAGCTAAAATTTAGGGATTCTGCTTCTAAGAAGAGGAGAGAAAGTAGCAGTCTTGATTAGTAACCCAAACTTAAATATTTTGTGGTAAATCCTAGGTGCTAAATAACATGGTAGCCATTACCGATTAGAAAAGAAGAGAATGATCATTGCTTTTCTATCTCAGGATGGAGAGCCCTAACTAGTGTCCTATCCTGATCCTTCCTTGGGTTATCCAGCATGCTCATTTCTTCCATCCGCCTTCAATGGGTTTTGCATTTCTGTGGCAGCATTTTACTCCACCCTCCATTTTGTATCCTTGATTCTCTCCAGAACCCCTCCCTGGGGAGCCTGAGGTTAGCTTTTGTATGACATGGGGATCGCTATTCTTCCATGTATTTAAACTCAAAATGTTTCCTTATGGCAGAATTTTCTTAAAAGTCTCCAATGCTGTTAACTCTTTGCAAAACTGCTCTATGGACAGCTGATATTCCTATTATGGGTCCCATATGAAGGAGTTCTGTTTTTTATGGTTTCGCATCATTACCTCCTTGGTGGGCATTTCCTGTGAAGCAATGCAGAGAGTCCTCTATGACAGGGCAGGCACTAGGCCTTTGATTTCCATCCAGGAAACTCCCTCCACCTGCCTGTGTGAGAGCCAGGCTATGGAAAGGGACCAAGAACCCTGGAGAAGACCAGCATATAGAAAGGGCAGAGGAAAAGGATCCTCCAGAATACTCTGACTCAAACAAAACCAAAATAACAAAGAACAGCCAAAACAAAACAGACCAGGCAGCTCATGATTGAGGAAAAGAACCAGGTCAGGGTTATGGGTAGAAAGCCCAGAGGGAAAAATTAAATTCAGGAAGGACTGGTCAGTGGTATCTAATACTCCTCAGTGACCAAGGAAGATAAGATCTGATCATTGTCCTTCATATCACTGTTGATTTTAACGATCATTCCAGGGGAGCAGTGAAGGCAGCAGTCAAGTTTCTGTGGGGTAAAGATGGCAGAGAGGTAAGGGAGAAAGGACAGCAGCTGTAAAGGAATTCAGCAAAGGAGAAGGTCACAGGGTAATATAGAACCTAGAGAGGGTTTTTACAAAGAGAAAGAGATGAGTGTGATCTAGCATTAATGAGAAGGAACCAAAAAAGATGCAGAATGATACAGGAGAGGGGCAGGTAAATGCGAGAGGAAGTTTCCATAGAAGGCAAGACAAGAAAATCCAGTCAACCAGAGGAGGTGTCCACCTTGGGCAGGAAGGCTCCTCTTGTATTGTGATAGGAGAGCAGGGGTATGCTGTAGTGCTAGTGAGGTTCAGCCAGGATAGAGTGACTATTACCCCTCTTAATTTAGTTCACATGTTTCTCTGAAGCCAGTCAGTAATCATATCACCTTAGATCTTTTTGTGACACTGTTGTTTTTCCTGGAGTTGATTAGCAAATGACAAACATTTTCTTATCCCAGCTCCTGCTAAACAATGTCTCCTCTATCCCATTTTTATGCATTTCTGAAACCTAGTTCAAGTCCCAAGGTTTATTTCCATTAAATGTTATTCTATTAGATTTGGATCATGTTTCCAGTTTGTCAAGATCTTTTAATATTTTAATTTAACTCGCAACATACCACTGATGTGTTTCAGCCTTGTCACTCACACATTAAAATATCAGCTGTGTATCTTCATCCAAAGAACTGTCTTTAGCTTTATTTTATTTTTATTTTTATTTCATCAAACACTCTGCACCTCCCCTCCCCCCATAGAGACTCAAGGGAAGGAGAATTAGACTGGATGCTTTGATGATAACTGATAAAGCCTTTGGTTCTGAGGAATCCTCCCAAATTGGATTAAGTGGATTCATTTGTGGTTTGCAGTGTTTATGTTTTAGGGAGAAAAGGATGTGAAAACTCTCACTCTCTCTGTGTTCATTCTCACAAATAGATGGATACTGTCACTTTTCAAGGCTTGTCCATCTGGAATGCATCACAAACACATTGCTGGGAAAGTAAAAGTTCCAGAAAGAGTCTCATTTTTCCATGGAACTGTGAAATTGAGTGGCCTAGTTTCTTCCATGTTGTTATAAATTCACAGGAGTGTAATATAAGCTACATTTTTAACCATTTGAGCTAGCTTATGATTGAATAATGCTTCCTGCCAGACATGTTTTCCCTTTATTTATCACTTACTTTTCTCTCTAATTTCAGCAAAGGCAATTGCTGATTATGGAAATGACTCCGATTGTTCAACCTCTCATAACTGCATTTAGTTACCCAACGCAATCTATCTGCTACTTTCAAAAGCTGTTAAACAAGCAAGCAATTTATTCCTGCCTCCTTGAAAGCAAACAAGGAACACGGCTGCATTCTTTCTGCTCCCTCCATTGCTTTGAAACCTTTTTCTAACTTGAATCAAAATCTGTGTGTTCCTAACCACTGCCTTTGCAATCAGTAATTTGACTCAGTGGGTTTAATTCAAAGCAGGCACTTACATTCTTTAGACTATTTGTCCATCTTCTAGGAAATCAAGGAGAACAACATAAACAAACACTGGCCCCTAAATTAACCCAGATAGGGAGAAAGAAGCTTCAATGAAGGATGACTTCAAATAAAAACAAAAGTCAAGAGAAACGAATAGGAAATATTTTGAAGTTCCACCTGCTCCCAGCCCCATTAGCCAGACCTTTATCTTCTTTTCCTAGAAGAAATCAAAGCCTCTCCCAAGAGCAATTATTAGTAGTCAGCTTCCAGACTTCCACAGAGCTTTCTGAATCTAGCTCCTCCCATCCTGTCCCCAGCAGGTGAGCACACCTGGGATAGCTGCCTGCAGACATTTCCTAGTGATTTCCCTGCATCTCAAACAGCCAGCATCCCTGCAGAAACCTCTTCCCTTTGCTGAGGTAATGCTGATGAATTAATTCCCTTTGGAGTTATCAGCAGTCTGGCTCCCCACTGCAACTGTGGGGTGCTGGGACAGAGGAGTTGGCATCTTTCCTGGAAAACCAAGTAGTTTTTCTTCCTTGTGATAGTGCTCAACTTTCTCTTGCCCCAGGCTCAAAATACAGGTCCAGTCTTTAATTTAGCTTTTCTTGTGTGAATAACCAGGGCTCAACAAGATAATAGTAGGTTAGCATACATCATTATAGAGGTACTCCTAATCTGAAACAGAGGTATTCCCTGGTAAATCTGAGTTTATTTAATGTTTCCTAAATGTGAATAGGCCAGAGAGTTTTCCTTTTGAGAATTTATTATTTAATTTTTATTTATCTTAATTTTATTATTTCTTTTTTTCCTCAGGCTTTGTTGTTGTAGTAGTTGATTTTTATTTGTTTGCTTGTTTTCTGGTACTGGGACTTGAACCCAGTGGGGCTCAGCCACTGAGCCACATCCCCAGCCCTTTTTACATTTTATTTTGAGACAGGGTCTCCCTAAATTGCTGAGGCTAGCCTCAAACTTGTGATCCTCCTGCCTCAGCTTTCCCGAATCACTGAGATTGCAGTTGTATGCTACTGTGCCCAGCTATCCTCAGTTTTTGAGTGTGATCGATCTCTCTCATTTAGGTGATTCCTGCCCACCCCCACCCCACCCCACCCCACCCTGCCTTTTAGGATAACTGACTGAAGATAGAACTTTTTCTAGATACTTGTAAACTTAGAATACATGAGGTACTTACAATATATATAAAATGCATAGGGAACTATTTTCTCATTTATCCAGAGTTACCTTCTAGTACAGGTCTTAAGCATGCCATCACAGTTTTATGCTGTGAAGGTATACTGAGTGTGCTTGACACTCCTACCATATATTTTTTTAATTCTTGGATTTTCTCTGGAATGAATCTTCAGTATAATGAATGTAATTAATAAAAAAAAATAGAGGAATTATGTGTAGTCAAAATATGGTAAAATTGCTTTGTTCTTTTATGGTATGTTATTTTATAGGCATTCCTCAACTCTTGTACCTTTGGGGAGTTACTTATTCATTAGGTTTAAATATAATAATTTAATTTTAAACAAGTCTCAACTCCTAAGGAATTAAGACAAAAACTCCATATATGTGGATGACTGTGGTGAGCAATAAACATGAAATAGGGAATAAGATTTCTAAAGAATATAGCTAACCTTCCATTTATTGTAATTATTTTTATATAACATATAGAATCATTTTTTTCAATACCAATGAATTCATTCTGTATTGTGACATGTATTCCTTGTCTATTTGATCTGTGTTTTTAGTGTATAAGAAGCATATTGGCATTAGGGGCAATGCAGTTATTTCCCATGACATTTTAAAAATCCATTTCTGCATTACATATTCCAATCTAGTGAAAATTAGATCTACTCTATTTAGATTTGGCATCCAACACTTGTTGGCCATAGAGTGTGATGTAATTTTAAGCTGCTCATGTACATTGAGGAGGAGATTGATTTACAGCAGTCTTTGCCTGAGACAAGCACAATTTAAACTAATTTCTATTGATCCAAAAACATTTAAGATTGGTTTTGAAAATTCTTAAGACTATAGGGCTTTGGATATATTTGAATCATTTTGCTAAGCATTATTGTCATGTATATAAAGGCATGAAACTGTTAATACTTACCCTTCTTTGCCTTGGCATCTTTGTTAGTCACTGCATACCTAAAGGCTAATTCTTGCACCAGATGCTATGATGTCTGCCCAGCTGTTAGAATACATGCTGTTTGCAAATAGCAACATAAATAGCATATCCAGAACATTCCACAGGCTGGGGCTTTTTCATGAAGTCTAAAATATATTTAGTATCAGGGATAATTCTTTGGTAAATTGTAATTGGGATGGAGTTGAGAGAATGGCCATGGGAATAGCAGAGTGCTTTATAAAATAGTCAAATGAATAAATTACCCAAGAATTTCCATATTAGTACATACTATGTACAACAAATTGAATTTCCTAGGAATGTACAATTATTGGGTGCAGAGTTTGTAAGGATGTCTAATAATGTATCTACATTATTTAAGAGGCCAAATTGCATCAGATGCTTGAAGCAAATCTCATTAGCATCTGAAAGAGTGGTCCTTCTATTTGTTTTGATGACAGGACAGCCTTGTCAAAACTGCTCAAATTGTAGTTAGGAAGAGCTAGGTTACTGATTCTAGTAAAGTCTATAACTACCTTGTGACATTGGATATATCTTCAGTCTTTCCTGTTCTTTTACTATTTCTGGTTTCTTAATTCATAATATTGGATATACCTGCATTTTAACTGTCATTGTGCTTGGACAAACAAAAGTGTTTTATACAGTCTAAGATTACTTATTTTTCAACTTTTCTTTAATATCTCTTTAGATGCATGGTTATTTATCATTTGATTTATTTTTAGCAACCGGGATATTCTTAAGGTGATTAGACAGATAAATATATGGTATATTAGCTACCCCCAATTCAGACCAGCACTTTAAAGTGGCACTTCTAACATACAAATGAAAGAATATTGTTATGTCTAGAAAATGATTGTTATATCTACTAGTATCTGCCCCTATATACTTCTGAATGCTGCTAAAATTTACTACTGGATGGAAGGGGTTTACTAACTTTTTTTGGATCTTAACCTTGTAGAGGTACTCGATGTTCATTGAATCTTCAGCCTCATTCAGGCTGAAGGCCATTGGTATCCAGATAAGCCACTGGCGTCCAGAGGGGAAACAGAAATGTTCATATACAGTGACTGGAACTGATTTTTATCAGCATGGATGGTACCATACTAAGAAAATTACCCATCTGGACCAGGTAATCTGTCTTTCTGGAAAATCACTAAACTACATTCCTAATAACACAGTCACTGAGATGATTTCCTTTTATTGAATAATTTACTCATTCAGTAAGGATTTTAAAAGCCTTCGGGTATTTTGAGCATATGGTTTAGGGACATTATTTTAAAACATGAATTATCAATAGAATTTCAATATAGTCTAAGAGAATTAACTTAATTCCTAAGTGTCACAAATGTAAGCAGAATATTCTTACAAGAAACCAGGATATTTCTTCAAAAGCTCTTGTTTTTGAGTTAGTATTAGGAGCTGGAGATTAAAAGCTTTTCTTCATCATTGCCTTATAGCACAGATGCATCCAATCCTCTCTTAATACAGTCAATTACTCCTGCCACATGATAACATTTCTTTACTTGGACCCCTATTCTCATTGGATCTTTCTTTTAAAACACTTTTACTGGTTCCCACCTGTATCATTGCCCCCTTCCTATCAAAGATCTTCAGGGTTCAATCCTTGAATAACTTCAACATTTACTTTTGGTAATCTTAGCTAGACTCAGGGTTTTATATGCTGATAAATCACAAATTTTGTGTATCTCCCTCACCCAGACCTTTCCTCTGAACTTTGGTCTTATACATCCAACTGCCTATTCAATATCTCCCCTTGGATTTCTAAGGCATCCAAAATTTATCATCTCCCAAACTGAATTTCTTATTTAACACTATACTTTAAAAAATGCCTGCATATCTTCTCCCCAGTATTTGCATCTTAATTCATATCATCTCCATCCTTCCATTCAAGTAAAGAATACTTGGTGTCCTCTTTCATTACCTTCTTTGTTTTATTTATTTATTGAAGTTTTTTTTTAACCTTTATTTATTTTTATGTGGTGCTAAGGATCAAACCCAGTGCTTCACAAATGTTAGGCAAGTGCTCTACTACTGAGCCACAACCCCAGCCCCAACTTTTTGTTTTATTTTGATGTTCAAGTCTCTCAGAAAATTTTGTTAGTAATGCCTTCACAATATCTGAGCATCTCTCTCACTCGTGTAGCTTTATCCCTCCCGCTCTGTTCCACTCATCATCGTCATTGTCATCATTATCATCACCTCACTTACATTTCTACTGCTGTCTCCTAATATTCTTCCTGCTTCACCCTGCCCTCTTGCAGGTTATTTTCAACATTGTTGTTGGAGTGATTCTAAGAAATAAAGAAAAAAAAAAAAAAAAAAAAAACCTAAGTCAGATCACAATCCTCTGTCTTTCCTTTTAATGACTCTGTAATGTACTCTCATGTAAGTAACGTAAGTAACGTCAAGTTCTTACAAAGTCCATAGGCCCTACTCTTCCCCCAATCACCCACTCTTCCCCAGCTTCATAAATGATTTTACTCTTTCTACTCTACCCTCACCTGAAAACCTCTTTTTTTCCCCTTGCCTTCACCCTCTTCAGGTTTTTATTTAAAAGTCACCTTTGTAAGTTGACCTACTGTGACCACACTATTTAAACTAGCAGCAAATGGCCATTCTGTATTCCTTTTCCTTTCTTTATATTTGCCATACCTCAGATGTATTATATGTCATGATCAGTTTGGGCTGCTATAACAAATATATTATGGAGGTGTTTTAAACAACAGAAATTTGTTTCTCAAAGTTCTGGAGGTTGAATATCTGAGATCATGGAGCCAACATAGTTGGGTTATGGTGAGCACCCTCTTCTTCTATTTGCAGGTGGCTATTTTCTTGTTGTGTCTTCAAGTAGCAGAGGAAGGGAGAGAGGGAAGGAAAAGAGAAGAGGGAGAAGAAGAAGGAAATAGAGGAGGAGGACAGAAAAGGAACACAATAGCACTCTGGCCTCTTTTTCTTCCTAAAAGAACTCTAATGCCATCATGGTGGTTCCATCCCATGACCTCACCTAAACCTAATGATTCCCAAAGGCCCAGGTCCTATTGCCATCCCATTGAGGGTTAGAGTTTTCATGTATGAACTTTAGGAAGGTGCAAACATACAGACCACAACCCAACACACCTCCTTATTTTGTTATCTGTCTTCACCACTAGAAGGTATGCTTTATGAATGAGGGAACTTTGTTGTGTTCAGTACTATATCCTCTAGAATATAGCAACTAGGTCATCAAAGATATAATTTGAGTTAATGAATGAATTTCCACGGCAAATGATAAGAATGACATGATAATCTCAGCCAACTGTTCCTTTTTGATTGATTCCTTTGCTTTTTAAAAAATTATTTATTTACTTATTCATAATGCACAAGTATAGCATCTTTTTACATACAACTGCTTGTATACAAAGTATATAAGTACCATTCAGATCTTTTTAAAAAATCTTCATTTTATTTGGAGATATGAATTATAGAAAATTTAGCGGGAAGTAACCAGAAGAGTCAGAACCAAGGAGGGAGGGGTATGATGGTCTCTGACAGAAGTAAATATCTAGAAGCCACAGCAGGAGAGGCAATTGCTTTCAATTTGCTGTAGAATACCTTAGATTTCTCCAGGATGTGATAGTAACTCAAAAAGCTCTCCAGGAGGGAGTAGTACTTAAGAATTATCTTTAACTCTTGGATGAGCTGAAACAATGTGAGTTTTCTTTCCCTGCATACTTGTTCCAGTGGTCTGTCTAGTTGAAATATCCAAGGTGGGTGACTGCATGGGCCTCCAGGGCCATTCTTAATTACAGGCCATCTGCCTCAGGGTTTCATGGGCTGAAAGGAAAAGAGGAGAATATCCAAAAGATTTTAAAGTGATTCCTCTTACATTTCCCTGCAATTTTTCCATCAATGCTTAGTCTGCAAATAGAAGACTGCTAGTTATTAAAAAATTAATTTTCAACTTATGAGCCATCATCTTTTGGTCTTTTAGGCCAAATATATTGTAGTCTATGATGAATTAATTATCCTATAGATTGTATATTTTTTCAACTGTTACAAAATGTTTCGAATTAGAAAGCTAATTTCAGTTTTCTGAAGAAAATCATGCTTTTTAGAAATCTATAAGTATATAAAACACTGCTTATGTATAAGTAGAGTTAAATATCATAAATATATAAAGTTGAAACAATACCAAACAAGTAAGAATGATGTGATTGTGAGGTAGGAAAGGACAGATAGGAACATTTATCTAAGATATTTTGTGGAAATACACAGATTAAATAATCACCCCTATGTATTCAATCTAAATCAGGTTACTGTGGTTGGGGGTGACAGTGAGACTCAAGCAAATATTCTGTTGATGGTTTTGATTTATTGTATTCAGTAGACACTAGCACCTGGGCTGAAATCTGAGACCTAATCTCTGATCTGAAGACACACACATGAAAAGAAAAATGCTACCATATTTTCCATCACAAATTGGACAGTCTCTCCTTGTCCCAAGTTACTATCGTTAAAACAGGTACAAAACACAGGAAAGGCAGAAAGGAAAGCTATACATCTAATAAACATCATCAATACTCTGTATTTTCAGTTACCTTGCCTTCTCAGACTGTGATATTTAGCTTGGTTTAAATATCTCTCTTTCTATATAAAATGTGTTGGCACAGATTTTTTTCCTTATTCACTTCTGTTCATGAGGCAAGTGGTTGTCTCTGATCAATGCTCATCTTTTAGGTTATCATTAGAGAGAATCTGTTTCTTTATTCATTGGGGATGAACTTTTCTATTTTGTTGTTGTTTTGAGGGATCTTTTTGTTTGTTTAGTTTTCTCTTTACCCTTTCATCTCAGTCCCAACTCAGAGAGGAGAGGTAAGAACTGTGGTTGTACTTATGCCTATGTCCACATGCCATATATATATATGTATGTATGTATATATATATGTATGTGTATATATATATATATGTATATATATATATATATATATATACACTTTTTAAAAAATTTATTTGCTTTTAGTTGTACACAATGCGTTTATTTGTACGTGGTGCTGAGGATCGAACCCGGGCAGCGCATGTGCTAGGCGAGCGCTCTACCGCTGAGCCACAATCCCAGCCCTATATATACACTTTTTAGTCTCTTATGTTATAGCTAGCATTGTGATTCTATTGTGGTAACAAATCCAGGAAAAAGAAAACAACTTACAGTTCCAGACTGATCTTAGCTTCAGAAAACTCCAGCCTCACATAGATGTTACATATAATGATTACTTACCCACTGTGCCTAATCACCAGGATGCTATCCTGTAATGTAAATACAGGGAATTTTCTGAAGGCATTATTTAATCATCAAAGTGTCATGTTTCAAAAACCCACTGCATGTTTCTATCTTTTTCCATTGGTTCTGCATAAGTTGTCCTTTTTGCAAAGGAAAATGATGTTTCCTTCTTTGGAAGGAGGCAAAATACACTTAGAAGGCTTAACTTGTAAGGTTCTTTTTGTACAAGCCTTTATTTTCTGGCGGGTGGGGTGCAGCTACTGGAGATTGAATTTAGGGGTGCTTTTATACTAAGCTACATCCCCAGCCCTTTTTCTTTTCTTTTTTCTTTTTTTTTTTTTTTTGGAGACAGGATCTCACTAAATTGCTGATGCTGACCTTGAATCTGCAATTCTCCTGCCTCAAACTTCCAAGTTGCTGGGATTTACAAGTGTGCACCACCACACCTGGCACAAGGCTCTTGACCTACATTACAAGACATATTAGCCATTCATATATTTGTGTGTTACAGTATAGAATATAAAGAACATTTTGCCAATTTTGCTTCTACACTGATAATGACAATGTTCTCTATTGTGTAGAGAAAAGATCCACTGGAAGCTCATGTGTGAGTCAAGGAAAGAATGTTCAGAAGAGAAATGATTAGATCATGAGAACTATAACCTAATCAGTGAATTAATCCATTTGATGGATTAACAAATTGAAAGGATATCTGTGTTGGGTGGCAACCATAGGCAAGTAGGGTATGGCTGGAGGAAGAAGGTCACTGAGGGTATACCTTCGGAGTTTATATGTTGACTCATGAGCAGAGCCTCCTCTCCTCTCCTCTCCTCTCCTCTCCTCTCCTCTCCTCTCCTCTCTCTCTCTTCTCTCTCCCCCCCCCGCCCCTCGGCTTTCATTCAGTGAACAACTTCTCTCTGCCATGATTCTGCCTCATCTTGGGCCCAGAGCAATGGAGCCAGCTGACCATGGACTGAACTTCTGAAACCACGAGCCAAAATAAATTTTTTTCCATCTAACTTGTTCTTGTCAGGTATGTTGGTCACAGTGATGCAAAAACTGACTAACACGTGTTCACATAACCTTTTACATTTATTGCATAGCAATATTTGCATTTGAATTTGTACCTAAAGTTAAATCCTCTAAGCAAGGTGTCTTGGTGCATTTCATTGGAAAGGATGCATAAGAAGAGATGCAGAATAAGATTTTTCAGTTGTGTGATTCACAAAATCTTGTATGTGTTCCTGACAGTTCTAGTGTGTCTAATGGGAATAGCTTTGGGGACACACTTTGGGTTCCAGTCTTGTCTCTGTGGCATAATGATTGTATGAACTTGAGCAAGGTACTTGGCTTATTACATGTTTGTTGAGCAAATCATATTATATCTGAATCAGAAAGGCACCTGGAACAAGTGGCCTCTTACTGGATGCTATTTTTCTTTTTCCTATTATCTTCTGTTCCCATATTCATACTATTGCCTACATGCAGAGTTTTCGATAGGTAGTACTGAGGCATTTTTACCATTTTTGTTAATTGAGATGTATCTGAAACAGACATTTTAAAAATAGGAGTGCTCAAGCAGCCCCAGAAAATTATGTGAAAAGAAATCACACCCAGTATAGTCATGCCAGAGAGATTAGCTGAATGAACAGGAATGAAAGTAGAACATCACAGGAGGGTGGAATCAGAGCCAACCAAAAGTGTTGGACATGATTTCATCTCCTTAATTGACATGACTTTTTTCTTTCCCCTTTTTGAGGTGGAATAAAATCTCTAGGTCGCTGTATCTTGTGTTTGTCATCTGTATATGGGCTAGAAAAAACGAAAATAGAAAGACAAAGGCAATGGTTAATTATGAAAGATTACTTGAAAAGTTCTGAATGCTTCAGGAAATAAAATTAGCTGTTCACTGGCTTACCAGATTGATGATAATTGCATTGGGCTTTCTGTGATTTCAGTGTATGTGGGTTTTAACAAAATACATACACTTATTGTCAGTTCACCCTTGGAATTATTATGGAAGAAAAAATTCTAGTGCTCAGTTTCTTGGTGATAGTCATAGGACTTTAAAATTCATAATGTCAGTAAAATTTTGCCTTTTCTGACCCATTTAAAATTTTGTGAAGATGTACTGAAAGTGGGTCATACAGATGAGAGATTAAGTCTTCATCAAAAAACAAAGGAAAAGGGGAAAGCACAAGAGCTTGTGACAATTGATAGAGCCAGAGATTGGAGGTTTAGGAAGGGTGGAGAAAGAAGACTGTAGAATGTCATCAGGATTCTTGCTTGCATATTGCAGAGTCCACTCTGTGTAGTTGAAGCAGTCAACACAGCGAGGGATGATACCTGCTCAAGCACAAAGCTGGGCTGTTCTAGCAGAAATGCCACTGCTGCTACCACCCAAGTCCTGGCACACATGACATTAAGGTCTGGGTACAGATCTTCAAAAGAACCAGTTGCTCTTCCACTGTTCTCTCCCAAAGATCTAAACTGATATGCAGAGAATACTTTATGTCATTTGCTTTTACCTTCAAGGTGCACATCCTTGGGTCAGCTTGATGGATCCACATTATATGCCACCTACAAAGAAACCTGGGAAATGTAGTTTTAGCTTTTTGTCTTCTGTAGTATAGCTATTAGAGTAAGCTAGAAGATATTGAAATGGGAGAATACTGGAAGGGTGTTGACAGGCTGGTCGTAGTGCTTGTCAGTATCTGTCAAGGATGGGATTTGCCTGAAAGGTGTTACACATGGTATATATTATTATCTACAATTTGTCTATTGTCTATTATTTTAAAACTGCAAGTGCACCTGGATGGAACTGAGGGTTTCTAAGTTGGCAAACTATAAGGGCCAGAGATATTTGCTTGGTTGTGCTCATTCCTTACCTCAGATACTAGTTTTGACTAAAATAGACAGGTGGGACTCAGGTAGTCCAGAAATCCCAGTATAGTCACATCTTTCATAAAGTATTTTGTAATCCAGAACTTTATGAAAGTGATGAAAGAGTCTTTGTTGGGAATGAATATACTTGTCTTTTGGAATAAGAACTGCATGTATTGAAATAAGTATTAATTTAACTGTAAATATGCAAGACAGACATCAACAGGCATAGCATAATTTCAGAAATGAAAGTGTAGTACTAGTAACTGGAGAAATAGTTCCATTTTGTTCTTTCTAGACTGTACTTTTAGTTCTGTAAATCTGTTTCTAGAACTTGTCTTTTTTACACTATACCAGCCCATATTGGAATGTCACTTTCTTTATGCTAGAATTATATCACTATTTGTAAAACATTATTGCTCTCACACACTTGATCAGAATTCCATTTAAGGCTTTTACATTTTGTCATGATATATACTTGGCTCCCCTCAACTTCTTTCTTTTGTTTTTTGTTTTTGTGGTTCTGGGGATTGAACCCATAAGTGTTCTACCTCTGAAATACATCCCCAGCAAACTGCCCCTGCCTTTTTAAAATTTTATTTTGAGACAGGGTCTTTCTAGTTGCTGAGGCTGGTCTCAAACTTGGGATCCTTCTGCCTCAACTTCCCAAGTTGTTGGGATTACAGGTGTGTGTCACTGTGCCTGGTGACCAACTTTACTTGTTAACCAGGCAATGGTTGCCCTTGGTTTTATTTAATGTAAGTCCATTCTTAGAATGTCCTGAAACATGGGGGCCATACTAAATTCTGGGTAGACATATATTCATGCATTTTCTTGAAAGAACCAGGGGGTTTCCTGGCTACACTGTTTATGCCCATCATAGCAATAGGCTTAGTGGCAGTTTGTATGGCAATGTCAATGCAGAATAAACATTCTATTCTGGACTAATATCCTTGCCTAAACACCAAACCCCATGAAATCCTGGTATGTCACCTACTTAGATGATGTGGTTTCAGTTACCTGTGATTAGTTGTAGTCCATGGCTTTTATTCTTTTGTAAATAAACTTGTGGAGACTTGTAAAAATTTAAAGATATAGATAAATCACTAATTGTAAATTTAGAATTTACTAAAAATAAAAGTTTTTAAAATAGTGCATATAAAGATATTTAGAATTGAAAGTTATCTAAGGTTCATCTAATCCAATTTTAAGAAATCCAGGCAAGTAGTAGTTAAATTATTTGCCCATGACCACATAGCTAGTGTCAAGCTAAGACTGGAATTCAGGTCCTCTGACTGCCTGGTTGGGAATGTTTTGAAGATGCTTAACATCAAAGCATGGCCCCTAAGTACTCATCATCTTATATGAATTATGCACATAATGCCACATGCTAGATGGAGTCATGCTCTGAGGAATGTCCACATGAAATAATCATGAAAAAACCAGCATATAGTAGGAGTCACATTCCTAACCCACCTTTTCTCCAATTCCCTGGATGCTGTCCATTTTGTTATTAAAACTGGGTTAATGTATATATAATAAATGAAGCTATTATAGCCTCCCTTTACTCTCATGTGATACTCTTCAAAATGCCTCAGGGATTCCTGAAACCTGGGACAGTACTGAACCAAATAATCAAGCACTTTGATACTGCACCATTTGGTCTGATAACTGAGATGGCTGCTAGGTGAATAATGAGTGGGAAACCTATACTGTGTGGGTATGATTTAGAAAGGGATAATTCATTTCTCTGGCAGAACCATAGCAGGATAGAGCAAGTTGAAATCTTCTTACTTAAAATGGGTCATAAAGAACTTTGGAATCATTTATTTCTATAATTTTCCATTTAATGTTTTTGGACTACAACTAACTGTAGGTAACTGAAACTACTGAAAGTGAAGTAAGGATAATGGGGTCTGTTTTGTGTGTGTGTGTTTAAAAGTACCTTAAGAGCACTTTTGATTTAAATCACTGGTTTTTCATTAGCTACAACCAAACATATTTGTTGTTTATACTTCAAGCATGTTTTTGTTTGCTTTCCTCTGCTCCTCTCTACTCAAGGGGAAAAGAAAGAGGCATGTAGGGGCTTTAAATGAGATCAATTAATTCTTGAACTTTTATATTCATCAGTAGTCAGAAAAACAACATTTCTCTACTCTTATATCACTTTTGACCCCAAACACGGGACTTTTCCACACATTCTAATTCTCCAAGGACATCTGTTGGGAGTTCTACAATCTAATTCAATTCTGGCACTAACTACCCAGAGTTAGAACAGACTCAGGAGGTTAAAGACTTCGTCCCACAAAACTCCCACTTTGGATGCTAATGGCAAGCCTGAGCCTCTCATACTGCCTGATCCTCATGACCCCTCCTTGACTTACTATTAACAGTTTATTATCAAGGATTCAACTCGAGAACAGCCAAACAGAAGAGCTTCCTATGCAAGTAATATGGGAAAGGGCATGGAGCTTTCAGATCCTCTCTGGGTGCGCGGCCCTCTTGGCACCTGCATTTGTTCATGAGCATAGACTCTCCAAAATCCTTCATTTGGAGTTTTTATTACAGAGGCATGATTGACTGAATCATTGGCCACTGGCAATTGAACTCAATCTCCAGCTCTTTTCTACATCTTGGAAGTTCTCGAAAGGGGATTAAAGTTCCAACCCTCTAGTCAGATGGTGCTTTCCTCAGCTCTCCTTTGCCAAGATTTACCTCATTAGCAGGAACTCAGGTATGGTTGAAAGGGGCTTATGAATAACCAAAGACTCACCCTTGTCACTCATGAAATCCCAAGGTTTTTAAAAGCTCTTGTGTCAGGAACCCTGGACTAAGACCAAACATTCTAATGAAGACACTCCTATTCCCCCTCTCACTTAGAAATTAATAAAGGTTTAGATAGTCTATGTCAGGAACCAGGGAAGAGGTCAAATATATATTTCATTTTATGCCACAATCAGTAGGCACTTTTAAAAATATATATATATTTGTGTGTAAGTGAAAATAATTATAGTTATTACATCTCTGGCTTTCACAAATGTTACTGTCATTGTAGAATTATTTCTTATTAGTGTATAATAAGACAGATTTGAGTTCTTGTGTGTTTACTAGAATAAGGAAATTTGGGAGGATTTGACAAGCAGATAACTATGTGGTTCTTAGTATGGACTCCGGTGTTCAACTCTCCAGGTTCAACTTGAAACTTTCCAGTTCTGAGCTGTGAGATCTTAGGCAAGTTACTTACCTTCTCAGTACCTTAGTGTTTTCAATTATAAAATGGGAATACCATTGACAACTAACCTTTACCATTTTGGGGAGTTTGAGATGGTGCATGTTAAGTATATGCCATGATACCTTCTCTGAGCTAGAGCTCAATATTATAAAAAAGAATTCTAGCATCTTATCATGTTAATTCCATTCATTCTAAAATATTTAAGGAACACTTATTATGCACCAGTCAGTTGTAAGCACTGGAGACACTGAGTTGATAGATGAGATCCTTTTTCTTGTAGAGCTCTGAAAGATTACTAATTTGGAATAAAACTTAAGCAGAAATCAGAAAAAAAGTACATGGACACACAATATATTTTTCCCTCAGAAAATTTATGACCAGTTTTGGGAAACTCTGAAGTTTCAAGTGAACTTAAAGTAATTTTTAAAAAGTAAATATAAGTGAATAAATAAGATTCCACATCCTTCCAATTACTTGTTGTATGCTTTCTATTAAAAATATCAAAGAACTAAGCAAATCCTTATCACTATGGGGCCTTACCTGGTAGTGTATATGGAAATAGCATAGAGAAAGTTCCTGAAATGGGCTCTGCTCCTTGTTCTGGGAAGGGGACCATATGACATTATCACAATGATCATCCTCACCAGAGAAGAAAGTTGCTAGAAGTTCTTGTCAGGAGTTATGCAGGTATTGCTCACAGCTGGGAGTTTCTGATTTAGAGCCGTTTGGTCCAGTAAATGGAAATGAGCTGAATGATCAGACATGACATTGACTTTCTTCTAAGTGGGAAAGATGTGTCCTGGGTACAGGAAGAAGAAAAAATTCAACCACTAGTGTTACCCAGCTCATCTGACTTTTTCTCTCTGCAGCAACCTTTCTTACACTCATTTTACATCACATAAAACCTGTTAAAATCTATCCACATTTTTCTTTGAATACAGATGCCTATCCTAACACCTCCATTCTATCTATACTCAAGTTTCAAATGATCCTAATGGATCATTTAAAGTTCAAGTTTAAATGGCAGAAAGAATGCTGATGAAGGCTGAGAAATTATATAATTAATTTCTGGCTACATTAAAATATGCCAGAGTATTTTTTTCTTTTATATGAATAAAACATAATTATTGAGATTTTAAGGTAACTATTAACAAAGTGAAGGAATAATTTTTAGGGGAAAAAACTCTTTAACATGACCTCCTTTTCTTTTTTACTTTCATAAAAAAATTGTCAGAGGTGTCAACACTATGATTCGTGACTTTTGAAACCTGAAACTTCAACACAAAAATTCTTTATACAGGGCTGGGGTTGTGGCTCAGCGGCAGAGCGCTCGCCTCGCACGTGCGCGGCCCGGGTTCAATCCTCAGCACCACATAAATGCATTGCATTGTGTACAACTAAAGTAAATAAATAAATATTAAAAAAATTCTTTATACATGCTGGAAATCATTGTGTAAGGTTGAGATGAGGTCTTACTCAAAATTCCTAAGTCACAGAAGCAGATAACACGTTGTTATGGTTTGGATGTGAGGTATCCCCCGAAAGCTAGTGTGTGAGACAGTGCAGCCACTTCAATGTTTATAGCAGCACAATTCACAATAGCTAGGTTGTGGAACCAACCTAGATGTCCCTCAGTAGATGAGTGGATAAAGAAAATGTGGTATATATACAAAATGGAATTTTGCTCAGCAATAAGAGAGAATAAAATAATGGCATTTGCAGGTAAATGGATGAAGTTGGAGAATATAATGCTAAGTGAAATTAGTCAATCTCAAAAATCCAAATACTGAATATTTTCTCTGATATAATGAGGTTAGTTCACAGTGTGATTGGATGGGGGTACATAGGATTAGAGGAACACTAGAATGGTCAAAGGAAAGGGAGGGAGCGGGGGGGGGGGGGGGGGGGGAAAGGGAAAAATATGGAGGTTGAATGCAGGAAGGTTCAGAGAAGAAATGATTGGATTGTGAGAGTCTTAACCCAATCAGTGAATTAATCCCTGATGGGTTTAACTGAGTGGTAACTAGAGACAAGTGGTGTGTGGCTGGAAGAGGTGGTTAACTGGGGGCGTGGGTATGGGGTATGTATTTTGTATCTGGAGCTGGAGTCTCTCTGCTTCTTGACCACCAAGTTGTGAGCTGCTTTTCTCCGCTGCCCTCTCTTGCCATGATTTCTGCCTCACTTTGAGCCCTGAGGAATGGAGCCAGCCTTCTCTGGACTAAGACCTCTGAAACTGTGAGCCCTCAAATAAACTTTTCCTCCCCTACAGTTGTGCTGGTCATATTCTTTAGTCACAGCAGTGAAAAAGCTGACTAAAACACTCATTATTGCTAATTATTGCTATCGGTGGCAACACGATAGGAATGGCATGATAATCAAATTCTAGCTTTGGCTCTTCCAAATTGTATTCTTGGCATCATACACAGAAATGAAATATTAGAACTTTAACTAATATATATTTATATATTATATATTAATTTTTAATGCAGTACTGGGGATTGAACTCAGGTTGCTCTACCACTGAGTATATTCCCAGCCCCTTTTTATTTTGAGATAGGGTCTTGTAAATTTGTAGAGGTCCAACCAGAACTTGCAATTCTCTGTCTTAGCCTTCTTGCATTTCTGGGATTATAGGCATGTTCCACTGTACCTAGTTTGGACTAAATATATTTTTTAAAGTTTCTACTGGAGTAGGTATCCATGTGTCAAACTTTCATTTTAACTTCATAATTTATACTGTAATGGTTCATTATATAAACCTATTTTTATAGGGGAAAATTTAAGACACACATCAATTATTAAAGATAATGATTTTTCTCTGAATTTTGCATAATGCTGGTTTGAAATTTTATTTATTTAAAATGCACATTATTTTGTGCTAGGGATTTAAGTGCTTTATAGGTGGTAACTCATTTAATCCTCCTTCCCTATGGTAGAGGTTATTCTTAAATTATTATTTTTATTTAACATTTTTAAGGAAACATCAGGAACTCAAAGGTAACTCACTGTTATTATCTTTGGCAATAAGGATAGAAATGGCAATGGATAGTTAAAATGTTAACATTGGCTCTTCCAGTTGTGTTCTCTGCAACCTAGTACATAAATAATGAAACAATGTATTAGCATTTTTAACCTCTAAGATATATTTTTAAAGTTTCTATTGGAGCAAGTCATTCACTGACTCAAACTTTCATTTTAACATCATAATCCACTGAAAAGAGGTGGAGCTGGGATTGAAATCCAGGCCATCTGGATTGTGGAGTCCCTGCTTAGGTACACCATGCACTGCTGCCTCTTCTTATAGCACGTTGACTAGTTTTTCAAGATGGATAAATGCAAAAATTTGCCCATCTAACTAGCCATCTGTCTGTCCTTCTGGCCCTCCAGGATGTCAACTTTTCTTATAAAATGGACATAAATCCCTGATGAGACAAGATTTTACAGAGAATCATGACTCTATTACTCTTATTATGGATACATTAGAAGGTGGTATAAGAGGGTCACATTACTATTGTCTTTTTAAAAAGCAGCTATTAAGGCATTACCCTACCCTGTCAACCCTTCAGCCTGTCTTCCTATTTGATTAGATCTCTTTATTAGTCATGGCCTCAGCAGAAAACAAACAACATTTTAAATTAGAAAACCTCAGAAAAGGGGCCATGGTTGTAGCTCAGTGGTACAGCACTTGCCTAGCATGTGTGAAGCACTGGGTTCGATCCTCAGCACCACATAAAAATAAATACAATAAAGGTATTGTGTCCATCTACA
The DNA here is from genome assembly GCA_025594165.1 of Tamias sibiricus. Classification (NCBI taxonomy): domain Eukaryota; kingdom Metazoa; phylum Chordata; class Mammalia; order Rodentia; family Sciuridae; genus Tamias; species Tamias sibiricus. The sequence goes on from CM046659.1 coordinate 192,000,498, forward strand.
ACTAAAAATATTATTAAAAAATAAATCTCAGAAAAGTTTTAATGACTGATGGGAGAGAATCCTGGAGAGGGACTGTGACCTTCAAAATTGAAGACATACCTTTAACAGAGAGGTCTGAAGGAGCCCAGCCCTTTGCTCCCATTTACCTCTTGGCTATTGAAGACCAGAGGTCAAGGGAGACAATTAGTGTAGCCCATCTATCTCAGCCTCCAGACACAGTGCAGAATAAAAAATGAAGGTCAGTCTGAGCGGGTCAAATGGAAGACACTTGGTACCATCTTGCTAATTCCATAGTTCATATACTACACTTCTCCCTTCAGAACAAGATTTCCTATTATTTCATTAAAATTTTTGATGTTTATTCATTAACTTAACTTCTTCACACATCAGAGAGATTCTGAGAATACAAAACTCTAGCACCAACTGTGTCCTGTCTTTTTATGTACAACATTCAAACCTGTTAAGTGTTTTTGAAATCTGGTTCTATTATCCAATACAGGTATTCTCAAACCTAGTAGTTGCAACTCAGAACATTCTTGAAATTTTTGAAAGTGCTGAATTTAAAGGTCTAACCTGTAGATTTAGTCAGTTTCAGGCGAGAAATGTATGCCTTTGTTGGTTTTATTTCCTGGGCAACCCTAATGTAGCCAAACAAAATACAGGCATCTGGGATCCCTTTGTATAACATCTTTAACATAAGACATGTTCTTTTTTTTTTTTTTTTTTTTGGTACCGGGGATTGAACTCAGGGGCACTCGACCACTGGGCCACATCCCCAGCCCTTTTTTGTATTTTATTAGAGACAGGGTCTCACTGAGTTGCTAAGTGCCTTGCCATTGCTGAGGCTGGCTTTGAACTCGCGATCCTCCTGCCTCAGCCTCCCAAAGTGCTGGGATTACAGGCGTGCGCCACCGCGCCCGGCATAAGACACGTTCTTGACACCTTCTTAAGAGCCTATCTTTGTCCAGAATTTCAGGGACTTTTCACTAGTACTAGACTTGTGAGTATAGAGTAGAATATCGGAATTTCTAGGGAACTTTTCCTAATATCATTACCCTACCCTGGGTGACTAGCCCTCTCTAGAATCCTCTTCCTACCACAGTGAACTGCTGTCCTAGATGGGAGCATATTGACGCCTTCTGGTTTTGCAGTGCAGAAAATGTGCTAAGACTCCTGTATTCACCAGTAATCTTTTTTTATATATGATAGTATGAATTGTTTTGCATTAATTTTACTATTCATATTTCTCAGTGTTGTGCTAAGAAATATTGTGGTAGTCTCTATAACTATTTTACTGAATTTGAATCACATCTATCAAACCTGCTCACTCACCCAGTTTTCCTTCCTGTATTCCAAAAGTACTGATTCTTGTGGAAGCCAAGAATGTTCTAGGTCTTAGGAGTGCCATAGTGAACAAAAGAGCTGTGGTTACTACCCTCTTGAGTTTATATTCCAATGGGTAGAAATAGACATTCAATAAATAAGTAAATACATTTGCAAAGTATTTTTCCTTTAAAAATTTTTAATTATTCAGTCACATTAATAGTACAAATCAATGGAATTCATGGTAACATGTCCATACATGTATGTGTCACACTTGATTTTCTCTACCCTCCCCTTTCTACCTCCTCCCTTTGGCACCCCCTTTTCCTTCCCTAACAGTCTGTATTCTATTTTACAGTCATCCTTTTTTTTTTTTTTTTTTTTAATCCCCCTTAGTTTCCATATAGGAGAGAAAACATGTGACATTATCTTTTTGTGTCTGGTTAATTTTCTTTAACATTCAGTTTTATCCATTTTCCTGAAAATGATTCTTCTTTATGGCTTAAAAAACTCTGTTGTGTATATATACCATATTTTTTTAATTCATTTTTCTGTGGATGCACACCTAGGCTGATTTCATATCTTAGCTATTGTGAAAAGTGTCATAAACATGGGTGTGCATGTTATCTTTTCTGTATGTTGACTTCATTTCCTTTGGGTATACACACACACACACACACACACACACTCAGTAGTGGTATAGCTGAATTGTACAGTAGATTTGCTTTCATTTTTTAATACAAAGTTCTACAAAAGAATTATGAGATATGCAATGAATTGTACAGGATGGGTATGGTGAGGGCTATTTCAAAAGTCATTCAAAGGATGGTACAGGAGTTGGAAACCGAAGGTCAAGATGAAGTCAGACTTGCATAGATGGGGGAAGAACATTATAAGCAGAGGGAACAGCAAGTACAGATGTCCTGAGATAAGAAAGAAACTGGAGGCTTCAAGTGAGACACTGAGGCCATTTGAGTGACTTGTCCTTACTGAGTCTAAAGAAGAGCAAAGAAATATTTCTATCTCTTCAGGGTCTCACAAACCACATCTTAAAATACCTATTGAAAATAAATGTTTCTACTTCTCCACAAGCTTTTAAGTTAGTCCATCTTCACAGGTGCCTATAATAGATGAAGGTAAAATAAATACACAAAAACTGCTGGTAATCCAAATAGTTATTGGCAAATATTTGTATTATACTTCTCCAGGGACTGATCCAGGTTATGTGGGACTTGAAGCTTTTACAAGTTCAAGGATTCCCTTCAAATAAAATAAGATAAAATAAAATTCCCATGCAAGTGAAGGGTCCAGAAGCTTCAGACTTATTTGCTTCATGGTTCATTCACCTGTGACTGGCACATTTCAGCAGTCAGAGTGACCGAGAGTCAGAACCCAGGAAGTACAACAGGGAGGAGGCCCAGCAGATCCCAGGACTGTGAGTGGCTCTGCAGTTCAGGAGCAGAGAGAAAGCTTATTCTTCTGTGAATAGCCAGACCCCCTCTTCTCCATCCCTGCTGATAAGGAGGAGAGGGACAAGAAAATTGGATCAGATTTACCATGCAGTCATTGTGACATCATTTACTTAAGTTCACAAGGAAATAGAGGAAAAGATGTAGCCTGATATTACGTAGTTTATGAAGAAACTACTAAAGGAAGCTTTAAGCAAGTAAAGGATGCTAGGTTAAGTGAATAAATAGTAAACAATACGAAGTGGGAAGAGCTGACAGAGGTAGAGGCCCAAATAGGTGAGTGGGGACTGAGCCAGTAGAGGAGGCTGGGGAGTGTGGAGGTTGTGTTGAAGGGTGCAGAGAAGGAAAAGGTGACTTGGGAGGGTGGAACAATGGTAAGTTCTGGGAATGAGGGTGGGAAAGGTAGGTGAAGTTAGTAGAAAAGGTGGTGGGGTGGGTGCACAGGGGGAGGGAGAAGGTGGTGGTGGTGATGCTTGCTGTTGCAAGGCAGAATTTGGTTTATTTGGGCTTCAGAAGATCTGTTCTTCCTGCCACATATTAAACCAAGCCTTTCATAATTAGCTTTGAGTCTCAGAAAAATATTCTCATGAATAACAAGGAACCAATCATTTCTCACATTATAGAAACAAAAATTTATCTTAATCACAATCAAAACTTTTTGTACAAACTCTTATCCAGCTTGAGGCAGTGAAACCATTTCATGACACTTTTTTTTCACACTTGACTTCCAGGCAATAATAATGAGTTGGCTGTCTTTTTGTTTTTGTTTTGCTTGCCATGCTAGGGATTGAACTCAGGGCCTTGAGAATACTAGGCAAGTGTTTTACCACTGAGTGACATCACTGACCCCAATAATAATCTTTTAAATTAGGATCAGCATCCTGGTTTTCTGGGGTCACTCAAACAATGTGTTGCTTTTCCTTACTCTTTAAACCTACCAGATGGCCAGGCATGGTGGCACAAGCCTTTACTCCCAGCTGCTTTGGTATGCTGAGGCAGGAGAATTGCAAGTTCAAAGCCAGCCTCAGCAACTTAGCGAGGCCTTAGGTAACTTAGGGAGAACCTGCCTCAAAATAAAAAAGTCTGGGAATGTGGCTCAGTGATTAAGTGCTCCAGGGGTTCATCCCTGATGCCAGAAACAAAAACAAAAAAACCTGCCAGATGGCACCTATTACCTATCATTAAATATTTAAAATAAATATTTTTTGTTTTTAAAATATGTTCCTCACATACATTAAATATCATATATGACTTAAAAGGGCTTGTTTTACATGTCAAGTTGGTTCTGAAATGGAATAGCCATTGTCCCAGCTTCTTCTCTTCCTCCCCTTCCTCCCCCTCCCCTTCCTCTCTCCCTTCTTGCCCCTCTTCTTCCCCATCTTCTTCTTCCCCTTCTTTTTCTTCTTTATGCCTTGCCATTCTCCTCCTCCTTTTCTGCCTCTTCTTCAAATATTTGAGTGTCCTCTGAGTTGTCTGATCTTGACAAAGCCCAAACCAAACAGAATTTGTGGTCAGGGAGAGATTTCTTCCAGAAAATCTTTCTTTCATGATATGTAGCAGATCAAATGAGAGTCATTGTGTGGGTCAGCACTGGTGACAGTTTTGCAAATCTGCATGTTGAATGTTAGATGTGAGCGGGAAATCATCACAAGCTCTTGACTATATATTTTTTTTTTTCCAAAAAGCTTATTGTTTGCTCAGGCATGACTTTTGGCTGAATATAAGCCTACAGCTTAGAAAGAGCAGCAAACTATCTTGTTTGTTTCTGAATGTTCACACTTTTCAGTGTACCATTCCAAGTGCCTCCTATCCCAACTACTTTAATGGATGAAACAATAGTCAAGGAAGGACAGTCATTTCCCTGCCATGGTAAAATGCAGCGTAGTGGTTTTCTACGTGCTCATCAATCCCAACCTCAACTACTTTACCTGCTGCTTCACAGGCTGGCAGCTAATATTCATCACCTGAATGACAGCTGTTTCTTTCCACTTTTCCATGAAAAGAAATAAAGAAATTAAATAAACCTTTCACATACTAATCAGTGACATTCTGAAGTGACAGTTGAATAGTGCTCAAGTGTGAGTCGAAGGCAGGCTTGAATTGAGAGATTTTGTCTACATCAACCAGTTGTTGAATTTTGACTAGGTATTTGTGACACAGAGAGAGAAAGGATGGCAGTTAACTGATGAGCCAGTACTATCACAAGTGAGGATGAATCATTGGAAGAGACTTTAAATTGTATTAAATGTCCGCATTTAAGAAATTTAGCAATACTCACTTTAATGCAAGTTGGGTATTACAGATTGCATGTGTGTGTTTTAATCCAATGGCTTTTTCTTTAAGTCAACAGAATGATAGAAAAAGCTAGTTTTGTTTTTATAGGATATTTTCCCTTAGGGATTATTCAATTTATTCAGTTTTCTCATAATAATGACTGATATACTATTTCTAATCACAGAGCTATTGTTTGTCAAAAAGGATTTCATTTCTATTATAATTTCAATTTCTCTTTACAATAATGACTGGGGTGAGGAGAATTTGACTAATTCTCCCTTAGCAGAATATGTTCTATAAGAAGAATGTCTGCTGGTTTGGTTAGGATTAGTTAGCCTTCATGGAGGACTAACATCTAGATACTAATAGTAGCTTATTATTCTTTCATTTCTTCAAAGGAACGTACCATTGAATACTCATTTTTACATTTTCCTGAATTTCTATAAAGTTCCATGCAGTATCGTTCAGTCAGAGGTCCTTTTTCCTTCTGAGAATATGTGCCTAATTAATTTAATTACTTTTTTATATTATTTAAATTTTAGTTACTTTTTTATATCTACTTTTAATGTAAGAAGATATATTCCTTTTTCTTATTGTTTGAAGTTTATTATCACTCAGTAATTTTACTAGCATGAAAAATTTTCTTTTGGTGCCGAGATGTATTCATTTTAATAGTTAAGTCATATAGATTGTATGTAATCTTTATAAATATCAGAATATAGCACAGTTTTATCACCTCCAGGATACCCTTTATATCCAAATGCTGTCTTCACCTTTAACCCCCATTAAAATATGAATAGAGGAGCAGAAGAGGAAGAAGGAAAACTGGAAGAAGACTAGGAATGTAGAGGAAGGGAGGGAAGAGTAGAGAGGGCAAGGAGAAGGAAGAAGGAGAAATTGAGGAGGAAACTCGGTGGAATGTTCATTGGACTCCTATGAAGAATCTTATATGTTGCCTTTGACAGTATCTTCAGTGCATTGTACTTTCCTTTTATCACATAAGAAGATGAAATTGTTACAATGATTTCTGCAGTCAGCCTCTAAATTGACATTTCTTATTGGCCAGTACCATGGATATTAGTTTTGTCTGTTGTCAACTTGGCATGGCTCCTACCTCTCTGGGCTGTAATGTCAGGGAGAAACCAAGAATGACATATCCCAGGAGTTTCTTTTCTGCATGGCTCTGATTACAGATTATTAGTGACAGGTACCCTGGTGGGAACTTGGAATAGTCATCTACAGCAAGATATGTGGGCAGATGTGGGATTCCCAGTTGCATGGGAACCATCCACTTCACTGCTACAAACAGTGACCTCCTCTTGAATCTTTTCAGGGACTTTCCAGGACAGCTTCCCTATAAACCTTTGAACCACCACTCTTTTTGCTTCAGACTGTGGTTTCTAAGTCTGCCTCTTGGCTTTCTTGGCTGCCCTTCCCAGAACATCCATTGTGACTTTACTGACCTTTGACTACTTTAGCTTGCTCATCATTTCAGTAAACCCTAATTCCTTTACTAAACTGGCCATTCCTGTTAAATCTTCAGCTGGCTTTGTTTACCTACCCAAACACAGACTGCTAAACCACATTTTAAAAGAATCTTGTATTTGTGGCTAGCATTTAAAATTTGAGGTATTTCTCTTTGAAATTCTAATTGCCATTTTTCCTTTGGGAAAAAAAAAAAAAAGCAGAAGTCAGGAATCATCAAACTGTCATTCCTGCTTTAAGATAATTGCATGGAGCTAAAAGGTGGCTGTCCCTTTTAGAGACACTTCACCACCCAGCCCACCTTGCTCATTGTATCATTTTTCTAGACTTCATAGGTTTTGCATTTGTGCTTCTTCCTTGCTAAATAATACCACCTAATTTCTAAGGGAAAGTATTTATTTTAATAAATGTGCATTAAAGACTTACCAATTGCAATTCTGTTTCTTAGAAATTCCCGAGTATTTGGAAGTATGTAAGAGAAACTGTGTCAATCAGCTTTTTGTTACTGTGAGAAAATAGCCGAGAGAATCAAGTTAAAAGGAGGAAAGGTTTATTTTGGCTCAGTTTCATATTTCCATCCATGGTAACTTGGCCCTGTTGCTTTAGGCCAGTAGTGGCACAGTACATCATGGAAGGATTGTGTGGCATAATTTACTTTATGGTGGCCAGAAAGCAAAGAAAGAGTAGAAAAGGCCAGGGACACAATATCCCTTCATGGAAATTCCTCTAGTGACTTAACATCCTCCAAGTATGCCTTGCCATATTCATATAGCACCATGGGCTGTTGACCAAGCCTTTAGTACATGGCTTTTAGAAGATTTTCTATTCATATATAGCAGAAGAGCCCAGTGATTTCAAGGAGCCTGGGAGAATAAACTAGATAGACAAAAGTGAGCAGATGACTGCCATGTCTTAACAGATATGTCCATGGAATTATTTTTTTTTAATGGAAAAATAAACTCACTCACTCACTATTTGGCTATTTTTAAACTACTCAGATAGGTTTTTCAGATTGATTTTCATGGCAGTTAACTTTTAATTGATATTTCAATTACTATTGATTAATTTTGTCTGCATTTGATTAGGAATTTCATAAAATACAATGTTTTAGTGTAAATGCAAATTAAGTTTTTCCAAGTAAGCAAATTCTCAAGATATTTTAGTTAGAAATCCCAACTCTGTATCTAAACAGTAATACATGTCTTCAGATTTTAATTAAAAATTAAAAAAAAAAAAATGCTCTCAAATGTTTTCCTAGATATTGTTCAGAAAACTTTACGTAAGTTCAAGTGTCATTTCCAGATTAATTTTAGATGACAATAAATCTACATTTAGCATCTTAGCATTGATTTAAATATATACATATACATGTGTATATATGTATTTTATATACATATAATATTATAGCCATATAAGAATTTTTCCTTCTCCTTGATGCTGTATATATGATAGTGTTTAATTGCTGAAGCAGGATTTTTATATTTTTGAATTACATTGAGATTATTTTTACATGCTGAAAGAAATATAGGGTAATAAGTCATTATTCACTGTAATGTCAACATCTGCTAATTTTTTTTTAATCTCCAGGTAAAAATTGAGGTCAGTTTATTAATTCAGAGAGAATGCAAGTACTTCATGGTGGCAGACAGTAGCACACTTCACATAAGAATTCACAGATACTCCTTTTTAAAGTTGTTTTTCTTCTATAAATTTTCTATCATTTGGTCTGATTTTGTTTTTATGGGAAGGAACAGATCCAAAATTTTATTCTCTCCTAATTGCTGATAACATTATGGAGAGTATATTTTGCTATGCATATATGGTATGTGTAGGTGGTGTGTGTGTGTGTGTGTGTGTGTGTGTGTGTGTGTATTCGGGCAACTTAAAAACTATTTTTTAAAATAATTATATGTTTGATTTCTTGCAGATGGCCAAATATCTGGTTGCCAGATCTTTGGCTCATCGCATTCAATGTCTGCTGAACTTAATGTCTCCTTGTGGTTCTCTGAGGGTAGGCATATCTTAAGAGTTGGGGAGGGGTTTCCTGCTATGGCAGCTCTAAGATTCATTGAGAAAGCTAAAAATAGTCAATCTGGTCCTCCTGAAAAGCTCATGTCATTAAAAATAAGCGTCCTCTTTAAAAATCTTATTTTGCTTTATGGGGGGCAGAACAGCAAAGTAAAGATATTAGGACCATCAGGAAAGCCAGCATGGATTCAGTTTCTCATTCTGTCATCATTGTGTACATTTGGGTGTACTCTGAAAATTCACTAAGCCTCAATTTACCTTTTATAACTAGCAAATGCCAATAGTACCTACCTCAGAATGGTGTTATAAAGATTAAAAGTGATAGTTCAAGCTGAGTGCTATTGTTGATTCACAGCTATTGGGAAACACATGGTAGTAAGAATGTTGATGTTAGGCTTCTGTGCTAAGACAGTGGTGCTCAAATTTGAGTAGGCATTAGAATTACCCAGAAGACTTGTTAAAACACAGTTTGCTGAGCTCCATCTATAGGGGTGTGATTATGGAAATCTGAGGTAGGGTCCAAGAATTCGCATTTCTAACAATCTCACAATTAATGTTCCTGGCCTTCAAACTGTACTTACAGAACCAAGAATCTACCTGTTCAGACTCTGGACTGTTCCTATTGGATAGATGAAGATTGCAGTTTGTTCATAGAACAGTGTAAAATATATATCTTATATATTTAAATCCTTCAGCCTTGGGCAATGCTTCTAAAGCCAGAATCCCTGTGGCTCAGTGCTGGCCCAGTGTCTATCAAGGTGCAACAAAATAGGAAGTCCTGCATTTGCTTACATCTCTGTCACATATTTGGGAGAATCCATAAACATAGCATCCAATATCTCACACAAAATTTCATTCTTTCTTTCTTTCTTTTTTTTTTTTTTTTTTTTTTCCATTCTTAACCTTTAAGGAGCAGGTCACTAGCTGCCTAATAGCAGCTCTTCTCATTCCTTCCTCCAACGCAACACAGATCTGACATCACCTACCTCAATTCAGTCTTTGATTACTACCAAGCAAATATTACATCTCCTGTGCCCCCCACCATGTCAATAACAGCCCCTTTGAAGTATGTTGATTTTATTTCATTATGGTTACTTGTCAGGAGAGAATCCTCCTCCTTGAATTTTTTCATAGGACTATTTGGGGTAAACTAAGAAGGCAATGGGCAAATACTGAGGGGAATGATAAATGACTGGTGACCAAATATTTTCATCCCCTCACACTTAATTCCAACTGTTGCCTTCCCCTTGGTGGCATATTATTCCAGTCAACATCCGAAGTAGCTGTGGACCCTCCACAAATACCATTTGCTTATTTTAGCTTTAAACATGTGTAACATCTGTTACTCATTGTTTGTGAAAGGCTATTGCTAATTGCTTTATCTGCATTACCTTTAATCTTTCAAGGGGGTCTCTGGTCTGGGAAATAGGATGGCAAAAATACTCATACTCTTAACAGTTATACTTAGTCCCAGGAACTTTGTTGGACCATTCTCTGGTCTCTTGTTTGTGCCTTCTGTTTGTCAAACGTGATGTGCTACATTCTGTAGAACACGCTTCCTTAGGCTCAGGGCAGGACAGAGTAACAGAGGATTGGGATCTGGGGGAAGTGCTGTAAGTGGAGACAGAGGAAAAAGACTAACTAGTACCTAGGGGAAATTTTAAGGAACCAAGGCTTTGAGATATTAAGTATTTTGTCCAATGAAGAACTTTTACTAGGTAACAGAAGAGGGGTTTCAACCCAGGATCTTTTGACACAAATTATGGTCAAACCAATGGAATATGTCTTCTTTTCAGGAGCCTAAAAAACAGGTTGATATTATTACAAAACAGTATGTGTATAATCAGTATTTCCCTTTAATATAATGAGCAAATGGAATTATCTTGGTGGGAAAGCATTCTTTTCCATTCTGAGTTGAGATGGAAGCGTCAATAGTTATTTGTAGTAAGCACATACACAGACATTCATATAGCTGATCAACAATGGGTCAAACCATCAGAACTGTGCTTTGGGAGTATGATTTTTCTCTGCCCACTGCCACATATTTAATGAAGACCAAAGTATTTATTTAAGTCCTAGACGATTTTCCCCCCTCTGTATACCAAAAAGTCAACTGTGTTTAAGAACTAAATTGACTTTTCAAGAATAATCTTTACATATCTGAGTTTGAAATTTTTAAAGTTCAGCATAGAAATGATACCTTATCATTTAGTAGAAGAAATTCATCTTTAAAATAGGGTGTTATTTTAGTTATTACAGAGCATCGTCTTTCTGAAGAGCTCTCCGCTTTTCAAAATTAGAATTTCACTATTGAATTTCCTATAACTGTTCAAATGTGACTTCCAGGTCAAAAATCACAGTTTAAGTGGATGTGATGGATTTTCAGAAATAAATTGTAATATGATTTTAGGTCAATACCTGTTTCAATTGAAACATCAAGCTAACAGTGAATAAACAGTAATGCTGATGCTTGCCCAAACTGATTGCCTAGTCAATTGGTCTCTCTTTGAAAAATTTTCTCTTATTCATGGTAACATACATAACTGGGTCATTCATTTTCTTTTCTCTATATATCTTTGAGTGCTTATAATGTGACAAGCATCTCACTTCAAATTTGTTTATATGTTAATTTTGGCAAAAGATTGCTTGTGTTTGATCAATGTTACGACCAAAATATCTGACCAGAACATCTTAGAAAGGAAAAAGATTTTTGGGGGTTCACAGTTTCAGAGGTCTCAGCTCACAGATGGCTGAGTCCATTCTGGGTCCAAGGTGAAGTACAACATCATGGCCACAGGCAGAGAAAAGTGTCTCACCTCATGGTGGCCAAGAAGAAGAAAGAGAGGAAGGGGACACAGGGAAGATAAACCCTTTCATTGAACCACCTCCTTTAGCCACATCCCACCTGCCTTCACTTACCACCCAGTCAGTCCATTCAAACTAGCATGGGAGATAAGGTCAGTCCAATCATATCACCTCCAAACATTCCTGAATTAGCACAGGAGTTTTGGGGGATACCTCATATCCAAATCATAACAGTGCTATAATAGGTATCATTGCTGAGAGTGATTGTTGTGTGATCAGAACTTAACACACACTATCTCCAAGCTTCCCAACAATATTATTATGTTTTCATTATTAGTTTCACTTTACCCTTGTTTAAAGCTCAGAAAAATCAAGCAGCTTGATGAAGGTCATAGATTTAGTCCATGGTAGAGCTGTGATTTCAATTCAAGTGTGTATAAGGAAAAACATGATGTTTTTCTGTTTGTACCTATTATCTCTTCCTGAGCATCTCTGGGGTTGTCCATGTAGTTATCTCAGCTGATCTTTTTAGTCAGACATACTGACTATTCCTAGTATCTTAAATTCTGGAAAAAAAAAAAAAAAAACTTTATTGAAAACTTGAGGCCATGCTGAAGTTAGAGCAGGTTCTCATTCAAGTAGGAGACTCCAGGATATGAGACATACTAGCTTGGTTCTCTCATTATAGGCCACTAGAATGGCTCACCCTGAGGTTTTCAGACTCACACTGTTTGCAATATTGGTTGCTCATTAGGGACCACATCATAGTTCTCTAGTCCATGCTAGATCATTCTTCTGGCAATTTCTTCTATTGTGGGACATGGTAGTTTTATGTGAGCCTAAGGGAATTACTGAATTAGGATTCCAGGATTCAGGGGGAAAAAAAAAAAAAAAAAAAACATAAACATGAATCTCCATGTGACTTGATGAGACTTAAACATAAGGATTCTGGAATTTTTCATCTCAGTAAGAATGACTCTTCTACCAATAAGGATGTGGTCTTACCAATTGAACTTACAAACCCAGTAAGACTTGGGAACACATTAGGTATTACATTGGTGGATGCAGTTTTATTAGATTTATTGTTTTGTAGGGAGATACCTGCTCAGTGTACAGCACATTTAGGGGAGTAAATTCCTGGTTCCAAGCTTACCCTGGAAATACCTTTGGACTTCAGGGTCTCCACTGGATGGAATACCTGAAACATGGGGATAGTATGCTCGTCTCTGACATTCCTAGAGACATTTCCTCAGCCTCTGAGCTATGGCAGGGCCTCTTTCAGGGGCAATGTTTTAGTGGCAGATTTGAAGCCAAGGAGAATTTGTTGTTTCAGAGTAAAGTCTTTAATCCTGGGAATCATTGGAAAGTTAAAGATGGCTTAGTGGTTTTCAGGATCTGACTTTTTTAAAAATACCTTTATTTTGTTTTGTGTGTGTGATGCTGGGGATTGAACCCAGTGCTTCACGTGTACTAGGCAAGCCCTTTAACACTGAGCCACAACCCCAGTCCAGGATCTGACTTTTTAGGCCAAATTACCAGGGAACTGTAAATTTAGAACTAGAAGAATGAGCTACTTCAAGTTTATCTTCATTCAGTATTGAGCCTAATACATGGAGAAACTGTGCCACTGACCACCAATAGCCATCAGATTTTGCTATGGTAATTTTGGTAGTCATCTGGTGAATGAGTTTTGAAAATGAAGAAGAATAGAATGGGAAAAGAAGTTTAGAGCCTTGGCTTATACTAGTGATCTGTGATACTTATAAAGGGGCCAGACCTGGGACATGGTTGCTCTCTAGGAAGTCTAGGAGCAGATATTAGATCCTCAGATATAAAGATATTGAATTTCAGGAGTAAAAGTAATAGTCATTGTAGGACTGAGATATACAGTAAGTAACTGGCCATGGATGCAAAACCAGAAACCCTATTATGAGTAAACAAAATCTACAGCGTGACTTGTGCTTTATATAAGTGTGATGACTTTCATCTCAAGTACCTCCTTTGATCAATTAATAATGGCTTCTTGGAGCACTATGTTGAGAAGGAGTCTAGATCCTTGATTAATAATGTCTGTCATGTGAATGAGGCAGGAGAGAAATGTTAGCACATGCATCACCTATTTGTCATTCCTGACTAAATTTCAGAGCCACTGCAACAAAACTCCAAGGAAATCACTGATCTCAGAGACTGGACAAGACAAGCACTAATTATGTGAGTAAAGTAACTTAGGCAATACACTTCTCCATTACAGCTGATTTAAACCATTTTTATAATTTTTTAAGTTCATAAAATCATGGCAATCCTCTTCTCAAAAGTTAGCTTCTTTAGCTTTCCTTAAAGGAAGAAAATAATTTGTCATGAGTCTCCCCCACCACTCCCCTGTCTCCATCATTCTGTCTCTTATCTTCCTCCACCTTTCCCCCCTGTGTTTTTCTCCACAACAATGAAGGAGCCCTAATTAGGAAGGGCTGTTGCAGCTAGCTGGAAGCCATAAGTTCCACCTGATAAGACAGTGAGGAGAGCAATGAAAAAGCATAGCCTCAGACTCAGTTGAGACCAGCAAAAAGAGTAGTAAACAAGAGAGCATAGCCTCTGACTCAGTTGAGGCCAGTTAAGAATTAAGCTGAAGCAGAGTAGCCAGCGAAAAGCCGAAGCGAGCCGGCCAAAAGCCGAAGCAGAGTAGCCAGCCAAAAGCCATAAAAAATAAAGAAGCCAGAAAAGCCATACAGAGAAAAAGCCTTGAGCTTTATTTAGCAAAAAGCCATAAAGAAAAAAGCCATGAGCTTAAAAGAAAATAGAGAAAAAGCCATTGAGCTTTGGCAAAAAAGCCATAAAAATAAAGAAGAGATGTGACGCACCTGTAGGCACCCGCAAAGCTGAAGGTATATAACCGGGTGAAAGCGGTCCGAGTTAGGAGAACGGAGAATTCAGTCAGTCGGGCAGTCACTCGGTCGGTCAGAAGAATCAGAGCGGCCAGAACGTAGGCAGAGCGGTTACAGAAGAGAAACCAGATAGAAGACAGAAGAGAAACCAGATAGAAGAAGCAATGACTGGTCAGAGTTAGGCCGAGGCTCCTGAGGAAGACAGAAGACAGAAGAAAGAAGAAGGAAGAAAGAAGAGAGAAGAAAGAAGCTCTAATCTTTCTCTAAGCTAAGCTCTATCTTTCTTTCTCTCTAAGACTCTAAGCTAAGACTCTAAGCTAAGAAGACTCTAAGCTAAGAAGACAAGAAGAAAAGCTCGCTTTAATCTTTCTCTCTAAAAATCTTTCTTTCTCTCTCAAAGCTCTAAGAAAGTAGAAGTAAAAGTAGTAAAAGCTTTACTCTGCCTCCGAGAGATTTCCCCGGTTTTCGGTACCAGGCAGCTTACACAACAATGGATAAAAACAACCTCCTTCCTCTTCAAGGTGGCTTCTCCATTTTTGTCTCCAGATCTATTACTCATGACTTAAAGTAGTTGTTGTAGAGAAACAAGGCTTGCTTAGAAATGCATCCTAGGGCTGGGGTTGTAGCTCAGTGGAACAGCACTTGCCTAGCATGTGTGAGGCACTGGGTTTGATTCTCAACACCACATACAAATAAATAAAACACAGGTCCATCCACAACTAAAATATTTTAAAAAAAGAAAGAAATGCATTCTAGATCCGAGTGGCTTCTCCCACACCATCTGTGCCCTCCCCTATGGCTAAATTTACAAGTGGGCATGATTTTCACTAATTATTATTTTTTATTTCAAATTAATTTACTGCCATCAAGCTATCAGAATATAGCCCTGATTCAGACTAATTATGCATGATATTTGCATGATTTTGATAAAGGAAAATGGAAATTCAGCTTCCTGGTTCTCACCACTTGCTGGGCATGTCTCACTTTGGTCTGATTTTTGTTTGATTACATGAGTTGCGTTCATGGGCAATCATAGAGAATTTGGGTATTGTGTTGCCATCCAAGAGTTCAAAGGAAATTCATCTTATATCTGTTATTAAAATTGTGTTCTAGTATATTTAAAGTGCTACAATCTTTGCTCTGGAAGAGGTCTTGAATATTATAATATGTCTGGCTTATTTGAAGCTGAGATTTTTGAACTATGGTTATATTTTCTGAACTTACTCTCTTCCTAAGTTGACCTTATGCAGAAAAAACCTCATTAATATTTAAATAACCTGATCTGAGTGTTGTCTTCTTCAAAAGCAACCCACACATTATTATTGATTAAAAGTTTTGTTTACTTGCATAAACTCTATTAGCTGAATTTTATGGTATTGTTTAGATATTTCTATCACCTTGTGTCATCAGTAGAAGTACATTTTTATATCATATATGCATATATTTATATTTGTATGGTGAGCTGTTCACTGCTGTTCACTGTTAAAATTGTAAATCTTCACAAAGAGAGAAGTCCAAGATTCATTATCTAAAACCCTCCTTTTTGAAGGAATGTGGCTTTCTCTAAAAGAAAATAGTAGAAAGTGTACTTGTTGCATATTTTTGTAAGACACAGAGAAAAGGAAACAGCTCCCTTGGTTGGTTTCTTTAAAGATATGGAGACTTGCAATAAGAATAGAACCTTGAATTTCTTTCTTTTTTTTTTTGTTCATAAAGAAGGAAGAAATTGAATATGTCTTTTTGTAAGAAGGCAGAGCATAGAGTGAAATGTGGCAAATTTTTAATGAAAAACAAGCTTCTTTATTGACATCTGATAAGTAATAAACCAGAAAAAGTGAGCTTGACCATTTTATTTTTAAATGAAATGATGAAATGCATATAAATTGGACCCCTGATTCAAGACTATATTGAGTTCATTGGCTATTATTAGGACAGCTTTGACTGTTCTGTGAAGTCTGAAGGGTCCCTGACTCCCAAATAGTATGTCCTTAAAGAGAAAGCTATATTCAATATGCAATACATTTATAAAAGAGAAGGAGACAGTGCTTTGACTCATCATATGTGTAGTTGTAGAGCTGGAAAGCCCTGTCACACAGAATTATTTCAAGAACTAGCTAGCAAGGCTAGAACACAGTGAGTTCTGAGGACAGCATCTGCCTTTGATTTCTAAAGGACTAATTGTTGCTTCTAGTTTTCCAAATTGCAAATTAGGGAACTAGAAAAGTATTTGATGTTAGTTGACTGACCTCTCTTGTCAGCCAGTCCATAAAGCAGAATTAATTGCCTCCCATAGATCTGGCACTAGATAGAAAAGTGGTAGAAATAGCCTCAGTCTCAGTGTTCATGAGAAAAGTGAGTGTTCATTTAGAATGCACTACACTGGTGCTTCTTTAATTTAATTTGATTTTTAACCCCTTTGTTTTCTAACTTAGAGGGGAAGACATAAAAAAAAAAAAAAAAAAAAAAAAAAAAAAAACTTAAGTCCTCCAAATTCTAATGTGGTAATTGGGATTTTATTTTATTTTTCTGTGTTACTTGAGACTCCTTAAGTACAGGTTGTTAAGGCAAATTTATAATGATATTAATGTGCAAAATCAAGCTTCCTAAATTAAACTCAGTACCTGTGACTGCTTATCTACCAATCTTAATTAACTTTTTGAATTTGTAGACTGATAGCTTCTTTTTGGTCACCTTTGGATATAAAAAGGAACTTGAAGATACAAGGTGCATTTAAATACCATATTCATTGAACTAACCATGAACCTTGGGAGAAACTAGTTGTGGTAAAACAGAAAAAGACTGAGGCTTACATGAACTTGAACATCATAAAAACCCCTGTACCTCAGTTTCCATCTGTAAAATGGAAGTGAATTTGTATATAAAATAATTATTACCATCAGCTTTGCCCTTCTTTTTTTTTTCCTCCCTGTGTGATGTCCACACCTCACCACCCTACACAGAGGTTACTTTTATCATGTATCGTGATGTGTCTGCTATTAAGCATATCCATATGGTAGAGTTAAGAAAGAAGGGGTGCTTCTGTCTTTTTTTCAGGACTGTGTGGCTGGAAACATTTCTGAAGCACATGAATTCACAAGTGTTCTTTGTCCCCCATTGCTGCCCTGAAATCTCACCATTAATGGTTTACTAACTTTTAATCTTACTGAGTTTCTAACTCTAAAACACCTAATTACAATGCATTATAATTTCTCTTTTTTTTTTGTTTTTGTTGTTGTTACTAGGGATTTAACCCACGGGTGTTTTACTGCTGAGTTTCATCCCCAGCCCTTTTAATTTTATTTTCTATTTTGAGACAGGGTCTCATTTTTTTTCCCAAAAATTTCTTTTGCACCTTTATTTATTTCAATGAAGATAACAAAGATAATCCAACCAAATAACAAACAAACAAACCCCACAGGTAAATTAAATAAAAACTTTCTCAAAGAAGTTTAATGAAAAAATTAGACTTTATGTATTTTAATAATACATAATCAAATTTATCATGATTATATATTTTTTATTTTTTTATTTATTATAGTAGTATGTATTACAATTCATAATGCACATATATAGCATCTTTTTACATACAACTGTTTGTATACAAAGTATATAAGTACCATTCTGGTCTTCAATCATGCATTTAGGATAATGATATCCATCTCATTCAACCACAAAAATTTTTTTTCTTTTTCCCCCCTCCCTCCCCCCTTGCTCCCTCCCTTCCCCTCCTTTCCTTTGACCATTCTAGTGTATCTCTAATCCTCCTATGTACCCCCATCCAACAACATTGTGAACTAGCCTCCTTATATCAGAGAAAACATTCGGTATTTGGATTTTTGAGATTGACTAATTTCACTTAGCATTATATTCTCCAACTTCATCCATTTACCTGCAAATGCCATTATTTTATTCTCTTTTATTGCTGAGTAAAATTCCATTTTGTATATATACCACATTTTCTTTATCCACTCATCTACTGAGGGACATCTAGGTTGGTTCCACAACCTACCTATTGTGAATTGTGCTGCTATAAACATTGAAGTGGCTGTGTCACTGTAATATGCTGTTTTCTTTAAGTCCTTTGGGAATAGACCCAGGAGTGGGATAGCTGGGTCATAGGGTGGTTCCATTCCCAGTTTTCCAAGAAATCTCCATACTGCTTTCCATAGCGGTTGCACCATTTTGCAGTCCCACCAACAATGTATGAGTGTGCCTTTTTCCCTACATCCTCTTTGAAAACTTGTACTCTAATAAAATAGAAAATACTGAAAGCATTGACAGATTTCTAGAGTCGTATGATTTGCCTAAACTGGATCTGGAGGCCATACACAATTTAAACAGATCGATTACAAGCAAAGAAATAGAAGATGTCATCAAAAAGCTACCAACAAGGAAAAGTCCAGGACCTGATGGGTTTACAGCAGAGTTCTACAAGACTTTCAAAGAAGAACTAATAAGCCAGGCGCAGTGGCGCACGCCTGTAATCTCAGCACTTGGGTGGCTGAGGCAGGAGGATTGCGAGTTCAAAGCCAGCCTCAGCAATGGCGAGGCACTTAGCAACTCAGTGAGACCCTGTCTCTAATAAAATATAAAAAAGGGCTGGGGATGTGGCCCAGTGGTCAAGTGCCCCTGAGTTCAATCCCGGGTACCAAAAGAGAAAAAAAAAAAAAAAAAAAAAAAAAAAAAAAAAAAAAAAAAGAAGAAGAACATTAATTCCAAAGCGAGGCAAAGACACATCCAAAAAAGAAAACTTCAGGCCAATATCTTTAATGAACATAGATGCAAAAATCCTCAACAAAATTCAGGGTCTCATTAAGTTGCTGAGGATTTCGCTAAGTTGCCAAGGTTGAACTTGAGATCCTGCTGCCTCAGCCTCCCAAGTCACTGGGATTACAGCCATGTGCCACCATACCTGGCTCCCTTAAGTTCTTATCAATATCTGAGCTGGGGGTCTGAAGTGAGCCCCATCACTTGGAACTCTTTGGACTGTACTCTTGGGGAAACCAAAAGAAAGAAGGTGGAACAGGAAGTTTTTCTGCAATAGATAAAATAAGGGACTCAGGGAAGTGAAAAAAATTCACCATCATTTATTTTACAGATTTACCTTGAAATTTTAAGATGCAATAGAACATATTTAGAGATCTTAGAATTTTTTGAAATCTATTTTTCTGAAAAGAAAAAGATTCTCGCTGTTTAGCTTAAATACAGCATTCAAAATTTTTTTTAGTAATCAATAATATATGCATTATTATTTATTTACATTGTTTTTACCTAGTACTAAAATTTTAAAATTTGGGCTAGCATTTACTTGTAGAAATTAGTCCATGGTTTAAGAAAGAAGAGGAAGAATTCTTGCCCTATAACCTAGTGCTTACCTCTGAAGTTTATTTAATATGGCAGGTGGTGACATACAACTGCTTATGACATCTCTTGCAGTGCAATTGCACTACTCAATGACAAATGCTTCTGACAAATGAAAACCTGGTATTATTCTAAAACAGAAAAGAATGAATATAATTCAGATATGGGATAATAAAAATGGCTTCTCTAAACATGTCAAATAAATTGGACCCCTAAGGAGGGACCATATTACAAGTGGCAAAGATAAAATAGAATGGAATTTTTTTCCCCCTAGAATTGTTTCTGTTGTTGTCACTTGTCAGAGTAAATTAATACTCTTGGAAGCAGTTGTATTACCATGCCACCTTGTGCTGTTGGTTTTTAGTAGTTTGAGCTGTTAGTGCTAATTGAAAAACTATCTGGGAAAGTTAATTGGGGGTGACACTAGTTAGTTGTGACTGAGGATGTAACCACATTAATTGTAGCTTTTGGGTCAGATAAAGGGCTAGGCTATTCTACCTCTTGAGTTTTAGCTGAGTTCATGAGTCAGTTGTTTTTACATTATGATATTTTAGTGTGAGACAACTTTTGGAAGGCAGGGGTACCTCCACATGTGATTTGAGGGCAATGCTAGCACTGTCCTGTAGGGTGGCTGGCATGTTCTCCTAAAGGTCTAGTAAATCAGAAGTGAAATCCACTGAGACTTGGCACATGCATACACATTTCCATCACAGGGCTTTGCAGACTTTAGCCAATTTTGCTGTTTGTACTATTATTAATTTCTCTAGGCTAATTAAAAAATTTCTGTAATTTTGCTTATCTTTGATACAAGTAACAATACTCATGAATTCAGGTTTGATATTAAGCTACTATATTTTCATTATATAATAACACTATCATGGAAAATGTTCTTAATTTTTTAAAAATGTAAATAATACCCCATATCATGTGATAATATTCCCTTATATGATCAATGCATACACCATGGATTTTCATAGCTCCTTAGTTTGGTTGTTTATGGTTTTAGAAGCATTGATTTTTTTCCCCTTCCCATTTGTTGAAATTGGAAATGTGTTTGTGTATGTATGATATTGAAAAGAGATGAAAATACACATTTCATATAATTATTTCTTGGCCCCTTCTTGAATTATAATAGTGAATACTAATTAGAACAGGTACACTGTAGAACACTGTATAAAGGAGGCTTCCTTCAGTAAAAGGATGACAGACAAGGCTGGCAGCATAACCAGCAGGCCCATCAAGGCTATTATAGGTGATAAAATAGCAATGTTGATCAATTGGTGGTGGTTGCCAGGTGCTGGTATGGATAAGTTGGAGCTGAGGCTAAGTTCAGTGGGAGGATGCAACCCTTGATAGGATGTCTGGCCCAGGCTGGAAAGAGGCTGGGGTAGCAAGTCTGCCAGGGATTAACCATCCCTCTCCTAGGCGACAGTATCATTGCAAAGCACTTCCGCGACTATGGTTTTACATTGAGATAGACATTTTTTTTTTTTTTTTTTAATCCTTAGATCATTGGGTTTTCACCTACTTAACATTTCATAGTTTTTTTTTTAAATTTTGATTGGTGTAAGATTTTATTGCACTATGCATCTAATATCAGTCATAACAAAAGTCTAAATTGGTTCATTGCTTTTTTCTGATCATATTTTGACATTCACTCTTGTCTACTGCTCATATTTTCAAGGCTTATTCAGCTTTTAAATGGAATTCTACAAAGCGGCTTTGGGACTAACTAGACCTCTGTGGATTATCTTATTGAAACTGAAGTTGGATGCAGACACTTATTTTCACATATTGCTAATGTGTATGTATTACCTTTTATATATCCAGACTCTCAGCAGGCTGAGAATGCAGACAGTGTGAGAATTTGTATGGTTTAAATCTGCATTTTTACACATGTGACATCAGAAACATAATGATATGACTTACATATACAGAAAAATAGCTTTTTAAGAGTAGAAGGTTTGTGGTATTGGCTCATGATGACTTCCAAAAGTCCAGATTTTTAAACATGCAAATAAGAAGGAGGAGATATGGGACTTTCTTTTATCCCCCTTTCCTTTCAAATTCCTTCTTCACGTCCTGCTTCCAGAGAGGGGCAAGAAGAGTATGGGTTGAGCTGGTAGATTCTACTCTAGTCTAAACTGGGAAACCAAGGTTTATATTTTTAAAAATAATCCTGTTACTCCCCTCCCAGGCTCAATCCTATAAAAGGCCAATTTTTGTTGTTGTTGTTGTTGTTGTTAGGCCAAGAAATATGTTTTATTTATTTATTTTTTTTTCCAATTTTTAAAATTCTAATTTGTTATACATGTATGCAGAATGCAATTCATTTCATATTACATATAAAGAGTACAATTTTTCAAGTCACTGGTTTTACATAAAGTATTTTCACACCACTTGTGTCTTCATACATGTATTTAGGGTAATGATCTCTAACTCATTCCATCATTATTCCTATCCCCTTGCCCCCTCTCATCCCCCTCCCTTGCCATTATAAGTCAGTATCTTCATAACAAAGAAATCATTTGACCTTTGGTTTTGGGGGATTGGCTAACTTCATTTAGCATTATTTTCTCCAACTCCATCCATTTGCCTGCAAATGCTGTGATTTTATTCTCTTTTACTGCTGAGTAGTGTTCCATTGTGTGTATGTGTGTGTGTATAAAAGTATCCCTATCCATTCATCTACTGATAGGCATTGGGGTTGGTTCCACAATCTAGCTATTGTGAATTGTGTTACTATAAACATTGATGTGGCTGTGTCCCTGCAGTATGCTGTTTTTAAGTCTTTTGGGTATAGACCAAGGAGTGGGATAGCTGGGTCAAATGGTGGTTCTATTTCAAGTTTTCCCAGGAATCTTCATACTACTTTCTAGATTGGCTGCACCAATTTGCAGTCCCACCAGCAATGTATGAGTGTGCCTTTTTCCCCACATCCTCGCCAGTATTTATTTTTGTTTGTATTTTTGATAGCTGCCATTCTGACTAGAGTAAGATGAAATCTTAGAATTGTTTTGATTTGCATTTCTCTAATTGCTAGAGATGTTGAACATTTTTTCATATATTTGTTTATTGATTGTATATCATCTTCTGAGAAGGGTCTGTTTAGTTCCTTGGCCCATTTATTGATTGGGTTATTTATTTATTTATTTTTTGGTTAATGTTTTTGAGAGCTTTATGTATATATAAGGCCAATGTTTTTTGTTTGTTTGTTTGTTTTGTTTTTTCCCCTTCCGCACTGCAAGCACCCTTAGATCCTCTAAAATTCCCCACTGATTAGCTAAGTTCTGCTCTTACAGGTTTCCCAGTCCCAGACCCTATCCCTCAGGTACCCCAAACTAATGCAACCTACCTTGCCCCAGTGAAAAAAATCTCAGACTTTGTCCAATAGGCCATTTCTCCAAAATTTTTTATACCCCTTCTAAACAGCAGTTTTCACATGCAAACATTCATCAGAATCACCAACAGGGCTTTTAAAAACATTTTGTTAGACCTCACCCTCAGATTTCAGATTAGGTGAGCTTGGAATGGGACCTGAGAATTTGCATTTCTAACAAATTCCCACATTGTTGACCTGCTAGTCTAGACACTACACCTAAAGATCCATTGCAAAACATTCCCTTCTTCATTTGAAGCCTCACCCAGCTGAGGTTGAATTTATGTAGGCGTTGGACTAGTTATCCTCCAAATGATCTTTGTTTATCCAAATCATTGCTTGCAACACGTACATGTACGAAACTCCAAAGGTGGAAAGTATGTTAAGAGTTTTCAGCAGTGTCCTTCTGGTGTTCTTTCATTGTTTTTACCACCCCTTCCTGTTCCTCCTTTCCATTCAATTCTCTCACCCACTGCTTTTATTGCTGCTTCTTTCCCCCCTCCCCAAATACCAGCAAACCAACAAATGAAAACCCAGCACACAGAGCCAAGAACACAAGGGGATAAAATGCCTTGAATTGCAATGCCAGAGAGATGCACATCTCCAGGACCTCATTCACATGGAAACAGTGTGATCCATGCCCCCTAGAGTTGTGCAATGTGTGGCATTGTTGAGAGGTATGATTTGGCAACACATATCAGCAAGAATCCTTTTTATTAGCACTGCTGCAATTTCCTTATTGGACTGGCAGGAAGGGCAACTAACCCACTTTTGAGAATCCACAATTAAGACAGAGCCTCCAGCTCCTTGGCAGACCTCTAAAATGACAGACTTATAGAAAATTCATTTGCAATAACTGATTTACCAAAAGAGGTAGCCTTCGGCCTGGGCCAGTCTAGACACCATGACAGTCTCTCCTTCAGGGGGAAGGACTCAGCACTGTCTCATTTGGTTACTCAAGGGGAACTTTCCCCAGTCCCACCCAGGGGAGTGTCTCCTGTCAGAATTCCTTTCCTCAAAGAGACTAAGGAGCAAGAGTCCCAGAAGGAAGCAAAACACCCATGCTTTCCTCATAATTCCTGATTCATTTTAAGTCAACCATCTCAATTTACACATCTATCTGGCTAATCCCTCCAGAGCCCTCTGGGTTTTTTCCACACCCTTGGCTGGGAAACCATTTTCTTCCCTACTCAGCCAATTCTCACCCTTGATTATTAAGCATGTGTTGAAATGAGCAATGTAGATTCTACCACTCCCCTGATGCTTTGTTATATCACTGGGAGAAAAAGAGACAACTAATTTTTCTCCCCCAGAAAGTTCCTACACCATCCTCACAAACTTGTGTTGGGGTTGAGGGGTGGTCTCTGCTGTGTGTGTTGCTTTGAAATATAATGACAAGTGTTTTCTGCTTAATTCTCTTGTCTGGTCAGCTTGATAGTATATCTGTTTTCTAGATGATAATGACAAAGAGTTTTTCCCCCTATAATATGAAAGATTATGAAAAATTAACATGCTGCAATTGTCTACCATATTGTGTGCTTTTTTCACAACAGCTTTATTAGAAAGGTAAATTCTTAGCCCAGCTCTCACTATGACACTTAAACTGTCCCCACATTATCTCCCCTTTGCTAAGGAATTCAGGGGAAGAATAGGTTTGTTTCTCATTATTTCTAGGAGTAGAATTCCACTTAGAATACAGAAAAGCATCTTATAGATAGGGCTTGATGTTCCTTAAGGTGTGTGTGGGGGTGCTTCTTCTGTGATAGCACCCACACATTATGTTAGTGACTTCTCTTCATCAATTAATATAGAATGAAGACTAGAAATTGGGGCTTTGGCAAGGGTGAACAGCTAATAAAATATGTCTTTACTCATATTTCTGCCCACTCAATTCCTTTCCTGTGAGGGTGGTTTAGAACATTGCTAGTCTTGCTAAAAACTGCTGAGTTTTATTTCGCACTAATAACACCTGGCATCTTTATGTGCTAAGGATAAATTAAGCACCTTGTGAACACAGAGTAGACATGGGTTTTACCATAATGTAACTCATTCTACACTCATTATAAATAGAGAGAAATCTGTATTTTTGACTCTGTGTTTGTGTGTGAGTGTGTGTGTGTGGGTATGTATGCAGCCTTTCAAAAAAGTATTAATAGCTTTGGCCATTTTGCTGATTTTAGGTAAAGGCAGCACTTTTTGATGCATTCTGATGAGTTATTAATATAGGTACTGAGACTATTAGAAGTGAGATGGCCCTTTTAAAATCCACTTAGTTCAAAAATTTCATGTCACAGACTGAAGAAATTGAAAACTAGAGTAGTTATTTTGAGGAATTTATAAAATATACCCTGTACATTTCTTCAGATTCATAACTAGATCTCAAGGATCAGACAAATGCCTGGTTCAGGGTGCTTTCTATCATATGATGCTGTTCTTCAAATAATGAACAAATCATTCAAATACATGAACATTTGCATCATTTTACAATATTTTGACTTGTGGGTTTTGGGTTATTTTTTTTTTTTTTTTTTTTTTTTTTTTGGTACCGGGTTTTGAACTCAGGGGCACTCAACCACTGGGCCACATCCCCAGCCATTTTTTTTGTATTTTATTAGAGACAGGGTCTCACTGAGTTACTAAGTGCCTAGCTGAGGCTGGCTTTGAACTCGCGATCCTCCTGCCTCAGCCTCCTAAGTGCTGGGATTACAGGCTTCCTCCACCGTGCCCAGCTCTGACTTGTGGTTTTTAAATTTGAAATGGTTGTAAGGTGAACATTGTTTCATATTAAAAAAAGAAGATTTATTTTGAATGTTTAGATTTACCGAAAAAAATGGGAAATATTTTTGAAATATGTCTTTTATTCTATCCTTCCCAATGTTAATATCTTAGCCATCAAGTGATTGAACAAGAAAGAATAGCTGCACAATATCATTAATTAATATCATTAAGACCTTATTTGAATATATAAAATAACTTATTTGAATATATATGTAACTTATATATGTATATAAATAAAACACACACACACTATATATATATTTATATATATTGCTAACTTATTTTGTTGTTGTCCCCCAGATCCTATCCATGAGCTCACATAACATTTAGTTGTTACTTCTTCTTAGTGCCCTCCACTTTGTCATTGATTCTTAGTCTCTCCTTGTGTTTTGTGATCTTGATACTGCTAAAGAATCTGGTCAGTTATTTTGTCTAATGCTGATTAATTTGGCTTTGTCTGATGTTTTCTATGGTTGAAAAAAAAAAAATCATGAACACCCCTGAAACTGAGACACATCTGATTCGTGGTATATCTTAGCTTATTAAGTAGTAATTTTTTTCTTAGTGTACATAAAATGATGACACATGATCTGTGGTGTCTTAGTGTATGTGTGCATAGATATCAACATCTATCTAGTCTGTGCCTTCTGCATTCAATTCGGTGCCATGATTCCTTTGTAATAATGTTGAATGTGATTTTTCTTGAATTAAAAGCTTTGTAATAATTTCTTCCATTTGACAACTAGAAATAGTTGTTTACTCTTTCTCCATAGAATATTATGAACTCTCATGAAGTTTTGAAATATTTTTTGAGTAACTAAAGCTCCATGTAGTCAGGGGCATGGGAGGAGTTATGCTATAATATTCATGGAAATAATAAGTAAACAAAAATTTGTAAAACGGATACTTTCTCTTTCTTCTCCTTCTCAATACTTCCATCTCTGTTCCTTTTTTTCTTTTTCTTTTTTTGATACTTCAGGATTGAACCCATGGTGCTTTAGCATCCCCCGTCTTTTTGTTTTTGTTGTTGTTTTAAAGACAGGATCTCACTAAGCTGCTGAGGATCTCATTAAGTTGCCAAAGATAGTCTCAAACTTGTGATCCTCCTCCCTCAGCCTCCCCAGTTGCTGGAATTTCAGATGTGCACCAAGGCTCATCTCTTCTTGATTTCCCCTTCCCCCATGGCCACCTCTTTCTCCTTTTCCCCTTTTTATTTATAGTTTTTCTCCTGTATACTTACTTTTCTCTCTGTATTGGCACCTGCTAAAGGAATACACAGTCTGCATAGCCATAAAACTGCTAATCAAAGTTTGGGAGAGAAAGCTGCAGAAACTTAAGAAGCTCTGTTACACAAGTCATTTACAATTTTACTTGGTTGGCGCATATGCTGTAGAGAAAACATACTAAGAGATTATTAGCATGGTGTGTCCAATATGTATTTCCTGTCAGAAATTTATAGGATAGAGTAGCACTCAGACAACCAATGTTATAGCTAGTGTCTACACAGAAATTAAATTGGAAACCTATGTGACACATAGTTTTTCCCCAGGTAAAATAAACCCAGAGCATATTGGATTGAGTATCTGGTTTTCTAGTAAATGAAACCAGGGTTTGCAGATAGAAATTATTGAGTAGTAGGACTTTGGCATTAAAGTTTCAGTTTGAGGGTAAATGTCAGCTGAGAAGATCTGAATTCTTGTACAGGCACAGGATCTCTGCAGCCTTTCCTGTAACAGTTAGCAAGTGCCCTGCTCTGCCCTTGCCTTGCTCCTCCTCCCAATAATTCTATTACTCAGGGAAAGAAGACCTGGGAAGGTGAAATGACTCACTATGCTTTTAGGCAACAGGACACTTAGGTTTTGACTCAGGCTGCTCAGAACGCCATGGTCCCTGGCTTCCTTGGCAACTTGGAGGCACCAGAAATCTAAGATTTGAAGTTGTGAATTCAGTATTGACATGAAAAAAAAATGTCACTTGTGTTGTGCTGAAACAGGCATGCTGATTATGTAACAGCTTCCAACACATTCCCTGCTGGTGGTGGGTTTTGACTGACATTTTATGGGCCTTATTACTCTTGAAAACAACACTAAAAATGCCATGACAAGCTCAAGATGGAAATATGAACACATGATCTTCTCCCTGCTGAACTAGAAAATGACTTTTTGTAATTCTCTTTGGAAGAAGATGGGAAAAAAAAAAATATTCACATGATTCATAATATTGAATCTCTTTTTTGTTCCCTGCAGAGTGAAGGGATCTTCAAATCTGAGAGCAGTTTAGCATGGTCTGGTCTCTACCACCTTTCTTTGGGCTTCTTAGAACTCATGATCACATGCTGACTTTTGAAGTAGAGAGTGAAATACATAAGACATCAATAGTATGATAAATATTAAGTTTACAGCAGTGATGAGTTCTTTTGATTAATTCCTTGGCAGAGGGAGTTCATCATTTTAATAATATAGAGATGGAAATGAAGCAGAAATTCAGATCCCACGAGTAAACTTAAGGTAATTTTTTTTCTGTATACAACAATTTTTCAAAGTGGGATGGAACTTTAAAATGTCAATGAAATGTAAATGGCATGTTGCATTGGTTTTAATTGACTTGTTGGCTCTCCTAAAATAAATTAAACTAGCACACTCTCAGAATTTCAACCCCTCCAACTTTCTTCTAAAATTATATAATCAACATATATCAATTAGACTGCATGTCCACCAGCATCCCTGGATTCTGAATTCTATCTGCCTTGTTATATAATTAACAGTAATAATAGCAACAACAATGGAAATAATAATTAAATTTATTGAGTTCTTTTTTTTAACTTGTGAACATACACAGTCTGGCTTTCATAACCATTATGCTGCACTTTAGTATTATTTTTAAAAAAAATCACACTCAACTAAAAATGCAAAGACAGAAAGTTTGGTGTTACTTTTTTCCCAAGCCAAATGGTCTCTGCACCCAGAAGAGGGGAAGCAGATATGGGTGAATGGGAACAGAATGAAAAGTTACCTTTTTGAAGCATTTTGAAGGACAGGTGGTATGAAAATTGTGTTTTGTTAAGTATGGAAGGATATAGAGTTAGAAATCACCTATGGTTGAGGCAGAAAGATCTTTTTTCTGGAAGCACATGTTCAATGTTGGCAAAGCTTAAGTTGTTTTTGATAAACCTGTTTTCATGTAGAAATTACTATAAATGGACAGCAGATGTTTGCTTTTAAGGGGCCTACTTTTGATTGGTCAGCAAGATAAGAATGCACGTGGTGATGGTTAAGAAGCAGCTGGTGTCAATTTAAGAGAATGATGTTTTATCCTCTTCTGTCTTGACCAGTCTGAGAGCAACAGCATCAATGCTTAAAGATATAGATGCAATATTCACCATAATATGCAGAAACTGATTGTTTATGGAAATATATCAGTAACTTTACAGCACAGTGAAAAATGCCATTTTTTACAGTTATGCTTTTTTCTGTTTCTTAAAACAATTTATTATTCATAGGGTAGAAGGTGATGATACAATTAGATCTATATTTTAATTGTTGCCAGCTTAGGTATGGCTGATTTAACATAATATATTCTAAGAACTTGATTACAGAGGTGATAAATTTTATCCTGTATAAAATGATGCATATCTAGAATTTAAAAATCTCATTTTTTTCCCCCTCAACAATATAAAGTAACTAGAAGCATGGCTATGCTATCCTATTTAAACAAGTTTTAACAACCAAAATCTGAAGAGGAAATTATGTGGAGGTTGAAAACCATGACATCTTTTCAGATAGAGAATGTTTATATGAATTGTCAAAGGAGATGCAAAATGTGTTTTCTATTTTCTTCATTCCCCATTACTAACAAGTGAAGAAAACTAACTTGAGTATTAATTATTTATAGGGTAGAAGGTGATGAGACAAAGTCCTAAAGAGATCTCTCCTTTGGATAATTGTGGTTTTAAACCCCACAAGCTGCTATTGATGAAATTATTTTAGATGCTGCCTTTTGACAATGTATTATGTTCTTCCTTGTCTTTTTAATTTTAGTTTTGAATTATGTTATGCAATACAATGCATTAATCTTAAGTGTATGTACTTGGTTAACCACCTCTGATTAAGATGTACGACATTTTTAACATCCCCCAAACCCCTGCATCACCTATTTCATTCCATCTTTTCCTCATGTACAAGCAACTGACGATATTCTGGGCTCTGTCACCGTCCATTAGTTTTTCCTATTCTTGACCTTCATATAGATGGACTCATACTGTATGTTCTTGTTTTTGGAAAAACCCAGTGATGTTGTATGAGAATTGGATGACAAAGAGAAAGAGGAAGAGGGATGCAGACTCAGAAATGCACAAAGTGCAATTTATCAAGGACTCGGACAGAATTCTATCTTGGGCTGCAGCCACACAGAAGGATTCCTGTACCCCAAGATAGAAGGAATGAATTTATATGCTAAGCTGGACAAGGGTAGATTGCATCCAATTTTAATGTACCTGGTCTTTCCCAAAATTACATGTCCAATGTCAGTTTATAAACAGTCTGGGCATCAGTGGCTGGCACAACTCGCTTGATGATCTTAATGACTTCATCCTATGGGGTTTGAGATGAATGCCAGGTCAACTGGCAGGTAGAGGGATGGTGATGACCAATATAACTGTAGTCATGGCAAGCTGGATCTCTATAGTTCACTTTTGCATTAGGGCTCTTTTGTTCAACAAAGCATTTTTATTCATATATATTTTTGCATATACAAGCAATTAATTTTTTTTTATTATTGTATAGTATTACATTTTATGTAGACAGCAATATTTATCCATTCCTGAGATGGGCATTCAAGTTGTGTGTGGGTATGTGTGTGTGTTTTCCATTTTGTTTTTGTAATACTAAGGATTGAATCCAGGGCTTTGCATGTGAGCTAATCTCCACTGAGCTACAACTCCAGCCTTATTCAATGTGGTTTTAATTTGAATTTTCTTGGAAAGATTGATATTGAAAATTTTTCATATTTTTTTTCATTCATTTGGATCTCCTCTTTGCAAGTGCGTCTTCAAATCTTTTGCTTATTTTGAAATCAAACTGATTTTTCTCTCCAATTTGTAGTAGTTCTTTTTATACTATGGGTGTGAATCCATTGTGAGCTATGAACTGTGAATATCATCTCTCAGTCTGTCTTGCTACTTTACTCTCTTAATGTTAAGTTTTAATGAACAGAACTAACTTCTTTATAAGTTAGACTTAAATAGAATTTTATTTTTAGTGATTAGAGATTGTTGTGACCTGCTGAAGAAAACTTTGCCTCTTCCATTTCTTATTTCTTTTTCATCCAATTCTCTTCCATGCTTGTGCTTTTGAATTCTGTGTGAGAAGTCTATTTTGTATTTTGTTTCCTTAAGCCAATGTTTTGAACAAAACTTAGTTCTGCTACTGACTCAAGATTCTCAAACTTGTGATCCTCCTGCCTCAGCCTACGGAGTCACTGGGTTTTCAGGCTTGTGCCACTGTGACAACTTCCTTATTAATCACTTACACAGCTTACCCCATAGTGTTGTTACAAGGATTAGGATAATACTTATGAAAAGTTTTGATACAAAGAAGTTATTGTCATGGTATAAATCTTGCACTATGATACTTCCTAGTATTATTAGGAAGTATCTGTTACTTTTATGCTCAGTGGCTATTGTCCACTGCAAGTTTTAAGTTGTTGTATCTGTCCTAGATTGGTCAGGTTAAGGTATTTGCTATACATAATTGCAATTATAAGCTTTCTTTGTGTATAAAAGCTTTAAATTTATGTGTTTATAGCCAAAAACCTATTAGCTAATAATAATAATAATAATTTCCAAATAACACTTGAAATTTCTCTCCAAAGCATTCCTCATCTTTTTAAAAGCACATTGATGTAGTGAAGTAAAATAAAACAGATGATACTCCCTTCAAATATGTGTGTAATCACTTAATTACTATGCCAGAATATACTAAAGTTCTCAGCTTTATGTAGTCCTTTTTCTGTTTTTCAATCAATTTCCTGGGTTGATACATGTTTTAGACCAACATTTCTCAGTACTAATTGTTTGTTAGCATTACCTGGGAAGATCATAAAAAATAAGGATGCTCAGCTACTAACCCAGGGAATTCTCTAAATTACATGTGTTGGGGCGATATCCAGCCTTTAGTATATTTTAAAAGCCCTCAGGAGGATTCCAGTGCTCAAGCTGGACCGTGATTTTCCTCACTATTAGCTTAAAGCAGTGTAACTCAAACTTTAGCACACTTCAGAATCACCTGAAGTGCTTGTTAATACACAGATTTGCTGGCTTGACCCCTAGAGTTTCTGATTCAGTAAGTCTAGACAATGCAAGACTGCAGTACTAGGAAGTTCTCAGAAGATGTTGATGCTGCTGGTTGGAGATGGACTGAAGCTTGAGAACCACTGGATTAGATACTGGGCATGTTCCTGGACGTGACTAACCTGCTAGTCATTTCCATCCAGCTACTACTAGTGTTGGTGTTCATATTCAGTTTTTTGTTTGTTTCACTCTACTAAACTGTATTTTTCCCCCTTCCTTACAGCTTGAGGATTGACTATGTGTTACTTGGTTACTTTTGAAAGAATAGATCATCTCCTTCAATAAGAGCTGTGGAATAACTTTTGCTGGGAAATCTGTGATGCCAAAGATTGAAAATATGTTGAAGAGAATTTGAGAATGAAACCTAGAAGCAAATAAAGATCCCCTTTCATCCAGAAAATCAGGTTATAAAATTATAGCCCATATCTCCAGTAAAATCATAATGATAAAATGTCATAGGAATTAAAAAGAATCTGTACCCAAGCTATACCAAGCATCAAGGTATTGATCATAGTAGTATCTGGATATTTGGGGTTATCAATGATTTAGTGGCCTTCTTTTTGTTTTAGACACACACACACACACACACACACACACACACACACACATTACTTTGTTCCATTGCAAACTTTTGAATGAAATAAAGCAATTTAAAAATGAATGCAAGAAAGCACTATTTCAGTAGAGATCTGTGAAACTACCTTTACCAATAACCATTCAAAGCATAACAGGGATCTCAGAAGAAAAATAAAATAAGACATTTGCAAACATAGGTTCTTATGTATCTCTTCAGTAGACAGGAACCCCCAGTTTATATTTTTGTGAAATTTAGCAAATTGATGAGTCTACATATAGTAGTAAGAAAAAATATGTAAAGACATGAATTATCATTGACTGTGTGGGACAATTTCTTAGTATGTTAGTAACTTTGATTTTTTTTTCCTCTTAAAGAAAACTTGAAAGGATTTTGCCTAGTAAAACTGCTTTTAACTTGAATCTATACTTTTTAGTTTTGAAGTCTTAAAGAGTTTTATTCATTTATGTTAGATTCAATTGGATAAGTCTCAGTTTCTTTCAATTTGGGTGATGGACCCTCCAAGGATAAAATGATACTTCATTTACTCACTGGAAGCATAGAATTATTTTAATTATACATGAATAATGATTTAGTAAATAGCCATTAATATTCAGGTTTCCAAAAAAATAGGAAGAATCCATTTATAAATTAAATTTGCTCAGTGGTTAACATACGATTCTCTTTTATCATTATCATAAACAATAACCACGTTATTGTCATCACAAAATATGCATATATCATCAATAGATTAAAAAGTCAACCTATAAGGCAAAATATATGTTAAGTCAAAATTAACTTTGACAATCCCTTATGAGGCCCTGTTTTGGAGACTGACATTTCTTAGTAAGGTCAGCAGAGTCATTTTTCTCCCAGTGGTAAAGGGATAGCTGTTTCCTCAGTCAATTATTAGATAAAGTGACTGATTTGGATTCATAGCCATGTTATATGAAAAACCAGTGTCTTTAAACATTTTAGATCACTGTCACTACAGCATGAGACGTGAGGATGAAATACCATGAAAAGGACATGGGGATGCAATGCCACCAGAAGAGTTAAGCCAGATCTCTCAGCCCAGAGTGGCAGATCCAAATTGATATTAATATTTAAGAGGGCAATAATAGCTCCAAATCACTCTCCATTTTTCTTTCTCCCTCCATTCCAAGTATCTATTGCTAGCTAATAAACCATCCCAGAACCTAGGGCTTTAAGATGATTTGTGAAGTCTCACCATTCTGTGGGTTGACTGGGCTCAGTGAAACAGTTCTCAAATATGCAATTGTAGTTAGATGGCTGTATGTGCTGGAGTCACCTGAAGGCCCGGCTAGGTTGGACATGTAAGATGATATTTTCAATCACACATCTGAAACGGCTTTCTCCACATAGTCTCTTCATATGAATAGCTCAGGCTTCCTTCTAGGAAGTAATATTAGGACTTATCTGACTTCTGGGTTTGCCTAGTGTAACCATTCTAGGGAGCAAGAAGTAGAAATTGCCAGGCCAGTTAAGTGTAAGCTACCTGGTACCGAAAACCAGGAGGAAAACTCTCAGAGGCAGAGTAAAGCTTTTACTACTTTTACTTCTACTTTCTTAGAGAGAGCTTAGAGAGGGAAAGAAAGATTTTTAGAGAGAAAGATTAAAGAGCTTTTCTTAGAGAAAGATTAGAGCTTCTTTCTTCTCTCTTCTTTCTTCCTTCTTCTTTCTTCTGTCTTCTGTCTTCCTCAGGAGCCTCGGCCTAACTCTGACCAGTCATTACTTCTTCTATCTGGTTTCTCTTCTGTCTACTATCTGGTTTCTCTTCTGTAACCGCTCTGCCTACGTTCTGGCCGCTCTGATTCTTCTGACCGACCGAGTGACTGCCCGACTGACTGAATTCTCCGTTCTCCTAACTCGGACCGCTTTCACCCGGTTATATACCTTCAGCTTTGCGGGTGCCTACAGGTGCGTCACATACATATCAGGTGGAACTTATGGCTTCCAGCTAGCTGCAATAGCCCTTCCTAATTAGGGCTCCTTCAGTTAAGGGAGATAGCAGAACTGTCATAGTGTCCTTTCCACAGAATTCTATTGGTGAAAGCAGTCCCAAGGCCCACCCAAATTCAAGAGGGTGAAGAAACAGATTTTTCCTCTTGATCTGGAAGGGGCAAAGTCACATTGCATAAGCTCACCTGTGCAAGGATGTATTGTTGTAGCCATCTTTGTGAAATAAAATATTCAGTATCCTTTCCTGCCCTCCTTTCTCCCACTTCCTATCTCCTGTTTAATCCCTTCTCTCCCAGCCTAAGTAATAGGAAGCATAGAGCCAAATCTGTGTAAGGTAAACACATAGGTAATTTAATATCAGTATATATATATATATATATATATATATATATATATATATATATATATGAAAATTCTATTTTGAAATACTATTAACTGCTGTCAACCCCAGTTATCCTACTGTGCTATAGAACATTAAGTTATTCCTCCTATCCAACTGTACCCCTATACATATGAGCCATCTTCTCTCCATCCTCATTTTATATCTATAACCCTCTCAAGTTTTGCTAACATTGTTCTGCTCCATAATTCCATGAGATCAACTTTTTAACTTCAACGTATAGGTGAGAACATACAATATTTGTAAAAAGACTATGAAAGGTGAGAACATACAATATTTGTAGAAAGACTATGAACTACTGAAAACAACACAGAAATTGTGAAAATTTGTTATCTTTGCCCATCATGAAAGAAGGCAAAAAGCCAATGTTCCATTTGACGACTAGTTACCATGGTCCCTCTCTATATGTGAAATAGTACCAGGTATTCTGGGAGTGACATATATGAAAAGCACAATTCTGCCTTCAAGGAACTTAAATTTATGAGAAGTAAAAGAGACCATTTTATAATTAAAATTGAACATAAAATGTCAATTTCTTGAGGTAACATGGCATAGAATGAGATTTTCAAAAACTTCCATTCAAATATGGAAGCTTACATGGGATAAGAGTATTGGTGTTGGTAAGTGGAGAAAACAGGAAAGAAATTGGAGAAAAAAATTGGAAGGCACTGCATTATTATAGCTTATGTGAAATGACACACTCATCAGTAGAAAAGAGTTAGGAGGATATTAAAGGAAGCAATATGTGGAAATGGATTCCATAGGACTTGACAACTGATTGGATATAATGGATATGTGAACAGGGAATGGTAAAACTTTGGATCTGGGTCACCAGAATATTTTTTGTTGTTGTCGTTGAATACTCCCAACTCAAAGAAATTATGTTTAAGGTGACAGATATGCTAATTACCCTGATATGATTATTAGACACTGTGTACATGTATTGAAATGTCACCTTATACGCAATAAGTATGACTATGTGTCAAATAAAAGTTTTCAAAAATATTTAAGAGGGCTGGGATTGTGGCTCAGCGGTAGAGCACTCGCCTAGCACGTGCGCGGCCCGGGTTCGATCCTCAGCACCACGTAAAAATAAATGCATCATGTACAACTAAAGCAAGTAAATAAATATAAACAAATATTTAAGAGTTGTATCTTTTACTTTTGTAAAAAGAAAAGAAAAGCTACAGGAGCATTTTAACAGGAAAATAAACAGTTGCATTAAATAATGCCACTGACTCTGTGTTTGTTCATATTGTCTCCAAATAATCTCTCTCTGGAATCTTTCCCTGATTTCTTTTGCAGAAGATTTTCCATAATCAGGTGATCACAGTCTAAACAGAAAGACAGTAAAGCAAAACCCTTTCTTTGTCACTCCATAAAAAATCAAGTAAATACAGATATCTTAAGCACTCTAGTTAATCCCGAGGATATTTGTTTGGTGTGTAAATGTAGCATAATGGAACTTCAGAGGGTTGACCAAATCACGTGCCCTTAAATAACTGCATAATTTTGGATAAATGTCTGATCCTCATTTCTTTAATGTATAAGGAGAATGAAAGTAATAGTTCACTGGGATATTTAGAATAAATAACAAAGAAAGTCATGAAACTGCTTGAGTAGCTGTAAATCACATACAAAATATTGCTTAATTATTCCAGTAATTTCTGTATCAATTTTTCTGTATCAAGTGAATAAAAGGATAACATCAAGTTTCTGGCTATTGAAGTTTTTAGGATCTGGATCACCAGAAATTTGGCAGTTCTGTCATGGAAATATGGAGATGACAACGGGGAGAGAGTATATTTAAAGTAGAAAATAGATGACCTACTCAGAATTGGACAATTCAATAAGTGTTTGTTTATAAAGGAATCATTTCCAAATGTTTGAGCATTGGCAGGGTAGAGCAGAATTTGGGCCTTAGTTGCTTATTGATACCAACTGATAAACCTGACAGGACACGGGGAAGAAACAGTTTCCTGAATCTAGAAGGAAACAATCACATGGAGGCAGGCACAATTCCAGAAATGACTCTAGTTGAGGAAAGTGGTCAGCCCAAGTCAACCTTTTAAGAAAAGAGCAAAGGGAATACTTGTGTTGGCCTCACTGTTCTCCTTCCCTGCAATTTCCATTGCCAAAGGGACCTGAAACTCCAAGGTCCAGGGAGCCCTGTTGATGGGGGTCTGTGTGGTCAGCTTCCCGGGACACTGAGCAGGTATATAAGCAATGGAGATATGTGGATGCCTTGAATTTTGTGTGAACCGTGGAACTAAGCCAGGGTTGGGTCTAGAACTGTTTGCACGAAGGTGCACGTGCACGTGTACACCCACACAGTGACACCAGACCCTTGGACAATGAGTTTATTTAGAGAAGAGTTTCTTAACCTTGGCACTGTTGACATTATGAGTTAGATAATTCTTTGTTGTTGCGGTTTGCCCTATGCATTGTAGGATATTTATTTAGTGGCTTCCCTGGCCTTACACACTAGATGCCAGTCACATCCCCAGTTTGTGAAAATGAAAAGTGTCTCCAGATACCCCAGATGTCCCTGGTGTCAGAGGTGGGAGTTTGACAAGGTAAAAATCTCCCCTAGTAGAGACCGCTGATTCAGAGGCTGGGAATAGGAAGGAGATACAGAGAAAAGAAGATCAGGAAACAGCAGTCTGAGAAAAGGAAAGGATTGTTAGGGAGAGCAGTGTCCTTGACAGCGTCCTGTCAAAATGAGTGTAGCCAGTAGTGTCATTGCAACAGAAAATGTTTTATAGGGGACTGTCTGCCCAGTGGTGAGATCAGATTGCAGCAGGCAGGGATGGGCAGCTGGTGAAGGGGGGAAGCAGATGGGGGGAAGCAGATGTAGATCTAGTTTGGTAACAGGGAAGGAGAGAGTGAGGATCATACTTTCAACAAATAAGTTTAGGATTTGCTTGAGGATGGAGGAAGGATGAGAGGAGGAAGTGAAAGAAAGAGTAGTTGGAGATCATAGCTAATGCTTACTGAGTGCTGGTGCTGCTCCATGGGTTTTTCATGCATTACATCATGTGACCCTCAACTCAGGGTGATTCCTTTATGATCTACATCAGCAGATGAAGAAACTGACATTGACTGTTTACTCACCCAATCCCAGGCCACCTACTGAACCTGTATTTGAACCTGTGCTGAAGAGAAAATTCCAGCAATCAAAAGAGAGACACTGACTTATAAAGGCAAGGGAGGGGGGATGAGAGGAATGAAGAAACTTTAAATAGAATAAAGGGGGCAGGGGAGGAAGCAAGGGGATAGGAATAATGGTAGAATGAGTTAGCCATCATTACCCTAAGTACATGTATGAAGACACAATTGTTGTGAAGATACTTTATGTAAAACCAGTGACTTGAAAAATTGTGCTCTTTATATGTAATATGAAATGAATTGCCCTCTGCAAGCATGTATAACAACTTAGAATAAAAATAAATTTAAAAAAGAGATGCATGCCAGACACATATGAATAAGAAGAAAAAAATTAAGCAAAAACTATAATCTGAGAATTATAGTTCATAGCTTGGAATGGAATCAACAGTCTCAAGTAGGTAGTGTTTGAAGCCTTTTACAGAAACTGAGAGGGGCAGAGGCAGCAGCAGAGAATGTTCCCAGAGAGGCGCTCCCCCACTTCGAAATGTTAAGAGTGTAATTATTCCGCTTGTCTGCCCTCAAATGCTTCTCTGATCATTTCAAAGAATTCATTGTCGCTGTGCAGTTGTTTTCCTCATTATTGTGTATATTTATTTGCTGTTTCTACTATAACAAATCACCACACATATAGTATTTTAAAATAGAATAAATTTACTCTCTTCCATTTCTGGAGGTTACAAGTCCCAGGTCATATCATTGGGCTAAAAGTCAAATGTGGGGAGAGTTGGTTCCTACTGGAGTCTTTGAAGGAAAAAACCTGTTTCCTTGCCTTTTTTCAGTGGCTGCCTTCGTGACTTGGTGTCCCACTCCTTCTTACTTCTTCAGAGCACATCTCTCCAATCTCTGCTCCCTGTCATCACTTTGCTCTCTCCTTATCTGACTTTTCCTGGTGAGGCTTCTTATTAGGCCCATGTGATTTCTTTGGGCCCATCTTGACACTGCAGGATAATCTCCCCCAACCAGGGCCCTTAGCTTATTCACATGTGCAAATGTCCCTTTGGCCATAAAAGGTAAAAAGGGGGTCGGAACATGGACATATTTGGGGGGCATCTTCAACCAACCACAATGGGTTTCTAGATTACATTCTAGACGGACGGAAAATTGGTTTTAGCCTAGAAATTAAGGACTTCTGTTGTTTGCTATCAAATCCTATCATTACTGCTTTCCAGCTCCCTGTCCTTGAGTTAGGCTTTTAATCTCTTTGTGTTTACATTTCCTCATCTGTAAAATAGGGATAGTAGCATTCTCAAGTTTTGTTTGGGGAATGAAGTGCATACATAGTGTCAAATAAAATATCTGGCTCTTACTGAGTATTGACTAAATATAACCAATTATCATCCCACTAATTATTTCATATGATATATTTTCTTCAAAGCATTTAAATAGAAGTGTTTCCCATTTGACTCATTTATTAGATCAAGCTGCTTCTCTAAAAGTAATGGTTGCATGCACAAAAGATGCCACTTCTTGGCTACTACTATGAAGAAATGGGAAAACAGGGTTTGTGTCAACATAGTTCCTCTGGAGGATCATTGATGATTAACTTCAAATTAGCCTGATGTCAGAATTGGCATTATTTTCAATCCAGGAAAAAGTCTACTGCCTAAAAAAAACTATAATAATTGCTTTTCCTGTTTACTACAAAGAGAACAACAAAACTTTGAGCAAATTTTTACAAGAATCAGCACATCAAGTCAAACTATTATTAATGCCTTGACTTAAAAACAAAACAAAAACAAAACAAAACAAAACAAAAAAAAAAAAAAAAAAAAAAAAAAAAAAAAAAAAAAAAAAACCTCAAACATCCCCTCTCTCCCAGACAAGAAAACACAGTTACTGTCTGGGGTAAGCTGAAGGACAACATGGGCACACTGGATGGGTTGGTCATGTTGGGTGTAACCTAGGGCAAGTCACATATCCTTTATGCTTCAGCCCGAATTTGGTGATGATGATACCCGTGTCATAGGGTGTTATGGGATTTAGAAGAGGTACTGAATGTAAAAGGGCTTGACTGTTCCTAACACATTATAAACGACAGTGTGTATGAACAGTGATGACAGTGGTGGTAGAGAGGATCACAGTGGGAGTAAAAACGAACGAGAGTAGGAATCATCAGTATAGAAAACCTAGCAAGCCTAATCTGGGGAGAAAGAAGAAAATCATTCATATTATGGTTTGGGAGCATGATTAATGGCTCTATTTGTATTCTGTTGATTTTTTTTTCTAATAGTAAAAGTGAATGATATTTTAGAAAACAAATACTGTTTGAAAATTCTTTATTTGGTGCACACATTAAAAGTTCATTCCTACCCATGTTCATATTTAAACCTCAGATTCTTCCTTAATACATAGTATGGAACCAGGCTTCCCTGTTGTGATTAAATCAACAAAAATAGTTGAGCTGTAAGTAGAACCCAGTGGTCTTGACTTTTTTCCTCAATCTGCCTTCAGTTTAGAGCAGCACCTAAGATCAACTTTTAAAGTTTAATTTACATTCCAACATATTTGACTGTGTTGAAATTTTTTCCTATGCCATAGAAATAAAAGTGAGATCAAATCATGTGTATAATATCTATTTAGTTATTAAATTATTCTGTATTAAAAGACAAGGGTTTTTTTTTTTTTTTGCAATTTCTGTTCAAGCCTCAAGTGTGTATATCACAGAAGCACCACCCTCTGAGTTTGTTAATTCAGTGAGATATTTAGTGTTATCAAACACCCCTAAGGAGTCACAAAGCATTACTTCTACAGGCAATGACCAGTGTAATTAAACTTTTTAACCTTGCTAGCTTTCCAAGTTTGCCATTATCAGTCACTGGGCTCAGTATATATTTGTTGATCATTAGCCACAATTATCTGTGGGACCTTGAAAAGGTCATTTAAAGTCCTAGACTTTTTTTTTGTTGTTGTTGTTGTTTTTCTTCTTCTTCTCCATGAATGGGGGAATGAGGACACAAGATTTGTAGTGTACATTTCACCTCCCAAATCCAATGCCATGGTTCTGTGACAGTTTAACAATATGGTTAACCTCTAAGAATAAATAAAAACAAAATAAAAAGTTTTGAACTCTGTCAACTGTGTCATTTATCTCTGTGGTTGTATAAAAACTGCCCAAGTTGCACCTAGTCTGCAAAGGAAGGCATTGTGATTTATATCTGAATGAATGCAGGATTAGAAGAAAATTTGTAAAATTCTTATTTCTAACCATTCTTTAGGTATTGATGCAGAATAAACATGCATTTGGGCAAATATTGGATTCCAGTGATTTATATGCTTTCATTGTGTGATGAAATATAATTTGGCATAAAAGAACCAACAAAAAAGTCATTATGGTTTCTCTGTTTCTTGATGGCAAGAGGAAAAGAGTCTCTCAAAATGAACTGTAATGTCTTGTTAACTGATTTTTAAAAAAAATATATTTTAAATTGCTTATTCAGAGAAATCTACCTCGTATTACTTTGAGCTCTCTAAAAAAAAAGAAAAAGAAAATTTTTGATAAGTCATGTAGATTGTGTTTCAACATAAATGTCAATGTTTGATCAGTAGTTTTTTTCACAATTGCCAACCTGGGAGTTCGGCTAGTTTGATGAGTCACTTTGCTTAATGAGGAAACTTAAAGAGTAGTTTCTAACCTTTGTTCCTACATTGGAAATCCTTCAAAGAAAAGCTGTTCATTCTGATAAAAGAGAATAATATGAACTTTGGAAGTAGATAAAACTGATTTCAGTTTTGCCTGTGTCACTAAATTAACTATGTAAAATCGATACATTCTCAAATCCTCTGAGCCTTGCTTCCTAGTCCTCAAAATAGGGATGATAATACCTTCTTTGCTTGACTGATGTAATGCTGAGATAACCCATCTACTGTGCTTGTAAGGATGAGATGAGGAGATAACCTTTCTACTGTGCTCACTGGCCCCTGCTGCTCAGTGATGATGCTAATGACCAAAGTTTATTGAGTGCTAACCATATGCCCAATCCCGTTGTAAGCACCTTTTATAGATTCTCATTTTTAATTCTCAAAGCTACCCTATAGATGGGTACAGTACAAAAATTCTCATTTTTACAAATGAAGGAAATAAGCCAAAGAAATCTTATATTGTTGGCCAAGATGAAATATCTACTAAGCATTGGGACAAGGATTCAAGTTCTCATGTTATTTTGCTCTAGTGATACTACTTTATCCTTCATTTCAGCAGACGTTCAGTTAAGTGGCTGTAGTTTTTATTGTTTTTGATAATATATTACATAAAGCCCCCAGTGTATAGCCTAGCTAGGAATCTGTCTTCCTCATTGTCTCACTTAGCAAGAACAATTAAACCTTCAACAAATCATGTCTATTCCATTCCACCTCATAATCCCTTCTATCTAATTTCTTTTGCTTTCAATTAATGTAAGCCACCATTCTCTCTTTCAGGCTAGGACAGAAGTATCTTCACTGACCACTCAGCCCTTTAGGCTTACCTCCTTCTTCCCTAGAGTGCAGCCAGAAGGATCCTTTAAAAACAGAAAAGTGCAATGTGTGTGTGTGTGTGTGTGTGTGTGTGTGTGTGTGTGTGTGTGTGTGTGTGTGTGTATCCCACCGAATTTAAAAATCAGGGGAGTTTCCCTTTTCCCATAGTTGTTAGGAAAAGAACAAGGATTACCACCATGCAGAGTTTAAGTAAGTCATTGAAATAGACCAGCATCTAACTTATGGAAGCTATCCTGGTTACTAAGATGCAATTCAGAGCCTAGGCCTCAGTTCAGGGGGTTTCCTGCCTACTACCTAGGACAGGATAGAAGGCACAGCTGCTTACAATAGCTGGAAGCTGGAATACCTAGGTACAATGATCTGCTCTGATGAGGTTTTGGGATTGGTTTATTTCACCCCTTGGTTTATTTTCACTCCTAGCTATCTTTGAAGTTAATTTTCATTTCCTATGGACTGTAACACTGGCCTTTGGAGAATAGGAGTGTACAATAGACCTTGTAGGATGGGCCCTGGGATGTGCTTAAGCACAAAATTAGCAGCTGAAGATTTCCTGGTAAAGAGAAGAGAGTTGTTTTTGCAGGACGGGGTGGGGGTAGGGTGGGGGGGATTGTTGTGCTCTTTTGTTTACTGAAACTCAGATTTCACTTCCCTTTGGCTATTAGGCAAAGCCAAGAATATCCTGAGTAATCAGGATGTGTTTAGTTACCTCAGGGGTTGGAAGCTCCCCTGGTACTCTTTTTCTTTCCATTCTTTGGTGACTTGTAATTAGTTGCTACTTTAGTTTACTGAAAAAAGAACAGTTGGCATTACATCTAGATTAAGGAATCTACTAGCTGGGCAAGGATGGGCAGGTTGTCAGGCAGCATATAATAACAAGTAATTAGTATAGGTCTGATATATCTGAAGGAAATGAATAACTATAGGGAAGGGGAAAGGAAATCTTGGCCTGGAGAAAAATAGCTGCAACTGAGAAATGAGTCAAGAAAATGAGAAAGAAGCCCTGAAGTGAGAGATTTGTGGAAACTGTGTTGGGGACAGGATTGAGGGGAATCTAGCTGGATACAATACAATGGAGGAAAATCACATTCTGTGTTTGTACCCTGCCTCCTCTTGTCCACTGTCTCCCTCTACCCCCCAGCTTTTTGGTTTAATCAGGTTGTGTCCATATCAAAGACAGATAAGAGTGAAAAAGAAATGGCAGCTCAAGATTCCAAAATCCTGTCATTGTCTCTGGGAGTTAGTCACCTCTAAATGGCCCAACTTACCACAATCAGCTAATCTACCTTAATATGGATCATTGCACTCTTGTAAAGGATGGGACGCATCAAGGGACTTCTTAAAAATTGGAGGGACTTCTTAAAAATTTATACTATTGTCATTTTAGCTTCAAAGATAGTAGCATTGACTGATACTTCACTCAATTGCATTTTGAACTCCTAAGGAAGATAGTTGAGTAACATTTTCACCTGGGCATGTCAAAGCCAATGCTGGTCCTAAACTTTGCCTTTATCTATATTCTTTACCATGATGCCCTTTTTAAAATTCCCTATAGATATTTTCACTACTGGTGTGTAGAAGAAGTGAGTTGACTTTGACTAATGACTGGGCTATTATTTCTAGTGGACTGAGCACA
Organism: Tamias sibiricus; assembly: GCA_025594165.1. Taxonomy (NCBI): domain Eukaryota; kingdom Metazoa; phylum Chordata; class Mammalia; order Rodentia; family Sciuridae; genus Tamias; species Tamias sibiricus. The sequence continues at coordinate 192,044,859 of CM046659.1, forward strand.
TGTCTTCTCTGTCCTTTACCTCCCTTTGACTTGAGCAAAGGGCTGTGTTTAGGAAGCTCTGCATTCACTTGACAAGCCTTTAGGTCCCAAACACAGACCACTGCTTATCAGGGCTGCTTATAAAAGGCTCACCTTCCAAAGGAAACTTGTCAGGGCTCAGCTGTTGGCAAGATGGATTAAGAAGTGCTTCCAGCTGATGGAGTGGCTTTGGGTGACTTAATGAGGATAGTTTGAAATCTTAGCTGTTCCCTTAGTTTTTTTTTTTTTTTTTTTTTTTTTTTTTAAAGGGTGATAAATGATTATGGTTCTTTTTAATCTAAGAAACACCAGGTATTAAGTACCCACAGATTGTAGTAATGTATTTGGGAATGGTAATACTCAATGGCCTTTGATTTCAGTCTGACATTTGAAAAGATTCAGATTTTATCTTGACAAGGAAGTTGTCCTCAGTGGAGACAGACACCATAGCTGGTAATATAAACAGCCGTGGGGCTATTTTTGTGCCAATAAAGATATGGCACCTGGCCCAGTCCAAACGGCTGTCCTGTCCTGGTGGCTTGTTTAAATAAAGCTTGAACAGAAATTCTTAGTCTTGATTTCAGGAAGAAATAAGGGAGTGACTGCAATATTATCATAAAATGAGCATTTCCTTTTTCCTTAGGTATCACTTTATGGCTCTCATTAAAGTTAATGAATGACCTAGTATACAAGAGTGGAGAGCAATATAGCTCACCTGAGGTTCCCTGTGGTTACAGAGTTTTAAGGGAAATGACCTTTAGTTCCTGCAGATCCATTGTTAGGCAGTCTCGTAATTATAGACTTTATCTTTCCAAAACATTCAAATCACATGTTAGCCAGATAACTCAGATGCCTTTCTAAGTGCTGGAGTTCTTAGGTCATGTTAGCAGAAGAGGCTAAAGTGTAGGTAAATAAGAAGAGGTGTTTCACAAATGATTCTTCACCTTAGGTGTTTATGAAAAGGCTCTGAGAAACCTTCGAAAGCAGCAGAAACCTTTAAGAAAAATCTTGTTCTGAGTCCTGAAATAGAAATATAAACCTAAATCAGCATTGAGCTGCTCTAATGGGAGGGGTAGAGGAGGGCCAAGGCTTACCCTGGCAAATTTGCCTCTGCCTGATATTTCAGGCTCACTCCCATCCTACCACCTCCTCAGAATCTTAGGAGGCCATTCAACCAAACCCTATTCAAAGGCAAAAAAAAAAAAAAAAAAAAATTGTATGACCTGGAAATATATAAAATACAATTTGGCACAGAGTTCACTTTTGGACCCTGTGGTCCTTTATGTGGTTATGACTATACAAGGCATATGCTAAACTGAGTTTTTGATGTACTTGCCCAAAAGTCTTGCATAAAAAACGAAGGGTGGTATCTTCAAGGTCAGGCAGTTTAATATTCCATTCCCTTGAAACCACTATATCCCTAAGAGCTTTAGAATTGCCTTATGGCTCATTTAAAAGCCACAGGAAAAAGTTAATTTCATTTTCTTTTGTAGTCCCACTTCATTTTTAACCCCTAGTAGCAGTAATATTTCTAGCTGTTAAAAGAAAATACTTTGGAGTTGCAAATCTAACCAGTAATTAGTGGCAATTTGTTTAACCTCCTAGGGCCTCGGCTTTTCTTATTACTAGACCAGGATGATTATAAGACCTGCTTCCTAGGGCTTCTGGGAAGATTCAAGGTATAAAGCTTAACCTTTGGCAATTAGTAATCATTCACAACGTGCTACTATTATTATTGGGATTGTTGCTATAATTATTTAACAACTTGTTCACATAATCTTGACAATGAGACTTGGCTCTGAATTCTAGACTGTTCTGAAAAAATCAGTTGTGTCTTTAAGGTTCAGTTTTTTTTAAACCAATCTTCCATGCATTCTGAAAAACAACTTACAAGGTCTGAACGTATTTCCAAAAATACATTGAATAGGGAAGGTGCTGTTGAATGTATTCCAGGTTTTAAAAAAGACTATTTCTAAAGGATAGAATTCTGTGGACTTTGTTGTAAACAAAAAATGAGTTTACTCTCTAGATAAATTTCATAATCTTGCACTATTTTCTAGTTTTACCATCTTATGAATTATGTATTGAATCTATGCTTTATGAATGATGCGTGTTGGATTCTCCATAGGATTCCAAGTTATGTTAAGTCTTCAGAATGCTTTTTATTTATTAAGATTCATTCATGGTCAGGACTTAAGACATATGTTGAAATCTCAAGAACAGAAGAGTTTGTTATCAATTCATGGCTCGTCTGAATACAGGGAGAAGGGATTTTTCAGAGTGAAACTCTGGATCTGGGAGAGATGCAGAATTTCTTCCTCAACCTGTTTTCAGGGTGTGGCTCCAGTATCCTCTGGGCTTGAAAATGAGAAAATTTAGGTTAATGTGGAGGATCACAATGTTTTCAAAGAGTCCTACTTGATTTATTTTTGTATAGTTTATATTCAATTTATTTTTATTAGAACTTTATAGTTATACATAGTAGTTGGATTCATCCAAATTCATATGTTCCATAACTTGATTTCAGTTCATGTTTTCTGCTCTTTTCCCTCCCATCTTTGCTCCCCTATCCCATTCTTCTTCCTTTACTAGACTTTCTTTTGCTCATTTATTAATTTCTGTTTGATTGGTTCTTTCTACCTATGCATAAGTGTAAAGTTCCCAACACATTTAACAACACAATTTTTGTCATTCAGACTGTGTATACCCTACTGTGCTACAGAACATTAGAAGTTATTCATCTTATCCAAGTGTTATATATGCACATAACTTGACTTTTTAAGAATTCATTCTGCACTGCCTTCCCCTACCCATCCCTCCACTCTGCCTCTCAATCACTTCCTTTTACATTACTGATGTTCCCTTTATGTTATCCTATCCTTCCCTCCCCCTTTCCTGTATTTTACTCTAGCTTCTGCATATGAGAGAAAACATTTGACTTTGGCTTATTTCACTTAGAATGATATCTCCATTCCCATCCATTTACCAGCAAATACCATAATTTCATTCTTTATGAAATTGTATTTCGTATTATCCATTGTATGTAGATCTCCACAGTTTCATCATCTATTGATGGACACCTGAGATGATTCCATAATTTAGCTATTGTGCTGCTATAAACATTGAGGTGGTTGTATCCCTGTTGCATGCTGATTTTAGAACTTTTGGGAAAATACCAAGGAGTGGGAAAGTTGGGTCATATGGTGGTTCAAGAATCCTACTTTATAAACTACAAGCACACTCACTCCCCTGAATTGTATGGGGAAACAGGAGCAAAGCAGTGAATGCTTTGCCGAAGTATGGTTTAAATTCTCCAGAGAGATGAGTTTTACTCTTTTACATATTATATTCTTGAAGTATGAAGGAAGGGTTTCTTTAGAAACTCCTGGAGGGATCTGTGTCTTCAAGTGATGATACTCCATATGATATTAGTCTCTGTAGATATAACTTCTTTTGCTGGATACTAAAGAACTACAGATTTGCTATTTCTGAGAGGTTCATTAGTATCCACACTAGGGATGGGGACTAATCATTCCCTGCAATATCAACTCTGGCTTGCAAACTATTGAACAACGTTCCTGTCTAAACATAATTTCCTCTGATGGGAACCTGATGAAATATAAGTTATTATTTGTGAGTTTTATGTTTAAAAATACATTGAAAATGTCTATGTCCAGAATGCCTGAGGACATTTTCAAATACTGTTTAATATTTCAATTATTCTAAATAATTCTATGCGTTTTACATGGAAGTAAATGTATTCACAGAAAATAATTAAGACTACTGAGTTTGGAGGAAGAAATACAGATAAGGTTATATTTATTAAAATTAATGCATACATAGGTGAATTCACCAAAAACCATTCTGTGAATATTTAGTATGTACAAAGTAGTGTCAAAATGTAAATGTGTCTGAGATAATTTTTTAGTATACCATCATAGAGTGACATAGATTTTTCAGTTTTGTGGGACCAGTTGTAATCATTTCATGTTACTTTTCTGGATAAAGAGATGATATATAATAAAGAAATAATCAATGGACCAATCTGATATTTCTTTTGGGGGATCTTTTTTCTTTTTTTAGAAAATTAAAAAATTTTTGATACATATTGCGTTTATTTATAAAATAGCATGGGATATTTCAGTGCATGTGTATATGTATAATAATTATATTAAAGTAATGGGTATACTTATCATCTCAAACATTTATCATTTCTTTGAGTTGAAAATATTAAAAATCCCCTCTATTGCCTATTTTGAACAATTGTTGTCAATCAGACTGTGTATACCCTACTGTGCTACAGAATATTAGAAGATATTCATCTTATCCAACTATACCTGGTACTCATTAATCGTCCTTTCTTCTTCTCTTCCTGCCACAATTCCCAGTCTCTGGTAACCACTATTCTACCCTCAACTTTTTGGTTTCCACACGTGGATGAAAGCATGTATCTATCTTTCTGTGCCTGACTTATTTCACTTAATATTCATGTCTTCCAGTTCCATTCATATTTATAGAAATTACAGAATTTTAAGCTGGGATTGTGGCTCAGAGATACAGCACTTGCTTAGCATGCATGAGGTATTGGGTTTGATCCTCAGCACCACATAAAAATAAAATAAAGGTATTGTGTCCACCCACAATTAAAAAATAAAATGTTGAAAAAGTAAAAGAAATTACATAATTTTACTCTTTTTGTGGATGAATAATTCCATTGTTTGTATATACCACATTTAAAAAATATTCATTAGTGGACATCTAGGTTGATTATGCATCTTGCCTATTGTGAATAGTGCTATGGTTAACATAGGATGAAGATGTCTGTTCAACATATTGATTGTATTTCCTTGGGATATATACCTAGTAGTGGCATTTCTGAGTCATATAGTAGTTCTATTTTTAGTTTTTATTAGGGTCCTCTGATTTATATTTCCACTCAGATATTTTGTTTTTGTTGTTGTTGAATTGAGTTCCTTATATCTTCTGGATAGTTGCTCTGTAAATGTTTTAAGAATAGAGAAAAAGTCTGGGTGAAGAAAATTCCTTTTGCTTTTGCTTTGGACCTGATTGATCTTAAAAGAAATGATTTTGGGAGAGAGATGGGGACAGTTTGATCAATGGGTACTAAGTTGTTGTTAGATAGGAACAAGAATTGCTAATGAACTATTATTGCACAGTAGGGTGACTATAGATAATAATTGTGTACTACATATACCAACTAGCTAGAAGAAGAAAGGATTTTTGAATGTTTTTACCAAAAATAAGTAATAATGAGGAGATAGATATGCTTAACCTGGTTATTTTACATATTCATGTATGGAAAGAGCTTGTGGTACCCGATTCATATATACAATTGGTTTTTGGTTTTATGTATCAGTTTAAAAATTCATCTTAGAAAATACTGTTTTTAGAGAGAGAGTAATAAAATGTGATTCTTTTCCCCTTCAGACTGGAATATAAAAAGATTTATATTAACCATTGTTAAAAATAATTAAATAAAAGGAATGATTTTTCTTCAGTATCTTGATGAGCTGTGGATGCATAACTGTAAAGTGATCCTCAGATTGGTTCTATTTTGATAAATAGCTGGTGGCTTAGGTGAGACAGAAAATTAGACTGGTCATTTCATTGAATCTGTCAGCCTCTTATTTTACTTGAAGTCACAAATTCTGAACTTCAGATAGGATCCAGTTTACCTACATCAATGAAAGGAGTTTGAAATTGTGATCAGCCTGATATTTAATAAACAGGAAATCTACAGCAGATTAAAAAATGTTGAATCTAGATCTTTGGAAAGGGTGTGACTGGAATAGGGCTACAGAAAGAGAAATGTGATTTGAGTGAGTTAGGAAACGAAGGGTGGTTATTTTGAAAGTTGGACATTTGTTAGCCTACTTTGTTTAGTTATCTCTGAAGACAGGTGCTTAACTATACCAAGACCTGAAGACTTTGCATAGATAACCCTATATAAGGCCCTGTTTCTGCAAGATCCAAAAGAACTGGGAACTGTGATTTTTCGTGCTTGAAATGTAAAGTGATTTCAGTATTCTAGAACTCTTAATTAGCTGAGGAAGATCCCATGAAAGGTTGCCATGTATTACATGCTTTGCTCCAGCATCCCCTTAAATTACAGGGAAGGTATGGACAAGAGGGCATAGTAACACATCTATCTTTTGAGTCCACCTGGGTTGTATTGATTAGGTACTGAAGAGAAGGTCATAGAACAAAAATATGGGTAAAATGAACATTAATTAAAAAAAAAGGAGGCAAACTTTTACTCCAGGAATAGGGTCAGAATTCTCTATCTTGGTTAGAGTTTCCCTTCTTTTACATTTCCTTTAGTTTCCATGTGAAATTACTCAAGTTATAGTAAACCAGTTTCTTGCCCTACACAGTTTTCTGGATCTGCTTCTGCTCCTGCTGGTCTGTTGAGGAAAGGAAATTGTTTCAAATCCCATCTGCCTTTCCTGATCCCTGATCCTTAATCCTTAAACCTTAAATGATGTCAGTATAGATGGAAAGTTTAAAAAAAACACACACACTTTCCAGATGCTGGGTCACTGCCTATATATAGACAAAAGTTCTTTTTATGGGGAGTGATTTGTACCATAACAACAATTTTGTGTTAACTTTTTAAAACCCTGACTACACATCAAATACAAATACCTAGTTCTTGGGTGGATTGAAGCTAAATATTAAAGTAATCAAAACCCTTAACCTTTGTACTGAACATACATTAAGCCTTAATTTTTTATCAAACTTCCTTGAATAATAGACCTTAGGAATTTATTTTGTGTACTTTGCAAAGATAAAACTCAGGCATAAAGACATGGCTCCCAATGTCTCTGACCTCAAAAGACGGGACTATAATAAGGAACTAGTTCAGCCTTCAACATAATGTTATTATTTATGTATTGTCAAAAAGAGATCTGGAGGGGACCGACCGAAAAGCAAGTTCTCTTTCAAAATAGATCTAATGACTTTTGAGGAGGATGAAGATGGATTTATAAAAGTGTAAAGACAAAGAACAAGGTGAAGCATTTTAGTTGATAGTGGACCAGAGTCTAGACTTTTCCGTCATAGACTGGAATTTAGATCAAAATGGTTCTAGTTGTTGCCATCATGCACTCATAAATTCATCCATACAAAAGACCTTTATTGAGTTCCGACAAGATGTCAAGCAGTTTGACACTGAATATACTCCTATGTATAAAGCATATATGATTCTTGCCATATTGGGTGATGGTGGTAGAGAAGATAGAAAAACAGGTGTTAACACATACATGTGCACGTAATTACATTTGTGGTAAGAGTTGTGTTAAATATGGCAGCCATTTTTTAAAAGTCTAGAGTTTATTTGAGTCTATGCAAATCACTCATTGCTCTTTTCTTTCTGGGTAAATGGCTTTAAGGTTCACTTTTCTGAAGTGAAATATCCTCTTAAAATATGAATTTTTTATCTGCAACATCTTTCATCACAAAATTGCAGCATTGCATCAGAACTGATTTAATGTTCTTATTCACAAAATAAAACACAATGATATCTCTAATTTTTAGAATTTATGTGTGCTAATGCACCTGTCTAGAAGCTAGTTAAAATGTATATTGTTTTAGTTCAATTAGTAGCAAGTAGACTTGATTTTCTAGGCTCTAGATTCAATTGCTTTGATGTGTTTTTTTTTGCAGATGGTTCAAATTACCATCAAAACTTTGTTATTGTTGATAATAAAGTAATGTATTAGATTGACATAGGAGTTGACTAGTTGATTATTGCCTTATATAATTAATCCAAAGTAATGTGATATACCCTTTAAGGTATAAGATAATTTAAATGAATTCTTTTGGCCCACCATTTCCAGATATTAGATATTCTGGCATGATTTAATAACCATTTCATAAGTAGGAATACGAATACCCTTAATGAAATCTGTACTACAAACCAGGAAACTTAAGTTTTAGACATCCATGTAGTTTATAAATTTAATACCTAAATGTATATAGCTAAATATTTGTAAATAAGGGTTTGTATGTACGTTCGTAAGTTATAAGAAATGAAAGAAATGTTAAGAACTGGAAAATTGTGAAGTTCCTTTTTTTTTTTTTTTAATCAGATTTAAAACTACCTCTCTGCCTATGATGTTTTAGAGATATTATAGCTTGAAAGCAAGAATCTGAAATGAAAGTACATGACAGTAGCTTTCTAGGCTCCTATCCTGTGTTCCCACTAAAAATATCTTTTGGGTGGGCATGACATTAACCATGCAATCTTAAAAATACAGTAGAATATTTAATGATTTTTCATTATATTCTTGAAAATAGACTTTGTGTTCTCTCCCTCTCCATGTTTCACTCCTCCTTCCCTTGCCCTTTCTGATACTGTGCCAGAGCTGTCTGCTGCTTCCCCGGAGTCCGGTAATTGAAGGTAATTTTTTAGAAGATGGTTTCAATTATCTAAAGCCAATGGAATGTTTAACTGCCCCTTGCTATTGGTGAACTTGTTTACACTGGGATTTCAGATGAATTCAGATTACACGCATCCAGATGTTATCTGCTATGGTAACTTTTTTTTTTTTCTTTTGAAAAACAAAAATTATATAAGGGAGAGAGGCCTTTGCTACCATATTTAAGTCAATGGCCCTCAAATTTCATGGACATGTGCCCCTAGGGTAAACTTTTGGGGTAAACTTTAAATCATAACCAGTGCTATTCAACTATATAGATATATGTTCTATGTGCAATAAATAAGATTTCTTATTTTCCACGTGTCTTTATAATATGTGATATAGATCAAAACAACTTACATCTCTCCAAAATATTTTGCCATCTATCTAGTTGGAAATAATAAAATTATAAACTAAAATTCCTTCATGTTTCTTTTGTGCCTAAACTTCACAGATTTACTGTCATGTTTGCCCAGACAATAGAAAATAAATGTTGTGATACTTAACAAGAAAATAAATCTAAAGCAATAAAAATCACCTGTGAAAAAACTAAGTGCTTTTAGTCTGTAGACAATCAAAGATGTATTTCTTTAACTGACAGCTGAAGGGAACGCTTAATAAGATACATTATTTGTAAAGGCTGAACTTTAATATCTGAAAGAAAAGCTGAATACACAAATCTTAGCTTAGAAATGATAGATTAGGATATAATTAATCTTTATGAAAGAATTATTTGCTTTATCCAGATATCCAGTATACACCTGAAAGGTTTCTTAAAAAGTAAGTTATCTTTCAAAGTGGTTAAAATATGATTTCATGGTTGAAGTTTAATTTCATATACATTTTCAGAAACATAAAACTATCTCTTATTGAACTTTTAAGAAAGCATCAGTTATGATAGTCCTGACCCATAAGTATGGAAAGACAATCCAAGAGCTGTTTTAGGAATTAAATAGTAGAATAAATACAAACGCATACCTGCATACACATACACTGCATATATATGTGTACATGTATGCATTCTTTTTCTTAGCACTCAACTATATTGCACTTAGCATACTACTTGAACATAGTTGGTACTCAGTTGAATGAATTAAAGAATAAGTGAAAAGATTTAAAAACTTCTGAAATTAGATGGGATGCCTCACAGGAGCCTTGGCCTTCAGGAGATAAAGCCACTATCAAAATCAGGGAGGAATGCATGGGTTAGACCAGGAAAACATTATTAATCTCTCTTCCAGCTACATGTTCTGCCAGAGATCCCTCATTGCAACTCACCTAACAGGAAGGCAGATAGATGGTAAGGAAGCAAGTTGAAACAGTGTGTAGGGGGTCAATCTCTCCAGGGGAAAAATAGAATAAAGAAGTGTAAACTGGATATGGGAATAAAAGAAATAGCAGTACACTAGTTTCTCCTATTTATATATTCAGGGCTATACTCATCATTGGAACTGGCTGCAAAAAAATGCCATTGATTCAATTATTTTACCACAATTTTAGATTATGTTTCTTCTAGGAAGTGAATCAAAATATCCCAAGTACTATTTTATTATACTTCAGACCTGGTTATTTTTTCAAATGAGAATTCTGGTTAAGAACTAAATATCTAGGGCTGGGGTTGTGGTTCAGCAGCAGAGTGCACGCCTCGCACGTGCGCAGCCCAGGTTCGATTCTCAGCACCATGTAAACACAAATGCATTGCATTTGTACAACTAAAGTAAATAAATAAATATTTTAAAAAAACTAAATATCTAAAGAATATAAAATCAATATCACCATGTGTATTTGGTTTACTTTTAAAGTATATCATGTGTATGGCCTCTTAAAAGCCAACTGCGTGCACAAAAGATTTCTAACAAGTCAGTGTCAAGTTGCAGAATAATTTGAGATAAAATATGAAACATTAGCTATAATTTTCATTTGGGTTTTACCCATCATTTTGGTGTGATTTAAAAATAAAGCTTATAGAGAGATGGGAAAAGATTAGTTCTTCAATAAGTTATAAGAAGAATTAATTTTTTTCCAATTCCATAGATAAGAATTTAAATATAAAGTGAATGAAAAAAGTGTAGTGAGTAAAAAATAAAGCTTATTAAATTTCAAAAGGGTAAACTCATATGCATGTAATACTTGAAAATTTTATATAGACTATATTATCTGTCATTCAAATTAAGCTAAATATCAACAACAAATGTTAAAAATACTTAAGTGGTAAGAAATTAAGGAATGATTTAAGTAGCCTGTTAATGTAAAACACCATAATGGACATTAGAAAATATTTTGAAATGAATGATAATAAAAATAGCACATCTTAAAACTTGTAGAATCTTGGGACTGGGGCTATGGCTCAGCGGTAAAGCGCTCTTCTTGCATGTGTGAGGCCCTGGGTTTGATCCTCAGCACCACATAAATAAAATAAAGGTATTGTGTCCACCTACAACTAAAAACAATTTAAAAAAGCCAAACTTATAGAATCTTGAGAAAAAACAAATTGGATTGCCTTATACTACTAAATACCAAAATATTTTTAAAATGATTGGATCTGGACATATATGAGGCTTCTGGAATTCTGGTGATAGTTTATAACTTGATCCAGGGCAGATACATGGAATTGTTCATTTTCAATAAATTTGCCTATCCACACAACATAAGACTAGTCCACTTTGTTATATGCATAATAAATAAAATTTTCTAAAGCCAATATGGCAATATTTTTTAAATTAACATAATTTGATGTAAAATTTTACATGCATAGGTTATCCTCTGTAGTTTTCTATCAGTTTGTAATAGTTTAATAATTTCAACAGATATGACGGATTTTGTAGCTCAGTGGTACAGTGCTTGCCTAACATGTGTGAGGGCCTGGGTTTGATTCCAAGTACTGTTTTTTTTTAAGACAATTCATAAAATACTTTGATTTAGACTACATATTTTTTATTATAAATGTGTGTGCTTCATAACAATCCTATACTTTGTTTTCACCATGCCATGCTTTTTTTTTCTTCATCAGACTCTAGGAAAAATTGTTGCAGAGTGAAAATTCTGGTAAATGCTGTTCATTACAAAATCCTTTACACCTACAATTGGAGAAATAATGATGGGGTTCTGGACAGAGAAGTTTAGATTGATAGCAGGTAAAAAGTCTCAACAGCAACAGAGAATGGCATGTTGGGAAAGGGACAGGCCCACAACATTTATAGTACTATAGCAGTCGGTGAGTAAATGTTCGTTTGATAAACTACCAGATCGCCTCTAAAAGTGCTTTTGTCCAAGGGCAGTCTGCTCAACACTCAATTACTCAGTGACCGAGTATTCAGGCCTTCAATTTTATCCTTCCTTTTCACAGCCACTGTCAGGAGGATAAGAGGAAAGCGCCCAGCACTTGGCACTGTCATATTTGTTGTTTACTTTTGACCAAGAGATGATGTCTCTCCATATTTCCTCTAAAATGCTCAGGGTCAAATGGTCAAATCCCAGGCTCAAAATCCAGGAGTTTAACTATTGCCTTTAAAATGTGTTATTTATCGTTATCCTTATGTCATTGGTTTGCAGTACCATAGAATAGGCTATCTTTACTTTAGCTGAAAAGATACAATATGAATTTTAGTGGATTTTTTTTTTAAACCTGCTTACATTGTCTAGAACATATCACCTTATTGACTGGTTTTCAAAAAGCATTATGATCCATCGCTATGTCATTATCCTCCAATATCCTCCAATACCAGTGCATAAGGAGAAAAAGCTAGGTTTAATGTAAGTTCAAATTCAGATGCCCACAGGGACTAAGGTGGTCATGATGTAAGAAAAACAATAAAACACTGAAGAAAGTACCTTGATAAATGGGACATGATAATTTGCCTTAGTGCCCTGAAGACAATAGGAAGTAGTATTAAATTTGAACTTTTATAAACTGGACAGATTCTATTCCACTCCAGGTGATGAACAAGCAGGAATTTGGACTCACTGTTGTTTTATTTTTCAAGAGAAATCTGAAACCTCCCTGTCATTAAAAAAAAAATTACAGAATCTTCCAATTTCAAAAATAATCAAATTAGAAAGTACCAGACAGACATTGTATTGCTAACATCATGAGCCAAACAGTATGGTTCTGAGGGCTTGCGTTAGTGTGCACCTTTTAGTCACAGCTTTCCATTGTTGTCAGGGGAAAGAGGATGCCCAATTTATGGTAAAGTGATATGAAATAGCACTAGGCACTACATGTATCCTCTCCTCATTCATATAAGAGTATTTATTGAGAACTTCTATCCCCCTGCCCTAGGTGAATTACTAAGGTTACAAAGATAAAGAAAATCATTTTCTATTCAAGCAACCTCTGATCTGGAACAAGAAACAAATCATTAGATCTGCTGTTAAACAAATCATTAGAGTCTAATAGTAATAAGCACAATTAGTATAGTAAAATATCAGAGGATAGATAGAGGCTCTGCTGACATTTCTCTTAAGGCCACAGGAAATAACTGGGAAAGAATCAGCTTCTCTTTATAGTGTATAAATATGTCCCATTTATCTGGTCTTAGAAGAGGAAGTTCCTTAACCAGGTCACAAGAGTCAGAAATAAGTCATAAAAGTTTGTCATAGTCAACTTTTAAAGGAAGAACAGTCAGATGTGTGAGGTTTACTGAAGAGCCCTTACTAAGCCCCCTTACTTAAGTATGCAGCATTTTTAAATTGTGCTAATAAGGGTTATTTCTTTTAAATGGATGTACTATGAGATAGCTATATACTATACTCACACTCATCCACATCTTATTTCTTTTGCCACAAAAGACAATCTTACTTTTTCTACAAGATAATAAAAATAATAGACATTTATTTTTTTTCCATGTGAAAACTGGTGCAGCCACAAAGAAGGCACTTAAGTAAACAAATTGTCTTCAATTCTAGGACTCTTTGGTTGTGATAAAAATGGAAACTACATGCTCTAGCAATGTTGAGTGAATTACTATTCAAGCTGTTTACTGGTAAATGTAATTTATTCACCAATGTAGGGCTTTATAGGTCTCAAAGCTCAAATTCTGTAAATGTCCTTACAAGCATTCACTCTAGTGTATCAAACTTTTTAGACTTGGAGGAGGGAACATTGCATTTCTGTATATCTTCAAAACTTCCCTGCAGGTGATTCTCCCCAAAGTTATAACGTGGGGAAGAAGGAGAAAGTTAAAATTCAAATTGCTCTTTGAATGTTATTTGGTCTTTCTAGGTGGAGGAACAATGTGTTCATTTGTGATAAACATCTAGATCTATAAATGATGTAATGAAGTATCGGTTGCACTAATGAGATGGGAAGCTCCTAAGACCTTTGGCTGTTTTGTTAAATAAAATCACCACCTTCCAACATAAAAACAATTGTTGAAAAAGCTTCTGTCAAAAATAAACTCTTCAGTACTTTATGGCAGGTGTTATTGACTGAGTAGAAGAGACTGGAATTTCCTATAAAACTATGGTTGGCTTTAAAGAACACAATTTTTAGCTTGTCTTTCATCATTGTAGTAATATGGTAATGATTAAATTCACCTGCGGAAGCCTAAGGCATTCTGTTTGTTTCATGGGAACTTCCAAGTGTCTTGTGTACAGACTTGTTCAAGTGGGAGTTCATGAATGGAAGAAGAGTAAACTCCAGCCTATCTCACACAATCAAGGAATGGTATGTTCTATTTAATCACATGTTCTTCTTGTTGGAGAGCTGTTGCACATACCATACATTTTAATTTCCAAAGAGTAAACTTTGGTTAGCATTAAAGCTGCACTCACAGGGCTCATAGCTTGCTTTGCTGCAATAATGAAAGTTCTCCTCCTTTAACCTCTACATTGTGATTCTTCTTGTTTTCCCAGCATTGGCCAGAATTTACTCATTGACTCCTCCTGTGTGGCTCTCAAACTATGGAGCCATCCCATTCCTTAGACAGTATCAGAATTTTTGTTTTGCCTCAATCAAACCACCTTATCAAGCTGTTAGTCCTTTGGGGCTGGCTCCTGGTTGAACCAGTTTGAGCTTCAGTATTTGGGTTGATAATTGTGTAACATTAACCTTTCCTAAATAACAGGTAGTTTGAAGATATTGATTTTGCCTCTTATGACTTGATTAGAATAGATGACTTCGAATCATATAATTATATAAACTTTTGTAATTCAGAAATGCTATGTAGCACATCTAGACTAAATTCCTCATTTCTGTAAAAATAATAGTTGCACAACTCAATTATATTCTGGAAATATACTAGGTACTTTACAAGAGTGAGCTACAGTTTTCATTAAAAAACACACAAGTAGTGGGATACAGTTCAGCCTTATAAAAGAAATCTTGGTGTTAGTAATAATGTTGATAAAACAGGAGGACATAAAAGAAAAAAAAAACTATAAGATGGGTTCAATAGTTAAAGCATTGGAAATTATCACCCACAGAAGTATTCTGCAATAGACATTTTCATTATAAAATGTCTCCTTTTAATTCCCACCCTCTGCTCTTGGGTTGCTTGGCTACTCTGGTGTTTTGTTTTTGTTTAATTTAATTTTTTAAATGCAGTGCTAAGGATCAAACCCAGTGCCTCACACATGCTAGGCAAGTGTTCTGCCACTGAGCTACAGCCCCAGTCCTTGGCTACTCTTTAGAAAGTCAGCGTACTTGACCCCCATCACTTGAGATATGTACTTACTGAGAGCCATTTTTCTCTCCAACGTCTTTATGTCAACTGATAGTGAATAATTTTATGCAACATGTGAGCAAAAAGAGATTTTTTTTCTATGAAAAGTAAATCTAAAGCTTTGCAAAGTTTTATAAAAGCCACTTATTTCCAAAAATGCTATCAAAGTAGGTGCAGATGAGACTCCTATTGAGGATTGGGGAAATCATAAAAACCTAGAATTCTCTATTCAGAGTGACTTGACATTACACACTGACTTGTTCAACTTCAGAGAGACTAGAAATCATCATAACACATTATGAGTGAGGTCAATGCAAGAAAGAAAACTTGCAGCTCCAACCTGTAACTAGATTGCTCAGGGTTCAGGTGCAGGGAACAGTAACCACTTCAGATATTTTAAGTTAAAAAGGGTTTAATACAAGCAGGTGAAGCTCTCTCTGGGCTTTCCAGGAATGACTCTCCAAACAGTCTCAGGAACTGGCCCACCAGGGAGCTACCACCTCCTTGTAATCATAGCTGTGGTGTAGCATCACGAGATGGAGAACTACCACCACACTGCCTTTAATGCTCTCAAGGACACTACTTCAGGAAGCCAATAACCTTGGGACCAGGCTTGCCAGTCAAAAACAATCTAAGAGCTTTTTCTCCATTCTTCCTCCATGTGCAGGCAAACATAATTGGCAAAATCTAATTTTCATCAGAAGCCTTGCTACAAGGAAATCAGGAATTTGGAGGACTTTTCTGTCCATCCTCTGAAGTAAAGGAAAGCACACTAGAATGGGTGTGGGATTCACATTGTAGTGCCAAAGTACCTATCAAATCTCTCTACAAAGAAACAAGCTTTTTCTCTATGGAAAAAAAAAAAAAAAAAAAAAAAGGTAAATTAATGCACTAATATGTTGTTAGTTAAAACAGAACATGTGCTCTGTAATATTTTGTTGACCAATGGTAGGGTCACAGAATGTTAAGATATTGTTATACTGTTTTTTTTTTTTAAGTGTGTTTTAGAAGCATTGAAACATGGTAGTCATCACTTTTTGATGTCCACTTTAACTTTGTCCATTAGGCAACAAAATTTTTGTCATAATTATGTACAATAAGAGAGGTTCTAATGCTATATCTTTTTTCCTCATAGTTCACACATACTTGAAGCTTAGGGAAACTGACTAAAAACTCATAGCTAATAAGCAAGAGTGATAGTTCTGCCTATCAAACCCGTATTTGCTCCACTGTTCTGTTCTGCCTTTCTACTTTCCTTTGATGGTTTCATTAATGATCAGGTTTTTGTTACCTGGCCAGTTAGAAAAGCTGTGGCTAAAAACCTAGTCACCTAATGCCCAGGCCAATCCATTTTCTATTTATTTGTTTATGTGCTTATTTATTTATTTATTTAGATATTTAGAGACAGCGTCTTGCTAAATTTCTGAGGCTGGCCTCAAATATGCAATTCTCCTGCCTCAGCTTCTTTAGTATCTAGGATTAAGTCATATACCACCATGCCCCTGGCAAGGACAATATATTTTTCACTTCTCCTCTCTAATCCAAAGCGGAGAGATACTGCAAGAATTTGGGTTGGATAAAGGGGTGAGTGATTGCTTCTTAGAAAGCACATTTTCTAAGTTCAGTCTGCTAGAGAAGGGAGTGTCTGCCCTGTTTCCTCTTATCTGCACTGGGTCCTTTCATTGTGCCTTGAAGATCCTCATATGGAATATCAGTTGATTCAGCCACAAAACAAGCATTTCTTTTTTTTTTTTTTTAATATTTATTTGTTTGCTTTAGTTGTACACAATGCATTTATTTTTATGTGGTGCTGAGGATCGAACCTGGGCCATGCACGTGCCAGGTGAGCGCTCTACCACTGAGCCACAATCCCAGCCCCACAAGCATTTCTTGATCTTCAGTGTGCCAGACATTGTGACAAGCACCTATGAACCAATAGTGAGTACAACAGAAAAATACTTTCTGTCCTCATAAAGTGTATATCTGGCAGGGTAGAGAAGGGCAAAAAAGATTTAATATTAGTGATAAATGGTATGAAAAATTATAAAGCAGGATCTAGCAGTAGTTGCTAGTTTACTGTTTGTATGCAATAGAAGTATTAAAGAATTTCCTACCCCCAAATTTGAGAATTCTGATTAAATTAAATCTCCTGGTAAGTGTGGGAAGGGGGGGGGTGGGAGAGAAAAATCCAGTGAAGTATTTTAATCACTGATCAATTACTTAATCTTTACTTTTTATAAAGGAAGAAAATCTTTGGAGTATGCATTAGTTTCCTACAGCTGTTATAACAAAATACCATAAACTGGGTGGCTTATGATAAACCAGCCTAATTTCATCTTAAGACTGAGAGCCATCCTGTCAAAAAGTTATGAAAAGCCCACTTCAGTTTTCTATGAAATGCTAGGATTCTTATTTGGCTTGAGCTTATTGTCTGGCATTCATGCCCAGGCCTTGAGCTTACTCAGGCCTGGCTTTCCCTGACCAGATAACAACTCTCTCTCTCTAAAACTAACAGTGCCTCATAAACTTTTGATATGGGGTTTGACTACACCCCCCTTTTCCTTGGAATGCAATGCCATGTAGGTGATTAGTTTGCTCCTTGCTTTAAATTACACATGTCTGACCTTGTTAGCTGTAAGTTCCCAAGATTTTTTTGTAACTCTTTGAATTATAAAAACCTTGTCTTCCCTGAGAGCGGGGCTGACCCCAAGCCCAGTGTTTGGGAGGGGCAGCCCTGGCCAGCTCTCTTGTGTATATACAATATAAGCTTGCTTTAATTTAAAATTAGAGTTGGTGGTCTTTTCTTTGCATCTTAGATCAACAGCTTAGAGCAACAGAAATTTATTATCTCACAGCTCTGGATTTAAACATCTGAAATCAAGGTGTAGGCAGGCCAACGATGCACTGAAATTTTGAGGGGAACCGTTCCTTGCCTCTTAGCTTGTGGTGGTTTTCTGGCAGTCTTTGGTGTTCTTTGGCTTGTCTGAATCACTCATCCTCTGTTTTCACATAGTGTTCTCTGCGTGAAACAGTGTCCATATTCTCCATTTTTATTAGGATGATGCCAATTGTATTGGATTAGTGCTTAATGTAATACATTCAACTTGGCTCACATTTGGAGGCACTGAGAATTAGAAGTTCAAGATACTCCCCCTGCTCCAGAGTGTTGCAGATAGGGAATTTCCCTAGGTATTTATAGAGCATACTCTGTGTGCAACACCTTATTCTTGGTGTTTATGGGGGATAGGAAGGAAGTGGAAAACAAAGTGTACCCAATCATTGTTTGTTTTTCAGAAATAAAAAAAAAAAACTCCAATGGAGAAGACAGTTATGAATGCAAATAACAGGATAATCAGGCAGAAATAAGTGCAAAAGATTCTTGGGTACTGAAAAAGTAGGACCACTTCTCCACTTAGATAATGGCAAGAGTCGATATCAACCACAAACATATAAAATGTACTTAGTAAAGTGTACTTAAAATGGGTAGTATGACATGGAGTTTTAAAAAGTCAATTTATTTCTTTATTTGAGTGCCAGAGATTGAAATCAGGGCCTCATACATGCCAAGTATGTGCTCTACCACTGCTCTGCACCCCAATTTCTGTTCATTTATCTTTTCAATAAACCACATTCATTATCACCTTGTTAACTATACCATAGTCCATTTCCTTTAAGAAAGTTTTTAAGTTCTGCATGATGGTTGAATGCATGCTTCCCCTGTCTATTCCCTTTGCTGTTTGTAGTGGAAGAGTTATAAATCTGAAGAGTGAAAGCCTAATTTCACCAGAAAATGTAGCAGTTGGTGTGACTGGCTGGCTCCACAGAGGGAAACCGGAGAACCAGTGGGGTTCAGAGTGTCAGGTGAAGCAATGATCTCATGTGAGGCAGTTGGATTCTTGCTGCAAATACTGGTTGTACAGACTCAGCAGAGAAGGAAGGGCTTTTCTCAGGAAAAAAAATCCTGGATCCTGGTCTGCTCATTATGGGTGTTGTCCCTGGTCACCAGGGACAGCTTCGGTCAGGCTGATGTTGGATCTCCAGACATTTTACCAAGGCATATTTAAAAATATACCCCTTAAGTTAATCCTCCCCCAAAGAAGCCTATAACATACAGGGTTCTTGGTTAATCTGTCATCATGACATTATAGAAGATTTATAAAACCCTCCTGAAGATTGCTATGGGATTACAGAAGCTGCTCAGGTGCTTTCTGGCCCACTGATCAACATTTCACACTAATGAGGAGACAGGGGAGGGAAAACCATCATCACCCCAGGTGTGTGTCTTCTCACACTTGCCGTTCTGGACCCCAGATGAAGAGGTCTGATTATAGGAATTATTCATTATTACCCAAATTTTCTATAGAGAGCACTTTTTGTCCTTTTGAGCAGGACTATAGCATGCGATTAAATATCCCTCTTGGGTTTTTATTATAATCAAGCCACATTTTTCCCAGATTGTAAGACATTTAGCTCTTGAAATGGAAGATAAACTAAAGAAAACTTTAATTTTTTCCCCATAAGTGTTTTCTACCCACAGAGCTGCAAGGATCTTTCTGCACCCCTCTGTTTTTATTTCACTGAATAAAGTATTTCAGCTTAGTTATGGATTGTTTCCTGAAAATTTCTCGTGACTTCTAACCATATTTCAGTTTAGAAGTAATTCCTTTTATTTTTTCTTCTTTTCCCAATATAAAAGTGTCAAGTTCTAGTGTTTTGGGCAAGATTGTGTTTTCTTTGTTATTTTTAACCTCACCTTCATAAGAACAGCTCACATGATGCCTTTATTCCAAGATTGGAGAGTTCAAACATTGATAAATGTTAAAGCTCTCTCTTGATTTCTCTATTTGTGGGTATTGGTGATCAAACCCAGGGTTGCTTTACCACTGAAGTATATGTCCAGTTCGTTTTCTTTATTTTGAGACAGGGTCCCACTAAGTTGCTGAGGCTGGCCTCAAACTTGTGATCCTCCTGCCTCAGCCTCTTGAGTCACTGGGATTCCAGGTGTGTGCCACCAGACCTGGCAAAACAATGTGTTTCTTGATAGAAACTGGCAATAGTCAGAAATGTAAAGGCAAAACTTAAAGAAGAAATAAAAATTGAAATGTGAGTTTTGAATTCCTTGTAAGTTAAATACATAGCATTACTAATAGTAAATATCCTAGTTTAAGTAAAACCTCATTTTAGAAAATCAGGACCAGCCAAATAGTATAAGTCACCATGCCTCCACTTAGAAGTCAAGTATCATTCTAAGATCTTCCTTTAAACATCTGCTAAACCACCTTTAGCTCTTTGCACAGCACAGGTGCACAGCAGTAGAAAGTACTAAAAGAGTTTCAGATTATCTTTCGCTTGAAAATGAATTTAGTCCCAAGAGCAAAATAGCCCCTTAAGCTAGAGGGGAGTGAAAGGAGGGGAGGGGACAGGGGGATATGAAGGATATTAGAATGAAACAGACATTAACACCTTATATACATGTATGACTGCATGACCAATGTGATACTACAATACGTACAAACAGAAAAATGAGAAATTATACCCCATTTAGGTATGTGATATCAAAGTGCATAAATGCATTCTATTGTCATATACAACTAATTAAAACAAATGAAATTATTTTTAAAAAAAGCCCTATTAGACACTCCTAAAACAATATACAGATCAGGTTACTTAATTTTATGCTTACAGATAAATGCAGCCAAATTAGAACAAATAACTTAAACAGTGGCCAGTACTAAGGCTACTTGTGTCTACACTAGATTGGAGAACAGAATATTTACTTACTTGTACATTTCTTAAAGTCATATCTGTTCCTATTAGTCCATGAAATATCCATTAATTAATATGCCTACTGTTTTCATTTTGTAATATTTTAGCTTAGCTACCCAATAAAGGAAAATGTAATAATAATAATAATAATCCAACAATTGAATTAGTCTATAGTGTTGATTTTCTAAACTGGGCATCAGTAAACTTGGTGTTGTATCTGCGAATGCCTTCTTGTGTTGAAAGTGCTCAGAAAAGTTCATACTTGGCCATGTGATGAGTTGAAAATATCTATTTTAGATGAGTTTCTCTCAGGTGTTTCCTCCAAAGTCACTGGGTAAACATGACTTCATTTTCCTTATTTTAAATGGCACCCCTAAAGCATGCTGAGGACTCAGACCACCTGACATACAGCTAGAAAGAAGCAACGCTGCTTGGTGTGAGTGACAGGTATAGATCCAAAATGGATTAATGTTAAAGCCAGCCCCTTTCACCTGCATTCTCTTTTGAGGATTGACAAAGCAGTGTGTGTGGCTTGTCCCTAGACCTCCTGACTCTTCTGCCACCTTTCAGTTGACACCACTTTCTGATCTGAGACAGTGTGTCATTTGGGGTCAGTAATTGTGCCATTCAGTGAAGTCTTGAAATGGATTTCCTCCGAGATGGAAGGAAGGGAAGGGAAAAGAAGAGAGGGAGAGGGATGGTGGGGAAGAAGAATGGGGAGAGACAGAGAATGCCTTTTACTGAATGTCATCTGTACCTTTTTAATTGGTATTTTTAGGACCATAGTGACTTTCTATATTACTAAGTGATCATATGTCCATATCTGTAAGGCCCAGGGATGGAAACTGAGCACAGTGCTTTTTGTTCCCAAGTTCTCTTTTGCCATTTTCCCCGGCCATGGTCTCCTCAGGGAGACTGTTCATTTTGGGAATAGTGCAGCTGTGGTCTTCCAGGAGGGGGAAGACCTCATTCCTCATGGAAATCTGTACCTGACCTGGGCCATTGACTCTCTCACGACTTACTCCTCCCTAGATAAAACTTTCTTCATGATTACATCACCCAAAATTTCCTTTGGAAACCCTTCCTCCATTCCTAGCCTCATGGTTGGTGTTGAATTGATCATCCTCAAATGTAGATGCAGAATGAGGCCCTGATGTGTTTCAGTGAGTCACAGTTTCCCCTCTGTTTGGTACAGTGTTTGGCCCAGTGTTGGCCAGGTGTTTTCAACATGGGAACCTCAGGGCTTTTTGTGGCCTTTCAGACTGTGGCCATTACTTCTGTTTATGAATGAAGAAGCAAAGAGTCCTGTGTGCTGTTGGAGCTTATGACCAAGGACACTAACAATAGCATAAAATAGATAAAGTAGAAAGCAGAAAGGGGAGATGGAAAGAAATTGGATTTTTTATATCTTACCTGTAGCTCATCCTACCCCTGGACATTTCAGTTATATGAGATAGTAGATTCCTTTTATTATTTAAGTCCATTTCCATTGGATTTTTCTTATTTGCCTCCTAAATGAACCCCAGAGATCCATAATGACTTGATTGAATTTCAAAATATTTTGTCATTAATTCTTATTTGGAAAGTGGAAAATAAAAAAAAGGACAACACTGGAACAAATTATCATGAACAATAAAAATTTGATACTGACACTCTAAACAGAAAAGTGAGACCACTGAAATCCTGTCTTGAGTCAGCCATATCTCTCCCTTTCTCTGACTGAGGAACAATAGTGTATTTGTTTTAATTTAAGGAGTGTCTGTGACTATAAGGTCCCAAGCCATACTAAATGGCTCATTCAAGCAAATTTCTTGGAACAAAGAAAACACCTCTGACATAATTTGGGGGTCCAAGCATAAAAATAATAGGGTGCTCCAGAAAGCTACAGAACCTCTATGTCAATAACCTGGTAGTTCTAACAGCATTTGAAGCTGGTAAGCAGGAGTAAACCTTTTTAATTTGTTACAGCTGGTGCTGAAGTCTCTTTACCCAGTTGATTTTTTCTTTTCCCCTTCTGAATAGGAAAGCAGAGTTAGCTCTGTCATATTGAGCCAGTCAGTAATGGGCTCTGCCAGGCATGGAAGAGATAAAAGCCACCACCTGCCTTGCCTCCGCTCCCCCTACCCCATTTCCTGGTCTCCAGTTGTCTGCACAGCTGCCGACAGCCAGTCATTGTTCCACTCCAGAGCTGTCTGAGAGCTCAGCCATCCCAGCCTCAGCAGCACAATTGCAGTTTGAATGCAGCTCCTGGGTGGGTTTCCTGTGCACCTTGGCCATGACCCCTTGGAGGGTTGTATGCCTGCAAGTCTGAGCAGAGTCTGAGCAGATGTGGCTTAAGTGTGTGCCATGTGTCAGAGCCTAAGAGAACAGCACTCAAGAGAGGGAAAAGCATTTGAGCAAAGACAAGAGGGAAAAGTATGTATAATAATATTTGGTGGGATGTATTCCTATCCTGTCAAGTATACATTTACTTTACTCTTGGAGCAGATCTCCCTTTCTTACTGGAAATATGTTGCCTGGGCCTGGCCAATGAGAGCAAGGCATTTTCTCTTGGCTACTGTGATTGGATCAGAGATAGGCACCTGATTTAGATGGACAAGACTCTTGTAGACTTTGCAGCCATGTAAGGAGCTAGTTTTTTTTTTTTTTTTTTTTTTTTCTTTCTTTCTTAATTTTATTGTTTTGGCTTTTATTATTTGTTTGGTACTGGGGATTGAATCCAAGGGCACTTCACCACTAACCTACATCACCAGATTTTTTATATTTGATTATTGAGACAGGGTCTTGCTAAGTTGTTAAAGTTGCTGAAGCTGACCTCAAACTTGCCATCTTCTTGCCTCAGCCTCCAGAGTCTCTGAAATTACAGACATGGGCTACATGGCTGACTTTCGTTTTATTTATTAATTTTTTAAATTTTGCACTACTGGTAATTGAATTCAGTGCCCTGCACATGCTAAGCAATCATTCTACCTCTGAGCTATACCCCAGCCCACTAGTAAATGAAGACTTCCTTTCTTTCTGGTCTGTGATAGAATTTATAAAGAGCAATTATTGAAAATAAAAACAAAATAACATTTTGTGGCCAATGTATCTTTGATTGTTGGTGTGGTCAATATTGTGAGGAGCAACTCAGATCCCCCTTAGGAATAAAGGACTTATTTCCCCAGGTGCTGGGAGTGAGGCTAGTAGGCAGTCCTCAGCTGTCAGACCTCTTTGAGGATTGCCGCTGTTAAAAAATAATCATTTTGCCCAAGGTCACTGAGTCTTTGTTAATTGACCCACATGCAGTAACTGATTGAAGTAGGGATTTAAAGGCCTGACCTTTTTGCCACTACTCAGGACAGCTCTGAAAGGTGAACCCACCCCTAAGCAAAGTGATGACAATAAATTGAAGCTTGACTTAAGTTCACGCAAATGATCACATTCCTCCTGACTCTAGTTCATGGTCCAAAGACCAGTGAAAATCATGGCCATGCCCCTCTCCTTTTAGTCCATATGAAATTCAGTTTGGCCATTCAACAAATTGACCGGTTGTTTTGGTTTTATGCAGACATATCTAAATGTCATAGTTCTCCTGTGAACATAGAACACCTTTAATGATGTTTGACATTAGAACTACCATCCAGTCTTTTTTTCCCTCCCTCCACAAGAAAGTTTATTGTAGTTTTACCTTTACAAGGGCATAACTTTTACCAAGTTTAAAATTAAAATGCTATCACAATGGCATTTCCCATCCCATTTCAAATATACAGCATGGTAAGAATTCTCAGGAAATTAAAATATTGCCTTTAAAAACTCTGCTTTTATAAGGATGAGAGGAAATTGCAGTGCACTAGCATTTGTCCAACTATTAAGATGTTTTATAGTCTATAAAATATTTGCTGTTTTCCCCATGTGAAATGTATTATCCACAATGATTAAAAACAAATATCGTGCACTATATATGTCGAGATGCTTTTAATAACTTGGAGGCAGGATAAGTGATCACCAGCACTCTTGAGTTAATAATGGGTTGAAAGGATGCCCTTAAAATCATGGCAGTGGCCTTGCACTAAGCCAGTGGTCTGCCTGCTCCTTACTTTACTGCTTTACTAAAATAATAATTGAACTCGATGCAGACAATCCTCCAATTATATAATTGTGTATATGTGTGCAACATGCATTCATGTATTCCATAATGCCTCTAAGGATCATTATTTATGAAAATCATTACAGTAAGAAGAAATCTAAGCTATCTCAGTCCATATACTCCATTCCAGATTTACAAACCCCAAACCTAATTATATCATGACTTAATTTCACATATTTCACAAAATAATGTTTATATACTTCATAAACTTCCTTGATGATGAAATACTACTATACATAAACCCAGTATTCTATGCTCTATTGTAATAATCTTATGCAGTTTCTGACCATCTTCTATTAATTTTTAAGTCACACTTCCTAGCTCCAGATGGTATGTTGAGGTGTTCCATGAATCCTTTTTAAAACAAATAAGCATGATTCAAAAACTTAGTACAATTTTAAACTGCAATGACTAGAAGTATAAATACTATGAAGTTTAGAAATATATGAATGTTTTAAGTATGCAAACATTAATTTTGTGTTTGAATTTTTAATGTCAATTTTTCATTTTAATTTGTTTTTGTTTTGTTCTGCATTTTGCTTATTCTGAGAAACTACAACCCAAAATTTAAATTACATGTTTATTATTCAAAAATCACAGAATTATGTAAATATAAAAGAAACATCTAATATTATGTAATTTTAAAGCTATATTTTCATAGGTTTGTACCTTTCATATTTCTAAAGTTGTTAATGCTTAAACCTATATTAAGACTTTTGAGTATCCCAGAAGTCTAGTTTTACATATATCTATATCTATCTATCTATCTATCTATCTATACATACACACACACATATGTATGTGTGCATATACATATATATATATATATATATATAGTCTTTCTTGATTTTCTTACTTTTACACTTTTTGTTGCTGTTGACATCATCATTTTGATAGAACCCACATCATGCAATGTTCCCAATTAAAAGCACATAAAATGTGATTTATTTGTCAGTGCATAGGTCATACACTCTAATTTGTGAAAGTCTCTATATTTAATAACAGATTAATTCCTTAACATTTGAAAGAAATTTGGGTGGGTTATGAATGCCAAAGGAGACCTAAAATAATTTAGTTCTAGGTATCTTCAGGCTTATAAACAAAAATTCAGGAACTGTCATTCATAAAACAAGTTAGCCCATTGTTGATCTATTTCCTGATACATTAGATCTGTATCAGATCTAATGATATGTTTCTTGTTGTAAGTATGTCAATAAGTAAAGCAAAATGCTTACAAGAAAATGTGCATTAGCAGCAAGATGATTATTTGAGCATATAGCTCTTCTTTTGGGTGCCCTTGAGTAGGTCTATGTTAGGCTGAAGGGAGCCAAGATTACAAACCAGACATAAAGAGCTTTAAGCACAAGGTTTAGAAAACAGAAGGTGTTTGGAATCATATTCCACTTGGCAGAAACAAACCCTGACTCAGCCTTTTCATTTTTTATTTTTCTGAAGTACATTGAATTCTCTGCCTTGTCCAAGGTATGGATCTTTCTGGAAAAACATCAGAAATGAAGTCTTCTTTAGGACCGCAAGAAATAAGGACTCTTATTTCTGGGGAACAAGGACATTTTGCTTCCTGGTGTTAATGAAAGTCTTCCTTTATTGAATATTTCCTGAGAATATATAGAGTATGATAGCAGTCATGGAAAAGAAATGATGAAAACAAAATCCATGTTAGTGAGTCTTGGGAATTATAACTCTCTTACTGGCCTGCACCTCGCTAACTGTTGTCATGAGAATGTACTTTATTTGCAAAAGAATGTTTCATGGAATAGTATTTTCTATTTTTTAGGTCTTTTCCCCCAAGCTATGTTGTGATTGTAAGAGAGATTAAAGGGGTTGACAAGCTTACCTGGTATTATAGTTTGGATGTGGCTTGCCCCCCAAAGGTTCATGTGCTGGAAGCTCTGTCCTCAGTGTAGCAATTTTGAGGTCAAGAAATGTTTAAGAGAGAGGCCTAGTTGGGTATGGTGCTGCATACCTCTGGTCTTAGCTCTTAGGAGGCTGAGGTGGGTGAATGGCTTGAGCCCAAGAATTCAAGGCCAGCCTAAACAGCATAGTGAGATCCTGTCTCAGAAGGAAAAAAAAAAAAAAGAAGGTGGGGCTAATTGCAAGATAATTAGGCCACTGGGAGTACTGCCCTTGGAAGGGATTAATGCTGGCCTCAAGGAGTTGGTTCCTACAAAAATGGGTTACTATCAAAAATAGTAAGACTGACTCCTGAATGTCTTTGACTTCCCTCTTTGCTGCATATGACGTCTTTTGCATGTGCTCCTGCCATTGTGATGCCATCTACCATGACTCCCCCACCAAAGGCCTAACCCATAGGACCTTCGATTTTGGACATTCAGCCTATCAAACTGTGAGTTAAATAAACCTCTTTGATAGCATTAGAAAGTGGATTAATACAACTGTTGATAGAATCCTGGAGTAGCATCAAGTGGATATAAGAAGAGTGGAGGGTGGCAGGGTGGAATTTCTCACATCTGAGTTGAGATTACCTTTCAAAATCCTTTCTTTTTTGCTGCAAGTGTCCTGTACTTAAGATTGCTAATTTTCCTTTCCTTCTCTGAATTCTTACAACCTACCCCTTGCTAGCTTTGCTCTCCTCTAAGTCAGGAGGCATAATGGGGAATATCATTCCATTTCTTGTCCTTTCTCCCTCTAAACCTATACACAAAGCACAAGCACATATACACACATGTGCAAACTCTTCTCATGGATGAGAGGATGGAAGGAAGGAAACATTTAATTTCAACTACACACAATTATGAGCTTGTATTGTGTATGATAAGGCTGTTATTCACTTAGTCATTGAAATATCACATTTTACAAAATAAATGCAAAAATAAAACAAAAAAATTGCTGAAATGAAGAGAGGATATGCAATTTTCAATCATTCAACAGCTGTCAGGCAGTAGACTTTTCTGACTTGAAAGCTCTTTTCCGCCATACCACTGATGACCAAGAAGGGAAGCAAAGAATTGGTAAAATAAATAGGGACTTTAATAGTTGCAAAAGTCTGGAAAAGTTCATTGGCACCACTTAAGGCCTCTGTTTGAAACTTGATTAACAGACAACTTTCCTTCCTTGCTTCTCAAGGGTAAACTTTCTCAAACCTTTTATTTCTTTATTTCCCCAGATCTTATGATATATTCCAGAACATAATGATATATTCAGACAAGAATATATTAAAAGGGAGGGGGTAGAAGGAGCGAGAGAACAACAACAACAACAACAAAAATAAAGGTCATTTGACTGTTCTAGAACAGGATCAACAAACATTTTCTAAAAAGGTCCATGGAATAAATATTTTAGGCTTTGTGGGCCAATAGGCACAATTTAGAATATTGTATATTGAGTAGGTACTTGTATGGCAAAAGAGAAATTAAATTTCCAAAACTTCTATTGATGAAATTCAAGCTATAATATTATAATATTTTAATACAGTATTTTAAAATATTAACTAAAATTAAGAGATTCCATTCTAATAAGAAGGATGGAAGCATTTTTGGACAAGTAATATTTTACTTAATGGTAGTTCAATGTACTTCTCCCTATCATTGAATTGGTAGAAAACATTCCTCAGTGAAAAACATTCTTAGCTCATAGGTCATTATAGAAACAAAAGGCAGGCTGGAGTTGAACTGTAGGCTGTAATTTGCCAATCTTTGCTCTAGAATCTTATATGGATATTAACATTTTGTGGAAATTCGCTACCATGCTCTCTCAGTTTCCCAAATCCTCACTTGAAAGGTCATCTTTGTTAATTATTTCCTGTGTCTTAAGTAAAAATGAAATCAAACAATTGCTAAGTGAAAAAAACAATCAGAAAAGGCTATCTACTGTACAGTTGCAATTATATGATATTCTAGGACAGGAAAAACTGTAGCGACAGTATGAAGACTGGGAGTTGCTGAGGGTTGGGAAGGGATGGATAGGTAGAACACAAGGAATTTTCTGGGCAAAGAACCACTCTGTATGTTGTTGTAATGTTAGATAGGGGACATTATGCATTTGGCGAAACTTGTAGAACTTTGGAATACAAAGAGTGAACCCTAATGTTAATGATGGACTTAAGTAAGCAATAATGTATCAATATTGGTTCAACAATTATAACAAATTTATGGCACCAATGAAAAATATTAATAATAGACTGAGGAGTGGGAGAGAGGGTTAGAACTCTGCACATTCTTCTCAGCTTACCTCTTAAGTGAAAACGAGTCTAAACAATAAAATATATTAATTTTAAAAAGTTATACATGCCCGTAAATCTGCTGCTGTACATGCAAACAAAGGAATTTATCAGGACTAACACTTGCATTATGAGATCTATCCTAAATTATTCCAGTGATGTTTTTGTGCTATTATTATTTATCTCTAAAGCATTATCTTGAATATAAAGAGCTTTAGCAATTTTGAGACCATTAAAAGTATATGTTGCTACATACAACATTGGTCTTATCTCTACGTTACACAAAGATGACAAATTATTTTAGCCAATCAACTCATAATTGCAGGGTTCCTATTAATGTAGGCAACTGCACATTAAATATCAATTCACAGTTTGAAGTATTTAGTCTCTAACAGCAGAAAAGTTCCATATCCAGGCTTTATTTTTCTCATTGTTCCCAGTGATACCTTTTTAATGTTCTTATTGGTGGTAAACTATCATCTAGCATTAAATTTGGACAGGCCTTATGTTATAGAAATTTACTTGAAAGAAACTATCTGAAGCACAAAAGTCTATGCAATTTAGGAATATGACTTAAGCATCTTGTATTCATGTGACCGCCACCACGTTCACATTTATTTTCTAAATCAGACATCCCTAGCAGAGTTACAGAGTGTTCCTGCAGACATTGGTGAGATTATCTAAGAAAGATAAGACAACTTGGTTCTCTCCAATGACAGGAACGCAGCAATTAATTGGTCACTTTTACCAGGAACATGGAGAATGTGTATTGATTGCAGGCATTCCCTGGCAGGCATCAGTACCTTCAGGGATATTATAATCTTGGGATCCAGTAGTTGATAGAGTGTTAAGAAGATACTCTAAAAAAAAAAAAAAAAAAAAAAAAAAAAAAATCCTGGGCTGGCATCCCAAAAGACCCTTTTGACTTCTGTAATTGGAAAGATGAGATCATTCAAAGACTTTTGTGTCCTAAATTGGCCATTACATCCCTTGTAAAGTAGAAGGAAATTATAATGTATCCTAACATCCATCTGGAACCACAAGTTAAGTTGTTTTATTTGATTACATACCTAATTTTAAAATAATCTATTGGTTTCAAGTGTTGGTAACAAATATATTGAACACCATAATTGAAAACATCAGTTAAAACATAAAGAGAAAAACAATTTTGATAAGTCTGATTGCATCCCAAACTCATATTTTTCTCTAAACAAGGAAATAATACAAAGTTAATTTGTTTATGATTTCACTCATTCTGTAGTTTCCATAAATTACAGATAACACCAAAGCACTTTTTTTCTTTTTTATAATATTTTAAAATTTATTTTTATTTTAAGTTTTTATACATGCTTGCAGAGTGCAATTCATTTCATATTAAATATAAAGAGCGCAATTTTTCAAGTCTCTGGTTTTACATAAAGTATTTTCACAATAATTGTGTCTTCATACATGTATTTAGGGTAATGATGTCTAACTCATTCTGCCATTATTGCTATCCCCTTGCCCCTTCCCCTCCCCTCACTCCCCTTTATTCTTTTTTTTTATTTTATTTTTATAATTTTTAATATGTACAACTCATAGTGCATATATTTAGTATCATTTTACATACAACTGTTTGTATACAAAGTATATTCGTACAATTCAGGTCTTCAATCTTGCATTAAGGAAAATGATATCTATCTCATTCAACAACCTTTTTTTTTCTTTTCTCCCCCTCCCTCCCCTCTTGCTCCCTCCCTTACCCTCCCATCCCTTGACCATTCAAGTGTTCCTCTAATCCTCCTATGTACCACCATCCAACAATACTTTGAAATAGCCTCCTTATATCAGAGAAAACATTTGGTACTTGGATTTTTGAGACTGACTAACTTCACTTAGCATTATGTCTTCCAACTTCATCCATTTACCTGCAAATGCCATTAATTTATTTTCTTTTATTGCTGAGTAAAATTCCATTGTGCGTATATACCACATTTTCTTAATCCACTCATTTACTGAGGGACATCTAGGTTGTTCCACAACCTAGCTATTGTGAATTGCGCAGCTACAAACATTGAGATAGCTGTGTTACTGTAATATGCTGTTTTAAAGTCCTTTGGGAATAGACCCAGAGTGGGATGGCTGGGTCATAGGATGGTTCCATTCCCAGTTTTCCAAGAAATCTCCATACTGCTTTCCATAACGGTTGCACCATTTTGCAGTCCCACCAGCAATGTATGAGTGTGCCTTTTTCCCCACATCCTCTCCAACACTTATTGTTGCTTGTGTTCTTGATAGCTGCCATTCTGACTGGAGTGAAGTGAAATCTTAGAGTAGTTTTGATTTGCATTTCTCTAATTGCCAGCAATGTTGAACATTTTTTCATGTATTTGTTGATTAATCATGTATCTTCTTCTGAGAGGTGTTTTCTCAATTCCTTAGCCCATTTATTGATTGGGTTATTTGTTTTTTTTAGTGTAAAGTTTTTTGAGTTCTTTATATATTCTTGAGATTAGTGCTCTATCTGATGTGCATGTATTAAATATTTGTTCCCAATTAGTTGGCTCTCTATTCACCTCACTGATTGTTTCTTTTGCTGAAAAGAAGCTTTTTAGTTTAAATCTATCCCATTCATTAATTCTTGGTAGTAATTCTTGCGCTACAGGATGCTTATTAAGGAACTTGGGGCCTAATCCAAAATGTTGGAAATTGGAGCTTACTTTTTCTTCTATTAGGTATATTGTCTTTGGTCTAATTCCTAGGTCCTTGATCCACTTTGAATTGATTTTTGTGCATGGTGAGAGATAAAGGTTTAATTTCATTTTGTTGCATATGGATTTCCAGTTTTCCCAGCACCATTTGTTGAAGAGGCTATCCTTTCTCCACTGTACATTTTTGGTGCCTTTGTCTAATATAAGATAGCTGAAATTATATGTATTAGTCTCTGTATCCTCAATTCTGTACCATTGGTCCACCAGTCTGTTTTGGTGCCAATACCATGCTGTTTTTGTTACTATTGCTCTATAGTATAATTTAAAGTCCGGTATGGTGATGCCCCCTGCTTCACTTTTCTTGCTCAGGATTGCTTTGGCTATTTTGGGTCTCTTATTTTTCCACATGAATATCATGACTGCTATTTCTGTTTCTTTGAAGAATGACATTGGGATTTTGAAGAATGACATTGGGATTTTTGGAATTGCATTAAATCTGTATAATGCTTTTGGTAGTATGGACATTTTGACAATATTAATTCTACCTATCCAAGAGCAAGGTAGGTCTTTCCATCTTCTGAGTTCATCTATAATTTCTTTCTTTAGTGTTCTATAATTTTCGTTATAGAGGTCTTTCACCTCTTTCGTTAGGTTGATTCCCAGGTATTTTATTTTTTTTGATGCTATTGTAAATGGGGTATTTTTCATCATTTCCCTTTCAGAGTCTTTGTCGCTGATGTACACAAATGCCTTTGACTTATGTGTATTGATTTTGTATCCTGCAACTTTGCCAAATTCGTTTACTAGTTGTAAAAGTTTTCTGGTAGAGTTTTTTGGGTCTTCTAGGTAGATTATCATGTCATCAGCAAATAGTGATAATTTGAGCTCTTCTTTTCCTATCTTGATCCCTTTAATTTCTTTCGTCTGTCTGATTACTCTGGCCAGAGTTTCCAGTACCATGTTAAATAGCAGTGGTGAAAGGGGGCATCCCTGTCTTGTTCTAGTTTTTAGAGGGAATGCTTTCAATTTTTCTCCATTTAAGATAATGTTAGCTCGGGGCCTTGCATAAATAGCTTTTATAATGTTAAGATATGTTCCTGATATTCCTAGTTTTTCCAGTGTTTTGAACATAAAGGGGTGTTGTATTTTGTCAAATGCTTTTTCTGCATCAATTGAGATGATCATATGATTTTTGTCTTTAAGTCTATTGATGTGATGTATTATGTTTATTGATTTCCGAATGTTGAACCAGCCTTGCATCCCTGGGATAAACCCCACTTGATCGTGGAAACCCCACTTGATCGTGGTGCACTATCTTTTTGATATGTTTTTGTATCCGAATTGCCAGGATTTTGTTGAGGATTTTTGCATCTATGTTCATTAAAGATATGGGCCTGAAGTTTTCTTTTTTGGATGTGTCTTTGCCTGGCTTTGGAATTAATGTGATATTGGCCTCATAGAAAGAGTCTGGAAGAGCTCCCTCTTTTTCTATTTCTTGAAATAGTTTGAAGAGCTTTGGTATTAGTTCTTCTTTGAAAGTCTTATAGAACTCGGCTGTAAATCCATCAGGTCCTGGACTTTTCCTTGTTGGTAACTTTTTGATGACATCTTCTATTTCTTCACTTGTAATTGATCTGTTTAAATTGTGTATAGCCTCCACATCTAGTTTAGGCAAATCATATGACTCTAGAAATCTGTCAATGCATTCAGTATTTTCTATTTTATTAGAGTACAAGTTTTCAAAGTAATTTCTAATTATATTCTGTATATCTGAGGTATTTGTTGTGATATTCCCTTTTTCATCACGAATGTTAGTAATTTGAGTTTTTTCTCTTCTTCTTTTCGTTAGCATCGCTAAGGGTCTGTCAATTTTGTTTATTTTTTCAAAGAACCAACTTTTAGTCTTGTCAATTCTTTGAATGATTTCCTTAGTCTCAATTTCATTAATTTCTGCTCTGATTTTAATTATTTCCTGTCTTCTACTGCTCTTGGTGTTGGTCTGTTCTTCTTTTTCTAATGCTTTGAGGTGTGATGTTAAGTCATTTATTTGTTGGTTTTTTTCCCTCTTAAGGAATGAACTCAGTGCAATGAATTTTCCTCTTACTACTGCCTTCATAGTATCCCAGAGATTTCTATATGATGTATCTGTGTTCTCATTTACCTCTAGGAATTTTTTTATCTCCTCTTTGATGTCTTCTTCAACCCCTTGTTCATTCAGTAGCATGTTGTTTAGCTTCCAGTTGATGGAGTAGTTTTTCTTATTCCTTGTTTTGTTGTTGATTTCCAATTTCATCCCTTTATGGTCCGATAGCATGCAGGGTAGTATCTCTATTTTTTTTATATTTGCTGAGAGTTGCCTTGTGACATAAAGTATGGTCTATTTTGGAGAAGGAGCCATGTGCTGCTGAGAAAAATGTGTATTCGTTTACTGAGGGATGAAATATTCTATATATGTCCGTTAGGTCTAAATTGTTAATTGTTTTGAGGAGGCTTAAAGTTTCTTTGTTTAGCTTTTGTTTGGATGATCTATCCATTGGTGAGAGAGGTGTGTTGAAGTCCCCTAGAATAACTGTGTTGTGGTCTATTTTACTCTTGAACTTAAGAAGTGTTTGTTTGATGAATGTGGGTGCTCCATTATTTGGGGCATATAGGTTTATGATTGTTATATCCTGTTGATGGATGGTTCACTTAAGTAATAAGAAATATCCATCTTTGTCCCTCTTGATTAGTTTTGGTTTGAAGTCTACCTTATTTGATATGAGACTGGAAACCCCTGCTTGCTTCCGCTGGCCATGTGAGTGATAAGACTTTCCCCAGCCTTTCACTTTCAGTCTGTTGATGTCTTTTTCTATGAGGTGTTTTTCTTGGAGACAGCAAATTGTTGGGTCGTTTCTTTTAATCCATTCTGATAATCTGTGTCTTTTGATTGGCGAGTTAGGCCATTAACATTCAGGGTTATTATTGAGATGTGATTTTTATTCCCATCCATTTTTATTTGAATTATGGTCTTTAGCTTGATTTGGTTTCTCTTCTGGTTGGTATTTCCTTTAGTTTAATATCTCCCTTTGTTGATTTTCGTTATCATCTTCCTCTTCTTCTTCATGAAAAATGTTGCCCAGGATGCTCAGAAGTGCTGGCTTTTGAGTTGTGAAATCTTTTAACTTTTGCTTGTCGTGGAAGGTTTTTATTTCATCTTCGAATCTAAAGCTCAATTTTGCTGAATATAAGATTCTTGGTTGACATCCCTTTTCTTTCAGAGCTTGAAATATGCTATTCCAGGATCTTCTTGCTTTTAAGGTCTAGGTTGAAAAATCTGAACATAGTCTGATTGGTTTCCCCCTATATGTAATCTGCTTCCTTTCTCTTGTGGCTTTTAGTATTCTCTCCTTGCTCAGTGTATTAGGCATTTTCATTATAATGTGTCTTGGTGTGGATCTGTTGAGATTTTGTTTGTTTGGTGTTCGGTATGCCTCTTGAACTTGGTTTTCCCATTCATTCCTCAAGTTTGGAAAATTTTCTGTAATTATTTCATTAAATAGATTACTCATTCCTTTGGCTTGAAACTCTGCCCCTTCCTCTATGCCAATGACTCTTAAGTTTGGTCTTTTTATGCTGTCCCATAATTCTTGGATGTTATGTTCTTGATTTCTAACAAGTTTTGCTGTATAGTCTAAATTCTTCTCTAGGATGTATATTTTGTCTTCATTGTTTGAGGTTCTTTCTTCCAAGTGGTCTATTCTGTTGGAGATGCTTTCAACTGAGCTTTTATTTTAGTTCATTGCTTCTTTCATTTCTGGAATTTCTGTTTGGATTCTCTTTAGAGCCTCTATTTCCCTATTGAAGTAATCTTTTACTTCCTGTATTTGTTTTTGGAGTTCTTTGTCAAAATGATCTTTTGCCTCCTGTACTTGCTCCCTCATCTCATTTTTTTAGTTCATTCTTAAGTTCCATAAACATTTGGCATATGTAATTTCTAAATTCCATCTCTGGCATTTGACCAACTGTGCTTGCCATGACATCTACTGATGAGTTATCTTGATTTGTTTGTCATTTTCTTCCCTTGTTTTTTCATGTTGCTTGTGTGTCTATTCTTCCTACACTGTGGGACCTTGACTATTTCGATTTTACCTTAAAGCCTTATATTGTTCCTGTAGTACAATGCTATCAGATCACCTTATATTTCCTTTACACTTTTAAAATCTAACAATTTCTATTCAGAAAATCCAAGTTTGATCACAATGTACAGATTTTGTTAACCCAGATATTATTTCCAATTTACTCTGTACACTTCTGATGGGGTTTTATAACTTCAAGTATTGGATACAGAAGTGTTATGTTTAGGAAGAAGGAAGTGTCTCGAATTGTTCTTTCTTGGAAAGTATGAAAAGAGATATCTATTGAAGTGGTTTAGTGGAAGTGGTTTAGTATCAGTAGACGAGGGAAGAAAGAGAATGGAGTTGACAATTAGGTGGAAAGACCAATTTATATATAAAGTAAGTTGGAAAAGAAAAAAAATGATAAAAGAGTAGGAATTGGTGTAAGAGAGAGGAGAGAGAGAATCAAGAAAATAGAGGGTAAACTTTATATAACACCGCTTTGCTACCCAGTTCAATTGCGCCGGTTCTAGAAATCCCAAGTTCTGCGTATAACTTGTATTTGCCTCTGTTTAGTATGCACTGGCAGGATATAAACATGAGAGATGAAGGAGAAAGAAAAGATGCACGAGTGAGAAGGAAGAAAAGTAGGAAAGAAAAAAGGAGCAGAAGCAAACAAACACACTGACAATCAATGCGGAAAGGAAAAAAAAAAAAGCAGAACAAATCAAAGCCAAAAAAAGAAAAAGAAAAATAAACAAACAAACAAACAACAAAAAAACCTCCCACAATCCAACAAAACAAGCAAACCAACAAAAAAGAAAAGAAAAAAAAAAAAGGCGAACCTCAAGTCTCAAACAAAACGGGCCCTGGGAAGCCCCCTCTTTTTTCCTTTCCAGTTCAAACCAATTGTTATTGGATCACATCTAGACAGTCTGCGATCCTGTTAGTGGAATCAAGGCTGCACCTTAGGCCAGTGGCTGAATGGCTCAGTGAAGGAGTGGCCCAGGGGGGTTTCTGTGTCAGCAGATGAATGGCACCGGGAAGGGGGACCCTCCAGAAGGCACCCCCTCCCCACGCCCACCCACAGTTGCAGCTTCTTGTGGCCACTGCGCTGGCCTCAGACATGCCCTCCCCTGCTGGCCACCCGAGCCTCACCCAAGTGTGCATTGTTTTCAGAGAGCTGGAGGGTCCCTGGATGGCTGCAGCCGTCACTCTCCGTCTCCTCCCCTTTGTCTGGGTCAGCCACTGCACCTTTCAAAGATGGCGGTGCTCTCCTTCCAGTCAACAGCAGCTCCGCAGACTCCCGTGTCCTCACTGATCGATTTCAAAGCCGTTGGGTGGATGTCTCCCTGCAGAGGTGGCACCGGGAAGCCGCAACTGTAACTGCTGCTCGGACAGCGCTGCTTCGGACTGTGGACCGCTCCGACTCTGCCCCTGCTTGCTGTTCGCAGGTCTCTGCGCCGCTCTCTTTTAGGCCCTGCTGCTGAGGGTCGCGTCCGGCCGAGTGTGGATTCGAACTGGTGTTGTCAACCCGCGGTCTCCCGTGGTCCCCCAGCACCAATTCCGCCGGCTGTTATCGCTGGATTTTATCACCGGTTTCACGCTTGTGTGCCCTGACTGTGGCTGGGGTTGCAGTCACAGTGCGGTCTCCCCACACTGACTTTGTTTCGCACGGCCTGTGCACCACCCAGGCGGTTTTGCAGAAGCCTCGCGGCTCCAGCCACTGCAGACAGCTTGTCTCTTTCTCTCCCTGGTAGTGGTAATCAAACCATCCAGGAGATCGGTATTTTCAGCCTATATATATATGATGAAAGGCAATTTATCTGCTTTGTTGGATTCTTTCCACGGAGCTGCCCTGAAGTGCGGTGTCCTCTAATCCGCCATCTTGGATCTCCTATCTCACTCCCCTTTATTCTATTTAAATTTCCTTCATTCCTCTCATCCCCCCCTCCCTTGCCATTATAAGTCAGTATCTTCATAACAAAGAAATCATTAGACCTTTGGTTTTTTGGGATTGGCTAACTTCACTTAGCATTATTTTTCTAATACCATTTTTTTGACACGTGAATTGATGCAGAACGTTGAACCAGTTTTAACAGATTTGGTGCTATTATTTCCACTGATTAAGAGATTGCTTTTCCCTCAAGGAATAGGAGCCCCTCTTTAAGATATTAACCTCCTCATAAACAGAATTTGTAGGGAGTTCTTATTTTCCCCCAACAAGGACAACATGAAGGTTTAAATTACTGCTTTTCTTCAAAAGAAGATTTCTCACCATTAGCCAAACAAAAAACACTCAGAGTATGATATCCTGAACTTTCAATTGTGGCAATTCCTCAATTCTGAGCTTTTTTGTTAAAAGTCCCAAGACTTTCAAGAAAAATATGACTACATGAAGTGAAGAATATTTTTTCACAGTAGGATTATCATTTTCACATTGAAAATTTCTTTATATTATTCTCCCTTAGAGGATTTAAGTATAAATTTTTTGTATAAATAATTACAATTTTTTGTTCAATACCAGTTAATTTCTTTTTTCCTATGGGAGAAAGAGATATGTGTGTGTGACTGTGTGTGCATGCATGTGTGTTGGTGTGTGTATAAACTCTGAAAGGTAAGTATTACTTTTAACAGAGAAGAAAACTGAGATGCAGAGAGGTTTAAAATGTAATATGTAAATGTATATGTACATGCTAATGTACATGCTAATGTTTGGATATGTATGTACATGTAGTGTATGATTTGCATTAGAAAAAGGATAGATGTCATTTGCATCAAAATGGTAAAAATTATTTTTTCTGGATAGTCGATGTTTCAGGAGGAAAGTTCATTTAAATTTGTTAAAATATTTATTTGTATATCCTGTGTTTTTGGAGCTATGCTAAAAGAATAACTTGTATAAGCCTTTTTGTCAGTGGGAATAAATTAAGGTGTTGACAAGGCTGCTTTTCTTTATCACATCTTTGGTTAAATTAGAAAAATGTAACTTGATCTTATGGTAGCATGGTTTGGCAAGTAAAAATAACCTCTGTACAGATTCAAAAAAGTAACAGGTATCCATTCCTTGGAGCTGGGGTTTGGTGGCACGGTATAAAACACAGTCATGCACACAGTCTGGCCAGAAAAAGGTGGACTTCATACAGTCCCGTTTTGTACTTAGGCCAGGTAATTTTGGGGCAGTGCACATACTGTAGAATCTTACACGGAGGCCCATGGGTAACAGTCATGTGAGCGCATGTTTATATATACATGTGTTGATATGAGTATGGTTGGTTCAATATTAAAGGCAGAAAGAATGGACAGTTTCAAGTCTTCTAAGCCCAGCTCTCATTAGGACCAAACATGTAATATGAATGAATAACTGAAACACCTTTTGTGCACCTCCTTTTTTTTTTTTTCTTGTGGTGGTGGTGTTGGGGATTGAACCCAGGGATTCACACATGCTAGGCAAGAACTCTACCACTGAGCTCAACTCCAAACAACCCTCTTGTGCATCTCTTTAAATCTTCTCCCTCCTCCCCCCAGTCTTACTCTTGTTGCTGATGTAGATAGAGTCTAGTGTGCGTGGCCTTTGACAAGCTCTGCATAAGTACAACCTGACACTCGGATCACACATCTTATTTCCTTCTCCAAGGGCTTCTCTAACCCATAATTGGAACACCTGGAAATCACTCAGTAGTCATACATGCATAACGAAGTTTAGATCAGTTGAATGATGTAGAATTAATGCCTGTGGGGTCACCTTCGACCAGAAGGTTCAGGATTTGTTAGGTTAATGTTTCCCTTTTCCATTCCTTGAGTGGATGGTTCTAAGACAAATGTCAGAAGTTTCCTTCAAGAGACCTGAGAGACTGAGCTCCACTCACCTACGGGCCAATTATAGACTCACCATTGAATTGGCTTTCCCTTCTCTCTGTTTTCATCATCCGTCATTTCCTGGTGAGCCTTAGACATTCTTTGACACTAACTTTTCTTTTAGAGCAGTACAGGATAAGCCTAGTTGCCTAGACCAGGCTTGTGGTCAGTAACTCTGCCAGGTTGCTGTCGTTCATACCTAGTGTTGCCAAATTGGTGATTTTTTCAGACAAACCACTTAAATCCAGAATTTTTGTGCTGTCTGATTTTTAAATATTGTTGATTTTTAAAAGCACTTTCCTGGACAAATTAAACACAACTGCAAACCAGATTGTGCCTGTGGGTACTAATTTGTGACTTCTGGGCTATTTGAATGGAAGAAGAGAAAAGAAGCAAAAACCAAAAACCTCATATCTGAAATGTATTCTGTTTCCTGAAATTAAGGATTGAATTCTTCTCATCAAGTTATCTGAACTATGCACATTGCTAAGGTAGAGTTCAAGGCAATTTTTTTCAGCACAGTCCTTTGTTGAATGAGTCAGTGTTATCAATGAGTTGTCTATGGTGGTATCTACCTCTTTGGCTTAGAACAAGTGACTCTGGTTGTCATATCAAGGGCCTTGGACAGACCTTGAAACCTGGGCCCCATCACCCCCGTTCATAAGGATAAGATGGCTACTTAATATTGTAAGTAAGGGCAGGAAAAAATGTAGAGCAAACTCTTGTTGACCTACTCCCTCACCAGGCCAGCCTCACAACTAACCAATAGATCTACTATCATTTCTGATAAGTCTTATAACCTGAAAGTGCTGAATTTTCCACTCTAATTATCTGTAAGCAGGATTTTTACACTCTGGGCATTTAGGATGGGATAATTCTTTGGTCTGGGTGGGTGAGGGGCTATGGGACTGTCCTGTACATTGTAGGATTTATAGCTGCATCTCTGGCCTCTACCCACTAGATGACATTTGTACCTCCCAAGCAAAACTGTATACAGATTTTGCTAGGTGACTCCCACCTGGATGGGGGCAAAATCCACCCACGGCCCAACCCAGTAAGAGGCACTGCATATAGAATAATGCATTAATAAGAAATGGAAAAATAAAGCCTAAAGTTAGATTTTGTGTTCCAACTATCTGTTGTGGTATTTTTGCTTGGCTCTGTTTGTTATAAAAAGATGCTAAATATATCCACTATGAGTGGTACATATTAAAAATTATAAAAATAAAATTAAAAAAAAAAAGGAACTAAATCTCACGTGGAGAGCATGCAACTAAAATACTAACTGACAAAGGATTTTTAACTCCAAAGTTTAATTGGGTGAACCAGTATTTTCCAATTAGTCTTCCAAGGGGGGAATTAATTGATTCTCTGAAAACACAAGCTTCTTTGGTCTCTTTCCTCTGAATATATATTATTAGCATATTAAAGGCTCTTGAATATCCAGTGGTAAATAAACCCATTTACCATTGTTTAAGGTTAAACAAAGTTCTTTAAGGAGACAAGATTCTTTTCTAATACCCATCTGAACCCTGTTGCTTTTCACCAGTTTGGTGAAAGTCCATGAATGGCATAAATACCATTCCCACAAACCCTTAAGGATTTCTAGCTATTCTCTTATCACAGATTCCCACACCAATTTAAAATATTTACACTAGCATTATGTTGCTGAATAAAGCCACATTTAATTGAGATCCAAATATAATTTTTCTGGAAAATTATTTTGTGTGTCTGTAAATGATATAATTGCTTACTGCCTCCACCTATTCAATAGCCATGATTAGACTTAGGGACATACTGAACTCATCTGACTCTCTTAATCTATGGCTCATTTGCTTCCATTCAGATGTGTTTCTAAATATTATTTATTTATTTACCATTATTTAAAAATAGACCCAGGGAACTCTGCCAGTTGCCACAGGAGCTTTGTATATATTAATAAAAGAAAATAATCTAGCACAGTTGCCTGGGTCTTCACCAATAAGCAGAAGAAGCCAATATGAGTCCGGGGCCAACCTCATCAGCTTGCAAGGTTTGGAGACAGCCTAGTCTTACAGAGAGGCTGGTATCTAACTGGAAAGAGAGCTCAGAGTGCAGCCTGGAAAGCCAGTGAGAATGTTCTCATACAAACTCATCTTTACATGATAACAAAATTTAATTAAAACTCATTGGTATTTTCTCTATTTATTTCCTAGGCAGAAAGCTCAAATACCAGACTGTCTGGTTCAGAATTGAACACCTGGCAACCCTAATGATTTGGTTTACACAGTGATTTATATTGTTTGGCAGATTCAGAAATGTGGAGAAGGTGGGGGTAAGAGAAGAGTCCAAAAAGAGTCAGGAAAAAAAAGATCTTTTCCTTCATTTTTATATTTTTAATTAAAAATGTTTTTTGGGAAGTAGAAATATTTTCACCTGTTATTTCATCTTCTTGAAAAACCTGTCTCTTTCTTACTGTATTTTTAATTCTTGCCTAAGTAATAATTTCTATGACTTCAACTTTGTCCTTAAAATAGACCACCCTGATCTCTTTAGGATTGATTTTGGTGTTTCTGACTTAGGGTCTGTCCAAACTTTGAAAAATAGCCACTGTGGTTTGCTCACTGGGGCAGTAGGAGAGTGGACTTTGGTGGCGAATGGCTATGAATCACAGCTCTGCCACTTCTCAGTTTTGTGGACAAGACCCTCAACTTCTTGCCTTCATTTACTCAGACATAAAATAGGAGCGATAATATCTATTTAAAAAAATTTATTATGAGAGTAAATGGGCCCACCCCTAATGTTTGTGGGTACCAGGACAAGAGTACCAGTACCATACTTGCCTATGCCAAATTATAAATTACCCTAACAGACACTATTCTGTCTTCCTATCTCAATAGACAGGCCATTAAAATCTATAGGTCTGAGTTTAAATTTAGAATTTTCTGCCTCCTTAGAGTCATGTTGGAATATGGTGACCAGGGGATTAAAGGAGTTTACCTCTAGGCCCACCCTGCCTCTCTTCCCAAGTCCAGCTTTTTTTCACAGTGCAAAGTCTTCCCAGAACCATGCATAAACAGCCTAGTACAGATACTCAAGATATATCCACAG
The DNA here is from genome assembly GCA_025594165.1 of Tamias sibiricus. Taxonomy (NCBI): domain Eukaryota; kingdom Metazoa; phylum Chordata; class Mammalia; order Rodentia; family Sciuridae; genus Tamias; species Tamias sibiricus. Next base: position 192,087,805 of record CM046659.1, read on the forward strand.
CTCCAGTATAGGGCCGACTAAGGCTGCTCATCAGGCTTGGAGGTGCATACACCTAAAGAAGAGTGCCTTTGAAGAAAGATGCCTAGGAAGGCCCTGGCACAGCTTCAAGACCATTTTGACAAAATATTTGGGGAGAACCTGAGAAGCCAGAGTGTGGTTGTAGGAATGGACATAGATAGGCAAGTCCCCTTGATCCAAGGTTTGCCTCACCATAGAAGGAAAAATATAAAAGCCAGGCCAGAGTCCAGTCTTTTAAAACACCTAACTCAGGGTAGAGACCCTCTTGCCGGGAGTGAAGAGCAATATTGGGATTAAACAACAAAATTTATGATTTAACAAAGTTCAAGAAAAATATCTAAAACAAGGTCTGACATACTATAGCCACTTGATAAATATTTCATTTATTGTTAAACTTCTACCAGATGTCATCACTAAGCACTGAGGACGTATAGAATGAATAGAAAGTGATCATTATATCAGGATGATCACTGATTGGTAAGAACTGGAACCAGCAATGTGGGCTAATTGTTGTACAGGGATATGCCAGTGTCAGGTGGCGTATAAAGGAAGCCCTCACCTCCTTAGAGAAGTCCAGGGAAGGTCTGGTAGAGGAAGCCATGACTGAAGTGAGATGTGAAAGATGGGTAAGAGTTCAGCTCTCAGCTAACTGGCAAATGTGGACTGTCCAGTCTAAGGCAACAATGTATCAGCTACATGGAGGTTATAAAGAACATGGCACTGAGAGGAACAAAAACAGATTTTGTGCAGGAGCAGGATACACAGGAGGATGGCAAGTACTCCGGATGGGGAAAAGGGCAAGAATGAGATCCTAAGTATCCAAATTCATTTGCTTGGGGGGGTTCAGAAATGACACAGTAATCTTTCACATAATTCAGTTCATATATAAACTGTAATGAAGGAAGGGGAGGTAACTGAGGAAAAAAAGACTAGGACTTCAGTGGGTCATATTGGTCCAACAGGGCAGGTGTACAAATTCGCACAAGGCAGTAGGGGAGAGGAGGAAAAATTCCACAGGTCCAGGGAGACTTGAGTGCCTGAATTCCAGAAGGCTTGTTTCTAGAAGGCCTCCAATCTAACTCCCACACCTCAGCCCCATAAGTCTTTATTTAGCCATCCCCTAAGCCCCCTATATACCCATCCCTACGACTTAGATGAAGCATCCCCCTGCCCCCTCTAGGAATCCCTTCGTAAACTCTTGCTCTAGTTCAGAAGATTCTCTTCAAATTTCCCATCTCTTACCATCCTTTCCTGGAAAGAGCTTTCAGCTGCCATTCTTTCTCATTCACTTCCTATGCTAGTCAATATATCCCTGTGTCCAAAGTACCTAACTAGAACACCTTAGAAGACCAAAAGTTTATTTTCAGAGTCCTTGATTGACTTAATCCATTGCTCTGGGCCCCAGTTGAGGCAGAACATCAAGGCAGGAGGGTGTTGAAGAACAGCACTGTTTACCTCATGGCAGCTGGGGAGCAAAGAGAGAAAAGGAAAGGGGCTACAGGAAATATTCACCCTTTAAGAGTACTCCTCCAGGGTTGGAGTTGTAGCTCAATGTTGGAGTATTTGTCTAGCATGTGTGAGGCACTAGGTTTGATCCTCAGCACCACATAAAAATAAATAAATACAGGTTTTGGTATTGTGTCCATCTACAAATATATATATATATATATATGTGTATATATATATATATATATGTATATATATATATATGTATATATATATATATGTACACACATATATATACACACACACACACATATATGAATGTACAAATATATATAGTACTTCTCCATGACCCACCTCTTCTAGCCCTCTCCAACCTTTCCACAGTTACCACCTAGTCTATCTAAACTAGGATGGACTGATTAGGTGATAGCTCTCACAATCTAATAATTTCACCTTTGAACATTCCTGCATTAAAAGAGGAGCTTTGGGGGAACACATCATATTCAAACCATAATACTTCTCTTCATCTGAGCCAATGTCTCATGATATGTAAAAGAGGACTATAAAAAAAAAAGTAATTTGGAAGCACCCACTGTCCTGCCAGATGTACCTCTTGCTTTTTACCTGGCATATGCCTTTTCCATTTTACCTACTGTGTCCCAGTTTTTTTTTTTTCTTTTCCTCTTCCTATACTTGCAGTAGCCTAGGAAATGCATTCTAGTTTGTAAACTGAAATGAGGTGGTCTTCATGTGTAATGGGAATGACAGTGGTTTATGCTTCTGATACAGTAACTTAAGATAAGTTAGCACATCTACTATAACTCTTTAAATTGTGAGATCTGCAGCTTTGGAATTGTCGTTCATCATTTTTGTCTACTAAGACACTAATGGAAATTAAAATAAACAAACCTGTCCACATTAAGAAGAGAAAAAGATCCTCTACGGTGACAAGTTTCACACAAATTGCTATACGAATAAAATATCCCCCATGTTTTTAAACAGGTCATCCATTAAGGGCTCAGCAGATACAAGGGAGTATTGCAGTTAAAAGGTGGATAGGGTGTTGTTTAACCAATGTTTCATTAACAAATGAGAGTTCAAACGGCAAACGATAGTCTTAACAACACCATTTTATATTTGTGAAGATTAAACGAGACTTGTGTTTCCCCTGTTTGGAGGTTTGCAAACTAAATCTGGCACAAAACGTACAGGAAGATAAACTAGAGAGGAATGTAGCCTGTCACAGTGATTGATGGGGCTGGTGTTCACCCAACAGTGTTTGAAAATGTAGATATCCTTAAATAAATGATGCCACATAAGCCATGCCAGCCTAGGGACCTAAGAGGACCTTATTAAATTTTGCAAAAAAAAACATAAAGCAAATAATATAAACCAAATTTGGTGGTTGCAATTCTGAGCCCTCACAATACATGTGCTCTATAAGAATGTGTGGTATTATTTTTAGTAATAAGGTTTCCAAGGTGTTTAAGGTGAGGCAAATCACTCTCCATGCATTGTTCCTGGAGGTGAATGTGAAGACTGCAAAATCAGCAGTATAACTTGCTGGAACACTTTAGGAATTTTCCCCTGCAACTTTCCTTTCTCCCCACTCCATACAGTTTGTAGAGCACTTGGAAGAGAGATCTAACCTATAGTTGACAAAATGGGGGGCAGGGATGTTCAATCTAAAATACAAAGTTTAGAAGTGATTTATTAACAAGACTATGAATATAAATTGTGAAATGCCTTTTCTGTGAAAATCAGGAAATTGTAACATTTGATTTGTTTGCCTATGTATATTGTAAGCTTTTTTAAAAAAAAAATGGATACATCACTGCATAATTAATTAAAATAGGAGTATATTCTACATGGTATTTTATATTTCACATTTTTTCACATAATTAAAATTAGTGACATATTTTGATGCCAAGAAAATAATTTTTATATTTTTAGTAGTTGTAAAGAATGCTCTGCTGTGAATGTACTTGAATTCATTGTAGGAAATTTAACCTGGTTCTCTCATTTATGTAAACAGCACTACTGAGAACATCGTGATGGCCAGATCTTCTTGTATATCTTTAATTGCTTAATTAGGGCAATATATTGAGGTAGAATTTCTGGATTAATGTGTTAGTAAAATTTTATGTCTTTGATATGCATTCAGACTCACATTGAGCAGAATCCCAAAAGCCCACTTGCTTACTCTTGCTACCACCAAATATTATCATTTTAAAAATGGCACTGATTTGTTAGACAAAAATTGACATCACATTATTATTTGAATTTGAGTTTCTTTGACAATTTGTGAAGTTGAATACCTTACCAAGACTTTTTCAACATTTATTTCCTTGAAAACGTGCCCATTCTAACTAGTATTTATATTTACTGACTTATAAACCTTTGTTCAAATTATCAGTTCACTCTATGTTTCAATTTTGTTAATTTTGCTTATGTTTTCTTTGAAGTATAAAAATGGCATTTTTTGCTGTAACAAATTTTTATGGTTCTTATCCATCTATAGGTCTAAGGTTTGTAAGCTATTTCCTGACCCCATTTCCATTTAGTATGATTATAATTTTTCACATTTGTTATCTTTGGTCCCTCTAATGTTTTGGTGCACTATATGATGGAGGAAATTTTATTTTTTCTTCAAATTTATTAGCTAATTTTATCAACATCATTTATAGATTTTGGTTATACATAAACACACATGCAGACCCAGAAGTTCTAACTCTTATTCTCATTCTGATTGATTGATTATTCTGTTATTCCTGCAATTTGTCAGCTGATTTAATTATCTGATTTTTCCAAAGAAGCTTAAAGTTTCTGTTATGTCTTCTTGAGCTCTCAATACAAACAAACAAGCAAAAACAATAACAAAAAAACCAGTAGTAATTGTTATTGGAGTTGAATTGAATTTATAAAAGGAATAAAATTTATTTCATTTTAATGTTGACTCCTCTCACACAGTATATGACTTTATTTTGCTGTTCAAATCTTTATTTAGTGTGTGTGTATGTGTGTGTGTGTGTGTGTGTGTGTGTATCCTCCTTTAGAGTTTTTAATCATCCTTATGTATTTTGTACATTAAAAAAAAATAAGTTTAATATTCAATATTTATTGTATTTTATCTCACTGTATAATCATCAGATTTTATGCCAACTATTTATTGCACAAAAGTGGGGTGTGATCATTATGTGAAGGTTTTTTTTTTAACTATTCCAATATTACATTAAAAATAATTTATTACTGAACTGTCTTTGGTGCAAGATTAGGATATACAGAATACTTGTGAATATATGTTGATGCAGTGGCAATGATTATGCAATGAAATACAGCATTGTGAATGGAATCATTTTCTCATGATGTAGGAAAGTTATTCATTTTAAAAAATACAATAGGTGCAACCTGGCAAACGTGGGCATGCATCAAGTATCCTTCTTTCTTTATTTTCTTTAAATCAAATTTGATCTTATCTTTTAAGATAAGATCCACCACTTACCCTCCCCTCCCCTCTGTATTGTCAGAAAAAGCAAGCCATGCATGACAATCTTTATGGAACTTCCTCTTTTTAATCAGGCCCCTTTATACTTCATGGCTTCTTTGGGGTTTCTAAATTTTTTGCATGATAACCTCATCCATAAATTGCAGTAGTGATTTGTTATCTCAAACAACTCACAAAGGTCAGTGTTTAACTGCACAAAAAATCAAAATAATCTTTTTGTACCCAAAGTTACATAGTTGGAGAAAACTCTTTTACTGATAGGTGATTCAGAAATTCATTTGGCACTAACTATACAGAAGTTTGTGCATTGAAAAGCCAAAGCTTCTCTTCTTTTTTATAAAGGTTAATTATAAAGATAATTAATATTCATATAATCTTTTATAATTATAACAAATCTTTTAATTAATCTTTTTATAAAATATTTTTAACAAAAATAAGATTTTTACTTAAAAACCTTATAATTAGTCTTTTCATAGGACTAATTATAAAGATTAAAGTTTCCCAGTTGCTTAGGTATGGATTGTTCTCTGAAGCTTTATAATCTTCCACTGCATTACAAATACTAGAAGAATACTCTTTATGTTTTTTAATCCAAGTCAATTGCCACTTTGGAATAGTAACTTGCTCAGTCCTCTAAGATGGATATGAGGAAATTGATGATTGCAATAGATGTAGTGAAAAATCCTCAAAAGCCAGATTTACCTCACATTCCTTCTTCAGATATTGCTGGGAAAGAAATATAGCTGGCAAATTAATACAGAATATTTTGCAGTATTTACAACCTCACCTGAACCTTTGTGATGCAACTCTGGAAGATCTGCTAAGATAGTCCTATGTAATTTTTTTTCAAATGTATTGGCATTTTCCATCAGTGTATTGGATATAGAGCTTAAAAAAAGAGAAAACAGTAAGAGAATGATATCCCATTCTTTGGTCACGTCCTTCTGTCTTTATTCCTTTATTTTTTACTATTAATCTTTTTTTTTTTTTTTCCCCCAGGGAAGACTTGATGATAATTTTGTTGTTTTTTCTTTGTTTTTGAGAGCTGAGGTATTTATTAAGCCTTTTTTCCCCACTTTTTAAATTTTATTTTTAAATTTGTTCTAATTAGTTATACATGAGAGTAGCATTGACACATTGTATATGAATAGAGTACAACTTCTCCTTCCTCTGGCTGAGCATGGTGTAGAGTCACTAATAGTGTAATCATACAGGTACCTAGGATAATGATGTCTGTCTCATTCCACAATCCTTCCCACCTCCATCCCCCTTCCCCATGCCTCACTCCAAAATTTCTTCATTCTTCCCTACCTACCCACTCCCATTATGGATTACCATCCATTTATCAGCCAGACTTGATGATAATTTGGATGTAAAGTTTGGTCTTGCTTTGTATTAAATATATGATCATTGATGAGTTAGTTTTCCCATCCAGGATTATCAAAAGTAGTAAATGAGATAATCTATTTAAGTGCTTGAGAATGCTATCTAGCTAGTGACATATTATTTACACATAAGACATGATCTTGTGTTTTCTCCCCTATTATTTACTACTTCTTTGGTATGACTGAAGGCAATAATATTAATTTTTCAAACCACATTTATATCTCTGCATAATTTCACTTACAAACTAGGTTATATGTATGACTAACTTGTATTTCCAACCATTTCAGGGGGAAAAAAAATGTAGCAAAATCTTATTTATAAAAAAGAAATGAGGTCTTCTGGTTGTAAATGAGGTTAGCTTCTAATTTATTAATCAAGAGTTTCTTTCCAAAACTTCTTTGAGGTTAGCAGTGTATTTATTTTGTGTTGTATTTCTGGCCCCTTTTATAGGTTCTCTAAGGAAATTATAGACTATAGGATAAACTGATCAATGAGTGCTCAATGAGTATGAATGGCCAGAGGCTACCAGTCCATACCAGTGATTGTTATGGCTGAAGCAGCTTCAGAACACACCCTCCACTTGTACTGTAGGGGTATATGTTCAATGTTGTTGAATCAGCACAACTCATAAGGACAAGCTCAGATCTGAACCAACCTGCAGGCCATATGACAGTCCATAGTTGGCTGATGGAAGACATTTTTGGTGTTGCTTGTGTTGGAGATGGGAAAAGATAAACTGATGCTATCATTTGAGTGAATCAGGTGAAAAAAGTGGAGGAACATGATGATATAAAATAGAGGTCCATTTACTACCACTTGTATGGGATTCAATCACACAAATATGTAGACAAAGAAAAACAAGTATTAATTAATTGAATAGGTCAACTAATCATTGAGCACCATGTGAAGGCAAGCCACTGCAGGGCCAAAATGTAATAATTTTTCCTTACCCATCACAAGGGCTATGGCTGAAATCCCATGTAATAGATTGACATTAAAGAAAACAAAATCATTTAAGTTTTATGTAAACAAGAAACTTCAAAATGATCCAAAAGCCCAAGAAAAACTGTGTTTTAGTGCTTAGGACCAATAAGAATGGACAGTCATAAAGAGCAGTAATTAGACAAAAAGGGGCAATCTCAGTGTAATAAACTAGAGTGGAGGGGGAATGACAAGTCTTGTTTGTTCAGATGATTCTTAGCTTCTCTGTCATTCCTTCCCCCTGTGTATGTGGTGGACACATGTCACAAAAGAGTCTTGTGACCTACTTTCAAGAAGGTAGGTCAAAGAGTGACCTTTTTGGGATTTTATGGCTTGCTTTCCGGGAGAGGAATTCTGTGACAGGCCTTGGAGGATCTGAAGGAGTGAGGGTGGGAAAGGGTTAGAGAGAGACTTTACTCCTGAGGCCCTTCCAGTTTTCTTTACTTCAAAATACAGTTGCATCTCAGTATCTGTAGAGGATTAGTTCCAGGACAATCCCTCTGTCCCCACAAGCTACTAAACTCTGTGTATACTCAAGTTCCTTGTATAAAATGACATAGCATTCACACAAACCTACAGACATCTGTCCATATACCTTAAATCATTTCTAGATTATTTGTGATACTTAATACAATGCAGATGCTAAATTAATAGTTGTTATACTCTATTATTTAGGAAATAATGACAAGGAGGAAAAAAAAGGTTGTGCATGTTCCCTATAGACACAATTTTTTCCCCAATAGTTGCCATCTGAGGTTAGTTGAATTCATAAATGCAGAATCTTTAGATAGAAAGGGCCCAACTGTATTCAGCACACCAAGGTGCCATATTTAACAGTATCATTTTCTGAGCTCTGACACCACTTAACAAACCAAAATCCAGACTACAGGAAATGTAGAAGAGAAGAGTTGAGAAGAAGGATATGAGAGAGAACTAAACAGAAAGCAACCAGATGGCTTGTTAAGCATAAAATTAGTGAAGCCCTGAATGAGAAATTACCTGGTGGAAGCAGTTATGTCTAGCATCTTACATCAGCATTTACTTCTATTGTCCCCCTTTTTTTTTTCTTTTTTTTTTTTTTTTCTTTTTTTTTTGGTACTGGGGATTGAACTCAGGGGCACTTGACCACTGGGCCACATCCCCAGCCCTTTTTTGTGTTTTTATTAGAGACAGGGTCTCACTGAGTTGCTAAGTGCCTCACCATTGCTGAGGCTGGCTTTGAACTCACGATCCTCCTGCCTCAGCCTCCCAAAGTGCTGGGATTACAGGCGTGCGCCACCGCACCCGGCTTTTTTTTTTTTTCTTTTTCAAAACTATCATTTTCCCCACATAACATTGTCATTATCAGAACCTAGCTACTGAAAATTGCTGGATACTTCCAAAGCTTTGGGAGACACAGAGACATCAGAGATCTTGCTGATTTTCTTTGGTCTCATTATTACCCTAACTTTACTCTAAGTGTCCTCTTGGATGTGAAGCATTGCTCATTTATGTGGAGGAAAGCAAGTTTGCTTGCTGGGAGCCCTGCTGAGGTGTGGTTCTCTCATCACTCAGAATGCCTCAATGGTTTATTTACCCAGGCCTATCCTTCTCTCTATTTCCCAACTTTAACTTGCATTTCAGTGACAATGGTTTAATCTGTCACCATCCCCTATCCTATGTCCCAGTGATCTTTAGCTAGGGGGCTTATAGAGAGACTGTATTTCTACTTGTGGGATTACATAGAAGTGGCTATTGAGTAATCAATCAGGGCAAAGGTGAGGAGGTATGTGGGTGGACTCTTATCTCAATCTTCATCGTCCACCGTAAATTGCTGCTTTATCTACCCTTGCTGGTTGCCAATTCGCCATATATCATTTTCTTGGATTTAAAGTAGTGTTCTCTCTGGCCCCATCAGCACATTGGCCAGAAGATGACTTAACACATTTATTTGTTATTGAGCATCCTCTTAGCTATCCTTAATGGTTTTGGGGCTGAACTATTCATTGTGGCAGTTTATAATATTTGTAATATGTTTAAGTAACTCTGGAGTCTTGGCATTTTACACTCTCATCTAATTATGAGGTTTGGGTCTTGAGATGAACTATGTGTTTATGGCTGTTACTCAGCTCCTCGGGTAGCACTCCTTGGGTCTGTCAGTATTAATGGTTCATTGAGCTAGATGAAATCTTCCATTTTTTTTTTTCTCCTTTCTTTTGGAACTCAATTTTTGGTGGAAATGCTTGCAATTAATTTAATTTATTCAGATGAATTGTCATATATATTCTTGGCATTATGATTGGCTTTTATATGTGAACTTTGTTAATGACTCAGTTCTGTGAACTGTGTGATTTTAAATATTGGAAAATGATAGTTGGTGATCTCCATTTGGGGCAGAAAAAGTCAAGAAATAGGAACAGTTCTCTTAATTCTATAATGGCAGAATCAGAATTGGCATGTCAAATTTAGAGATTATGATATACATAGTTTGGCTTTTGACCATGGCTCCTGACTCATAACTTTCTCCCCAGAACATGCCAGAGAAACTAGAATTTCTCTGTATGTAAGTAGGTCCTAGAAACTCTAATCTTCCCCTGCCTTTAACTGGTTATAAAGAAATTCTCTGATAGTGGGCCATAAGGGCCTCCTGATTTCAGAGGGGTCCTTCCCCATATCCTGGAGGAAAGAATGCTGCACAGAAAGGCCAACAAGAATCTGAATAGACAGGTCTTACAGAGTTTCTTGACCGAGTCTGTTAACAATCATGCCTATGGAATGAAGTCTCCATAAAACCCCAAAGGGACAGGGTTCAGATAGTTGAAAATTGAAAATGTGGGAGTTGCTGAGGGTGGCATACCTGGAGAGGGAGTGGGAGCTCCACACCCCCTCCCACTCACTTCACTCTGTACATTTCTTTATCTGCGTCTTTGTGATATCCTTTATAATAAACCAGTGTGTTTTCCTGAGTTCTTTCAACTGCTCAAACAAATTAATCAAACCCAAGGAAGGGGTTGTGCGAACCCTGCCTGATCTGTAGCTGGTCTGATAGAAAGAAGCACAGGGAAAACAACCTGGGGCTTTGTGACTAGCGTCTGAAGTAAGGGGCGGTTCAGTGTTGGAAAGTAAGCCTTTAAACTCTGGGATCTCATGCGATCTCTAAGTAGTTACTGTCAGAATTGAATTAGATTAGAGGACACTCAGCTGGTACCCACTGTAGAATGTATTGCTGCTCACTGTTGGGGAGAATTCCCTGACACATTTTGAGGCCACAGAAGTCTGCTGTGCTTGAGGTGACGTGAAAGCAGAGGAAAAACTACGCACTTTGTTTTCTCTAACACAGAAATTTTTTTAGCACCGTAGGCTGAAACAAAAGATGGGAAAATATGGTACTGAGGGATATCACATGTGCCAAGCAAGGATTCCAGGAAGCTGGAAAACTTGAAGTGTTATGGGGACAAGAGGGTGGGTGGGAGGATTTTAGAAAAGTTTATAGAGACCCAAATCATGAGGAATAAACATGTGGCTGAAAGAAAATTAAAAAATCAAGAAATCACTCTGTATAATTTACCCCATGACAAATAGGAAGTGAAATTTTATAGATTATTTTATAATGCATTTTCCCAAGTATTTGCTGACGGCTGAAAAAGAGGAAGAAATGCTGGGGGAAAAAAAGGATACAATTCTAAAAGCTTCTAAAGTATACAACAAAGTCAGGAAAATGTCTACTCTTGTTCTGTAAAAAGGAAAGCAGAATCTATATGGAAGGATCAGTAATACAAAAATAATGATAAATTTTCTTATCTATGTAATCTTTCTTTGTTCCCAATATGCCTCCACCTGGCCACATAATAGCATCCTATAACTGAATGAGACCTCAGCATTCAGCCAGAGCCTGACCCCTGCTTCTTATTTTTTTATTTATTTATTTTTTTTGATAAAAGCATTGGAGCCAACCAGAGAAGAAACATCTCATTCTAGGTCCTATAGTGAATTACAATCACTGCATAGCTATAGCAGTAAACATCTCAATATAGTCATCTTCTACACACTGATCTTTGCTTCAGGATTGTGGATGAACTAGGAAGGACTTAACTTTTACAATCCTATCAGAAGAAACTTAGCAAAGACATGGTTTACATAGAACAAAAGCAGAAAATCCAAGTGTCCAACTCTACTTACATATCTCCAACAGGATGGTGAAACTTGTAGGCAGGGAACCTAGATCCTGCTTTGGAAATTGACAGCAAACGTTACTAAGAGAACTGGGGAATATGGATGGGCAGTCACTGCTTTATTTTTCTACCACACCAGTTCCTTTTTGAGTCTCAATTCTGCTAATATGGCACACAATATTCAACTTAACTATTTGGTGTTCCCTTCCCCTTTCCTGGGTCACATCACCATTCCTGGAAGTTTGTATTGAGCCTGGATGAAAAGGAAGACCCACTGTTTTTTTATCCTAATTCTGTCTTGATGAATCCTTCATCCCAGTCTACATGGCCTCTCAGGTCTAGCAAATTTCCTTGCTACTTTGGTGCTGTAAACTTACTAATGACTCCATATACTGAGAACCAGGCTATAGACTGAATTTGGTTTGTAGTCATTTTATTTAGCCCACAAAAATTTAAGAATGTGAAAGTTTTATTTGAATCAATTTTTCTGCTTTCCCTTGAAAAAATTGGAACTACACCAACCCAGTGCTTAAATTCTTATGTGGCTACAGCAAGTTGGCTGGCCCTGCCCCCTTTAATTAACTCATGGGCTCCACAATTCTGTGCACTCCCTTCATTTCCCCATTGCATCTGGCTCCCTTCATCCCTTGAGTTGCCTGCATCTCTCCTCAATACTACACACCCATATTCTCTCTCTAGGGATTGGATTCTCTTCCCCTGAGTGGATTCTTTTGGAAGATTGGCACAGTCCTTTTCTACTCCTGGGCCAACACATCTCTCTTTATTCATTTTTTATTCCCTTTTTCTCTTTTACCCAATCAGATAAGAATTTTTTTGTGGTCTAAGAGTGATGAAAGAGAACTCTGTTTCCTCTAGTGTATTTCTAAGTCATTTTTACTCTTGGTTCTGGCTCTCACTTTAGATGCCACTTGTAGATCTAGGCCTCTGGTACTTCTGACGAACTGACTGATCAGGGGCTTCCATGACACTCTTCCTGCATTTGATAACTTGTTATAATGGTTCACTGACACTCAAAGATACTTTGCTTAATATTACCAGTTTATTAGAAAGAATACAACTCTAGATCAGTCAAATGGAAGAGGCACATAGGGCAAGGTATATGAGAAGAGGCATGAAACGTCTATTTTCTGGTTATGCCAACCTCTCTGCATCTTAATGTTCTCACTGACCAGAAACTTTATGAACTCTAGTTTTTTACGGAGACTTCATTAAGTAGGCATGATTCGTGATTGGTTAAATCATTGGCCATTAAGCACCGTCTCCAGGCTCTCTCTCCTTGGAGGGAGGAGGTGGGGTGAAGTTCCAACTCTCTAATCACATGGCTGTATCCATTGGCAACCAGCCCTCACACTGAAGCTTTCTAGAGGCCAAGAGTCACCTCATTAAGATAACCTCAGACATGGTTTGTAGGGCTTATTTTACTTAATTTTTACTTTTTTGCAGTACTGGGGATTGAACCCAGGGATGCTTTATCACAGACTTACATCTGCAGCCCTTTTTATTTGTTTTGAGACAGGGTCTCCCTAAGTTGCCAAAGCTGGCCTTGAACTTGTAACTGTACTGCCTCAGCCTCAGAATAGCTGAGATTACAGGCATACCACTGCTTAGTTCTCAAGGGGCTTATTATGAATAACGAAAGAGGTTCTTCTCATTCCTATCACTCTAGAAATTACAAGGGTTTGGGGTGCTCTATGCTGGGAACCAGGGACCAATGTATATGTCTTATTTTATCACAATATAACTATTTTGAAATTCAAAATACCATAATCAAGATATTTTCTATTTTCTGCCTTACATACATCTCCCCTGTGTCAACGAGCATATCTGTGCTGGATGTCATCCATTTGCCTTCCAGACCCACCTTCCCCCTCCTTTTGCATTCTCTCTGACCAGATAAGTTGATCTATCAGGACTATTTCAGAATATCAAAATGGCTTCCCTGCCTTCTTGCATCCTTTTGGGTTTGGTTGGTGGGCAGCTCTACCAGGAAGTCCAAGGAAAAGAGGAGAATAAAGGTGAGGGATTTATTTCATGTTGCTGTCTCCATATTTAGTTTATTCCTCTTTCTTGTCATGAATTAGCTTGTGGATGGTCCAGTGCCTATCTTACTAGCCTCAAGGAATGGCACTAGCTCTGGTGGTTGTTAAACCCTCCCACACCTTTGTAAATAGCCTATTAAATGTTTTCAAATTACTCAATTTGAAAGTGCCATCTGTTTGTTTCCTTTTGGGACTTTAACAGATATAAAAGTACATGCAGTTGTTTATCCATAAAGCACATTCAATAATGTTAAGGCAGATCTGGAGTTTCATCTAAAAATTCTAAAAATAAATTGAATGTTAAAATGCCGCATTAAGAATCATGAAGCACTGTAAGAGTATTCTATACAACAGAGTCATATTTTGTACGAAACACTCTGAAGTAACTGAATAGAAGCCTTTTAACTCCTATATCACAACCTTTTAACACACAAGAAATCCCCAGTGCACCAATTCTAAGAGAACCTAATAGTATTAAGGCTGGTATGGAGTAGGAAGAAAAAATGAGGGTTATTTAAGCTCTCCAACAACTAAGGAAGACTTATCAGTAAGAAGTTTATCATTGTCTTTACCATGACCTGGGTGCAGAAGACCTTAATCGGAACACACAGGTCCACTCAGTTAAATTTTTAATGTCCTTCTAAACAATATCTGTGGTTAGGTCCTCAGCTTGGAAATCCCAAACATCCAGGCACCTTTCCAATCTCTCTGCCTCACCCTGTCTTTTTCTTCTCTTAAGTTCATTCAGCTATAACCCTGAGAGGTGTCATCATTGCTGGAAGTCTTGGTAAAGAATGAGAAGTGAAGGATTTGCTAGCACATATTTGATTCTTCTGGAAGAGAATGTTTTCAGGCACTTCTACAGGTTGTTCAGAACACATTAGGTTCAGCATCTCAGATGAAGCTAATTGCGAAACTTAGCTTTGTTCCTTGATTTATGTTGTTTTTTTTTTTTTTAAATCACAGTTCATACTCTGATTCATAAACTCATAAATTACACATATATGACATTGATACACATGAAATATGAGGTCATATCCAAGTAGAGAACACAGTTAGCTCCAGACTTGTTTTTCATAAAACTACTTTAAACCAGTTGGTTCATTTTGATGTTCCCTTGGTTAATTCTCTCTCCGAGCCATTTTTTTCCTCCATTTTGATAATAAAGTATACTTTTGAAATACCCACTAACATAGCTGTGAAAAATGACCTTGTTATAACTGAAGGAACTTCATTATATTAAAGTGCTCTTTTGAAAAACATTCTAAAGTATGAAAAATGGCCATCAGAACAGGAAAATAGCATTTCTAAGAGAGTCTTTTTGGATCTCCTCCCTGTCTGACCTCTTTTCTTGGTTAGCTCTGCTTTTTTTCTGTCACCTCCCAAACAGCAGCACATTCTCTAAGTCTAGCCATCACCTTCCTCAGCGTCCTTTCCTATGGAGATCAACTTTACTTTCAAGACTTCAATCACTCAGTTGAATGAATTATACATTTAAACATCTTTCCCTTTATCTCTTCTGTTTCATATGGTTTTAATATTGTAGGTCTTCTCAAACTTCTCCTGGAACAGGATAGAATAAATGCCATATACAGCAAAAAAAAAAAACACACACACACACACACACACACACACACACAATATGAGATTAAAAGGAACTAATTCATGACAACATATTTATGAATAATTTAAAAATGTATCTCTAAATCTTCTTCCCACATGGATGACTTCCAAAGCTCTATTACCTCATGATCTCTCTTGCTCACAAATCCTACAAACAGAGTGGTCTCTCAAACCTGTTTGATGCAGGTATCCTTCCACCACCCCAGATTCAACATGACCAACATCAAACCACTGAAGACTTTCTCCTACCAGCAGAGAAAAACTACAAACTCTGAGACTATTTTTGTTGGTGATTCACTTACTCCCAATTTTGCCAAAAAAAAAAAAAAAAAAAAGCCATGTCTCTGTGCACATGTGTGTGCCTAGGTGTGTTGCACATGTGTACATGTATGTGCTGGGAAAGAAACCTTTTTTTTCTATAAATCTTCCCACTTCTCTTTCTGTATGCCCAAATCCAAGAATTTCAAAATCATGAATTCTTCCTTTGAAATGACTTTAAAGCCACTCTCTTTATTCCATTCCAATAGTTTCCTTCTTTTGATCCAGGGCCACTGTCCTACCACTCTTGAACTATCACTGTACCCACTCAGCTGCTCTCTGCATCTCCTCTTTCCCCACCTAGGTTATAAACGCCTCAGTTGCAGGTGTCAAGGTGTCATATCTCTTTATCTTCTGTTCCTTGACCTAACCGTGATATGTGCTTCCTTTCTGAAAAGGGTTTTATTAATCTGGCCTCTTGGTCCTGCTACTCTTAACATTTGTCAACTCTACTTCAATTGTCTGCATCTGAATAACAGCTGCTGTGAATTTTCCTTCAGTAGAACATCTTTCTGTGTGTCTCTTTGACAACTCATTGCTTTCATTGGTTGTCCTTGGCTGAAAAGCACATTGCTTATCAATGTGTTTTGTTCATGATTGTCTGGCAGTCCAGGCATGATATTTAATGTAATTGATGTCTCCTATTTACTAATGGATGTTACATCATCATTATTTAGAAAATTTGCTATTGAATTGACATCTGATTAAGGATGTGTGATTGAGGTTAAGGGCCTGTGAATGTTTGGAGAATCCTTGTTTATAGTGTGCACCATGCAGTGTGGAATGCTATCTATAGGTTGCAGCTGGCTTTCCCTTCTGTTAATATTCTGTACTTGGCATGGCTCTGTGGGTATTGAGATGCTCAACTTCAATGTTTCTTCCTATGTACTGGAGGAAAAAACATTTACTTGCTACAATAAAATAATGACATAAGAGTAAAAACAAAAAGACATGAAGTTCGATAAGATAAATGAGAATGATACATACACATTTTTAACTCATTTGTATCAGGGTGGTTTTAAATAAGCATATTATTTTAAATATGAGTAACCTAAGCATCTATGTAGTTATAATAATTTACTATGAGAGAACTTGAATTAGAGGCTTTGAAGTGTTAGTAATTAAGTATACCAATTATTTTGGTCCCCACACTCACTGTGGTTCTGAATATATTGTTATAAGACTCTGGATATAAGACTGCATTTACTGCATGTATGGAGTGGAGTACATGACTGGTTTTTGGTCAGTGATTTACAAGGACAAGTGGCTAAAGCTTTCACTGTAATGTAAGACTTGTCTTTTGCCAGAGCAACCAGCAAATATCTACATAGTAGCTGCTATGTCAGCCTGGGTCCCAGAGTAAAGATGACTTGAAGCAGAACTGTAAGCCAGTCCTCACTAAACCCGTGACGTTAGGAAGAAAACAAAATTTGTGGTTTGAAGTCATTGAGATGTGAGGATGTTTGTTTCCACTGCCTTACCTAGCCTTTCCTGACAGGTGCACTTGGTGTGATTCTGGCTCATTATCTCTCTGGCTGTGTTGGACCTTAGTAGATTTTTTACTTTGTCATTCTTTTTACTTAATCTGAGGAAAAAACTGAGTGTATTATCTGACTGTCTATCTCAAAAACTTATATAAAGACCAGGTTAGGTATTAATGTATGTGAAGGTGTTACATAAAGTGATATACATACATGTAAACTATTATTTTCAAATGGTATTTATTTTAGAGACTTTTAAACAGCTTTTAATAAAATTTGTTAGTTTGTCTATTTATTATTTACTGATGGAGATCAAACTCAGGGCCTTCCATGTGCTAGGTACATGCAGTTCTTAATTTTAAAAATAATTTATGCTGATAGAAAATCTAAACAATAAAGAAGAGTAAAAGTGTAAACAAAAATATTCCCCTTCTCACACCCAAGCACCATCCATGTTCTCAATTCCAGTAGTCTCTATTGTTAAAAGTTTCTTTTGAATAATCATAGAAATAGATTTTATGCATTGTTTTTCAAATTTTTGTCATTTAACATTTTAAAATTTGATCTCAATTTTATTTTTAATGATTTTACAATACTCTATCAGATGAATGAAACATGCTTTATATAATTTGTCAGTCAGGTTTTTCTTTCTTTTTTCTTTTGAAAATAAATATTCCTTTTACTTTAACACAATTTATTTATTTATTTTTTTACTATACAAAAGGAAGAGACCATTACATTGACTGACAATCACAGTATATGCTGCTATCTTTGCAAAGGGATGTAAAAGCAGAATAATAGTGATATTTGTGACCTGGGATGGCAAACACTAGTGCCTATAGCAACCAGAGAGATAAATGAATGAAATCGGAGTTATAGGCTAAGGAAAGACATTGAAGAGAGGGAGAAGGAAAGGAAGGAAAAGAAAAAGTCAAGGGAGAAAGATTTCTGTCACAAGGAAAGAATAGGCCTTTCTAAAGGCAGATAGCTGCTCTTTCTGAACTAAGGTGCATTGTCTTTAGCATCTATTCTATACCATCATTGACAAATAGGAGTTTCTGAGAGAAATCAGAAATATCAATATTTACACATGTGAGTTTGATTTGTTAATGTCTGAAACTAAATCAGAAAATTTATTTTTAACATATAAGACAAATTAAATTTTTGTTGGTGGTCAGGGGGCAACCAGATATAGTCAAAGGACAATTTGCTATCTTACGATAAAAAAAGTATAATACAGTTATAGTTAAACATATTTTAAAGATCATAACTACATATTATAGTCTCATCTGCTTCGTGTAAATGTGTTCCAAACCATGGAAACACTCCTTCCCCTAATTCATGTCTTTTTAAACCCATGCAACCAGCTTTCATTAGAAGAAATCCTTAAAGAATAGTATTTTACAGTAATTTTATTTCTACTCAGTCTCATCCTCTAAAGAACTTGAGAATTATATAAAAGTATCGTTTGATGACTTTTTGACTTGCCAATATCTCCTCCTTCCATATCAGAAATCATATGGAGTCTTTCTTGTTAATATGATTACAATTTGAATTCCTTTTAGTACTGATTAAATACAGCATATCTCAATGGTTTAAAATTAAAGATTTTACTAAAGAGTTTTGGAAAACAGTTTCCTTCCATATTTTTCTTTTAATTGGTTATTCAATGTAAATTTTAAGCTATTTAATAAAAGAGTTAAAAATACTCAAAAGTTTACATGGAATTCTATTACATTATGGTCCACTTACAGTTGTTCATGCTTTTCTTAAAAGTGGTCTACAATTAGATAGATGGGTGCAGGTTGCCTACTTTTTAAAGTAGTGAGATAACTGGCTCCAGAGAGTGTTTTGAAGCCTGAGTTGTTTTAATTATTAGAAAGCAATTATATATTGCAAAGGAAGAGAGAGTCTTTGTAGTAAAAACAAATTCATTCATGTGGTTGTTAATAAGGTTAAATAGAGACTTATTTAGACGTATTTATAAATTACAATGAAGATGACTTCTGGCTGTCTCAAAATGTTGTCAAGATTTGGAAGTTTTTTTCTTATTTGAGAGGATTTCATTATGAAATGTGAAAGTATGGTTGAACAAAGAGTTTTTGTTCCGTCTGGTTACATGTGCAGAGAAAACTCATCAATTTTTTATATGTCTGAATATCTCCTTCTTTCCAAACTTGGTAATTTTCAGGAGTCTAATAATAACTGAAATCCATTTTTTAAAACCTGCCAAGAGAACCCAATTTTCTGTCTGATTTAACTAATGTAACTATTAGATTGAATCTGTTTAGTTGAGAAAAAAATTAGTTTGTGACCACAAATGGCTGTCTGCATTAATTACATCCAAATTAACAGAGTAATTTTTAGAACTTCTTCTTCTTCTTTTTTTTTTTTTTTTTGCTATCAATTTTTTTTCTTTCCTTGGTTAAATTTTTTTTCCCATCTGTATTAGTCAGGGTTCACATACAGAGTAGTTTTTACAGAAACAATAGGGTGTTTTGTATATATGCTTGCACATATATTTTCTATTATGTATGCATGTAAGTATATACATGTAACCACACACTTATGTACATGATGTGATTATAGAGGCTGGTAAATCCAAAATCCATACTCCCAAGGACTGGTAAGTCTGAAATCTACAAGACATACAGGTCAGGCTGGAAACTGCCTGGCAGCTGTTGATGCTACAGCCCACAGGTGGAATTTCTTCTTCTTCGTCAGGGAAACCTCAGTTTCCCTCTTAAAGCTGTTCAACTGATTGGTTGAAGCCCACCCATAATATCAATTATAATCTCCTTTACTTGAAATCAACTCATTCTAGATGTTGATTAATTACATCTACAAAGCACTTTCATATAACATCTCAATTCCATGTTTAATTTAATAATTGAGTACTATAATCTAGTCAACATTGACACAGCTGACACTATCCTTCTTCCAAACTCCAGGAACCTTCTTGAATCACCTGATTGAGTTTTTTCTGAGTACTCACTTAGTTCTTACTCCAGATGTCTATCTTGGAATTTACAACACTATATTAAAACAAGGTGTTTATATGATATGGCCCTCAAACTGTGTGTTTTCCTGAGGTCCCAGAGAGGGAATTATCCTTCTCTGCACACCAGTGCCTGATGTGACAGGTGGCATACATTAGATACTTTTGGGGATAGCATTCTTTCACTCTACTACATAATATCCTTTACCATATTACTGAGATTAGATCACATT
Organism: Tamias sibiricus; assembly: GCA_025594165.1. Taxonomy (NCBI): domain Eukaryota; kingdom Metazoa; phylum Chordata; class Mammalia; order Rodentia; family Sciuridae; genus Tamias; species Tamias sibiricus. Next base: position 192,108,005 of record CM046659.1, read on the forward strand.
TGCCTCCTTACACTAACTACACCCATTACTTCTGAGTAAAACTTGTAATTTAAATTTCAAGGGTGTGGTAGTACAATACAAAGTATCAGCAATAAGGATTCCCAATGTTTATTCCCAAGTTTTGGACTTCACTGACTGTCTTTTTTAGGTCACCCATCAATCTCCAGGTCTTGGTTTTCTCATCTGAAAAGAATGAAGTTCGAATGAGATGATTGTTTCTGGTTTATAAAAAGACTGAGCATAAGCAATTCCTGCCCTCCTTCTCAAAGCCCATTGAAATGGCAACGGAAAGGCACAATTGGGGAATAAATACCTTACAGGAAGGTGAATTGAAAGGCAGAGATAGGCAGGGATCATGATCAGACCAGAGTTACAAATTAAATTCTTGGTTAAGAAGAATGTATAGAGTATTTTCATGAAATAGGATAAATGTCAGCCTAGCACATATAAGGAAGAGATTGACTCCAAGGGCTAATGTTAGAATTATCAGCTTCAGAAATCAGGATTGGGTAGAAAGACAGAAAGCAAAATCCTTCAGGCCTCTTGAGCAGCTCCAAGACAGCATCCCCCTCTTCCTGTGTATGCAGAACAATAAGAGGCTTGCCATGTATGTCCAGGTAAAAAAGCAGAGCACTCTTCTTTCAAGAAACTAGAGGAATTAAATGAAATAATGGAGCTCTAAAGTGGACACCAGCACCAGAATTAGCCATCCTCATACTGGCATTTGTGGGGAAACCTCAGTCTGACAATTTCTTTTCAGTAATAGTGAAGAGTAATGTGCCAAATGCATGCCTTGCCAAGTACCTGGTGAGATCCCCTTAACTAAGCTGCTGACTGCCTTGACTAAACCTTTCATTTCTCACCCTCCCTTGCAGCTGATTATGGCCATGTGATTATTTTCTGGCCAATGCATGTGGACAGAAATGATGGACACAACTGCTAGGTGGTACCCTTGAGGATAGCCCATAAATTTCTCCTTGGCTTCACACTACTTAATTCAACATTAAATAATTTTGACAGGATCCCAACAGTGTAAATTTGGCATTTAAAAATATTAAGATTAATCAAAGGCTAACTCAAAGAAGACTAAACTGTAGGACACAATCTAAACATTTTTTTTTCTTTTTTTTTTTTGTACTGGGGATTGAACTCAGGGGCACTCGACCACTGGGCCACATCCCCAGCCCTTTTTGTATTTTATTAGAGACAGGGTCTCACTGAGTTGCTAAGTGCCTCACCATTGCTGAGGCTGGCTTTGAACTCATGATCCTCCTGCCTCAGCCTCCCAAGTGCTGGGATTACAGGCGTGCGCCACCGCGCCCAGCTATAATTTAAACATTTTAAAATGCAAAAGGAACAGTGAAGTTTTAGGAACTTGTGAATTTGAGGGCCAAATGCCCATTTATACTTGATGCAATGGCAAAGAGAGAATGTGTAATCATAACAGAAGAGAAGAAATAATCATATAACTTTCAAATATCAAGAGAAAGAAGTAGAAGAGAATTGAAATAATGAAAATTGAGTTGTCTTGTTAGTATTTTTTAATTAATGGAAGTCAAGAGATTTTTTTTAAAAAAGCTATGAGCCTATGCTCCTCACAGATTTGTATGATTATTTGAGTAACCCCAAACAGAAACCATTAAAGATGGCTGCTTTGGAAGAGTGAAATGGGATTGAGGGTATGGCATATGAGTGAGATATTCGTCTGTTTTATTTTTTGCCATACAATGCCCTTTTTATTTTTTAAAGAGCATATATACTGGCTTGATCCAACATCAATAATAACAATCTATATAGCTTTAGCCAAGCTCTAAAATAATACCGTCTAAATTTTATTAATGTTAATTTTCTCCACATAATAGGATAAACTTTATATGAAGTATGTCAATCTGAATCCATTCATTTTATTCAAGGATATAGACCGCTTACATTAAATGTTTGAAAGAATATTTGCAGGAAAAGCAATTATAGAGTAAACATTTTTTCTTGATTAATAGAAAATTGTGACTCTTATTGCTAGTTGAGATCCTCTCTTCCCTGTCATCATCAGAATAATTCAGAGATTAGATTATTCTGACTTTTTTTTTTTTTTTTCCAAATGAGCATGCTAAGCTGAACCTCAAAACCTGTCCAACTTCTCAGAAGCCTTGTTTGGACTTGTACTCAGGAGGACTCTCCTGTGTGCAACTAACTATCATATCCCTTTTCCATTCTACCCCGTAACCACAACACCTGCCACATCCCTTCATGTGCATTTACATAAATTATGCTGTGGGACATAAGTGAGCTCAGCTAGACCCTGACATTCCATATGGAGATGAGTTTGCATAGAAAGTAAGTATCAGGGTGTGCCCAGGACATTTGTATGTTTATTTGTTGCCATTCCCTGCCCATTTTAACATTTCTCCCTGTGAACTTTTATCCATGTAACCCAGGTGTTGATGAACATCAGAACTCAGGGGACAGACAGAATTGGGAAGCACTTTTTTTTTTTTCCTTTTCCTCTCACTGCACCTTAAGTTTTATTCAGTGGAGCTAGTTCTTCTGCTACCCTAAATGGAAACTTGATTTGTCCCAAGACTCTCTGCTGCTTTTTAGATAATAAAATATCCTAACATCACTTGACAAGACAATCACAGTCTCAATTTGAAGTTTCCATCATCAAGTCATGTGTATCAAAACTCTGAATTTGATTTAAAGTTTATGGTTCTTTCTTCACCTTGCCAGGGGTCTTCTGTGTGTGTCAGGGGTGGGGGAGGCATAATTTTTCTGTATTCTTTTTATGCCTACCATTTTTTTTCTCTTCTAATAATCTAATCTGAAAACTTCAGTTTGTGATTTTATCAGAGGAATGAGGAACTGATTGGGGGTGGGGGTAAGGTGTGCAGAAAAGCTCTTTAACAATTTTCATTTTGCTCTTATGGTTTCTTCAGAGACCCCTATAATTGGTGATCTGTCCCTTGCAATTCTTCTGGCCTGGGTGGTTGTATTCCACTTTAATAGTCATTCATATCCTTCTCAATAGGGTTGCCAATGGATAAAGAAAATGTGGTGTGTGTATACACACACATATATACATATATATAAATGTATATATATATACATACACAAACATATAATGGTGTTTTATTATGCCATAATAAAAAAATATGTCATTTTCAGGAAAATGCATGGAATTTGAGAATATTATGTTAAGTGAAATAAGACAAACTCAGAGGTTCAAGGGTCACATGTTTCCTGTCATGTGGAAGTTAGGAAAAAGGCAAAAAAGGTGGTAGGATGTCTCATGAAAAATCAAAAAGAGATCAATAGAATAAAGGAAAAACAACTAGGGGAGAGAACAGGGGAGGGAATGGGGAAATACTGTGGAATGATATTGACCAAATTATATTGTTATATTGTGTGCATGTATAAATATGTAACAACAAATCCCACCATTATGTACAAATAAAATGTACCAACAGAAATGCAGAGAAACAAAAAAGAAAAAAATCACAAGTAAAAATACTATTTCATTTTTAAAAGTAGGTTTGCTAGATAAAATTCAGGACTCCCAGTTTAATTTGAATCTAAGGTAAACAGTGAATGTGGTTAAATATATCCCAAAATATGGGACATACTTACATTGGAAATTTGCTTAGTTTTTAGCTAAAATTCAAATGTAACTGCATTCTTATTCCCATGTGCTAAACCTGACAATCTTTGGTAGAAGGCATTTTTAAGGAGTGTCTGCTTTTTGAGGACAACCAAATCTGGATTTATCATGCTATGCTTGTATACCAGAGAATTTATATTGTAAACTTTTCAGTCTTTTAAAAATGCAGCTATCCTTCCAAGAATGCATCTCAAATGTTAAACATTTAGTGCATTTTTAAAAGTGCATTAAAAAATTGCACTAGTGCTTGCATTCAATGTTTTAAGTCAATTACTCCTGAAATTTAAGGCAAGTGATTGTAAGCAAGAAACTTTTTCTGCATCACAGTCCATGTCTAGAAAAAGAACCTGCTGACAATAGATTCTGGTTATTTGTAGTTCCTTTGTCTGAATAATTTACCCAAATTTTTATTCTATTATTTTCTAATCCATCCCCAATATATATGTGCAGTATTGAAATTTAATGTACAATGAAAGGGATCCTGAATGTACATCATTATTAAATGAATCCCAGAAATTGATGCATTTTTGAGATGGGCTATGAATATTTAATGATAAGGAGTTTTAAAGCAAAGTGTTATTTCTATTATGGGGGCAGTCAAATTTTGTTTCTTTCTGGACCATCAAAGAGGGAGCTCTGCTTCGGAATGGAATAGTTTATCCCCTGTTCTTATTCCTATTGGGATCATTCTGAGCAAAGTCCATTCCAATCAGTTTGACTTATTATTCCTCACAAGATTGAAAGCTGAGCATTTTTACTCAACAGATAAAATTTCATGTGACTTCTCAAGGTCATGCAGCAACTTTTCAACAGAGAACAGAATATCTTAAAAGAAACAGTTTTAAAGGTATTTGTCGCTAATACCGCTTTCTTAGCGAACTAATTTCATGTAGTCAATAAGGTGAATGAGTGTAGCTAAGTATTTTCATTAAAATAAAGACTCTCTAAAGCTTGTATATGCTACTTTGAGTCAGAAAAAAGAAAACAGCATTTGGAATATTAAAATGTTCCTGTCTATTATAGACTACAGGCAAATCTAAATGACTGTTGCCTTCTCCCCTAAACAACGGGGTGAAATATTGTAGTAAAATATGTGAAGAAAATACTATTTGATCATGTCATAACCCTGTCATAACCCTGTGAAGGGAGTAGTTACAATTGTCGTCCTCAATTCAGTTACAGGAGTAATCCCTTATCCTAGGGAAAAGGGTACCAAGAACCCCCGTGGATGCCTGAACCCAAGGACAGTACTGAGTCCTTATATATGCATTCCTTTGAATGTTTAATTTATTCAAAGTTTAATTCATAAATTAAGCACAGTAAGATATTAAACCATGGCTAATAACAAAATTTAATAATTATAACAAAATACTGTAGTGAAATTGCCAGCATCACTATTCTTGCATTACTTGACACAAGCTCTGTCACATTGCACCAGTCAGTCTGATAATGGATATGGCTACTAAGCATCTCAGTGGGGGTGGCTGGGGGGTTTATACAGTGTGGATATGCTAGACAAAGAGGTGATTCATGTTCCAGTGGGAGGGATAGTATGTTATTTCATTATGCTACTTGGAACAGCATGTGATTTAAAACTTATGAACTATTTATTTCTGGAATTTTCGACTTAATATTTTCAGACCACTGGCTCACAGGTAACCAAAACCCTGGAAGTGAAACCACAGCTAAAGGGGTCTACTATACACAGGATTCAATTTCTTTATACTATATAATGTTTCAATGTGGCTCAGCTTAATTTGATTTCTAAGGATCCCCTTTCTTGTATTATTCTGGTTAGAGTTGGCTAAAAGAGGAATTTAGAATGTAGAAGTGAAGTAGCAGTCATTACTCTCTGAAGGTTCTCATTGTTTGATGTGGTGAAAGCCTGGAGATGCTGGCAAGTTTTGGCTTGCCTTCAGTCTCCTCCATTCTGTGTCTTGCTCTTCTTCCTACCTGATCTAAGCATGCCCCAGGCCCATGACCCAAGGTGATGGAAGGCCCACAGAAGCAACAGCCAGAGAGAGGCAAGCCCTTCCCACCAGCTTTCCCTTTACAGCTCACCAGTAATGACCTGGCATACCTATCTTCTCAGATTGAGTACATGGTGACTTCACCAATCTTCCAACTTTCCCAAGGCGCCTTCATTTCTTGAGCTTGTTACCCACTGCATAAGATCTGATAGCTAAAACAGATCTCTTTTTTCATTGCTTCATTTCCTGTAGTCCAGCTGAACTGAACATAAAAGTTCCCTTCTAGAACTATCCTAACCCTTCATTGTACAATAGACTGTGCCCTTGCTGAAGGTAGACTTGAGAGTCTGATGTGTTCACCAATGAACCTAACAGCCAAATATATACCAGCTGTACACACATGAGTGAGTAATGGGAACATCTTGAGAATAATAATCTCATCCAAGGGGGAAGCTCGTGCATAATGAAGCCAGCTCACAAAACTTGGCCTCATTTAAAATGCTGAGATTTTAACTCATGTGGGTGTGTTGCTACTAAAATTGAGTAGCAGATACCCTGTATAGGTGAACACTCAGAGAAATCCATCCAATAAAAGTCAAAATGGTATGAAATTATTCATGGGAGGGGTCAGTATGTTTTTACAGCACATAGTTGAAGAGGCCCTGACACTTATGATGGCATATACCAGGGTTTCTGGATTATTTCCTTCTTGGGACCACTAGGATCAACTTTGAAGACAAATTCTTATTTCTCAGTGTGCAGGACGCAATGGTGCCCTGCAGGCTCCCTTGGCACTCACCTGTAAATGCCACTTCCTAGAATAGCTGTGACTCTGCCTGAGGGCTTTTATCAGGCAGCAGGAGCCTGCCTACACACAAGCAAAACAAAAATGCTGTATTGTTAATACCCTGGGGGCATCACGTAATGACAGCAAGAAATTTCTGGATACTTGCCACAGTTTTCTCATTGCCCCTCTGGTGAGCATTCCACACTAATGTCTAAGAGCTCCCATCAGCGTTGAGCTCTAGTTATCCTCAGTAGTGTCCTCAGCTCATCCCCATCAGGTTGAACTCTAGTTGTCCTCAGTGGCAATGGGCTTGACAGTGTACCCTGTTTAGGCTGCCCAACCTTTACTGTTTAACTTTGACATTTTCCTGATGATGTTTCCTGGGATCCTTCCTAGTAAGCCATTTGCAGGCAAGTCCTGTTCTCCTGGCCTGATTCTGAGAGGTTAAAACTAAGACATTCTCCTTGGTGCTTAGCCAGGGATGGCTCTTTCAAGCTATTTGCTCTTGTTGAGGATTTGCTTATGATGTTAAAATTTGTATTGGGTAAAAGACAAAGGGAAGGTGTTTTGCAGGTAAAGCAAGGATGTCTACTTATAAAGTGTACTAGGGTATTAAATTAATAGTTTCCATGGAAGTTTCAAAATAAACACTAGGTCTTAGTAGGTTGAGACCCCAAGGAAGGTAGGAGGAGCTCATCTCTCCAAGTCCAATGAATGGTCTTCAACAGGACTCCCTGGGGAACTAGATTTGTACCCTGCAGATAGGAGGATACAATAGACTGGGGACACCTCCTATCTAGAAAAGTCAAGCGGGAGGGCTGGGGTTGTAGCTCAGTATTGTGTTCATCTACAACTTAAAACCGTCAAGAGGGAGAAAGTAGGTAGCTGGCCTCTCTGAAGGCAGAGCAAGGACAGATACTGCAGGCTTGGGCTTGTCTAACACCCTAGTGGTAACTTAATATAACTTTATTTATTACAAATATAAGGGAATGAAGGTTGGCCTTCTGCATGACAGAGACAGTATGCCTGTTCTAAATCCTAAAGACAGGACCACCTAATGGGCAAATGCCTTATGGAAAAAGGTTGGAGTGAATAGCTTCAGTTTTCTAGTGTTTGAAAAGTAGACCAGCTAGGTTTAGCAAACAGAAATGCAGGATGCTCATTTGAATTTGAATTTTAGCTAAACAAGAATTTGATAAAGTATTAATGTGTCCCATGTACTAATTTGGATGTACTTATATAAAAATATTTGTTGTTTGACTGAAATTTTGTTTGGGAATTTCATATTTTATCTGGCAAACCTGCTTCCAACCTTTCTGCCTTCTAGATCCCAAGAAGACTCAAAGAAAGGTAATTGTGAAAAGGAACTACTTCGTCTGATGTTGGTGGTTCAAAAAAAAAAAAAAAAAAAAAAAAAAAAAAATTCTTGGAGTAAAAGATGAAGGTTTTGCTAGGGTCCTACACTGAGCTGAAAAGTTAATGAAAATGTAACGCTTAACCTAATTAACAGATTTCCCCCACCTTTGACTAATTAATCCATTGAACATGTATTTTCTGAGTGCCTACTATGTGTCAAGCATAGTTACAAGCACTAGACACACAGTAGCAAATAAAGCAGACCCAGTTCTTGACCTCATAGAATTTCATTCCTAGTGATGTTTCAACTTGGCAAACTAACAGAACTTGAGGCCAGGGGGCCTTAAAGCTTTGAAGCAGATGATGGCTCCTGCTCAGCCCTTGGGGCTCTTCCCTCCTAACCCTGGACACCATTAAAGACAAAACCTCAGGTATCATCATTAGTCTATCTCACCAAGATCTGTTTGCTGATGGGATTTTAGCACAGTCTGAGCCTTAATTGCTCAGCTAGACCTGGCCATATAGTCATCCCTTAGTATTTGAGGTTGTTTCCAACAGTCCACAAAACACCTAGATCTACCAATACTCAAGTTCCATATATAAAATGGCATAGTATCTGCATATAACCTAGGTACATTCTACCATATACTTTAAAACATATCTAGAGTATTTCTTTTCTTTTTTTGGTACTGAGGATTGAACCCAGGGGCACTTAACCACTGAGCCACATCCCCTGCCCATTTTAACATTTTACTAGGGATAGGGTCTCCCTAATATCTAGAGTACTTCTCATACTTAATATAACATAAATGCTATAGAAATAGTTTGTTTTACTTCATTGTTTAAGAAATGATAAGAAAAATTTGCATGTTGAATACAGACTCAGTTTTCTTTCTGAATATTTTTGATCTGTGATTGGTTGAATCCTTGACTGCAGATCCTGTGGGTATGGAAGGGTGACTAAATATATGTTTTTCATACCATACAAGTTGTAAGAGGAGTTGAATCAACATGACTGGTAATTTTATCTGTTTTGCCCATTTTTTTCAATCATTTAATCAGTAAGAGAAGATGAATAAGGTGAGATGGTGTGATGGTGGTGGCTCCTAGGTAGCAGGGCCATGATTCTACATACAGTGGACTTAAAGCAAACACAAAGCCCTCAAAATGAGAAGCCATCATTTCTGGGAACTGCAAATTGTAATATCATCATATCTGATGTGGTTAAGAAAAACAGGAAATGCTTCAAGTCCTGCTCCTAGAATTTAATTACAATTTTGCTTCCTCCTTCCTTTGCTAAACCCTTTCCACCACCTTCTGTGAGGGACATAAAATGAAAACAAATATAGATATTGAATTGCAACCACATGCAGACAGAACATGTAATAAAATGGTACCTCTAGTGGAAGAATATATTGAATTGAATGTGATAGGCTGGGGAAATCAGGGTCTGTCTGTTCTGGATGATTGTCCATTTTTAACTTGGTTCTCATTTGAAATGAAGTATCTTTGGGGATAGTATTATATTTTCAATGTTTTATCATATCAGTATTTGAACAGTTTGTATACACAAAGAAATATACTTGACAAGGTAGATGTCTGTATGAACTTCAGGGGTGCACGCTTGTGTTTGTTTAGATGTCCACATACAATGTATTTTTTCTACAGGCTTGCTCTTATACAAAAGCTGCCTGAAAAGGTAGAAAATTTGATGTTTCCTACCATATGCTAACTATTCATCTCTGCTCCATTTTTTCCTTCTCTTTTCCCATCAGTAATATTATTTCAGTTATTCCCCAAGGGGGGTGGGAAATTGAAGTGCTATGCTGTGTGCAGAGTAGAAGAAATTAAATCTATGGCCTACAGATTGGAATTGCTTTATAATCCATGATCCATAGCCATGATTCTATTTCCAAAATTTACTACTGGAAATAATGTTAGTAGTCCTTAAATGGTCTTTTAGTCCAAGTTTTATTTTACTTAAGGTGAGGAACCTAAGGATTATTAAAACTAAACCTCCTTTGTCAAATTTGTAGGGCTGGTTAATAACATTTTCTCAGACCACAGTTTGAGTCACAAAGCCCCCTGACTCCTTTTAGAGGGTGGTTATATCAGAGCCAGTGTGCAGAAAACAGAAGGGGACCAAGCATAGTTGGTATCATGGCCCCTTTTTCAAAGTAGGAGGTGAGACAATGACCACCTCCTCCAGCCTGCCTCCCTAGAAAGATAAGCACTGATGATGCAATTTTGGAGGCAAGTCTAGGAGCTGTGAGACTATCCCGGAATTCCCATAAACAAGGAAATTTCAGATGGGGCCTTTGTTGATGTTGACCTCTTCTTATAATTCATAATCACTGAGTCCATAGACTAGGACTTTTGATATTACCCTACCCAATTGTAGTCTAAGTCTTTACATTTCAAACCCTTCACATTGAAGTTTATATAATGCAGAGTCTCCCTTTCATTTTTGATAGGTTTCATTCCTTCATTCTTGGTAAGTTTCATGTATTGATTATTCAGGCAAATAACTTCCCATTTTTTATTTGTACTGGTAAAAGTCATTTCCTGGGCATTTTAATATTTGCTGTTTTGAATAGTAGTCCACAAACATTAATCTCCCCACCCCCAACTTAGGCTAACATGACCATTCATTTAGAGCTGAGTACCTAAGCTCTTTGCTTATTAGGGCTTCTGTTTGAACAAGATCTCATGTCTTATATATTTCACTACACTTTGCAGAATGTTACACTTGGCTTTTATATTGCATGCTCTTAAGTCCAAATTTTATGATTAGTCAAGAGAGTTGTTGTGTCATAAGAAATTTGAATTAAGCCTGAGTGACGTTGGCACATCAGAGGAAATGTAAGCATAGACATAAACAGCCAAATAGCATATCCAGTCTCCTGTTACATGAAGTTAATTGTGCATGCTATGTGAGTAGTCATGTATGTTACTTTGCAGTACAGTTCAAAGTAGTAAGTGAAGAAAAGATTGCTGTGTTTTCCTCAGCATTTCTATGCATGAGAACAGGTCTCAACAAAGTCTTTGAGTACTGTTAATTTGGTTTCAGGCAAAACCATGAAATTCCTATTGTCTCAGCATGACTGGACCACCTCTTCAGATTTCATAATGAGAAAATAACACAATATCTGCATTCATTCCTCTGGCAGTCAGCTAGTGGTGTGATTGCCTTATTTTCTCAATCAAGACATATCATTACTTTTGCCTTCATTGAGCTATATCAGGGTGATTTTCTTTCGTAGTATTGTGCTAAAGAAAAAAAATATATGTAGTTTTATTTTCTCTCATTTAAGCATATGATATATTGTCATATTCCTAGCAGAGTGCATTTTTATTTCATGAAAGTTGCTGAAAATTCTCTACGAAATGAATTTTATTGGATGGTTTGTATTATACTATAAAATTAGAGATGTGTTCAAGAGAAGAAAATTGAAAGTAATATTCTTGTAGTAATTAGATGTCTGGTATGACAAACAATCACAAAAATTTTGGTGTATATTAACAAGCATTATTTTTTACTTATGTATTTGTCATCCACCTGAGGTGGTTATTCTTCAAGCCTGGGGGTTGGTTTAAGTTCTGGCCCACATTCTAAGCCAGTTCCTAGACTTGGAATTTCTAAACTTCCACTTCTGCCCACATTCAGTTGGCCAAATCAAGTTTTAACAGAGACTAGCTAGCATTACTAGGAAAAAAACATTCTCCTCTGATTATAGCGTCAGTTTTAAAAATTTAGTGAATTGTGCTATGGTTTGGATATAGTTGTCCTCCAGAAGTTCATGTGCTGGAAGCTTGGTCTCCTGAGTGTTAGTGTTGAGGTGATGGACATTTTAAGAGGTGGGGCCTAGTGGAAGGTGGTTAGGGCTTGGGCCCTGCATTCTCACTAATGGATTAATGCTGTCTTATGGGAGTAATTCAGGTCTCATGTGACTGAGTTAGATCTCACAGGAGATTGCTGTTTTAATGTAAGACCACAAAAATGTTGACCCTTCTGCATACAACTGGCTACCTTCCTACTTCTCCTTCATATTGTTACATTGACAGGGGACCCATGCTGGACATTTGTACCATGCTGTTTGAGGCCTCCAGCCGTAAGAACAGTCTTGGATGTTTTGGCATAGCAACATAAAGGACTAAGGCATCTATAGACTCTCATTTAAATTCATTAAAATTCATGAGATGCTATTTAAAATAATCATTCTATAGTCAATTTTTTTAAAAAAGACAGAAATTTTAACAAAAGTAACAGCTTGTGGTAGGCTTTTGTCCATTTTATCTTATTTCACATTTTATTTCCTATTTTATCTTCTGAGTCAGAAATATATTTTGATAGTGTGGAGAAGGTTAATTCAGAATTTCATCAAGCAATGCAACTAATTTTTAATGCCTTATTAAGCAAAACTTGCTCAAATTTAGTTAAATTAATAACATGACATTGATATTTTAATATTTTAACGATAAGTTTATCAAAGTTTAATTTCATGGTTTACTTTATCACTGATCATTACCTATAGGATGATTTTGAAAATAATATTTTTGAAATTTATTACAAAAATTTCATTTAGATGACAGAAGCTTATCAAGTTTTGTATAAATGTACATACATTTGCATGAGAACGTATTTATCCACTGATGGTGAAGATTGGATTGGATACATGATGATTATTTATAAGAAGCTTTTACTTATTAATCCATCTCTACAAAGAGAGAGAGAGAGAGAGAGAGAGAGAGAAAGAGAGAGAGAGAGAGTGTGTGTGTGTGTGTGTGTGTGTGTGTGTGTGTATATACCAGGGATTGAACCCAGAAGCACTTAACCACTGAGCCACATCTCCAGTCCTTTTATTTTATTTTTTGAGATAGCAAAGTAAATTGCTCAGGCTGGCTTTGAACCTTCCATCCTCCTGCCTCAGCCTCCTGAGCTACTGGGGTTGGGATTATAGGCGTGTGCCACTGTACCTGTCCTATAACATATTTTTTACTTAATGAGAAAACTAAGTCTCAAAGAACACTTGCCCAGGGACTTACAATTAATTAACAAATAACAGTTGTGCCCATTTTGTTTATTCATAGATTAAAAAAGTAGGTAAAACCCATACTTTGCTAATGTACCACAATATTATGTGACAAAGCTGAAAGCAGCTCAATTTTTTTTTTTTTTTTTTGCTGTTTCTATTCCTTAATTATGTTTTTCTTTTAAATTTAGAAAGTTAAAATTTAAATTTGTATCTTCTCTGGATGGTTGTGTCTCTGCCATTTAGAAAATGTAAGATTATAATTTATCTTACATAAAATCACAAGTTTGTTCTTTTTGGAAATTGCAGATGATCACTGTATACTTGTTATTTGAGTGACTTCAACATATATTGCATACATATTATTTTGTTTTGTTTTGTTTTGGTACCAGGGATCAAATCCAGAGATGCTTAACCACTGAGCAACATCCTCAGACTGCTTTTTTATTTGTTTATGTTGGGACAGGTTCTCACTAAATTTCTCAGGGGCTCACTAAGTTGTTGAGGCTGTCTTTGAACTTTCAATCCTCTGTAACTATTGGTGATGACTTAAAACCATTGGGGTATACTGGAAAAAATGCAGAAAAGCTGTTTTAACAGAGGAATTGGGAAATCTCCCCACTTTTGTTGGGGAAGCCTAAACTCTTTCTTTCCTTCCTTTCTCCCTCCGTCTCTCCTTCCTTCGTTCCTCTCTTCTTTCCTTCCTCCCTTCCTTCTTTATTATAACAGTCTTTGTATTAAGTTTATGAATAGCAAATAAACTAATGATTTAGTGAGTCACCAACTTGATGCTAAGGAATAAAATTTGTGAAATTATAGAACCAAGAATACTGTTTTTGAAAAATGACTATTTTGAAACAACTTTTTAAATCTTAAACAGGTTTAGAAATGTGAATACCCAATAGACAATGTACTTTAAATTCAACAATTGTGGGAATTTTGTACAGTTGTTGATGGATTACCCACAGCTGACATGCTTTTACTTGATCATAAGATAAAAAGGATAGAAACTATTTAGACCATTTGTACATTATTAAAGTGAGCTGGAATTCAAAAAGACATCTGATTCCACTAAATCAGCCAAGAGTATCTAAAAAGCAAAGGGCATTGTCATCCAAAAGAGAGTCCTTTGAAGAATCTTAAGTTGTAATTTATCTGAATGCATATTGTACTCACTGGTGATTTTTTGAAGGATAAAAGTTGTGTCATATGTGTGACCTTTCTTCTCTAGCACAGTGCTTGGAACACAACTGGTGCTCAATAAATGTCTTAAGAAAGAAGACAGAAAAAAATCTTGTAATGCTAGTTGAAACCTCATGGAAAATATTATCAATACTTTTTTTTTCCCTTTTTTGTCTATGTACATGCTAAAATGAAAATAAATTAACTCTGGTAAGTGTTGACTTTCACAGATTCAATTTGCATTGTATTTTGTTTTAGTTTTAAATAAATCTATTGTTTTTAGACTTTGAAATAAAAATACTCCCTCATAGAAAACCAGTTGAAACAGTGCTGCAAATTAATATCTCAGAGAGACAATGAAGTAGATTTCAGCATTTGTTATTCTCAAGTAAAATTTGTATAATTCATAAGTAAACTTGTGCTTCAGATTTTAAATTCCAAAATCCATAAAAAAAAAATTAGGAACCCCCTCCCCCAAACATACCTGTAGTTGATTACATTGTTGAAATACTTTTGTTTGCATTTGGCTGAATTTCTATTGTTATTGTGATTCTTATTCCACTTAGTTTTTTTTTTTTTTTTTTAATCCGAGGAGTGGTGTTTTCTTCTGTATTTAAAAAGGTTTTTTGTTGTTGTTGTTGTTGTTGTTGTTTTTGTTTTGGTACTGAGCATTGAACTCAGGGGCACTCTACATCTGAGCTATATCACTAGCCCTTTTTACTTTTTATTTTCAGATAGGAACTTGCTAAGTTGCCCAGGTGATGTGCCTTAAATTGGCAATCCTCCTGCCTCAGCCTCCTCATTTGCTGGAATTATAGGCATAATCCCCATAATGCCCAGCCTGTATTTAAAAGATTTTTAATAGGAAGTTGCAGTTTTTAACTCAGAAAAAAAAAAGATGTAAGATTAATTTAAAAACATTATTTTACAACCAAGAAAATATTTTCTGCTTTAACTGGTAGTATTTAAATTATGAAACTAATATCTCCATATTCCCATGTACATGGAAAGGAATATAATAGTCCTTTTGAAGAATACCTGTATTCTTTGTTACAAAAAAATAAGGGTGCTCATTTTTTCTGTTATTCATTTATTAGAAAATAATCATAGATGAAACTATTTTAATAGTTTATTGGAAGAAAATCTACAGTATCTTTTTTTTTTTTTTTTTTTTGGTACCGGGGATTGAACTCAGGGGCACTCGACCGCTGGGCCACATCCCCAGCCCTTTTTTTGTATTTTATTAGAGACAGGGTCTCACTGAGTTGCTAAGTGCCTCACCATTGCTGAGGCTGGCTTTGAACTCGCGATCCTCCTGCCTCAGCCTCCCAAAGTGCTGGGATTACAGGCGTGCGCCACCGCGCCCCGGCTCTACAGTATCTTTTTTAAAGTTTAGGATTAACCTGATACATAAAAATATGGTTTGAATTGAAGTTATCCTTATGTAGTTAATACGCTTCAAAAGAGATGAGATAATTCATCTTTCATGAAATGATCCATAATGGAGGCCAATAATTGATGATGGCAAGGATAGAAATATTTTACCTTTGGGTTATCCTGGTGAATAAAACTTGGCCTGACAGTTCTTAAGGACAGAAAAAAATGTTTTTCTGTCTCTAGTTTAGCATCTTGGGCTTCTTCCCAAGTGTGGGCTTGTGGAGAAACGGTTTCTCTAAGGAAGACTATGATTTAGGTTATTGTCCTATTATTTCTTTTCTTCTTCTCTTCTTTCATCAGTTTATTCCTCAGTATAGTAGGTTTTGTTTTTGTTTCTGTTTTTAGTATATAATATGGAGTCTGGGATAAGTGTATGTCATTTTACCTGGATGTTTTATTTAAGATTAAACATTTTTGTTTTGAAGTGTGAGTATCTCCCCTTCCAAACAATAAACCTCATTAATGGTTTGAATGTGTGCCCCCAAAGTTCATGGGTTGGGAACTTGATCACCAATGCAGTGGTATTGGGAAGTGGGGCCTATGGGAGGTGTTTAGTTCACTGGTCAGTGTTCTCATTGTTAAAAATATTAGGGTGCCTCTAAGAAGCAGATATTCTTGGAAGTAGCTCAGCAAGGCAGACTTTACTTCTGCAGAAGGGTGCATTACCAAAGAAAACCAACAAGCAAGCGCACTTAGGTAGGCAGTGCACCTGCCTTTATCACTAACGTAGCACTGCCACTTGCTCTGATAGAAGGAATTCAGGGTTACAATTTATGCTATTGGCAAATTTTAAATTGGGGAGGGCAAAGAGAAGGGTTACAGTTATAATTGGATCTCTTAGGACACTATATGCATTACAATTAGAAGGCTGAGGATAAAGGACAATTGTAGTTAGGGTTTGTGACACAGGTAGTAGAGTCTGCATCCCTGCCCCTATGTGGATGTATGTTGTACAGGTAGGAGAGCTCAAAATGGCCATATTTTAGCCATATGGTTTTGTAACTTAAAATGGCTCCACCTGACTCTACATTTAAGTTTTAGGTTATAGCAAACAGGTTTTTGTTATACATAAGGAAATACATACTACAGAATTTAGATATGACAGAAAAGTGAGTAGGAATCTTATACTCCTGAATAGGAGAATGTTGATGTCATGGGAGTGGATTTGCTTCCTCTCACAGATGCTTTCTCTAGTTTCCTCTTTCTATCTCTTAGTCCTTTACTGTTCTACAATGGGCTGATACAAGATACCTTGCCAGATGCCATCCAAATAACATAGTACTTCCTAGCCTCCAGAACTTTTTTTTCTCATTATAAATTACCTCATGTGTTGTATTGTATTATAAGAGCAAACAATGAACTAAGACACATGAAGGAGAAATGATAATAAACGTAAAACAATCTGTATTTTCAGTCTCTTGCAAGACTATAATTATGTCTCCCACTACTACCAAAGGTATTAGTTCGAAGAAAACGTAAATTGTAAAAAATGTCACACCCCAACCATTCTCACTGTTAGACACACACCTAAAATTTTTATAGTCTGCCGATTTTAAGTCAAGATAATCTTCTAGAATAGGAAAGTGCATTAATTTTTTATAAACCCAAAGACTTGCACACTAATTTCAGGTTTAGAAACCTCAACACACACACACACACACACACACACACAAAAAAAAAAAAAAAATAATAAAAAAATAAAAACAAACAAAAAAAACCACATTTCTTCTGAATAGCTTGACTATAACCTGGAGGAAATGCTTCAGAAAACAGCTTCAGGATGGTGGAAGAAAAAAGAAGCACAATTCTCCTTGTACTTAATGTATAGCAACACCTCATCCTATGTTTAAGTTTCTTACACTCTGAAGTCCAGCTCTGGCTTTGTTCAGTTCATTCAGTAAGACTGATGTGAGATTCTTAGCACCATTTCTTCACATGAAGATGTTCACAAGGAAAGTAATATTTTAAAGAGCAATTTAATTCATAGAAATAGATTATACAAAATTAACAAGTAAGCAGCTTGAATTTCAAAGACTTAAATGTTTATGTCCCTCATTGGAGAGGTATTTGCCATATAAACTTGTATCCTCCTTTGTTCAGTTTCATAGGAAAAAGAAAATGGATGTGCTTTTAGAGTTTGATGCAGAAAATATTACCAGGAAAATTGAAAATTATAATAAATGGTGTGTCCAGAGTTTGTAATTCATTGAAATACAATTTGGGTCTTTGTTTTACCATGAAAATACAAAGAATTATCAAAATCCAATATAGTACTGTGATTAAAGTTCATTTCAATTATATATATTGTAATACCATGAAATGTGTGTCTGGCCTTTGTCTCAGTTTCCAGGTATACTAATCCTAAAATCCTTAGCATATCCAAAAATTAATTTTTTTATGTTAACAAATTGACTAGAGGCCTGCACATTTTAGGTACCTTGAGGATGGGTATGGTCAGAAGAAAGATCAATGCATTATTAGAGGGGTCAGCTTTAGCCTTTAACCTCTGAGAAGGTTAACCTCTGAGAATGATAAGGAGGAGCTGTATGTTGAATTTATTACTAGTGGCTAGTGATTTAATCAATCATGCTTACATAATGAATGCATGATTGCATAATGTATGAATATAATGTAATGAATACATCATTACATCTCTACATAATGGTGTTCCATAAAACTCCCAAAGGTCAGGGTTTGGAAAGCTTCTAGGAAGTTGTACATGCAGTGGTTCCTGGAGGACAAAATGCCAGGAGAAGGCTTGGAAGCTCCACACCTCTTCCCACAGTCTCACCCTGTTGATCTCTTTTCCCTTCCCCTGAGAATTTTAGTATGTAGCAAAGGAAATGAGATATGATTACATGGAAAGGTAAGTTGCCATACATTCAGTATTTAAGTCAGTAGAATTTGAGTTTATTCTTGATGATGGTAAGGGTGAGGGAGGAAGGGTTCTTGAAAATCTGGAACAGAAAACTAAATCAATTTATGAGTGGATAGAAGATTGATAGATTTTGTTAAGCAAGCATAATAAAATGTTAATTGTGGACTCTAGGTGGGTTCATTATGAAATTCTTTCATCTTTTCCTTATGTTTGAAGATTTTCATGATAAAATTATGAAAAAAAAAAGATTAGAGTATGCAAGAAAAGAATACTAAACTATTCGGATGGGCATTTATTTTTCATGCAGATGTGATGAAAAACAAAGTGTGAAAGGTAAATTCAATGAAAAAGTGTATTCTCTCTTTCATTTGATCAGAAAACTAAAGGCACTTAATGTTACAGAATATGTGTACTCATCAACAAATAACCGAATTTCCAACTCAAATTGACTCAAATATAGGAGAATTATTATTCAGAACAGGAAAATCAAAGTTAGGACAGACTTCAGAGTTATTTCATTCAATTCCTCAAAAATTCTCTCAGAGGGGTTGAGTACTTGGCTCTGCTCTTTATAGCATTAATGAGCTTCAACACAAGGCTGGTTCCTCTCCATCACAAGATGGCTACAGCATTGTGTCCTTTGTGGAAAAACGAATGTCATCACTTTCCCAGTTATGCAAAGCAAGCTCCTCCTAGTGTCTTTTTGACTTAAGTTCATTTAAACCTGCTCTGTTCTGAATACAACTCTGGTAAGAGGATGGGGGAATAGAGGCCTCAACTTCTTTAGACCCATCATGGCAGACAGCAGATACAGTGGCCACTATAAGGTAGTGAAGAGAAAAAGACATCCTTCAGGAAGGAAAGGAAGGCATTTATTTGGAGAAAAGAATTAAAGGGTACTTTTACAAAAAAAAATGTAGGTATAGCATATGTTCTAAAAGAAAATTATATTATGGAATGACTTTTTTCTATTATTGTAAAAGGAATACATGTTCAGTATGAAAATTAATTAAAGGCTAAAGAAAATAACAATAATTTATAATCTTACCATTTAGAAATAATTAAGTATTTTGACATTTCCTTCAAATGTTTAAGTTTTTGTGTAAAGGTATGCACCTATACATATTATACACTTGTGTTCTATTTGTTTTTCTTTGTCATCAGTATTTCTCAATGTCATTAAGATTTCTTGATAATTTTTAATGTATGAATAATTTTCTATTATATGAATGTACATTTGTGAAAATATTCATATATTGTTGAATATTTAAACAGAATAGATTTTTTGCATGGTAACTACCACTCTAATAAATAATTTGATATTAATCTTTGTCAAAATCTCTGATAATTTTCTTAGAAAACATTTTCAGAATTAAAGCAAACTATATAAATATTCTTATTTTTATTAGTGCATTATAATTATACATAATGGTGAGATTCATTGTGATAACCCTATGAAGATTCTTAATGCTCAATACACACTGCCGGATTGAGCTTCTCTTACTTTGCACCTCTACTTATGTGACACTTTCATGAATTCTAAGTATAACTGTTTTTTTTAATTTGGCAACTTACCTTTTGGCAGTATCACCATGCTTCCTCCCTATTGAGCTCCAATGAGCTTTCCAAGAGAGAAAGCTTCAAAAATATATTTTTTATCACTTCTGTTCTTCATCTACATCTTGCTGTATTTCTTCTTTAGCTTTTTACATTAAAAAAGTAGAGATGGAGGCATCTAATCCATTCTCTATGATTTCTAAATCTACTCCTTAATATTTCTTGGCCTGATGTCTACATGGGTTTAGGATTTAAACATGTGGACCTTGGTACATATAACTCCACAGAGGTTAAGTAATGAATGAATAAATGGCAGATCAAATGAATGAATGAATTAAATGAATGGGAATACAATATTTTGTAGTTCAGGATAGAATTTGCTGTGGCCTTATTAAGTCCATAAAATTTGCAAATTACTTCATAAAAGTGCTTTATAGGTTTTGGCATTTTAACGATGTTTACAGTGTTTTAGAAGAGACAAAGGATTTCAGTCTTGTGGCAGTTTTCCAGAATAGGGAGCAATTGTGCATACAATTATGCTATTAAGTTATTAAAGGCATTAAGAAATTTACACAAAACAGACTTTAAATTGTCTTAAACTCTGTTTAGCTGAAAAGGTTAACAAAGGACAAATCACATTCTTCAACTCCCTTTTTGTTTTTAATTCACCTTTATTTCCCAATTGGCCATATTATTTTTCTTGTTAAGTAAGCAAGAATTATGAATTTTCTTTATAATTTTATAGTGTGAGCTTGATGTCCACAAGTAAAGGATCATATGATTGAAGATTATGACATTAGAGGGAAAAACAGTATAGCTGTGTGTGCATAAGTTGGGATAAACTGGTTTTATTTCTAGAACCATATTTTTTAGTCCCAGGATCTAATACTGAATGAGATAATATATGTGAAAGCTTCTTGCAGGTGTAAAGCACTGTATAAATGTAAAGGATTAGTATTAGTAGTGTGGTAAATCATTTTTCTGATGGTTGGTGTAGGCCACTTATATTTTTAAACTAGATGAATAGAAGAAAAATGTTTTACTTCAAGAATAAGCTGATTTCTTCCTTTGGAGTGATTGAAGCACTATTCCTGGTTTGATTTGATTAATTCCTATGCCATCCTGGAGAAGGTGATTGGGGGCTCACAATGCATTTTTATGGGTCTTGCCTACACTAAATTTCTGATACATAGATGTCATTTCTTACCAGTATAGCTGAAGAGTTTTTTCCCTTAATTATTATTTTTATCACTGAATTTCAGATGGACTCACTAGAGGGGCCTAGCAGGGAGCCCTCTGCAATAGAGGCTCTTGTGAGGGCATTTGGAAATGTTGATAAGGACTCTGAAGTCTTTTCTGATGCTTTGACTCTGGCAGGACTGGAGGGAGGAGTTTTCAGTAAACTCCATGAAGGGAAAGGAGGTCTGGAAAACTTGGCTCTCCAAATCCTTCCTCTCCGACTTTCACTGAGTGTTTATATGTTTTGGTTTTATTTGAGAAAACTAATTATGAAACATTCCAGCACTCTCCATAAAAAGTGAACTTGGGGAGTTTATCGGGTGCTGGGGAACTGTAAGAAAGGGATCAATCCAAGAGGTGGAGCAGAGAAGAACCAGGGGATTTGGTGTCTGCCAGCTGGAAAAAAGCTACAGTGACTGAAGAATTCTAGAAAATAGCAGAAGCTATGTTCAGGTTCCCAGCTTGTGTCTTTCATTTTCTCTCCTTGGGGTGTCTGTAATTCTCTACTAGAGCTTCTTAGTTATCCTTTCTCTTAACAATTCACAGGGTATTGCCAACCTACACAATTTTCCCCACATCATGCATCTGGCGTGGAGGAATGAAAAGGGCAGTTATTATTATTTAATATCAGATACATGAAGAAATTCAGGCCCAGGAAGATTGACTGTTCAATGTGACAAAAGAGATAGTAGGTGATTTAAGATTCTATTTCATTGTTTTCTCTATACGATTTTAATTTGGTTAAGTGATGTTTGAGAGATGTCTAGAATATCTACCTTTTAAAAATGGCAATGCCTTCAAGGCCATACATGTTCTTCCTTAACTGTTCTAGAAATTATCAGGACTTCTTGGGAGCAACTGAGGGCTCTTGGGTCACAAGTCGTAACCCCTCTTCCTTCATTTTCACCCTTCAGTTTTTCTGTGAGTGAAGCCCACCTGTCCCTGAAGGATCTGCTCCTTTTAACCTTCTTAACTGGGTCTGTTTGTCTTCCTAGAGAAAGGCAGTCCCCTCCTTTCTTCTAAATACTTTAGAACTATTCATTGTTTTTCTACTAAGAAGAAAGAAAACAATCTCTTTTGACAATGTTTATTTATATGTTCTCAGATTATGAAACAAAGAGTTAATCTATTTTCCTCCTGGATGCTTCCTCTCAGCTACAGGAAACCTTAGTTTGTTTGTTTGTTTTTCTTTTTATCCTTCTTCCCTTCCTTCTCCTCTCCCTCCCTCCCTTCCTTCCTTTGTATCTTTCTTGTCATTTTCCCCTGACTATTATTTTGATTCTTGATGACTACATCAAAGAATGGAAGGTTCTTAGCTGGTCTATCCATCACCTAAGCCTTGACTTCCTTGACCTTCTTGTGCTCTTCTTTTCCTCAGTCATTTTCTACCTGACCATATTCTTCTTGCTGTTGCCACTGCAATAATTGCACCAGCTCCATATCATCAGTTTTATGCATTCTGCTCTTTGACCCCACTTCTTGTCTTTGCAGTTCATTCTGTGAATCCAACAAGGTGTCATTCCTTTGTGTATCTCTACACTATTTGCCATCCATCCTCCTCAGCTCTCACACTCTCAACTCCCTGACTCCCTCAGTCAAATCACTCACTGCTAGTTAAGTCCTCCTTTCTATCTGCTCTGAGCATGCCTGGGGAAAAGCTCACAACCATACCTGTTTTAGTCAGCTTTTTTGCTGCTGTGACTATAAGGATCTGACCAGAACAACTATAAGGAGGAAAAGTTTATTTGAGGGCTCACGGTTTCAGAGGTCTTAGTCCATAGAAGGCCAGTTCCATTCCTCAGTGTTAGAGGTGAGGCTGAACATCAAGGCAGGAGAAAAAAGCTCACGTCACAGTGATCAGGAAGCAGAGAGAGAGGCTCCACTTGCCATATACAAATATATACAACAAAGCCACACCCCAATTCCCATTTCTTCCAGCCTACATCTTATCACTTCAGTTACCACTCAGTTAATCCCTATCAGGAGATTAATTCACAGATTAGGTTAAGCCTCTAACCCAATCATTTTTCTTCCAAACCTTCTTGCATTGTTTCTCACGTGAGCTTTTGGGGGGACACCACATCTAAACCATAACCCTGCCTGATTTCAAGAGGGATGTCAGCCTGACATAAAGTCTTTCCACATGTTCCCATATTGTGTCACTGACCTATCACCACAACAGCCATTGTACACTTTCCTCAAACATTAACCTTAACCCCAATATGCTTTTTCCCAACTCTTCTCCCCAGAAGACAACTTCATCAAAAGACAATTTCATCTTTTACATACACAATACTATCTTTGCCACATATAGAGTCCCAAAATTCTTGTCCCTCTCTCAGTGAGTTTCTTGTGTCTCATCCATTTTTTTTCTTTTCACCTGACTCTAATATTTCCTATCATAAAAAAAATGAAACAGAAAACAAAGATTCTCATTCCCATGTTTTCCCTTCAGCTACTGCCCCAGGTCTGGAGAGTAAAATTTCTCAAAGGTCTTGTCCTCTGTTACCTCTTTATCTCCTCATAATCATTCTGTAACTCACTAGTCCATGAAAACCACACTTGTTAAAAAGTCACTGGTGAATTCCATCTTGCCAGATCTAACAGTTCTCTGACATTATCTTAGTACACATTGTAGTAGCATTTGATGTAATGGTCATGTCTTCCTGTCTGAAACGCCTTGTTCCCTTGACCTTGGACACCCTTCACTCTTATTTTCTCCTTTATTAGATACTTCTTCTTCCTCTCCTTTGCTAGTTCCTCTTGAACCTTGGAGTTCTCTAGGGCTTGGTTCTAAGACTTCTTTTCTTCTCTATCTGTACTTGCTCCCAAAGTGATATTAACCAGGCCTATAATTTTAAATTTGATTTATGTGCTGAGACATCTAGCTCCTACCTTTTCCCTGTATTCTGAATGATTCAAACTGTCTGTTTAATATTTCTGCTTGGAAATGAGGCAGGCATCACAAATGTAACATGTATAAAAAAACTGTGAATTTCATCTCAAAGTCACTATTCCCCTACTTCTTGTTTTAAAAATTAGTATTTTTTTTAACCTGGTTGCTCAGAGGGGAAAAAAAAAAAAAAAAAAAAAAAAAAAAACTTTGGATATACATTTGAGCTCTCTCCGTCTGGTTCTGGCTCTGTCCCTGTCTCACACATATCCTCCATCTCTATCTCCCTTTCTTTCTTACTCAGCACATATGCTCCTTTAGCAAATCTTGCTGACACTACCTTCAAATATATATCATCTTTTCAAGTGTTTTTTATTTTTATTTTACTAAAATGTAGGCTCCCCCAAATCAGAAACTATATCTTATTTGTTCCTGTTCTCCAGGATTTAGAACAAGTTTTGGCCAACTATGACCCACTGGACAAACCAACACTTTCCCTGAATGGTATTCACACTTTTAAATGAATACAAATTTTGTTTTAAATACAATTTTGTAAATTATATGACATACAAAGTCCACTGTCCATAAAATTTTGTTGTAACACAACCATGCTTATTCATTCACATGTTGTGTGTAACAATTTTTTCATTACAACAGCTGAGTTGAGTAGTTGCTTCAAGAGATTTTGATGGGCTGCAAAACTGAAAAGATTTTCTCTCTGTCCCACTAAGAAAAAAAGTTCACTAACCTTTGCCCTAGATTAATATCCTCTCAAAGTAAATAATGCTTAAATTTCTTTTTATTACTAGTTCCAATAAAAATAATCTCAGAACTGCCTATTGTAGATCCGAATTACATGACTATTCTTGAACTAACCTCTCATCAAGGCCATGCTCCCTTGGTCAGGCCTGGATCCATTCCCACCTCTGAAGCTAGAGAATAGGGAAGTCTTGACTCCATCAGGATCAGATGTTCTCAACATTGGAGAGAGGACGTTTTCTGAGGATAACTGAAAAGCTGTAACTAGAAGCATGCGTAGAATATTTGGTAGAAGCAACAGTTGTCATCTACATGGATCCTCTTGCTCTTTTAAAGATAGCATATCCCCCAAATCTGTGGCTTAGTCCTCATAAGTTCACTAGAATATAAATACATAATACCTCAAACCATTTATGTCTTGGATAGGACCTGTGTTTTTAAAATCTCTGTTTTCCAAAATATATATAATCATTATTTTTTGAAGCCAGTTGTGATATAGTAGGGCATAGCCTGGGAGGTATTAAAAATGAATGCCACACCTGAGGAGGTATGAACCACCCGTAGATGGACAGGTGCCAGGATGCTAATACCACTTGTACACCCAGCTTGGCAACTATAGGGCAAGATCTCTGGGTGTTGCACCTCATTCCAGCTTTTTCCTTATTGTAAAACTTAAGGAGCAACCAGAGTGGGAGGTTATGTGCTGCAAGTCCTTCCTAATTTATCAGGCAGATAATGGCCTTTCAAGATATTGGAATTTATAGAGAAGTGGGGATTATTGATTTATGACCAAACTATGTGTCTGAATCTTCTTCCAACAAAGGAAAGCCCTGGGAGATCATTAACAAAGCACAACAGAGAAACTTTCATCTAGTCAGATTTTATTTTAGAAACTTAATTGATGGCAATTTGGAGGCTCTATTGTACTGTGGTGGTGGAGGGGTGACATCCTGGAATAGCAGGAATGATAGAATGGAATGTGGGCATTGGTGATTATTCTAACCCAGTAATTTCTTAGTCGCCTATCCTTGAAGTTGTGGAGAAATCTTTGGTTTGTTGAAATGTTTCTTTATTACAATATCATGCTGTAGGTTACAGTGTCATGCTGTAGAAGTTTTTCAGAACTGAACTGAAGACAGAGCTATTTTGGAAATCATAGTTAACATGCTTTGCAAGATGGAAGCTGCTATTTGCTTATTGATTGTCTGAATTCAAGCAATTTGGGAATTGAGCTTCAACAATTTTGTGATTCACCCTTTACAAATTAGTGAAGATTAAAGATTTTGATCTGCTCTTTGCTAGCATTTTCCCTTTTAAATAACAATACTGTATTCATAATTCTGACATTTCTTTTCTGTTCATATCCTCTCATTGAGAATTCTTCTTAATAAGGAAATTTTGTTCAATAGAATTTTTTTTCCTGTGACTAAAAAAAAGTTCAATGCCAAAGAGTAAAAAATAAACTTTTCTGGTTCTAAGACTATTAATCATAGATGCAAAATCATGTTATTTCTGATGTCCCACCAATTGTGGTATAATCCTGAAGATTTTTTCACCCTAAGATCTCATATTATATACATTTTCTGGAGTGAAGTCTAGTTGACGTAGAGTCTTATTGGGCTATGAAGTAATTTTAAAAATGTTGTTAATTAAAAACTTTTAAAATGGTCTCTAGTTCTACCAATGGACTTTCTTATAGGTTTATGACATAAGAAAGTGACCATCCAGAGTGAATGCCCCTTAAGAGAACAGCAACTGTGCTTCAGCAAACACTGGGAGTTTTAGGACTAGCCCATTGGGCATTATTCAGTGAAGAGTTTGTTCTTCAGGGCTGGGGTTGTGGCTCAGTGGTATAGTGCTCCCCCGCACATGCGAGGCACTGGGTAGATCCTCAGGACCACATAAAATAAATAAATAAATAGAATAGAATAAAGGTATTGTGTCCAACTACAACTAAAAAAAAAAATAGTTTGTTCTTAAAATTCCATCATATTGTAACCTTCCATGATGTCTAGTGTTGCAACAATAGTGTTTTCTCTCTCTCTTCCTTTTTGCCGCTCTGCCTCTCTTTCTCTGTCTCTCTCTGTACTTCTCACACATAAGAAATTTTACAAAAGAAACGACATTTAATATTCTTAGAAGAACTGGGTATCTTTATTCTCAAAGAAAAAAAAATAACAGCCACCTCTAGTAATTTGAAAATCTGTCATGTTAAAAAACAAAATGCAAAAAAATAAAAAGTCTCAGCAGACATGACTTTCTCTGAGGTAGATACATGAGAGCTAGTGCACAGACATTAGAAGGACGCTGACCAAGTTTGGCTCAGTTCCACAACTAACTTTCTCCAGGGAGCTCAAACAGGCCCACAGTGAGTGGACTGCTATCAGAAGTTAGTGCAATCCTTGTCCTTCAAGGTATTAAAACCAGCGATCTTCATGACCATTTGGCAGGGAAGCTGTTGTAGAGGTCCTTGGGCTGTGTAGTAGACAAAAATTTATTTATAGGAGGAGCGGGGAACTCTTGTTCTTTGTGAGCACATTCTCCACATGGAAGCTTTTCTGCATTACTTTTAATAATATTGTTAAAAACTCTAATGAAAGTCAGTAGAGGAAGAAGATTGAAACCAAGACTGTGAAACATACAGAGAAAGCAATGAAAAAGCAGCACCAATTTTGATGGTCAAGTTGTTATCAACCAGTGATTCAAGACATTCACCTCTCCCACTGGGCTACCCTGGTACTAGAAAGTAATTCTTGAAAATTTCTAAAATCTCTTCCAACTCTGATGTCAGCTAATATAAATCAGGGTTCACTCTGGGAAACAAATGACTATGTGAATTGTAGAATAAGGAGTTGATTCTAAGACTAAGGGTCTTAAAAAAATTGTGAAAAAGCTGGGCAAAGTAGGGTCCAAGAGAGTTGCAGTGTCAGAAAAAAAGTCAGTAACCAGCCCCTCCTATATACTTCTGTGTATGAGATATATGTGGACACTCCAGAGCTTTCAAAGGTCTAGGGCAAGCCAGGCATTTCCAGCTATCAGAATGCAACCGCAAAGGGGAGCTATTATCTATGAGAGGCTGTTGCCTTTGTGTTTGATGGTTAGAGCTGGACTTGTTGATGGCTTGGGCCAGCAGTTGGGCAAAGAGGACCTGTAAACACAGCAGGGAGAGTGAGATCAAGCTGGAAACTGTCAGCACCTGTATATGTCTCACCCCACCCAACAATGCCAGCCTTTGGGAAGTAATGACTGCTCCTTCATGTTCACCATCCAAGCTTCATAGATCTCTGAGTTGGTAACTCTTCACCTAGAATCCACCAAACAGATTCAGCTTAACCAGGCTGACACATACCCTGTTTTCTTCTTTAAAACCAACCATTCCATATGTTCTCCAAATAAAGAACTACTCAACTGTGCCATTAATTTTTAAGCAAATGTAACTCAGCTGAGAAGTAAATTATACTTTTCTCTTAAAGGATTGCCTATTTGCCACCGCTTACTTGGCAAGTCTGCATCTTATCAACTGGCAGTTTGTATGCTTGTATTCTTTCTTTCCCTGTGTCTTTTAATAGGGATTATAATCAGTTTTTCTGTTCATCTATGTCAGCAAGAATGTAGTCTTCATTTAATTTTCTTAGAAAATTCTAGGCTGGTCTATAAAATGCAGATGTTTGGTATTAGAGAAACAGCATGTAGCAAAATAAAATGCCATTTTTAATAAGGGCATGTGCGCTAGGCAATAGTTTTTATGTTGTTGCTGTTAAAGGAAATCATACATCATGAGCAGCCAGAGGAAGAGTCTCACTGTACGTTTATGGCAGTAATAGCAGCCAACCTATTAGTTTTATTCCATATTTATCCTTTGATTATTCAGTTATAGACCACCAGATATACAAAATTGTATTACCTCTGATTTTATCCATCTGAACCCCAACATGAATTGGATTGGGAAAGCAAAAGTCATTAAGATCAAGTCAATAAAGCCCTTGCTTGTCACTCACATAAGTGGTTTGATTAGGTTTGAGTTTACTTATTGTGTCTCTTTGTTTCTAGGATGTAGCATTTTGGGCATGTCCCTTCTCTTTTACCTGTGCTATTACAAACTGAAATAGTTTAATATACACAAGGATAGCCCCATATGATGATTAATAATCTTAGAAATCTTAGAATTTATACTAACTGTAAGTGTAGATTAAAAGAAAGGTGTTTTGAGTATAAAATTACTCAAGTTTTAGAGAAACAATTCTGTTTGTTCAGGAGGATTTCTGAGATAATTTTAAATAAATGTAAAGACTGAGGAAACAGTCTGCAGTATTCCAAAACAACACATTCATCCAAGAAAGGAATGGGACACTGCATATTTGTTTCCGTCTCCTACTTCCTTATAAGAAGATTGTATTAGTCTTCTTTCTGTTGCTATAATAAAATGTCTAGATAAATTCTAAAGAGAACAGATTTGCTCAGTTTATTTAACTTACAATTTTCTAAAATGGTCCAAATTGGGTGGCCACACTGATTCAGCCTCTGGTGAGGGCCTCCTTGTCCTCATCTCATCATGACAGATGGCATCATGGCAGGTATGAGAAGGAGAGATTTCATAGTGAGACAGGAAGCCAGAAAGAGATTCAGGGGTCAGGCTCACTCTTTTGTAACAACTCCCTCAGGGGAACTAATCCCACAAGAACTATGTTAATCTCTTCTGAAGACAACACATCCAATAACCTTTCACCTGGTGCCACCTCTTAAATGGACCATACCACTTCTCAATGTCACCCCACAAGGGAACCAAGCTTCTACCACATTAACCCTTTGGAAACACACTGAAACCACTTTCAAACCATAGCATACATCCTCACCCATTGCCACATGACTTGCAATGCTAAAATGAAAAAAACCTACAGACAGGCTTGGCCACGTAGCTTACTTTGGTCAATGGGATGTGAACAGACATGATGGATACTGCCTACATCCAAGCAGAAATCTGAAGAACCATCACATGTTTTCCACTAGCACTCTTGCTTTTCCTCTTATCATGAGATCGTTATATCCATCTGATGGCTGCTATACAGGCCAATGTTCTGGAGAATACATGGAGCAGAGTCACAGCTGACTCATAGTCACCAACATATAAAGTAAGTGAGAAATAAATGTTTTTATTTTAGAAACCACTGAATTTTGGAGTTTTCAGTTTGTTATCATAACAAAAGTTGACTAACCCAGAAGATGGAAAAAAAAAAATTCTACCCAACTGCTAACAATGATCATTTCCTTAGGGTGAGAATTATGGATTATTATGATTTTTCTTAGCTTTTTTTTCTCTATTACTGATATGAGGCATAGTTATATAAGCAGGAGAAAAACTGTTTTTCTTTCTTTTAAATATACTTTCATTCCTTCTTTACCAAAAAATATTTGAATTAAATTTGAGACAAATTAAATTTGACCAGTTCTTAACAAGAATGTCTGCCCCAAACAGGGCTAACTTGGAATACTATATTAAAAAAAAAAAAAAAGTCATCAGCCTTCACAGTGATCTGAAGATTGAATGTAATACCTATCAAAATCCTGCTGACTTTGCAAAAATTGACAAGCTAGTACCAAAATTCATATGGAAATTCAAGGGGCCTAGAATAGCAAAAACAATCTTGAGAAAGAACAAAGTTGGAGGATATACTTCTTGATCTCATAGTTAACAAGATAGTGTGGTACTAATATGAGAACAGAAATATGTATGAATGGAATAAAACTGAGTCCTAAGCTAAACCCTTCATACTAATGGCCAATCACAAGAGTGCTAGACAATTTTGTAGAAAGAGACAAAAGAATTTTGTCTTTTAAATAAATGGTTTTGGGAATAACTGGATATCCACAAGAAAAATGTGAAATTAAACTCCCCTATTTCACACCTCCTGATGTGTTTAGTAACTTATAATGGATTAAAGACTTAAATGTAACAGTAAAAAACTATAAAACTCTGACTAGAGGAAAAGGCAGGATAAATTTCATGACCTTGCATTAAGGCAATAGTTTCTTGGAGATGAAACAAAAAACACATGCAACAAAAGAAAAAAACAAGTTGAACTTCATCAACATTTAAAACTTTATGCTTTTAAGGACACAGCCAAAAAAAGTGAAAAGCTGGTCTACAGAATTGGAGAAAATATTTCCAAATCATGTGTCTGACAAGGGACTTATATCTAGAAAATGTACATACTCTTACAACTCAACAATAAAAAGGTAAATAATTCATTTTACTCATGAAGGGATATTGAGGGTAGATAGGATGAGAATATATGAAATGGGGAACTGCAATGTCTTTAGGAGAATATCCATTTAAGGGATGTTACCAAAAGCTCAGTCCTTGCCCCCATGCCAATCCAATAACTTGGTTTTGGGAAAAAGGGAAAAAAAAAATATTGCTTTGCTAAGAAAGGAGACTCACAGGGGACTCCTGTCCCAGAGGCTGTGATTCTGCCCATCTGAGAGAACAGAGGATTTTTAAAGCAGGGTTTGGTTCCAGGTGTTCCCTGTGGGGCTTGGGGATTGTGATTCACTTGTTAATTTAAGAAACAGCCATTTCTTGGATCTCCTGGTGCCATCCCTGAAGTCTGAATTACTTAGTTCCTGTGGTGGGTGTGTACTCAAAGGCAGATGACTGGCCTAGAATGGGAGAAAGGTAATCTTGTTTCCTCTGAGGTTAGGGAGGGAGAGAGGATGAAGAGAAAAAGAAAACATGTCCCTTTTAAATTAAGCCTCAGAAAGAATATTAATAAATAAATAAAGCTAGGGCTGGGGTTGTGGCTCAGCGGTAGAGTGCTCGTCTAGCATGTGAGCGGCCCAGGTTAGATCCTCAGCACTACATAAAAATAAAGGCATTGTGTACAACTAAAACAAATAAATAAATATTTTAAAAGAACAATAATAATAAAGTTAGCAAGCAAGCCTCAGTGGCAGATCAGCAAGGGCTATAGTCTAAGCCTGAGGTTAGACCACTGTTACAGGGTTAACAAAATAGTAACACCTACCTTAGCGAGTTTGCATATATTTGCTCTTAAAACTGAAATGAATGAATGACACATTCTTCCCCCAGCAACTTCTTTTTGCATCCTATGGATTTCCCAGATTATGGTTTGCAGGTTTATTGTTTGAGAATGTAATATTCTTTTAGCTGATCCCTTTGGTTCACAG
Source organism: Tamias sibiricus (assembly GCA_025594165.1). Lineage (NCBI taxonomy): Eukaryota > Metazoa > Chordata > Mammalia > Rodentia > Sciuridae > Tamias > Tamias sibiricus. The sequence continues at coordinate 192,139,936 of CM046659.1, forward strand.
TGTGTCACACAACTTTTCAGCGCATTATAATCCTGCAAAATTCACACCACTCTCATGATTCCAAAGGAAGTCCTGAGTCAATAATATAGTCAACACATTATATTGGATATTGCAGGATTCAGAGGTGAATAACCCACTTATTCACACACTCCTCACAAATGACTTTTCTCTCAAAGGGATGCATGATGTGCAACATCTGGTCCTCAGAGCATTAGCATCAACAACATGACACCTAACAAATAAATTCTTAGGACCCACCTGCCTAGATCTACTGAATCCAGAAATTATGTGTGTGTAAGAGGGGAGGAGTCCTGAAATCCATGTCTTAACAAGTCCTTCAGATCATTCTGATACATGTTAACATGCGAGAATCACTGTTTTAGGGAATGACAAGAAAGAAAACTACCAAGTTATAAGACAAAATATGTTAAATAGTCCAAAATTCGTACAAAGTACTGTCTATAGTACCTTAATTGAAAATTATAGCTAGCTTCCTGTTTGTTTTTAGTACGTAATGTTTATGTACCATTTGCCATGTTGTATGAAAAACATTTTGTTTGGAATAAAAGTCCTGTCCATCTCTCTTCATAATAGAGCAGTGATTTATCAACCACATTGGAAAGAAGAATGTTAGAATCATGAAAGAGAATTCATCCAAGGAATGGAGTCTCTCCTTATCCTGACCCCAATCCCTAAGGAGAACAGTTCTAGAGGGTAATGATGGATAACCCCAAATATGCAGAATGTTAATTAAATCAGATTATGTTTGTATATCAACTAATCCAATGATCATGATTTTGATTCTCCCTGGTACCTACAGTTTAGCCTATTTACTAAAATTTGATTGCTCCAGTGAGTGTTTAATCTACAGCAAGCAAATGTAATATATTTTAGAGAATCTGAAGGAGGTGAAAAGAGAGTGAAGTGATAGAGTCAAGTTTTATTTCTTACTCTTCCACAAACTAGTTATATTATTTGGGCAAGTTACTTAACAATTCTGATAAGCTTCAATTTCATCATCTATAATATTGGTTTAATAATCTCATCCTTCTTCATAAGCTATTGAGGAAATTAGAGGACATAATATTCATGATTATATATAGCACATATAAAGATCTTCAAGATTAGTGACATTGGTCCCTCCCTTTCTTCTCTAGACACTTCACTCTCTTGGCCTTGGATATCAATAATGTGGAAGATAATTTCTAAAGAATTTATTACTCTTTGATGGTATAATAGAGAAAGTCAATCAACTTAAATTATTCATTTTTCCTTTTATTTTCTATCTATTATCTATTTGTTACATCCAGGCAGTTATTTCTATATTGACAATGTGTCTTAGTCCATTTGTTCTGCTATGATACAGTACCATAGAATGGTTAATTTACAATCAATAGAAATTTACTTGTTACTGTTCTGGAGTCTTAGTCTACGACTAAGGTGCCAGCAGGTTTGATATCTAGAGAGGGTCCAGTCTCTCTTTGCTTCCAAGATGGTGCCTTGTTATCATCTCCTTGAGAGTGAACAAACCCTTTGTCCTCACCTAGCAGAAGAACAAAGCAGAAATGTAAAATAGGTCTAAGATAGTTTCCTCATTCTTTTAATAAGGCACTAATCCACTCATGAGAACAGCATCATTATAACTTAATCACTTCCCCCCAAATTTCTACATCTTAATATCACTACAATGAGAGTTAAATTTCAACATGAATTTTCTAGGGGACAAATCCAAACCATAGCAGAATACATATTTGTTGACTCTATTGAATTAACAGAATTAAATTTATATAAGAAGGTTTATAAATACCTCAGATATCTAAGAAAATACTAAAAAATAGAATTGCTGGAGGAAAGGAACAATTTGCCTTATCAAATTTAACCAAAGAATCTTATCTGGATAAAATATAGTGGAATAAATCCTAAATGATCAATAAACATAAAAATAGACTACTCAATTTTATTTTTTATACAGAGGTTGAGAAAAAAATAAAAACATTCATTTTATGTAGGGATAGGATATAGAGTAATGGGCATTCTCAATACATTTTTTGAGGGAATATGAATTGTTTCAAAAATTTGCAGAGTAATCAGAAAATACTTAGTAAAATTAAACAACTGATGTACCCATTAACACTTTGGAGAATTTACCCTACTTAAATTAGACTGTAAAACATAAAGATCAAAATACCGGGGTCCCTCTTTTGACCTCATACATAATCTGAATAATTTTGATAACATTTCAGTAATAAAATGGCTAAATCAGTTATGGCACAGTCATCCTATAGATAATGATGAAACTATTCAAGACAATGAGATTGGTATATACTGATCTGGAAGGATACTCATTTAAATTATTACTGTTTTAGTCTTTTTTTTTTTTTTTTTTCCTGCTGTGACTACAAGACCCGACAAGAGCAATTTTAGTGGAGGAAAAGTTTATTTGGGGGCTCACGGTTTCAGAGGTCTCAGTCCACAGAAGGATAGCTCCATTTCTCAGGTTTTAAAGTAAGGTAGTATATCAGGGCCAAGTAGTGTGATGGAGGGAAGTAGCCCACATGATTATCAGAAAGCAGAGAGAGAGGAGTCCACTTATCAGATACAAAATAAATACCCCAAACGCCTCCAGTGACCCACCTCCTCCAGCAGCACCCTACTTGCCTTCAGTTACCACTCATTTAATCCCATCCAGGGGATTAATTAATCTATTGGGTTAAGGCTGTCATAATCTAATCATTTCTCCTCTAAACCTTCTTGCATTGTCTCATACATGAGTGTTTTGGGGGACATCTCATATCTAAACCATAACATGTACAGTATATTTATGTTTATGCATTTTAAATTATTTTAAATTATACTGTATGTACATGTGTTGGTTAAAGGAAGATCAAGTTACTGAGATACATGAGGATGTTAGTTCATATTTGTAAAAAATAAAATCATATCCTGGTTATATGTGTATCCATATTTATGAATCTATGAAAAAGGAAGAGACTGTGAGAAAATACAAATAAGAAAATGCACATAATTTATGTTGGGACCCTGGCCCTGGAGGACAGCTGAAGAGAGAGAAAAATTTTTTTTTTTTCATTAAATATCTTTGATTTCACAGTGTCATAATTTGTTTTATGATGACCTTGGAACTTTGTTGCTTAAGTAACTTTGTAATTTATAATAAACACAAGACTTAGATCAGATGCAATCTCTGTTTGCATGAATAGTATAGCTCTGAAAGGGCTCATGGTAAACTGTCTTGCAGGGACAGGGGAAAGAGAGTCAAGGAGAAGTTTAACTTTTTCTTGTACACATTTCTATCTTAATGTGTATTTTTTGTTTTGTTTTGTTTTGTTTGTTTGTTTTGGTACTAGGAGTTGAACCCAGGGGCACTCAATCACTGAGCCATGTCCCCAGGACCCCCCCCCCCCCCTTTTTAATTTAAAGACAGGGTATCACTGAGTTGCTGAGGGCCTCACTAAGTTGCTAAGGCTGGCCTTGAATTTATGACCCTCCTGCCTCAACTTCTCAAGCTGCTGGGATTACAAGCATATGCCACCATGCCTGGCTAGTGTATGTATGTGTTTTGTTTTTGTTTTTCACAATGATTATTCATGTATTACTTTTGTGAGTTAAAAATAAACACATTGCTTTAAATGACTATTCATGTTCATGTAGTAGAGCAAGGCAGTTTTTTTTTTTCTTCCTCCAGTAGACAATGGTTATTGGCACAAACATTAACAAGCATAATTGTAATTTGGTTGAGGGGGATAATCATGCATTAGCTTAAGTAAGATGCAATGACTCACAGAGATCTGTCACTCTATAAGTATTGACTTATAGAGATCTTAGGTAGGAAACACAAGGTGTAATCTAACAATTCTTGTGAAATTCAGCCATATTATCTCTTATTGCTCCTATAAACCTTAATTCTAATTAAGGATCATTTAAAGGTTCTTAGCTAGAGGGATGGGTAAAAGGGTGTCTTTATTACCACTCAGGCAGAAGAAAGGTTTTAAAGTGGAAAATGAGCAACTGATGATTGCATTGCCAAGTATAATTAAGAAAATTCAACAGCCCTAAGTGTACCAAATTTTGGAAGGGAAATCTGCCAAAGGCTGAGATTTGGCCTCTGTGTAGCTAATACTGTAAACTCAGCATGTCACTTTAAAAAAAGTTCTGACTCTAATACTTGGAATAAAATATACTCTCTTGTGTATAGAATCGTGTGTTCTATGCCTTGACCCATGGTAGAGGTCTCTGGCCTCCATTGCTCCAACATTATCTGTGACCTTCATGTCTACTCCTTTACATTTTCCTCCTCTGCCATTGAGAAGACCTGTCATGCTACAGGGCCTTCCTCCTTCATAGATGTTCACTAAGTTCTTTTACTGCACAGCTTGGTTGTGACAACTTCTCATTTTTCCATAGGCATTGTTAGATTTAGAAGAGCTTCAAGGGCTCAGGTAAGGAAGCCTTAGTGACTACATTTCACAAACATCATGAGGGGCAAGAAGAATGGATCTTGCAAATTTCTTGACTTTGGGGATATAGGAGTTTTCTTGACAGGAGTGTGAATAGTTGAAAAATTATGTAGCCATGTGAAATAGCAGTGTAAACCACCTGTGGTTAGCTCACTCAAGATCCACTGTCAGAGGAAGTTTAAACAGAGTTTCCTGAGACTTTTAAGATTAAAAAAAAAAAAAATTCGTACAGGATCTGATCTGTCGAACTGGTGAAGAAACTAGAAAATAACTAGGAGATGGAGCTTACTTACAAATTCTCTAAGACCTGATATGACCTGATATGGGAGGAATATATGCTATACATGTAATATCACTTTAGGTAGGAAAATGTGCCTGTGTATGAAATGAAGTGTCCAAAAATTTGCCACAAACTTAGAAATCTAATTGGCTTTTATTTGTGAGTCTAGAATCAGGCAGCACCTCATTCTATAAAATAGAATGATTGTTCCCAAGAACTGAGCAGAGGAGTTTTGCTTTATAGACAGAAAAGGGCTGAAGGAAGCAGAAATAGGGAGCAAAAAACTGGATTTGTTGTTTAAAAACTACTTTTCTTATATGATTAAAACAGGGGGGACTTCATTATTCCACTGACTCTGGTTGACTGCTGTCTTTGTTTGTTTGTTGTTTGTTTGTTTGTTTCTTCTTTAAACTGGTTCATTTAGATTGGGTGGTATTTACCACAGGAGACTCCATTCTGGTTTGGTTTGATCTGCTGAGGCCTAGTGTGGGAGGTTAGTTGAAAACAATGACTCCCCATAAACTTTGTTTAATGCCAGGCATGAATTGTTCAGTAGTGATAGTGATAGATTTAACGTTAAGTAACACTAAGTAGGTTCTTTATACTGCATACTGGATGCAAACTACCTCCCTGAAAACATGAGTTATCTTGCTTGATAAGAATTATCTTTCCCAAAGATGATGATTATTTTCTTTTATATTCAAGAAACCAGCCCAACACACTCAAATATTGTTTGTGCAGAGCCCTTTTTATCTTCTCTCACTGTTTACAAGAATAAAAGGTACATTTCAAATCTAATTGCTTGTAATCAGCCTATTTATGAGACACATAAATGTGTCACACATACATTTACTGACATCTGTAATTTTAAGAATTAAGTCCCTCTGGCAGAAAAAGACAAGAGGCAGAATTATATCTATGGATAGGGCTGATGGAGAGAACTGTTGAAATTTTGGTGATGACTGGGAAATTCTGGAACACCATGCAGGCCCTTGGGAAGTTAAAGAAAAGATTAGTCTCCAAGAGACTAAGGAACATGGAAGAAGCCTATGCACTAGAGTAAGTAGTGGGATAAAGTGCGTATTAGAGACAAAATATCTTTGGAACGAAAGGCCTATTTAGGTCAAGATTACAGAAGATGTCCTTTGTGCCCTGAATACCTTTGGACCTTATTATTGCCAAGTTAGTAGCTGGCTTTCCCATTCCATTATGTGCATTTCTTAACCGGAGAGGCTTTTTCTGACCACTAAGGTCTGCTTAGAGATAACATAGCAGTCAAGAAACAAAGTATACAACTGCTAATTCTCCTTCCTCCCTCACCTCTCCCCCTATTTACAGCATCCTTAGGTAGAAATGCCTGAGCTCCTTTCCTCCTTGGGTGAGATAACACTGGAACTCAGAGATACCCAGTGCACTGAAGCTGCAGTTATCTACAATATTAATTTCTGCTAAAATATCCTACATTGTTTATCTTCCCCTCCCTGTTATATTGCCTTCTTTCTATGGTTGTCATCCTCTCCCCCCAAATCTAGCTGCACCCACATTTTTGTCCTGAGTCCTATTTTGGGAAAATCTGAATTAAGAGAGTAATGTGTATATAAAACAGATGGCCAAAAACTTGAAAAGTAAAACCAAGCTTAAAAAAAATAATAAAAGTAAAACTATGACCAGACAAAGAAGATTTAAGGTTAAGATAAGTGAAAAAAATTATTATTTTCTTTTCCTTAACTATATTTCTACAAAAAGTTAGGAAACATTGTTGTTTACTGATTTTCTGGTTTAGTACTTTCCGAAGGAAAGAGAAACATAGAGGGCATTTAAAAAAAATAGCTTCTGAAAACTAATGCTTTAAACCAAACCACATTGTTAACTGTAATAATGGGAACCCACGTCACTAAGACCCATGCCAGGTCCTCTGTGGTTTACTACTGTACCACAGTAGTTCTTTTAGGATATAGGTGGTCTTTTCCAAAGAGCACTTGTGTTATGTGTTGAAATAATGAAAAAAGCTGCTGAAACACAATATGCATTTTTAAATCTAGTAATAAAGAAAGTAATATGGCTGAATAATGCCCAGCGAGATTAGCTTTGACACTATATTTGCTTTGTGTCCAACTTTATCTGGCAATGCATTATTCACTAGTACTACACACAGTGCTTTATTAAGTCTTAATCAAATGCATTTTATCATAAGTGTCAATTCAGTGCTTTGCCATTGTATTTATATGTTTTTAAATACTGAATTCTTTGTAAGTGAACGATAAATGCTTACGCTAGAAAAGAATATCATATTTCTGGGGCCTGGGAATGAAGTCATTGTGTAGGCATAGGGTGGTTTTATATCCACACAAAAGTCATCTGAAAACAGATTATATTGTTCTTTCTTTTTTCCTCCTAATAAACTGAAATATAAAAATATAGATTTAATGTTTTCTTTACCAATATGAAAACCAAACATATGTTTTGGTCATTCATCAAAGGTAATTAATAGGCTTATACAGGACATAGATAGAGATGAAAAGTTTTGATAGATTTTTTATTTAATAGATCTTAGACTAAATGATGCTAAGAGCTCAAATGATATATATTAAATATAAAGATTTATGTAGAAACTGATAAGGAATTACAATTACACACATTTTCAAGCCTAATTAATTAACAATGAGCTTTACATTTTATAAATACAAATTAGATTTGAAAAGCTTCTCAGATTTCTTAGGAAAGAATGCTTCGATAATGTACCATTAAAATGAATTTTAATCATAGTCTTCCTCTTATGATAATATGAAAAAAACTTCAATTTAAAATAATATTGCCAAAATTCACCTTAAAGTTGCTTTATAGTTCAGTTCTTTTATCAAAATAGCAGTTATAGATTTATAGAACTTTTTGTATTCTGAGAAAAAAATATACATAACCATTATAATCAGTTTGGAAGAGTTGATTCCACAAAGAAATATATATTTAAGACTAACAAAATTCAAAATTTTAGATCAAAAGTATGGTCATATTAAATGTAGAGCTTTAAATGAATTCAGTTGAACTGCTGTATCTAAGTATTAAGTAAAGCTGGAGTGTTAATAGCTTTAGGTTCTGTACAGGAGAATGGCATTAGTCTCTGAGTAAATATCACTATTCCGATAAGTTGGATACAAAGAAGTAATACTTAGGGTTTCACATATCAGCAACAATTATATATTTAATCACCTAAGCATAAATTAGAAGCTATTTTTAATGAACAATACCCTGCCACATAAGGAACAAAGAATTATTTTATAAAAATAAGAGCAAAATTAAATTCTACTCATATCCTAAAATAATCCCTCCACCAAAGAGTATCAATTTTATAAAATGATGGGTTTTAGAAAGGGTCAGTGGTATGTCCAGAAATCTTGTAAGAGGTTCAGGAATCTTACAGGCTTCTGTGAAGAATGGATTCAGAGGTATCATCTGAAAGTACTGATTGGTGGACATGAGTACTTTTTCTTTTAAAATATCTTCCACAGCTGGCAAGGTGGTGCATGCCTGTAATCCCAGCACTTGGGAGGCTGAGACAGGAGGATCATGGGTTCAAAGCCAGCCTCAGCAATGGTGAGGCACTTAGCAACTCAGTGAGACCCTGTCTCTAATCAAATACAAAAAAGGACTGGGGATGTGGCCCAGTGGTTGAGTGCCCCTGAATTCAATCCCCGGTACCAAAAAAAAGGTAGATATAGATATCTTCCACATTTCACATTTTCCTTTTCATTTATTTCTCTTTCTTTTTTCTCATGGTTAATTATTTCTACTTTTTCATTGTTGTGGCTTTTCTTGCTTGTTTGATTTTCCCTTCGTGATTTTATTTCTTTGGTCTGTCTTTGCCCAGATTCAACATATAAGTAAGGCTTGATTAATGATGAAAAGGCTAGAATAACATTTTAGGTTTGTTTTGATAGATCAATAAACATGTTTAAGCTGTAGGAGATTAGTATTTATTCCTTGTAAGAAGCTGCTTCAATAATTTCTAGGAATGCTGGATTAAATAAATTCAAACAGTTTTCTTTTTTTTTTCCATACACTTCAAAACTCACAGAAGTTTAATTTTTCAAATAGAAAAATTACATTTAGTTAAGTTTAAAATAGGAGGATGTTTTCCCAGAGAGCAATATATCAAACAGTTTTCTTTGTTACAGAAACCTTTAATATTTTAATCTCAGATCTTTTATTATTCTAATGAGTTACAAACTTCTAAGAGAGGCTATCAAGTGGATTTTTCCTCTATCTTTCTTACCCACAGAACTCCTTTTGTGTGGATGTTGGGAGCAATAGTAAGTACTTAGTGTCAATTAGACAGTACTTAGTATCAGATACTAAGTGCTTTACTTCATAAGGAGGGGGGGAAAGTGTGTTTACTAATGAAGAGAGTGGGCTCAGAGGAGCTCAGTGACTTTCCCTCTCTGAACAGTCACCAAGAACCTGAATTCAGGTGACTCATCACTTGGGCTTCTTTTTAAGAACATCCAAGGTTGGGGATATAGCTCAGTGATAAGAGCATTTGCCTAACATGTACTAGGCCCTGGATTTGGTCCCCAGAACTGAGGGGTACAAGGAGAAAAAAAAGAAAAAGAAGCATCTTTGTGAGCCTTTAGTTTCTAGTTAATATCTTGTAGGTCAAACTGAATTTGCATCAATTATTTATGTACACACAGGGATGCCAAATCAATCACTTCTGATATACTTAACTTTCAGCTGAATTGTCAGATCTATGTTGTCCTTTTGTTTACCTTTTATGTCAAATAATTTTATCAGTTATATTACCTTGACATACTTACTGCTTATGTTTCATAAATTGTAAGAAAGGAAAACTATTCTTAATATTATTATTTTTACAAAGTAATTAATCAAAGGCATTTATACATGGACCACTTATTATGAGTATGTATTTCTAGAAATGGTCTCTGGGTAAAGATTCAATCAAGTTAGAAAAGTAGATGAATAAGGTTTTCCTTAAATGAGGTTTACACTTAAGTCTGTCAGGTCTTTAGTCTCTGTCCAGATATTTAGAACCAAATGAAGTATTAGTCACTTTGAAAATAAATTTAAATCTCATATGATTGCTTTTATTTGACTATATAGCCAGCCATATTTTATTTTGGCATTTTTGTGTTTGGTATTTGCTTTTTGTATTTTTTTGCTGGTTTTCTGTTAAGTTTGGACAAAAATCAAAAGATAAAATCCTCACATTTTAGGATTTACTCTTGCTATATAATTTATATATAAAATACTACATGTATTTAAAATTTTGCCTCTTAAAGGAAAACAGAAGCAAAATTAAAAACACAGAAACATTAGTAAGATGCTATTTAAAATAATTAAGCCTCTGCTTGGGCATACAGTTATGGATACTGGTATTTGTGGAGTTAACATAAGACATTGTTGTTTTTGCTGATAGATCAATAACAGGAATAGCCATGGGCCTGGGGAAGGGGAAGATGTAGGTCAAGTTCCAGCTCTTAAATTTGTGTGGGGCCCTGAGCAAGTCACTAAGGTCTATGAATCTGTTTCTTCATCTGTGAAATGGGACCAGGGAAGCCAGTCACTGTTACACCTTTGCACTCTAGTTGCCAGTGAGTCATTTTAATAATGTATCTTTAAGTGACTTTTGCTCTTTAACATTTGCTTACACACTTTAACAGGGATTCCTGAACTCTTTTAGAAGCTTCTTTTGTTCTTTATGTTTACATAACACCAGTGCTGATTGTAGGAGTGTATGTGACTACATGAGAAAGAGAAAGATTAAAATACATTTAGAAAACAATCAGAATTGTGAGACCATACATGGAATTGACTAAAATAATTTCTGTCACTAAAATTCTCAACTGACTTATCAGTGGTTCTGGGATTAACCAACAACCTCTTTTCTTACAGTAAGATGAATTTGTGAAGAATTAACTCCTGGGGTGCAATTCAGTGGTAGAGTGCTTACCTAGAAGCCCTTCCCAGCACCACCAAAAAAAAAAAAAAAAAAAAAAAAAAAAAAAAAAGTTTGTATGAATATGCAGCAGTGAAACTAGTGAAACTATAAGTCTAACTGCAATTAAAGTTCTGAAAAATGAGAATAGAGTGGGTAACTTATAATAGAGTTTGCTAGAAGCAGCAGCTTGCAGATCTCTTTCTGCCTGGGTGCTAGAAAGTCTGATTTGATTTCCAGCTTTCAATACCTCCTCAAGGTACAGTCACCAGTAACCTGCAGAATATTACAGATCCTGCAGACATTAAGAAGCAGAGAATGTGGCTGCATTCTCTTTTTCAAATGGGTTTTATACATGCGGTTCGTAAGTGACCACTAAGAATTTATTATTCAGTTTTATTTTCCCCTGGGGATCCTGTAATTATTTTAAAATATCAGCCATAAATCTCTTGCTAATTCCTTAAAGTATTCCTTTGCTTTTGAGAGATTCAATTGTGTGCCAAAACTCACTCTGATGTTTGACTTGGAGACAGTAAAGCAAACTATGTATCAACATGGAAAAACAATATGAAAACTTTGGTTTTGACATTGCCCAGATATCTTGAATCATCATATTTTCTTTTAGGTCATGAAGTATACCTAATAATAGGAAAAGATGAGTATCTTCACACAACATGTAATGCTTATACTAACATTTGTCAGCTATTTTGTGAGAATATTGCCAAAATATAACATTTATCTTAGCATTTAATTCCATTTTGCTTCTGTTTTTTTCCTGTTTTATTACCATTAAGATAGCATAACAAATGTCTTTCATAATAATCAATTATTTCCAAAATGCTCCAGTATTTACTAGGGCTCAATAGTTATTATGACAGATTTATGCAAGGTGCTTGCTATATGAGTAATGTCCAAATAAAATGTCATAATTAAACAATATAGTTTACCCGGTGAATAAGATTAAGTTGCTCTTGGTATCTTTGTGGAAAATTGGAGGGCAGAATCAACATATATGACAAAAAATAAAATATACAAGACGATGTTTTGTTAAAAGACCAGATTGGTGCTTTGATAATATTATTTTCAGTGAAGTGATCAACTGCCATGGTAAATTAGAGCAAGACCCAAACTGTTTATGCTTGATTTCTATCTACGAACACCTGGCTAGTTTCTAATGTGGGCCAATGATAAGTTAGCTTGAGAACAGACATTTCAGTACCAAGAGATTATTGTGGGAGAATGTGAATTTTTGAAAATAACTTTTTGGGCACTGGTACTCTTTAAATTCATAGCAATCCTTATTTTAGTAGTTGTGAAATATTATTTATTTTCTAAAATTGTGAATCCCAGAGAGATACAATACTTGAGAGGGAGCACTACCAATAAATTTAAACAATGTTATACAATAGGACCAGTGTATCCCTGGGACCTAGGAATGGAAGAAAGCGTATCTGGTTTCATGGCCATGAAACCTGTGCAGTCACACAGAGACCCATGTTTGGGAGGGGCTGATAGTAGAAGCTTGTTTTAATGATCTGCTCTCTCTGTTTTGAAATTTATAATAGATTTTAAACAAGAGGCTCCATGTTTTTATTTCATAATAGGTTCCACAAATCATAGAATAGGTTGGAATGGCATGATGATTCCAAACCTCACCTGGATTTGGGAGGTGGTTCTTTAATTGCTCTCTTCCTCATAATGTTCCTATCTCCTTGCTCTGTCTGTGTTCCATTCTGATGTAAAAGACATCATCTAGAATTCTAGAATGCTAAGTCCTTGGAAAGGCCCAATGTGTCCTCCAGCCTTGATCTCAGTTTTCTCCAGGCATGCATAAGACCTTTGTTGGATGTTGATGCCATGACACACCTTTGCATCTAGTTAGTTCTTCACTATTTTCAGCTCTACCACTATGCCAGACACTGTGGTTAGAGCTGTGCATACAGTTAGTGGTGAATGGGGAGAGTTGGTGCTTGCTTTCCTAAACTTATAACTTAAAAGGATAGACAAGTCGATGGCCAAATGGAAGGAACTGTGATGATGGTAGAACAGAGCCCATGGAAACACAGAGGAGGAACACCTAGGATGTAATACCTAAACAGAGATCTAAGATGTAAGTGTGGGCAGATGTTTTTCATTTGAAGGGAAAAGCAGGGAGTATTCTAGAATGGGAACAGAATGAACTCAGGCCTGGAAGTGAAAGGCTGCCATCTTCAGGAGAAGTTTTCCTATAGAAAACTGCATAGGTTGTATTCAAAGTAGAGATTCTCTTCTCTAGGCAGAGATTCTTTTCATGGGCTTCCAAGGTCCACAGTATTAGACTTTTGAGAGAATTAATGGCTTTGACCGAGAGTTCACCAGAAAACGGCCTACTTCTACTTTAACTAGATTTTTTTTCTCAAAGTCCACACAATGGAACAGGTTTTAATACATGATATCCATGGACACATTGTAGATTCTAGTTTGGTGTTTAGAAGCCAAAAATGTTAACTAGAGGAAAAATATGTGAAATAAATTGACAAAGTTACATACTCTTCTGGACTGAATGTTTGTGTCTTTTGAACATATGACTGTTCAAGCTGTAACCACCACTATCATGGTATTTGGAGTTAAGGACTTGAGAGGTAAGAGATTTAGATTGGTGATGAGTTTGGGACCAACATGATGGGATTAGTTTCCTCAGAAGAGGACAAGAGAAAAATGAGGAAGAGAGATTTCTCTCTTTACAAATATTTACCAAAGAAAGGCTATGTGAGAGTAAAATGAATAAGGGACTAACTGTTACAGTGAGTAGGCAGCCTTCACTAAGAACTGAATCTGAAGTCAACTCTATCTTGGAATCCAGCCTCCAGGAGTATAAGAAATAAATATCTCATTTGGAAGCCATCTAGTTCACCGTATTTTGTTTATAGCAGCCTGGGAAGACTAATGCACATACTGTTATTTAATCATGTTGTAAGGCCTCCAGCATTCTTTTTAGAAGGACTCAAAAATTCATCTAAACCACAAGGCACACAAGAAACAGGAGAGAAGTCCATGTACCATTAAGCACTATACATAGGCCAAGTAGCACAGTTGGCCAACCCAGAATACCACACAAGCAGAAAGTTATCGTTGTAGCTGCAATCTGTCATCCAACAGATGGCTTTCTAAAAGTTCATTTGAAGGAGAAGAGAGAAGTAAGTAGTTGGGTAGGTAGATTTTTTTTTTTTTTTTTTTTTTTTTTTTTTTTTGCTGCCCCGTACATAGATCCATTGTATAAGTAGTAAAAGCCAAAGCCTTCCAAAGAGTTCATCTGCCTGGAATCTTGTACAGATCAGAACCCTGTGGAAACAAATGCTGATTCATTAGCTGGGATGCTATGAATTCCAGACACATTGCTGACATGTCTGTTTTCATGTAAAATGTAGAAAGATAGCCACAGAATGAGAGCTGACTTTCCCTTAGGCCTTTAGCAATACTATTAAACTACATTTTTTTTTTTTTTTTGAGAGAGAGAGAGAGAAGACAAAGACCAAAGAAAAAGAAATGCTAAAAAAGATTTTCTGCAGGTGAATGAGGAAAAAAAGTAACCTATTTTATTGCTTTGCCCATAAGAGATTTTTCTCTTTTCCCTTTAAAATGTGAGAGTTTGATGTCTGGGATACTGCTATTACTTTTTCCATTGTAAATGAACCAATAGAACATATCTATGTCTGATAATCATCTTTTGCCTGTGCATGAAAATATTATAAGTTGATAAAGTGATTGAATTAAAAGTGTGCACAAAGTTCTGGAAGAAAAAGTAAAATGGGTATGTCCAATTTTTTTGTACTGTATTTTATTATCTAATAGTCTGCTCACATGGACCTTTCTATTGCCATTG